>CM055514.1:17506432-18706432 GCA_029298725.1 Gnatocerus cornutus | reverse complement strand
TGTACGTCTGTATAAAGAGAGAATAAGTTTATCACGCAATGCTACAGTTAAGAATACCGAAGAAATCAGTAAGATTAACAAGAATGACGCTGGTAGAAACAAGAAATGAGGGAGTGCATTCCATTCGCGAACGACATTGCATTATTGGCAAAATGGTGGTCCTCTGAGGTCTTTCTGAGGAAATCAAGCAATTGATGGGAAAATTCGGGTTGGCAAATCGGTTCATGAATCCACTATCGCTTTATAAATGTCTGTGTGTTACTCAAATCGGAAAAAGAGCTAAAGCGGGTGGTAATAAAGTTAGAATAAGAAGAAGGATTTAGTTGGACTAGAAATTAATGAGAAAAAAACAGAATACATGGTTATGGCGAGTCCAGATAAAGAATGAGCTGGAAAATGCGAAGTAAGAGGTGGAAGAAAATATATTTTTGAAGAAGTTGAAGGCTTCGTGTTCCTATTGCAAGTAAAAAAACAGGGAAAAAAAGAGAAAGAAATAAAAGCCGGCAAGGAAAATTGAAAAAACGGAAGTTTAAGTGCCATGTTGAAATCTAAATATTGGGATGGCAGAGAAGAATTAACCAAGAGGTGTGTATGCACTCTACCCAGAATAGCCGCATATACCTATAAAGGCGCAAATAAATAGTCCTATGCAGGAGACCGATAGGTAAAATAAGAAAACGAAGACTAGGGAAACCATGGTTAGTAAAGGCCGAGGAGGATTTTGAAAGATTGGATGGAAGTTGTTAGAAACCGAGATCTTTGGATAGTGCGAAAGGTAGAATGTTTGCAGTTGTGTTGTAAATCTATGCCTACATGGCTTGTAATGCTTAACAAATAAAATATGTGTGTTTCCCAACAAGCCAATATGAACTGGGATTTTCTATAAAGCTCAAAAATTTTTACCTGAGAATTTCAAGATCTGAAATCTAGCGAATTGATCATCAAAATTTTATAACCCGTGAATTTAAAAGCCAGGACTCTTAAAAATCTAGATTTGAAGATTTAACAATATGCAAATTTTTCCTGGAAGTTTAGGACAGCCTGAAGACTAAAATCTAGAACCGACACCAGAAAATTGAACATTAAAACGTGAGAGATCGAAAGCCTGAAATTAAATTCATTGTAAAAAAAGAACTGGGAAGCCTTAGGCTCAAGAAAAATCGGTTTTATTTCAGTTTTTCTTTATTTAAAGTTATAAGTCCGCTGCCAAGTCGATTCTGAAATGACTTGTTACTCTTTAGTCCGTTTGCTGCAGATAATTGCTTACATCCATTTCAGTACACACGTCCCGCGTTTCCTGAGCTTTTAATTATCATAGCCCAAAGTAACTGGTAAAATCTTTACGTCCGCCAGTGCAAGACTGTACGAATTTTCCGAGTTGATTATTGAACCTTCTTTTGTACTTTTTCTGGTAAAAAACGAATAACTTGGATACAAAGGAACGTTCCCTCGAAAATAACGATTTCATTTCTCACCGACACTGAATAAATTGAAAAACAAATGCAATAAGCACACATTTTCGTCCTGTCACGAAATTATTAATGATAGATAAAAGCTTGGCATTTGGTGAACTGGAGACGTCGTTCGTTTCTATTTTTTGGAATGCTAATTGGTCTTGTGATCATCTGTTCGGGTGTAAACATATTCGCATAAATTTCTCGTTTCTAGAGTTCGTCCAATATTTCCGAAATATCAAAGCTCCCAAGAGACACACATGATGACGGCGCTGAAGAGTTCTTCTCGTTCTCTTTCACTCCCATGAGAACTGCGCAAGAGGAGCGTTTGATAAGCGGCGACGTGTAGAAGTAGAACCAGCCAAAGTGGGAGGAGTGTAGTTAGAAGTCGAGCTTTTCACCAACCTCCAGTTTATGCGCGGCTGGGAAGTAGAGAGGTCGTGTTTGCTCTGACGATGCCTAAAACCGTCACCAAGTGACGAAAGTGTTGAATTCGAGTATTGTGGTCAGTTGTAATGTGATGAATTTCATCGAATTATTGTTCATTTTTATGGGTTGAATAAACAGTGATCGTGGAGATTTTATTCGACCGCGTGTTGCGACTCCCCACTCGGCGCCGAAGTAGCGTCATCCATCATGGTCGGTGACGTCAGGCCCCGCTATTGGTAGTTGCACATCACGTGGTCCGATAATTGGGTGCCGAGGGCGGAGCTCCGCGTGGTAGGGGAACATAAAAAAGAACCTCTATGCAATAACCTAGTGCGTAGTAAACCCCCCACCGCATAACTCCGTGCTGAGCTTTTAGCGAGTCCGGAAAAATTAATGATCATGAGCTCGTTTTTGATGAACCCGGGGGCGGCTCTGCCGGCGTACCAACAGCCGCAGCACATGGTGGTGGACCCCAAGTTTCCTCCAAGCGAGGAGTACAACCAAGGGAGCTACATCCCATCGCCGTCGGGCGAGTTCTTCACCAACCACCACATCACTCAACAACAACATCTTCAGTATGGGTACAACCACCATCAATATGGGGCAAACATGGCCAACGGCGGCTATGGCGGATATGGTAATTATTACCATCCTCAGATCCATCATGGGCCGCCGTTACATCACCGACCGCCCGTCTTACACGAACCACAACAGGCTCTTGTGTCCTGTGGGAACCCGCAGCCGCCGGTTACAAGTTCCTCGAACATTTTGCAGAACTTAGCGGACATTACACCTAATGTTAGCCAAAATAGTGATGTGAACTCTAGTGTGTGTAGTCCTGCGTCGGTGGGACACCAAGAACGATCCTCACCTTCTGGACAGCATCTACAAGAGCTGGGGCTCAGATTAGAAGACAACGCGTCGGACGAACAGGACGACGGTGATGATGGACAGAGCTCGACGAACAACGACGAAGATGACGACGACGAAGAGACGGGGGATCGCCAGATTTACCCCTGGATGCGAAAAGTGCACGTTGCAGGAGCTTGTAAGTTTTAAAAGACTCCCCTAAATTCGCATTTTTCACTCAAAACGAGCTTCGTCTCTTTAGCCTCGTGGAGGTCGGTCTGATAAATCGCCCCCCATTTATCTAAAATCGCCGACAATCGCATTTACACTCGAATATCTCCTCTTGATTTTAATTCTCACTAAAAGCTACTAAATGTCTCTTTATAACAATGCGAATAATGTATCGGTGTAAACAACTCGTGTCTCCGAGACCACAAAGGTAGAGTTACAAATCGCCGGTCGTTTACAAATAAAAGATAATAAATTGGAAGTACTTAAGGCTTTGTGCCGGGACAAGAGTCTGGGACGAATAACTTATTGCGGTCGCATCTTCCCATGGACGTGTTTCGAACCGTCGGATTGATGATTTCTGATAAATGGGATATTTTGACTTCTTTCTCGCTTTTGGATCTCAAGACGGATTCCACCGTTTTGTGATCTTTAAACGGTCAAGTTTTGAGCGTCGATTATGGAAATGACGACAAACGTGGAAAACGAAATAAAAAAGTGTTACAAGAGACCATTTTAATGTTACGCCGCACTTGTAAGAATATAACACTGTTGTTGACAACATTTGCATTTCAAAAGCACAAATTTATTCATGATAATTCACATTGTTAAAGTCTGAAGTGTGTACGTTTAAATAAAAAAAGTCAAGTTTGCTAGTGTTATTGTTTACTTTATGAAGACTTTTTTTACACCTACCTTTGACCGGAATTTACACGGCTAATTGACAGAAATTATGGATAAACTTTAGGTAAGAAAGAATTGAATCTAAAATCGTTGAGCTGGCTCATTTACACGGTGTAATTATAGTAGCTTGTAGATTTGTCATTAAGCAGCACGTGGCAAAAACTTTTGTCAACAAGACTAATTTGTGTGTTTTTCTAGCGTCATACTTAATGAATAATGATAGACGCAAGCAGTAATTAATAGGATTGATAATTTTATTTGCATCCATTTTTTGTGATTTGGTGTAAATTTTACTCGAAACTAAGTACAAATAAAAGTTTAAAGTTTGGCCCAAAATGACAAATAATTTATTTAGGTAATTAAAGTCGTTTTTGTGTTCTGAAAAAAATTACAGCATGTAAAATTCACAGTTCCACATTCGAATCACACAAAAGCAGTCTTTCTGAACAACTAAGAATTTTGTAGAATAAGTAAATTATTTGGACGGTCCTAAAAAAATTACAAAACTAAAAAATTAAAAAAAACTTGAAACATCTTGAAGAAGCATTTTAACTAACAACGCAAATTTAACCAGAAAAATATTTTTAAATTTAGGAGTATTTTTTGTTATATTTATTATATCATCACTTATTTCTCTGCTAATTTACATTGGATCTCCTGCAAGAGAAATGTGTGAAGACTCCTCTTAAGTTGCTAAGTCCATTTTAAATTTTTTGAATCTTTATTTTCACATATTTATCGTCAAATCTGAGATTTAAAAAATTTGGGGAATGAAAACTGAATGTTTTGTGATTTTAAAATAATAACTCGTAAATGAATACAACGTTCTAACATAAAGCATAAAATAGCAAGCAAAAATAAAATAAAAAGTCCATTTACTTGAATAACTCTAGCGAACTGACCCGAAAATTAATTAAAATAAACAACTAAGAAATAAAATTATTAGTTTTAAACTAAGTACAGTAGAATCTCGATTACTCGCATGCGGATTATCTATGCTAGGGTGTTTGTTTAATTATCCATGCCTCAATTATCCGTGGATAACAAAAAACACCCAAATCGAAGATCAACTACTTCATCTTTTGCTTCCAATGTTAGAAAACTAAAAATTTGGAATTTCACGAGCAACGGTTGCTGTAATTAAATGAAATTTAAGTCAGTGTAGGAAGCAAAAAGCAAATTATGAGGTAACATTTTTGTCTTTGACTAGTAGTGTTCGCAAACATTAACAAAACCGCTTGAAATAAATTCTTTTGTCATGAAAGCCTTCATAATTGAGGAAACTGAAAACTCAAGTAGCAGAGAAAATTTTGGGTCTAAAAAATGAAGAAGCACCAGATTTTTTTTTACTACAAAATAGTTACTTTTATGTAATGTCTGAAAGTTGATTGTTTCAATTTTCTTTCAATATTTAAAATTGTTATTATTTAGATGTTGATAACTTTTGTTAAAGTACAAAACGTTCCAAATAATTCTGTTGCCATAAACGTATATTTATTTAACAACTCGATTATCCGTGTTTTTTTTTATTATCCGTGCAGGCCCAAAAAGCTCGAATAATCGAGGTTTCACTGTATTAGTTCCGAAGAAATTTCTGAAAAAATTACTTTCGATTTCATTTTTTCATGTCCGTCAGCAAAGAAGATTCTCAAAATATTTTATTTAGAATGGCACTAGCGATAGCATTAAAATTACGTTAAAACTTATTATATGTCTAGAAACTACTGTAAACTGCATGAATTTTTCAATGAAAACAAAAAGTTTTAACTATCCGAAAATTCAATGATGCATTGCAATAAAAAATTGATATAATAATTATTGGGTCATATTCAAAATTTCACATGCTTTAGTGATGACTTCTTATTTTCTCCTGTACAAAATTAAAATGCAAGTTTCAGTTGCTTTCCGAGAGCACAAATTTTGCATGAGATAAGATCAACTTTATCGAAGTTGATCAATTGATTTTAAATAAAATAATTGAACAACCATATGCAGATAATTTAATGATTTTAAGATTAATCGCGATAAAGTTGATCTTATCTTGCGCTGAATTTTTAAAATTGCTGCCTTTTCCTCGTTTGCTTTTTACTAAAATCAAACAAAACTGATTGTTTATTATTAATCGTGAATGAATTAATTTGTCAGTCGGATAGTTTGGGTGACCAATTCAGAAACATTTTGTGTACACTTTAATTGAATCCAGTGAAATAAATGTGAACTTAATTGAGCGAAATTGATGATTTTGTAAATTAAAGAACTGGGATTTGAAACCGTCCATTTCGTTTTTGTGGTTTCCACTTTCCAATCTTTGCATTCAGTCTAATGCATTTTTAACCACAGTAAGCAAATCATAATTTCAAACCAGCATTTACTCACAATAGAAAATTCAAATTCCTATACCTCGAGGACAGAACAAAATTACACCGAAAACGTGATGACTTCATTTGCCTAAAATTACCTTTTCTTTCATTCCAACAATTCCCATTTATTACGACAAACGTGTGTGACATAATAAAACGAAAATTACCTTAAATATACCTCTGTGAAAGAGATTTATTGCAATTTTAAAGTCAGAGATTTGAGATACGATAGTATTTTAAAAGTTACTCCAGAAATGCATTTATTATCGTTAAAAGTTTTCTGACATTTCCTGTTTTACGTGCGTGCGAGACTAATAGTTTTAATTTACATCATCAAGTGATTTTGGTATTGATTGACCGACGGTAATTAATGATTGAACTTGGGAAAAAACTGGTTCGGGCATATATGAACGAGGTAATAAAAATGCGTAGATTCGTAGATAATATTAATTGTCTGTGTAAGAAACGTGTTAAAGTCTTTAATAAAAGTCCCTGTCGACTCCTTACCATTACAAGGGATCACATTTCAGACAGAAGCAGCAGTGCTACATTCGTTGGAAATTTATGAGCAGCCATAACATTAAATTACTCCAAGTTAAGGAGTAATTTGTAAGACTCCAGTCTACCACGTTGCACGTGCCGTGACGAACATTTGATACATCCTTATTACACTTATTTTATCAATCAAGAGCTGACTTTTTCTATTATGTAAATATGGTCTCGTGTAATGCCTAATATTTTTTTTCATTTTTGCAGTTTCGAATTCGAAAGAATTATCAGCAAATTGCAGTAAGTTTCTTTATCACTTTCAGTCAGTGAGTGGCTTTATGTTAAAATTCATTTAATTCTTATCGTAATTCACGTGCTTGGATGTGCAACATTTTGACATTGATCCATCACTGACTTTTGTAGTTTTAAGAGTGTCTAGTGACTTCTAGAATTTGCTTGCTAAAAACTCGAGAAAGGTAGAAACGACAGTAATTAATGGGAGACAAAAAATCGTTAAAGACTCTGATACTTCCTGGAACAGGATCGGGTTTTTTATATCTCTTTGTGTTGAGCTTAAGCAAGATGGCTGGACCACACACTCGCAAGGTTTCAGATATTCGGGTTGTCGAAAGTGAATTCTGATAAGTTTATCTCGACAGTTTTAAAAGGACAAAAAGTTGAGATGCGCGCCAATTAACGGTTTTATTATTTATTCGATCCCTTTAGTTAAATATTAAACTGGATTCTTTTAAGTAATTTAGAGACTAAAATTGCGCAATTTCCAGGCGCAAATTCTTAGCTTTCCGCGGGCACAGGTGAAATTTGCACAAATGCAATTTCGCGTAAAATTGTGCGTGAGTTAAGATCAATTTTATCGCGATTGATCTTGAATTAATCAATTTATCGGCATATGTTGTCCTGTTAATTAATTCAAAAACTATAAGGCACGTTTTAATAGTGGCGTTTTTAGACCATTTTGTGCTTAGTTTTCAGATTTTTAGACCGAAAAGTAGAAATTTTGATCACTTTGACGGTAAGAAATCAGTGGCCATTTCGCAATTAATCTTGATTTAATAACACTAGTCAACAAATGTTAGAGAAAAATGGAACTGGAAATGTGAAATGGTCTCTTGATTCTGAATCTGAAGTCTCTTTTGCTCCATCAGGTCCGGATTCAGAGATATTCTTGAAAAATTAGCTTCTAATGTTCAAAAATTTATTTCTTCACTTTTTCCTACAAACTCGCAAATTTATGGCATTGCTCGAGAAGTTTATTAAATTAGCTTTCCAACGACCTATGAAACTTATTGCTAGGGTATGAACTTTCTATGATATTTTAAAAAACTGATATCATATCCAAAAAAAAGCGGCTTTTAGTGATTTTCATTTATTACATCGATTTTTTATTGCAATGCATCATTGAAAATATTGCCTTTTTGAAACGCTGACCAGAACATTGCTATCTCTTCTCGTTTGGAAGTTACAGTATGTACAAAGAACATTGAGAAGATTTTCAAAAATATGTAAAACTATTTTTTGTCGATTTCATAAGAAAAATTAATGCCATTGCTTAAGAAATTCTAATTTTTTGATACATATTGAGTTTTATATTGACTTTAATGCTAACGCAGCGCAGAATTTTAAACAACTTCTTGATGATGAAGAGTTTCTAGTTTGCTAATGAATTAGAGGGGTGAAAATTTAAATTAAATTTTTGTATTTTTACTTAAACTTAAAATTTTTTCCGGCCAACTGGTGGCAGTAACCGATGAAAATTATCATTAATTTTACGAAAATTTTGCCTGGATGAAAAAATTATGTAGATTGGTACAAAAACGTCTTAAAATTTTTTTAAATTATAAACAACTCGACCAACAAGATGTTTACAGTTGCTGCATAATTTTTATCTATGGTTTTCCATTCGGACCACTGAAATCATGTATACAAAAACAACAATTTTGTGGGTATTCAAATTTAAAACCTTTTAAACTTAACAAAACGTGATTTTTTCTACCAATCGCTATATATTCTTTGTCATATATCTTCCAAATAGCAAGAGATAATAACTTGTTTAACACCTCGTTAGAAAGCAGAGATCTCAGCCTTTATAATGACGTATTACAACAAAAAATCAATGAACTAATTTTGGAGGTCTCTGTAAAAAAGTTTTTTGTTTTTCGAAATTCTCATCAGTTTTTTTCAAATATCTAAGAAAAATTTTACTCTTTCGGCAACATCTATTAGTTTGGTTATTTAAATACCTTTAAAATGATATATTATAGTGTTTCATGATTTTGCAAGTTGTTGAGCAAACCTGAAAAATAACAAAAGTGAATCCTGGGTACTTATTTTAAAAAATATCTCTGAGTCCTGACCTGATGGAGCAAGACGGGCTTCGGATTTAAAATCAGGAAACAAATAATTTTTGACTGTTTCAGTACAAATTTCGTACAAAATTTGTTGATTAATGTAATTAGTAGTTCAATTGACTAAACTGAAAGCCGCCTTTAGACTCCAGCTTTAAACGCAATAAAATTAATAGAAATATAACAAATAAGTACAGACAAAAAGTCTAATTTATGCTCAAAGTTTGAAACTGGTTTCCAGAGCAAACAAAGAAAATTAGGTAAATGACATTGATATAAAAAATATTTATTGACCACGATTCTGGGAATAATGTCTGGTCTGCTATGACAAAATAGAAAATCAGCTTTAATGGCTAGAAAAAAGTCTAATCTTTAAATATAAGTATTAGGTAATGTTTAATAATAATTGCGGTAATGTTCCATTACTGTAGTTTTATTCTATCAGCGTCACATTATAAAAATAGTTCAAGTAAACATGCAATTATCGATTTAAGTTTTTTATATAAAAGTTTATTTAAAGCTTAAACATAAAGTCGCACAAAAATCTAATTTTAAGAAATTCAATAAAAAAAAACTCGTCAGCCTGGCCAATTTAAAGAAGTTCCAACCGGAATTTGGCCAATAATAAAGCCCTCATGGGTATCTAGTCCATGTAGGTATATAAATTTATATCGATCCGAAGAGCAAGCCAGACGGCGCCAGACAACCAAGAGCATTTCAACTTTGTAACACCAGCACAACTACAAAAATGAAATTAATATCTAACAATAGAAAAACCAGACATAAAAACCCTAATCAATTTAAACGAAGATTCTTACAAACTCACCAGTAATTGAGTCAAGTTTTTCCAACTATTTGCTCACATTTTTCAGATAGTTGTGGTCTAAAAAGTGCTCGTCATCTCAAGCACAACCGCATAAAAAACGAATTAATTTAAGCAGTACGTTCGAATGCGATGTTAGTAGGGCTAGGTCAAGTTTGGTCCATTTTGGCTCTCAAAAATTGGATTCAAGACGCAAACGGTTTCCTGGAAGTGGTCCTGGACCACACCAAATCTTGAACTTGACCTTGGCACGGCTCAGACCGCCGGTGCAATTGTTGTTTATGTCAATAATGTGCATAATCATCGTTTGGGCAATGAGAATGCTGCTGACAGAGACTTGGATCGCTTTGTGGACGTTTCCGACGGCTAACCAAAAATTGTTACAAATTCGAAACGGATTCGATGTAGACCGTTCTAATTAAACCCATTCATATGGGTTCAGAAATATCAAGCGGATTTGTGCGCTTGAATACCGCTAATAATGATTGAGTTTTTGGGAAGAAAGTGCGCGTTTGAGACCGCCAAAACAATGACGGGCACTTTTGTGCAATTCTTTCGTAATTTCGCTAATTACGGGGTCTGCGGGTGGCGTTGTTACCAAAGATTCCAGTTCTTGAAGTAGCTTTGAACGGAATTAACAGACTTATGCAAGATGGAAGATGACTTGCACGCTCTGGAGTTGTGAATTTACAAGTTTTCAAAGTTCATTGCATGTGTGAAATGTTTGCTTGCTTTGAAAACGGTTGCTCCAACAGTGATAATTATGTAATGGGCTTGAGTGTTAATAAATAGCCAGATTCGTTGCTTTAAAACGTCCGATAATGATGGTAATTTTTCATAAACACACTTTTATTGTGTCAACGGAGAATAAAAATAGTCATATTTCTATAATCATGTTCCAGGTGTTCCAGCGATTGCTGAACATAGGGAAATAACATGGAAAAATGAATTTTATTTTTTTCCTGCTCTCTCGAACTCCCAAATGAAATTCGGTCAATGGTGGATTATTCTTTGAATGATTCTCAATCAGTCCGTATTTTTTTTAATTTGATTCTTTTACGGCATTATTAAATAAAACAAATTAAAAACGGTTAATTTCAAACTTTTCGCCGAAATGTCGGTACAATTGAAATTGGATATTTGTCATTGTGACAGTAGATCACCGTGAGTCCAAACTAACCTCACTTTTTAATGATTTGGAGATTTCTTTTGGAGGACTAACAACGATGTCTAACGTTTCAAAACTTTTTTCTTAGCCCAAATTGTTGGCTTAAGACATAAAGTCCGTTTTTATTTAAAAAAAAACACCAACATCGCAATCTTCCCCTGCATTACAACCGGCAACGTTGCCTAGGGAGATTTTTGGTGAGAAATGTTTTTTGACATTTCTAAAAATTAGGCAGTGTTTCCGTTAAAAACTTTTCTTTTACAGCCTGTTGGATTGCAAATCAAATGATTTAATAGTCAAAAGACTCGGCACAGCCTGAAAGGCCGTTTTGTGTAATCAAATTGTCAATTAGGCAGCTAACCTATTTGATTTTATCACCAAAAAGTCACCATCGCCGACGTTGCCGGTTGTACAGTGGTGGAAGAGTGCGGTGTTGGTGGTTTTTTAATAAAAAAACGGACTTTAGGTAACTTCAATCTGTGTAAAAATGTGGTTCAATTTTAACAAAATGTTGCGAGAACTTTGAACCTTTGAACTCTTATTAAAAACAAAAACACCGATGTTTGGTTTATTTGCTTCACCAAGAATCCAGATGCATTTTTGGCAGGGATTGTCAAACAGAAGAACCCAGCCAAGCATCGGTGTTTTTGTTTTTAATAAGAGTTAAAAGGTTCAAAGTTCTCGCAACATTTTGTTAAAATTTAACCACATTTTGCACAGAATGAAGTTACCTATGTCGGAAACCAACAATCTGGGCTAAGAACAAGAGTTTTGAAACGTTAGACATCGTTGTTAGTCCTCCGAAAGAAATCTCTAAATATTTAAAAAGTGAGGTTGGTTTGGACTCACGGTAATCTGCTGTCACAATGACAAATATCCAATTTCAATTGTACCGACATTTCGGCGGGAAGTTTGAAATTAACTGTTTTTAATTTGTTTTTTTATAATGCCGTAAAAGCATCGAATTTTAAAAATTACGGTCTGACTGAGAATCGTTCAAAGAATAATCCACCGCTGACCAAATTCAATTTGGAGGTTCGAGAGAGCAGGAAAAAAATAAGAATCATTTTCCCATGTTATTTCCCTATGTTCAGCAATCGCTGGAACACCCGGTAAAGTCCATGCATAATCCATAATTCATTAATTGAACTAAAGAGACTTTGCATTTTGATCCAAGTTTCGTTCTGTAATTTATTATGCCTGCCAATTTTACAATTACATCCGCATTATTATATTGTTATAAATATTTACAACGATAATTTGCATTCGTTGCGTAAGAAAGCATAATTACACGTGAAAATGCGTGTCAAACAACAGCACTGACAACGTAATTGTTTGGAATGAGAATGGTCATTATTCTGTCTATTCAACTTAGTGGTACGATAATTTGCAAATCGACTATTGTTCTTAATTTTTAAATTGGCAGATTATTGAGAGGTGGGGTGATTTTTATTACCTCACAAAGGGAGATTTTTATTTCCGTTCGTTTCGTGGGAAATGAATAAGTAATGCTGTCACGATTCTAATAATTCAAAGTAAATATTTGAAAAGCTGCATGCAAGAGTCTATAATATTTCAGAGATGTCCAAACTAATATAAAATGTACAAGACGTCATTTACCCATTTCCATTCCGTAATGCGTTTTTAATGATAACTAAAGCATAAATCAATTTTTGTGGATAGAACATACAGTAGAATGCGTGTTTATTGCCAAATTCTCTTTTATTCCATTCGTATTGATTATTGATTCATTTTGGAGCCGCATACAAAATGGTCGCTAGACTAAAACCGACTGAATTTTTCTTTCTTTCAGCAAATGGTACGTTCGCCCCAGGCATGGAACCGAAACGCCAACGCACCGCCTACACCCGCCACCAAATCCTCGAGCTCGAAAAAGAGTTTCATTACAACCGCTACTTAACCCGTCGAAGACGCATCGAAATCGCTCACACTTTAGTCCTGTCCGAACGCCAAATCAAAATCTGGTTCCAAAACCGACGAATGAAATGGAAGAAGGATAACAAATTACCCAACACGAAGAACGTCCGACGAAAAACCAACCCCGCTGGAGTCACGACGACCACGACCAAAGGGGGCAAAGTTCGAGCCAAAACACAAAACACCACTCCGGCCAATAACAATGACAAACGGAAAAACAACAACTCGGGTCGGGAGATGGAAGGCTTGGGGGAGAACATGCTGGATATGTCTTTGACGGGACACCAGATTTCGTCGCATTCGCACGCGCACCCTATCTCTAACTTGCACCACCCGGGGATGATGCATGGGGATCCGATGCATATAGGGGGAATGGGGCAAGCGCTCACCCCTCTGGCGACGTCGCCGGGATGCGGACCGGGACAAAGTAATCCACAGACAACCATCAAGTCGGACTACGGACTCACGGCGCTGTAATTTGTGAGTGGGGCTCAGTGGGGGTGGCGGAGAAAAAATTGAGTCGAGGGGCGAAATGGTGTGAAAATGAGGGCAAAAAATTCCGAAAATTTTGGTTTCAACGGAATATACAGGGTCACACATTTCAAAAACACATATTTTCTGTTAAAACTCGTATAATTAAAACTGTAAGAGGAAGAAAAATAGTGGCGCCGTTCACTGGAATAATAATTCTTAGAAAGTGATCAGGTTTCACCGACTTGAAAAGACTTTTCCGGCATTCTTGGTTGACATTTCACTTTACTTTTAAATAGATACAACTTCCTCGAGGGTTTCGGTCCAAAAATAAAAAACAAGTTGCAACAAAATAATTTTGAGCGAATTTCAATACCAAGTTATTTTTAATTGGATGTTTGCGACACTTGTTCCAAAAATAACCATTTCCTGTAAATTTTGGCTCATTTTCGCCGTCCTCAAGCCGCTCCATTTTCCCCTTTGACTGCTCTAAGTGTAAAAGAAGTACAATTAAGTTAATGTGAATCGAAACGCCGACAATATAAGCACATCTCGCTGTGTAAACGTGAACTGTGGCCTGGACAATGTTCTTCAGTCGGTTAATAGCGAGACTGCGATTTTATGGGTTTCATTTGATTCGAGTCAGCGTCCAAATAATCATTGTTGTAAGTTCTTTCATCCTTTATGCCTCATTTATCTGGACGATTTCTTACTTCATTGTTTGAGCGATTATTTGGGCAAAACGAGGATTTCGTTGTTGCGCCGCAACTTGTGCCATTTAATGTAAGGATTGTTTTTGTTGTTACCGTATTTATCTTTAATAAACTTGAAATACATGTGACTTTTGTGGCACGATTTTTTAGCACATGTTCCTCAGGGTAAATCCCGGTTTTTATTCTAGTTTCTCTTGTTTATTGTGCATGTATTTTTGAGGTTATTAAACCCGTGTGATCCTATGAAGTATAAAGTTCTGTAGGAGAATAGGCTGTACATATTATTATTTAGAAATAAAATGTATACTTCTATTAATTCGTTCTTTGGTTTTAACACCTTTCATAACAGGATCCTAATTAGATTCTCCAGCAATTATTTTTTTTGTTACCTACAAACGTTGATGCAATTTATTTTCTCATTACTTGTCTGTCAACTCGATACTTTTGCATATTTTAATATTCAACACACCTGTGAAAGAATTGATAGTATACCGCTACGAGCATACCTTGAAATTTGCATTTATAAAAGACTGACTAAACCTACGCATTCTCACTTCTTTTTCCAGCTCTCGCGTGACTTCTCTCCTTAACAATCTATTTGTTGAGCAATTTTACAGTGTTTCTTCTACATTTTACGTTTATTGTCGTAATTGCTAACAAATTAATACCCACCAGATTTCGAGGAACTTGGCACAATTCTCCAAGGGTTTTATTGCAACCCTTTACTGAGTGGTCAGTGGTCACTCCCCAATAATTGTCAAGATACGCTCGAGTACAGTGCTAATTGTTCTAGAGATTTACAAACCGTTCCTCTGGGATTTAGCGGTGAACGTAAATTTGTCAACTCTTCTGCTTATCCGCACGACAACCATAAAATTGGGACGAGAAAGAAGAGGCAGCGGCGGTGTTGTAAAACGCGGGTTCTTGGAAAATTTTTGTATAGAAATATGAAGAAAAGATAAGCACAGTTTTGACCCAAATTGGGGATTAAGAAACAGGCGATCTGCGTGTAATTGAAGTCTCTAAAGAAGATTTTAAAATTGTTGATCCGACAGAGGGAAGAATTTCGTCTTAAATTCGATAAATAAAATTTGTGAAAGAAAAGTATCGAAGTCTAATTTACTACAAATAATAAAATTAAATAAACAGAAAATAAATCGAATTATTTCGTCCTTTATTAAAATTTTATTCCAGACTTCGTTAGATCATGTAGGCCTCAAATTTGCAATTAAATTATTCGAAATAGGTAAAGGAGAAAACAATGCAGACACTTCTAGACATTTTTAAAAAATGATGTGAGAAAGCATTTAAATGTAAATTTTAAAGCTATTACAAACTCTAACGCGCAAACTGACAATTATACGTTTTTTATCTAAAAAATGTATTTCACAAACTTGTTAGTTCTACTTAGTTAAGCAGAAAATAATTTAATTATTATTTATAAAACTGTAATACATACGTTTGATAAAATCGGATTTAGAGGATAGAAATTTTGTCCTTTGAATAAAAAAATTGCAGAATTTTTAGTTCTTGTTTTAAAATTTTGTAATTTAGCACACACATTAAACGTTTTCTGGCAAAGAAATTCACCAAATTTTATTTCTTTCGGGCTACAACTGTTCCACAAAATTCTATGGAAAAAAAAAATAATTCGCACTACATTTAAAAGAAAAAATCTAAAATTTCATTTTTTTGTTCTAAAATGCTATAACTTAGTACACTTTGAAGTAATAATTGCACAAAATTTAATACTTGAAAAATTCTTACAAGTTTATCCTACAAATAAAAATTCTAACAAAAAATTATGTTTTGTTTTAAAATTCTGTATATTGAATACTCACTAAACGTCTTCGAATAAATACATTAAGAAAATTTTACTGATTTATCGTTGAAACTGTTCAACTTACAAAACTTAAAGAAAAAATAGAATTTTCAATTGACATTAAAAAAAAATTGTAAACTTTTTACTTTTTGTTCTAAAATTGTGTAATTTAGTACACTTATTAAACGAATACTAGCAAAAATGTCCACCAAATTTTATTGCTTTTACCTTCAAACTTCAAACTCATTCTTGATTCAAACTGTTAAACAGAATATAATTTCAACATTTTTTTAATTAGCACTTCTACATATAATGAAAAGATTCTAAAATTTCTACCTTTTGTTCTGAAATGCTATAATTAAGTACAATTATTAAACAGCCCTAAAGAAATAACTTCGCCACATTTCACTGCTTTATCGTTAAAATTATCGTATGTAATTAAATTTTTAAACATTTTTCAATTTCTATTAATGCTACAAACGAAATATTATAAAAAAATTATTTTTTGCTCTACATTTTTGTAATTTAATGCACTTAATAAACACCTCCAATGTTATAAGTACACCAAATTTCATTGTTGTAACATAAAAATTCTCGGATTTTCAGAGTTTAAAATAAATTGTATTTTGAGTTCGCTTTTTTGGAATAAAAAAATTCTAAACACTTTTATAATTTGTGTTCTAAAATTCTGTAATAGTACACTCAATATACGTCGGGTAAATAAGTTTAGCAAATTATGCTGTTTTGGAGTTGAAATTGTTCGACTTACAAAACTTGATGTAAAAATGAAATTTTCAATTGGCACCACAAAAAAAATCTAAAACTTTAACTTTTTGTTTTAAAGTGCCGTAATTTAGAACACTTATTAAACGTATTTTGACAAATAGGTTGACCAAATTTTATTAGTTTAACGTTAAAACCGTTCAATTTGATTTAGGTCTACCAATTTTTTTTATTTCTAGTACAAATTTTATACGTATATTTTTTTTTAAAACCTCCATCTTCAACACATAATAAACGGTTCTAAAGTAACAACTATACTAAATTTCACTGCTTTATCGTTGAAATTGTAGGACAGATAAAATTTAAACTTAAAAAATTTTCAATTTTTGTTTATCCTAAAAATTGAAAATTAAAAAAATTATTTTCAGATCTAAAATTCTGGAATTTAGTACATTCAATAAACACTTTTAATGCGACAAATTCACCAAATTTCACAGTTGTAACATTAAATTGTCCAACTTTTTTAAGAATTTAATAAAATTAAATTTTGAGTTGACCCTTGAAAGAAAACAATTCTAAAAACTCTAATTTCTTGTTTTAAAATTCTGTAATTTAGCACACTTTTTAAACTTATTCTGGCAATACAAGTCTACTAAATTTTATAGCTTTAGCAGAAAAACTGTTCAACTTACAAAATTTGATGTAAAACAATAATTTGCACTTTATAAAGGGAAAATTCTAAAATCTCCATTTTTTGTTCTAAAATCCTATAATTTTGTACACTTAATAAACAGCTCTAAAATCCTCCAAGTTTCACTGCGTTATCGTAAAAAATGTCGGACGGATGGAATTTTATAATAAAAAAAAACAATTTTTATTTATAGGTACTTAGGCAGCTACTACAAATAAATAAATTATAAAAAATGTACTTTTTGTTCTAAAATTCTCTAATTTAGTACGTCTAATAAAAACTTCTACTTTGATAAGTACACCAAATTTTATTGTTGTAACTTTAAAATTCTCCGACTTACAAAATTTAATAAAAAATAAAAAATTGAATTTTGAGTTGGTTCGTATTTTTTTTTTTTAATTTTTAACTTTGGTTCTAAGATTTTTTTAATTTATTACTTTTAATAAACGTCTTCGAACAAATAAGTTCAGTTAATATCAGTGTATTTTCACTACGATTCTAAAACTAATTCTAAAACTTCTACTGTTTGTACTAAAATTGTATAATTTTGTAAGTTTAAGTGATATGTTCACTAAATTTGATTGCTGTAACGTGAAAATTCACCGACTTGCCAAATTTAATTAATAAAAAAATTGCAACTTTGGCAAAATAACTTTTCTAAATTTTTCTGTCCAATGTTCACCTCGATCATAATTTTTTCAAAAAGAAATTGAAGTCTGTTCCCGCCAATAATAACAGTACCTGCAAATTTCCTATCTTTGCTTATTACTCCGTCAAACACACATTCGATATATCAACGTCTGACATTCAAACCCAATGATCAATTGCATCAAGATGAGGTTTACTTTTTGTTTTATTACAATCACGTTCTTCGAACAAGATTACACCAATCAATATTCTTCTAACAATTAATTAAACTCTTTTAATTTGAAACTAGCACATTTTTCTCTCGCTAAAAATGTAAATCCCTCTCTAGACTTCTCACCAATTCCCTCTTTCTTCCAACGAAGCTCCGAATAAAATATTGGCTCCCACAAAAAACGTCTTTGTTCTGAACATCGAACCGCCATTTTAGATTACAGCCTTGTTGTGTAAAAATAGTTCAGTGAAGCATGTTCCCCTAGATTGGCAGAGAAGAGGGTTCGCCCCGAAAATGGCCTGTTTGGTTGGGGACGTAAGATCAGGCAAGCGGAAGGGCCAGCGGACCATTGTTGGAAATACAAGGGATTGATTTCGCCATTCGTTTTAAAATGTTAAAATTAATGTAAACCGAGTTCCAATAGAGACATTATGGAAATTGACGTCTAATGATGGTAAAAATCGGAAATGCAATAAACTCGATAAGTTTTTTGATTTATTTAATGTCGATGCGACGGTAATGGACAAAGTTTGAATAAATCATGCGCTTTTTGAGTCTGGGATTCGTCCCAGCTGCTGCTAAAATCTAAAGTCTCTTAATAAATAAGAGCCCGCTCTAACGACTCATGTTAATTATGAGCGACTTTTGTTTATAAAACTTTAACCAAAGTTGAATCGTTAGAAACACTTTTTTACTTAAAACAATTTCCGCCTCCAGCTGCCATTTTTCCCATCCTCCACATTAGTGGTTTCTGATCAATTAAATTTCATGGAAAGGATTCGTTTTTTGTAGCAGTGGAATTCTTGTAATATATTTGTGATCCATCGAAGCAGCGTTCCGTGCTATGGTTGAATCTATATTCTGTCAGAGTCTTTGATATGTCTGGATGCCGACCAATTATGTCTGAGCCGTGTGGGTCGAACCCGCCCGTCTCTGCCAGGCTTCACAAAGATGCGCCCGTCACTGGAAAATATTAAATTAACTTTGTTTAATAGAACGAAACTACAGTGCATTTAAACCGTGGGCTCGGGCACGATGTGAATCGACCGTAATGAGTGATTATAGTGTTTAGGTCGGTTTGTTTGATAAACTTTGATGGAGAGGAAAGGCCGGATTCCACCACCAGAGTCTTGGGCGAATTAAAATTGTTGTTTTTGTCGCAGGTTGGCGGAAGTGCTCCGAATTAAAATAACATTGAGAAAATTTTGCCCGGAGGAATGTGTCCGCATAATTTTCAAATTACAAGCCCTTACGCTGTTATTCCTTGGCGTAATATAAACACGACACTGTAATCAAGCTAAAGGTTTTTCTATCAATCATTATTAAAACTGTCTGGGTAATCGCGCAATGTTAATTTAATGTAATTACAAGTTAATACACATCTCCATTCGTGGCCGCATCTGGCTGGAAAATGCTAATTTAAATTCCGGCCCGAAAATTGCCAGTGTAACCGGAATAAAATCAGCGACATTTACGAACGAGAAATTAATTGAGCTTGATTTCGACCCTGTTTTAAGCTTAATAATAATCAGTCAATATTAGCGGACTTGAAGACGTCTTTGACATCCACTATCGGGTCCCGATACAAATTTTCACTTGTAATGCCGACAGACCATAATCAATCTCTTTATGTATTTTTTTCGTGGTGACTGTGCACAATTTCGACCTAATAGAATCACTTTCCATTATAATAACTTTGAATAATTGTTTCAATAAAGAGTGCGCCGATAGTTAGTCGCGTGATTAATACGCTTTTAATTCCGATGAAAACTGAGTTTCTCTTTAAGGGTGCCATTTTCATGCAGATGTGGATATGTGCCTGTCAGCCATTTACACGGCTCGGATTGGATGCCTGGAATTCGAAACCTGACCAAAGAATCCTGCCGACGCGCTCGAATCCTAAAACTGGTCAGTATCAGCGGGGTCTCGCCAAATTGAAAACATGATCTAATCTCTCCCAGATATATCGACCGCATCCTTAGCATTCATTTGAAGCCAAGCTGCTTCGTAAAAGACTATTCTGTACCATTTTACATGAACACATCACTACAGTCATTTATCAAGCGCAATATCCGATTTGATAACTGCTTCTGAAGAGCTCTCTCTACCTGCTCATAGTTTTTTCGATCGTCTTGTCCTAATAACTGTTGCGGATTACACGAAACCACGTTCCCGGCGCAAATTATAATATTGGTTTGATAAGACAGATACGCCGGGATAATTAATAATGTTCCTCCAGCTGATGATGCCATTATTGGACCACCATTTACTCTTAATAGCTCCAATAATAATTATCCAGCGCATTACATGTGATGTAAAGATCGCGTACCTTGCACATAATGTAATTAACTTGATCGAAAGTGCATTCGCTCTTAATTACACAAACTGTGAAAGGGCAAAAATGATTTTTCGAATTATCTCCCAATTCTAGATCTGAAACTCGGAATTTTCTCTTTTTAGTTTTATTTCATAGCGCTTTCTAAAACGTAAAAATAGCGTTATTGTTACAAGAACCCAAAATTTAATTTTAATAACGCAAGTTTGCTCCAACAATAAGTGAGAAATCGACCGCAGAACTTTAACATAGTTTTAGCCACGACATTTAATTTAGAAAAAATCAAATCTTTGACATTCGGAAAATCTAAGAACGAATTCTTAACTAAAAAATCGCGAGAAAAACGATGCCGCAAACCGCATTCCAATATCTGGAATAGTTTCCGAGATATCGAGCACGAATTGTTTCGAACTTTCAAAAATTTGACTCTCTGGCGACAACCCAAAAATTCAAACGGCCTTATCTCAGTTATTTGTTGGCAAAAATTTAAAAGTTCTCATGTTTTTGGATTCAGCGTGACATTCTGCGTAAAATGAGACCCAGATTTGTTGAGTTTGCTTAATAAATAAACGGACATTGGCCTAGAACTGTTTTGAAAACGTCAGTTTAGGGTGATTTTCAATCAAAGTTTTCAAAATAAAACGATAGCTTTGAATTATGCATCAATCGAAAGAGGAGCTCGAAATCTATCTACTGGCTAAATTTGAGATCGATCAGACAAATAGTTTACGAGTTATGGCCAAAAATTAAAAAAATGAAAAATTTGCATCGAGTCAAATTTTTTTTTCGCAAAAAATCGACTATCGAATTTAGGGCTTTTGAAAACATTTTCTAACGTAAAATGAGCCGAGAAAAACAAACCGCATCTCAATATCTCAAATAGTTTCCGAGATTTTTAACTTTAAAAATTACGAAAAATAAGGAAAAATGAAAATCAACTTTCCGAAACTTTCATCGGCCATACCTTAGTTATTCATTGTCGGATCTGAATTTAAATACCAAATTTGGAATCTGCGTAAAATTCTGCGTACACTGATGTATAATAACATAAGTTTACTCTAAAAAAAAACAAGATATCGATACCAGAAGTTTGGCATAGTTTTAGTCATAAATTTTTGCAAAAATTTGCAATTTTTTATGCTTCTAAGAAAAATTAGATTATCTGGACCTAAGTCCCACTTAGTAATAGAAACTTCCAAAAAAAATTAACAATGTTTTTACAAAAATAAAGATAATACAGTTATTAGAAATAATGACTAACAAAGATATATTAAAATTAACCCAAATTCAACAACTTTTATGGACTTAAACCTTAAAAATAACGCCCACAAATTTCGTTCTTGTGGCACCAAAATGTGGAAATTAAACCGCGTTCAAGTTTTTTTTGTAATTTTTTTTAGCTACTCGAAATAAAAATTTCTACAAATTCTCCTTTTCGCTCTAAATTTTTGTAAATAGGCACTGTAAATAAGACAGTCAAGATTGATAATCTCCACAAATTTAGTTAAAATCACTTAACAAATAAAGAAATTGCAGGATCTTAAAAAAAATTGGTGGCATTTTTATGGTCTTATAACGAAAATTTTTTTAAATTAGACTTTTTGATCTAAATTTTTGCAAATTAGTGATATTACTAAATCAAACAAAAAAAAACAACATGGATAAATTTCGTTCCTCTCGCACTAAACATAACGAAATTACAGTGTTGAAAAAAATTAACATTTTCAGTTGTCCAAATCAAAATTTCTAATACTTCTTTTTGGTTTAAATTTTTCTAAATTGGTACTAATAATAAGACAGTCAAGACTTATAAACTCCACAAATTTCCAAATGTTCCAATCGACGGATTTTTTTCTTTAGTATCCCCAATTAATATAATTTGAGCGTTATTATGTTTATGGGGGTTTGCGGTAAGCTGGCTGTAAACGATTTAAAAAGTCAAAGCCATAACCGCACTAGAGCGTTTGTTAAACTGTATTAACAGGCCAGATCTCAGATCGATTGGTCGAGTAGTTTACGAGTAGCGGTCAAAGAAATAAAAATTCTAAAATTTTCATCAATTGAGTAAAAAAAATTTCGCGAAAAAATTGACCATTTAATTTTTTGTTTTTAAGGGCAAATTTTAAAGTAAAAAAACAGAAAAAACGATAGCCCAAACCGTTTCTTTGTATCTGTCGTAGTTCCGAAGATATTAATTTTTAAGTATTTGAAAAATGATAATCAACTATTTAAAACTTTAAACGGCCAGTCAGTTATTTGTAGTGGTATGTAAATTTTAAGCACAAATTTGGAATCTCCGTAAAATGAACCCTAATAACGCAAGTTTGCTCTAAAAATAAGAGAGAATCGAGAATCAAAAAATAGCGATTTTTAGAAACGTATCGCGTTTGAACCACTAGAGATTAAAACGCTCAAACTACCGGAATTTCATACTGTTTGAGATTTAATTGTTGAAAAAAAATGGCACTTTATGTTTATTTTTTTCTAAAGTTCATCAATTTGTTAAAATAAACGATAATAATAATGTAAAACCAGAAGAAATTATAAAATCGGCTGATGATACACTTTCCAATTTACTTCCTCCCAAGTCGAAACACATTTAAGTTCACTAACAGAAACTTTATGAAGTGGAGAACTAAAAAACAGAGCAAATTATTTTCTGAAGAAGCAGAATCCAGTACAACGTAAAATTATATTCTTGCCACTTGTCCCATAATATAATATATATTTCACCATTTCAGAATCGGGGGGCAAATCTACTTTACAGAATTTCCATTTCTCCGGCCCAAAATCTCGTTGTAATTTATGTAAGCGCCCAGACAAATCTGAGCAGTCAATCGTAGCCATATCAGTTAAGGCACGACCAGACGAAAATTAGAATTCAGCGGGTGTCCGGTCTAACTCCCTTCGAGCTACTGAGGTGATTGCCTGCCAATCTTCTGCTCTGCACCCTTCTCAAGTTCCGCTCCTTGTACTTAATCAAGAAGTATTTTGGTCAGTAATCAACTTTATGTTTCATTGAAAATATTTTATCATTGGTAAAAAAGTGGTGTCGACACTGTCAACACAAGATTTGAATTTAATTGTATCGTCGACATCATTAGAGCGCGGGTAATTACAGCAGCAATTAGTATTGTTGACACATAACATAGTGCATATGGAGTGGTTGCAGACTAAACTGTAATTAAGGAACGATAAACGCATTTTTCAGAGGGACATTTTTCATATTATCACCTTGCAGACATGACTGGGACTTTCAAGGTAGATTGACATTGAGAACATTACACACAGGAAATTGAAAGGCAGAATTTAGCTGTTGATTTCCGCTCAAATTCAAACCGATTGAACTTCGTTTAATGGGATTTATGCTTTGTTACCCTCGGTAATTACTGAAATAAAGATATTAAATTGGACGACGCGAACGCGAACTGCCGTCTTGCCGTCCCCGAAATTTGTAATTTTCCGAAATCCTCCTTTTTCCCTCGATGATTTATTAACCGCGTCGGTCTGCAATTAATGGCAGATGGCAAATTCTTTGTTTCTTTTTAAAAGTGTCCATAGTCGAGCGCTCGCCAAAAGAACCTTTCTCTTGGTCTTCGTCCGGTTCCGGCGGTTCTTTATTCGAAATCCTTCAGGCCCAAAACGGCGATAATCAAAAACACAGTACGTCTTTTATACGAATCTAAATATCGTGTGCAGCGGTGGCACAATACAGCGGCGGCGCAGGGGGGACCTGAAAGGGGCCCAGAGACATGTCTAAAGCTCCACGGTTAGGAACAGGCTGACATCGAATCATTAATCATGACTCGCAGCCGGCAGTGCTGGCAACAGCATCAACCTAAATACGGATCCGCGGCCCTCGCCACCGCCTGCCTGGCCTCCGAGAAAACTGCACCGTTCCCGATAATCAACAAGGAGTTTTAATTTGTTCCCAGAGCTGGAGGATCGATAGAAGAAGAGGTCTTCCGAGGTGGAGATGAGAATTCTTTGTCGAAATCATATCTTTCATCCCCTCGTATTGCAGCCCTCCTCGCTGAGAGGGTGGTAATCCAGCCTTGGGCTGTCAGTCGCGTTGTTTATATGTACCCCGAAATTCCATTATCAAAAGTATTAAAGCGCGCTCGCTCCACGTCTCCGAAGAACAATTATTTTTAAACAAAATCCCGCGTTGTTTCGTCAGAGCGTGTAAGAAATTACAAACCATGCGACAAGGCTCATGGTTTTGTAACAATCACGTATAATTAATTATACTTTAATGATGCTCGTGTTAAACTTAACATGGAAAGGAGTAAGACGAATACAGATGACTGAGATAGTCACGGCACGACCAATTTATTTCGGTAACAATTGATTTTGGAAAAGTCCGGATCATTTTTCTTCCAGTAATTAGGTAAATCAGTTGCGGATTTCGGTTTATGACCTACTTAGAACCGAATCCTCATTGTAATGTTCAAAGACCGCATGACTGCTGTTGCACCTTTTAGCTCGTTGTCAGTAATTTATGATCGCACTAAGAATAGGCTAGGGTTGAGAAATGGTTCTTCGACAAACTCAAAACTATTTGACTTGAAAAGTGCCAATTGTGAGCCTGTCGGCCGGCGACTTCTTCACCGTGTTTTCTTGTTTTGCTAGCATAATTGACACAAATGCTGAAGATTTTTTTCATTCGCGCAGCCAAAGTGCCTAATCATTGAGCTCTTTTAATACCCTCAGTGATCAAGTCTATCTGACAACTCAAAAGCTGCTGAAGGAGGATGAAAAATGGCAGTAATATTTTATCGAGAGATCAGATGGCGCCCTGCATACGAACTCCAGGATAATGAGACGGGTTGAGTTTGATACCCTTCGTTTCCACGATATCATGCCACAGGCTCGTTACGCGGCGACATTGAAGGCCTAACTTGCGAAATTGGAAATTTCAAACAACGACAATGCGATGAGAATAATTAGTTTGGGAACGGAAGTAAACAAGCTGTCAAAAATCTTCGAGAAATTGACGATGTTTCATCAAGCGAACCACTGAACTGTCGCGGGCTTCTGCAAGAACATTTTTTAGCCAAACGCAAATTGCTATTGCTTTTATCTACTTTCAATCTTCCGAAATCTTATAATTCAGAAACCCAATCCGTCGAAGGGTCGCCGCCACACACCACACCTTGTCTTGGTTTCATGTCGAATTTTTTAACACTTCCAAGTCCAGCATCTCCCGTGTCCACCGACAGGAGCGCATTTTTCCCTGTCTCTGCCTCTGACTTCACACACATGTCATTGCCCACGCACTTGTCATGCTCACCGGTATTCTATCTCATATCGACTGTCAGTTAATCACAGTGTGGTCTGCACATAACACGCATTATCAATATTGAAATGAGGTGATCGCAGGTAAGAGTGTGTTTGTCGCCTGTCCCAGCAGCTGACACGGCCACCTGGGTGCGAGCTGACACCGCGAGTCGCACCCACGAAGACCTCCTTCTGCTGAATCATGCTTGTTATTAGCACCCGAGGGTTGCTAGCGCCTCCCGACATAACAATATACTTGTTTATTGGAAGAGCGAATCGGTGCCGCTCTGTACCCCCGACACGAGGAAGTTTAGAAGAAAGAACTCCATCAACGATGCACTTTTGTGGGGATTGGAGGGTGGGCGATGAGTTCGGAGAAGAGTGTATAGGGGTGGTTTACGCACATTGCTTGATAAAACTAGCAGAAAACTGTGCACCCCAACAAATACCAGAAAAGAGTTTATTACAATCCGTGCCCATGCCATAATTAATTACTATTGAATTACATTGTAAAAACTTCTAGAACCATTTTCCTGGTGATTAATAGAACATTTCACGGATAATTTATTTACAACAGTGGCTATTTAAGCATTCCGTGTCAATAATTGCACTTTTTATCGATCCGAATTTAGCCACAGTTCTTAATTAGCAGGACAAAAATGGGAAAAATTACCACAAGATCGATATTTTTAAAATTGCTTTTAAATTACTTTCAGCTAATTGCATACATTTTGTCACCTTTCCTTTGATAAAATCAGCCACAACGCTACAAAATCTAAATTAAAACTTTTTCTTTGTCAACGCTGCTTTCGCAGCAGCTCGATAACTATACGTTATAGCATGCAGGTACTATCATTAAAAATCGTATTATCTTAAGCAACTGCGGTAAGTAAACACTGTTATTAGCGGCATGCAGATATCATAACGGAATAATTTGTATAAAAAATTAAATTAACAGTTCCCAATTTGCGTCTAAATTTAGAGAAGATACCGTTACTTGTAATTTTGTATTAAAATAATTCAATCAGATTAATTAGTCAGAAGCGAGTCGGATTTGGAGCTTCAATCGCTAAAATTTCACATTGCTGCCCTCTTCTTTTTGTGAGAATGAATATCGAGTCCTTTAACTGTTGGAGCGAAGGACATGGACCCTGGGCGCCCTCTGCTGGTTTCAGAACGAAAGAACTAGTTTCGTGCTTTTGAAGCAGGGGTCGCCTCTGATGGAGAACGTCAAGACATGCGTGAATGTGCGTAAATTTCGTTTCTTCATTCCTTAAATTAATTTTTACTTTTTATTATACTCTTTGAATAGACTTTTTTGTTTATTTTTTTATATTAAAGTATTTTCTCTAGAATATGCATACATTCTCTATACATTCTTTTTAGAGTCTCTTGCCTTATAACTGTATAGATTCTGTCCACATTGTCATTTTTTTTAAGGTTTTCCTACATTCTCTAAATTATTTTAAAGTTAGCGTTAGATTTTCTTTAAATTCTTCCTAAATTCACTCTATAAATTTGTTAGATTCTCTCTTTAAATTTCACTTGAATCGACTTTTCTATTATTTCGCATTAAAACCTTAGAGACCAGTTTACAAAAGGTAAATTAACTTTTTAGTTAAGATTAAATACATATTTAATATTATGTTAGTCATATGAATGTTTTTCCATCAATCAAATGTCAGTAATTGTAAAATTAAATGCTAAATTAATTTAATTTTATTTAAATTATTGTGTAAACCGTTCTTAGGTGTCCTTTTCAAGTCGCTTCTAAACATAAAACTAACCAAACCAATAACAAAGAAGCTTTGATATTTGTATTAAACAAGCACAAAAAATTAATTTACATTTACAACGATTTTCAGCTTTTCTATGGTTTTAATAATTTAAGAAATGTTTGAAATATCAGAATAAACTATAGGAGTATTTATTTAAAGAGTTAGGGCTGGTTTTCAGAAGCTAAATATTTAATTTCTATTAAAGTAGTAGGTACTACTTAACATCATGATAAAGTGACATGTGATTATTTTTTCTCCAATCAAAAATCGTCAAATTATTGCGAGATTAACTTAATTTCAATTAAATTATTGTGTAAAACGGCCCTTAAGTACACCAAAATTGATCAAATTTATTATTTTTAGGGCCGGTTTACAGAAGCTATGTTAGACCTTTAATTTCGATTAAATACTTAACATGTGATTAAAGTGACATGTGATCGATTTTCCGTCAATCAAATGTCACCAATCGTCAAATTAGTTGCAAGATTAACTTAATTTTAATTAAATTATTGTATTATCCGATTTAACAAAACTACATTAACTTAAAGATAAATAAAAACCTCTGTGACAAACTACAGCAAGTTTTTACATTCCTTAGATAAATAAAACAGCCACGGCATTTGCACAATCCACTCCATTGAATTTCCTGCTTCAGAAGTCTTTTAATTTTATTTAAACGCCATTAAAATGATAAATTATTTGGCCAGCTGTTTACACACAAGCACTTGACAAACTACCTTTACACATTAAATCTAGATCTCTATCGCAAAACCTGAAATATTAACTCAATACATAATTCACTTTAATTTCACAGACGTCACATTAATAAATTACATATCAAGCTCTAGCAAAATATCCCGCATTTCTCCACAACTATTCTAATCATTCTTATTGCACAAGGATCTTATCAAAAAATTTTTAGTTTGTGGTCCTGTTTTCCGTGCAAAAGTATGTAAATATCAAGAGTAAGATAATAGTTGATAACAGTCGTGGCGCGAGGTGGGCGTGCTTCAAAGACATGCCGACTCTTATCTGATGAACTCACGCACCAGTAGATTGCGTTTCTACAGAAGCCATTAGCAGCGGGTGATTACATTTCGAAATTTGTTGTCCTATTTCCTATGCCAAGTGGGTTCGATGTGGAGCGGAATTTAGAACAATGGCGAGGGATCTGAAGCGAAAATAAGTTAGATTGAAAAAGGTACGATAATACTATTCGTTTTCGGTTTACTCGGAGGTGCGGCGAAATTTCGTCCTTTCCAGCAGGAGGCGCCTGATTAAAGTCGATTACTTTTTGCGGTGGAAATGAAACAAAGCGATTATGCCAATTTTTATTGTTTTACAAAGCTTCACTTTTTGCTGATCTTCGTGCAAATAATGCAAATGTGGACCTAAAACAAGATTAATAGAAATTAATTTCAAATTTCAAGCAAACTTGTAATACTAACTCAAACTAAAAGTTTGTCGTCTTTGTTTTTCTAATTTTCTAAATCTAAAAGTAACAAGTTAAAATAAAGAAAGAACATTAAAGAAGACGCAGACGGATCTGTTCAAAGACAACGAAGAGCAAAACAAAATGGCACAATTTGCGTGGTTGTGAGGGTGAGGGTGAATTTTCAGAGGGAAAAAGTTGCAGAACCCACAGATGCCTTTGAGAATGAATAGAGAAAATTTGCAGAGGTGGGATTAGCACAAAATGTCGTGAAAAAAAGGGTTTCGAAATACGCCAAGTTTGTGTCTAGTTTTATTCGCCGCAAAATTCAACAGTAAAAAATGTTTAAAATGAGTCAAAAGGGTTGAGAGGTCTTCCATCCGTAAGATACCTGTAGAGACGAGCTTCTGATATAAAAATTCTACAAAAGCCCGGATCTACAGGGTAGATCACGGATGTGCCTATAGATAAGATTAGCATGTCGTTTATTGGAAAAGGCTTATCCCGCCGAAACCTCCGTTGAAATTTAATTAAAGCCTTTTTGAAGCATTATTTTAATCATTACTTTTGCGCATGCTACGGCACAAAGTGCGCAACATGTTTAACGCAAAATAGTGGACCTCGTCTTCTTAAATTCTGTATAAACGTGATGTTAATAAATGAACCCGCAACATCACCGATTATAAATAACGCAATTATAAATTCTTTGTGTTCAAAGCGGTGAAAGAATAAAAAAGGAACCCGACTCCGGTACATTTATAAATTGGCCAGTCGGCCTATTCCGACGTAAAAAGGCAACACGTGAACGTCGACACAGAAAAATGAGCTTTCAGTCTTTGACAGCAGGTGTCTACCTTGTACCCTCATTCCGTGGCTTGTTTAACGAAAATTATAAAAGAAAAAAGTACGCTTTTCTATATTTATACCTGACCACCTCAATGGAAACGCCGCTGGTCTTTGACAGGCCGCATAACAGAGCAAATGATGACAAATCACTACAAACTACACGTAATCGTCATGCAAAATTTACAAATGCCCATGAAACGGTCGATTCTACCAATCACTGGAACACTCCATGCACGAAACACAACACAATTCAGAACAACGAAATTTTGGTACTTATCTACTGTTGATTGAAGTATTCATAACAATTATTGGTTGACATGGTAGTGACAGTGCGAGGACGCTACCGACGCCGACGCCCCGAGAGCGTCTCTGAGCGTCCCGGATTCTGCGAGGGGTTTTGTGGAGGGGTTCTGCTCCCTTGCTCTCTGCTTTTACTGGTTCCATTAGACCGTCGTGCTTGTGTGACATGGCATTATATTTGTGTTAAGTAGTTTACTGTGTTTTGTATTAAAATACACAATTTATAATTTTTATAATTATCTCATGTTCAACTTTTAACAGGGTCACACCTGACTTGATAAAAATATTGCCGACAGATGAAGCGGCGCGAAAAGTAAATATTTTAATTGGCTCTAATTGGGAAAGTTTGGGGGAGAATTTTTAGAGTTACAACTTTACACAATGTTGGCGTTATCGCACAGGTTCGGGAAATTTTAACGCAGTCTTTTCAAATTAAAAAAAAAAGGAAACTGAAATTTACTTCCGAGATAAGGTTTTTCTATAACAATTTCAACATTTTAGTAATCTTTATAATTTTGGGTTTACAGATCCGAAATGTAACACACTTATAATAAATGAGGCTAAGGTAATAAATAAGCAAAATTTTAAAATTATAAACTTCGCAAAAAAAAGTTGTGGCTGTTAAAATAAAAATGTCGTAAAGTTTTTGGTTTCGTTAAATGTAAAAATTTATAAACATTAAACATATAAATTTTAATCTTAGTCCACTAAACAGACATATCACGATAAGAAATTAGTCAAATTGTCATTATTATAGACCCAGAAAAAACAAAATTATGGCCGTTAGAGTAAAAATAGTTAATTTTGGTGTAAAATTTTTCAAAATCTCGACTGTTAGGTCGATAGATCCAAGTTTTAGCACACTTAATAAATTAGTATAAGATAATAAACAAAATTTTAAAATAATTACTGGATTTATTACAAAAGATTATAGCTGTTAGAGTAAAATTATGTGAAAATTTTTTGGTTTTATCAAATGTAATATTTACAATATCTAAAATTTTGGACGTATAAATTTGAACTTTAGTACACTAAACAGACAGATGCACGATAAGTAATAAGTCAAACTGTCATCATAATATAACCTAGAAAAAACAACATTATCGCCGTCAGAGTAAAAATAATTAATCTTTCCGTTTCCATAAAGAGTCATTCTTTTTTAAATCTCCATTTTTAGGTCTGTAGATTCGAGTTTTAGCACACTTAATAGATAAGTCTTGCATATTAAATACCAAAAAAAAAGAAGTTTTGGCTGTTAGAGTAAAATATGTAGAGAATTCAACTCACCATAGATTCGACCAATAAGAGACATTTATTTTTTCAAATAAACCAATCACAGCAAACTTTTCTTGGAAATTTAGTTTGTTTCTCCGGACAATTGGCACTCGTTCGCTTCGCTCACTCGTGCAATTGATCGTCGAAAAAACTACTCGTCTGTCGGAAAAATTTCCCACAATTTCGAGCCCACTCGTTATATTACTAATGAAAATTTATTGGTTTCATCAAAAGTAAAATTTCCAAAATCTCTAATTTAAGACATACCTATCTATTTGAAATTGAGTGAATTTCATTATTATGGACCTAAAAATAACAAAGTTATGGCCGTCAAAGTAAAAAATGGTAATTTTTTGTTTCTATAAAAAATCAAAATTTTTAAAATCTTTACTTTTGCTTTTACAGATCCGAGTTTTAGCAGACTTAATAGGTTTTACATATTAAATACATACGCAAAATTTTAAAATTATAAACCTATCATTAACCTATAGTTATGGCTGTTGTTAGAGTAAATTATGCAATTTTTTTTTCATCAAATGTAAAAATTTCCAAAGTTTATCATTTTAAACATACAAACTTAAATTTTAGTACACTAAATAGACACATCACGACAAGTAACCATTATTAATTATAAACCTAAAAAAAAGAGTTATGACCGTCAGAATAAAAAATAGCTAATTTTTTCGCTCCCATAAAGAGTAAAATTTTTCAAAATTTCTATTTTTGGGTTTACAGATCCGAGTCTTAGCACACTTAATAGATGGATCTTAGATATTAAATACAATTTTACAATTATGAACCTCAATAAAAGAAGTTACAACTGTCGAATATGTAGAAAATTTGTTGGTTTCATCAAAGGTAAAATATTCCAAAATATCTAATTTCAGACATACAAATTTAAATTTGAGTGCGCTAAATGGACACTTTCCGACCAATTATCACTCAAAATTGCAATATTATAGACTTAGAAAGAAGAAAGTTATGGCCGTCAAAGTGAAAAATGGTAATTTGTTTGTTTTTATAAAAAGTCAAAACTTTTAAAATTTTTATTTTTGGATCTACAGATCTACAGATCTACAGATCCGAGTAAACTTAATAAATAATAAAGTTAATAATAATAAAACTTAATAAGATATTAAATACGCAAAATTTTAAAATTTTAAACTCAACAAAAATAGAGCTGCGGCTGAGTAAAATGTGTAGATTTTTTTGATTTTATTAAATGTAAAAATACCCAAAATCTCTAATTTTTGAGATGTAAATTTGAATTTTAGTTTTCTAAACAGACAAGTAAATAGTCAAAATGTCATAATTATAGAGCTGGAGAGAACAAAATTATGATCATCAGAAAAAAAAAAAAAATTTCTTATCTTTAAGAAGTCAACTTTTTAAAAATCTTTAATTCTGGGGCTAGAGATTGGATATTTAGCACACGTGTTAAATTGGTGGAAGACAGTCTTATTTTAATTTATAAGCAAAGCGATAAAAGAGTTATGCCCGTAAAGTAGTATCAAAATATGTATAAAAATTTGTATAGTTATACTTATATATATTTTTGGAATAATACAATTAGCCGCAATTAATAGACTTAATGACAATTTAAACGTATTTTTTGAAGTCAAACAATATTTTCCGTACAAAGGAAACGCTTATAGTCCAGAATATATAATGAATATCACCTAACAAAAGCTTTTTCAAATAGTAATAGGAAACCCAAATTTCCCACACGTATTATTAAAAAATCTATCACCCGAAACTCTTTCTCCAAACCTATTATTTACATTCTAAAAACCCCACCGCTCCCACCATGATTACATCCATCTCTTTACTTATTTATATCTATTTACGTCGAACCAGCAATCTATCACGAAAGCAAACCAATACTTATCATTGAGCAAAAAGTGCATAATACGACAAAAATTGTAAAAATCGACTCAAAATGTAGACTAAAAAGCGGCGATCTCATCTCTGATCTACGGGCATAATGTAGAAATGCTGCAAGGTTACCGGATAAGGACTAAAAACCATTTAGGAACCCCAGAGTACAAAACTCTCACTGAAGGGCCACGTATTGATCCTTGGATGATGGCGGCTGAACGCACGGGGAGCGAAGAGAATATGCGCCACTTGTGCGCATGCTAAGGATGAATCCAGACAGGGAAAAGGGACGAAGGGCTATTCAACGACTGAGAGGAATGGGTGTCGACAGCGGCCGGAATAACACGTTAAAAAATTAAATCCTTTCCAAAGATTTCTCATTTCTCTAAAATTCTGCTTAAGCCACGGAGGGAAATGTTGCGACGACCAATAATCTCTGAACCTTTGCTAACGACAATCAAATGACTAAAATTTGGAAACGAGTTACACTGAAATTTTCACTTTCGGACTCAAAAGAAAGTTTGACCGAACGAAATTAAATAATAAAATAAAAATCTAATCGGTAATGATCCTGCTAACATCCTGACTCTTTCAAGATTTTATTAAACTCCAAAACTGTGTTACATGCGAGCTGTGCCCACATTTCCGCATCCGATATGAAATGCAACAAATGTGATTCTTCTAAAGCGTTCAACTGCTTTATGAAAACATAAATATCAATTTTTCTCTCTGCCACTCTGATATTTTCTGGAGCTCCCATCATGCATCATGATGGGCCGCTATTTGCATTTTATTGGAAGCCCGAAACAACTGAATTTCAATATTGTTGCTCGAAAATGAAATTCAAATTTTTCTTTACTGTGGATTATGTTATTACCCAAACGTAAAACGGAATATTCTAAATCAATGAGATGTTGAAAATGACAGCTTCGATATTGATTGAAATTTAAATTGCAAATATTCGGAGGGGAATTGTGAATTTAATTTTGGAAAAAATGTAGGAAGGAGTGAGGAAATGGTTTTAAAAGTTCTCTTTTAGCGATATTTCCACGCTAACGTGGTAGTACATCTGGAGGCAGGATTCAGAAGCGCGGTTCTGACCCTCTTACCATTAGATGGCGCTTGTGCCTCCGTCGTACAATAATAATAATAATGATTATAAAATAAATTCATTAAAACAATGTTAAGCGTAATTAACTAATTAAATTAGAATCCCACCTGCAGTAATTAATTAATAAAATAATTGAATCATACTGTTTTAACCCCACTGATTGCTTCATTTAATTGAACACTACAAACCACTTTAAGTTGAGAAAAATTAACAAAAACCACGATTTTAACGGAATCTGCACCACCGAACCACTTGCTAAAGTAGATGGAAGCGAACTGATCTTTCACCCAGTTTCCGTCGTTACATCAGTAGCCCAAACAATAAAAGGGATCATTGTCAAGTTAGAAAATTTATGACCAACGCGTCTACCTTCCCTTTCAACCCCACGTGAAACACGTTTCGAAATAAAAACTGCAGCTTAGTATGGGGGTACAAATAGTATGTGAATATTGCTAAAATAATTTTGTTGTGGTTTAGTGAAACTCGCAGGTGACTGTCTTCTGGATTTTATGTCGTTTAAAAACAATTAGTCTGAGATTACGTATCGATAAGGAATTACTTGAATTTCAATCGTGTTTAATTCGAGGTATTAGAATAACATTCTGGGCAAGTTTCGGTGGTTTTGTAATAGCCGGTTTTGTTATCGGCTGTGGATAAATCAGTAAAAAATACAAAAATATGTTCTTATCGGAATTTTGAGTGGTGAGCGCTTATCAAGAGCAACGACTTTTCTTGGACTAAAATTATTCGGATTGAAACTTCAAATTGAGAGGAACCATAATTGTGTGAAAATTCATGATGATATATTCGCTCTAATACCGCGATTAGGGAGAGCCCCGCTGTTAAGTAGTCGTGTCTAAGAAGTGTGCTCGTTTCATAATCTTAACTAATCCGGGAGTCCAGGTAACTGAGATAATTTGTGTTTTGGTCTGGTTTCTTTCTAGGAACCCATTTGGGTGGGGTGGATCCAGAGAAAGTCTTTCCATTATGGAAAACTGTGAAGTTCAGACAATGGAAAGAAAGAAACCTGAGGAGACTACTAATCTGGTAATGATTACGAAATAACGCTTGCTGCGTCGACGAAAAAAAATCCGAATTCTTCAATCTTCCAAGGTTATGCCCAAAGGAAAATTTTGCAATAAACTCAAATATATTAAGTGGCTAGCAGGAAACACCCGGGAAATGCCCAGTCGCTGACCCATCCCCCCAATTTCCCGAAGAACTAATTACGCTCCTCAACCTACCCAAGACGCGGTCCAGCAGCTCTTCTTATCACAAATTCCCCTTCTCAATGGTAGTTTTGTGTAACACCAAGTAACATTTTGCACTGTTGAAACATTTCAGTATAGTAGAGTTTGTAAGTATAGTGAACCGGAGTGGAACCCTGTGAGTCAAGGGTGGCCGGGCTCACAGCCGTCCTAGATCATCAATCATCCCGAGACAATCGCGCAGCGCACAGCTGTCGCACAGCCCGACACGCCGTCAGCCACCGGCCTACTGGGTTTATATTAGAACTCTTAAATGCAACCTAACTTGCACTCTGCGAATTAAACGGGAGACAACATGAGAAGAGGATAATTAAGAGAAAAATTAGCGAAGAATCGATGGACGTATTTAGTACTCGAAATCCCCCAACTAATTACAGGGGCTGTAATTTTAGCCCGAAATTGTTTGTTGGCTAATAAAGTTTATTTACGAGATGCTGTCTGCTCCCATTCACCTACTTACCTTGATGGTTATGACTTTATTATCTTTCAACCCTTTTATTCCGGGTACAAATTGCTAATGTTCGTTTAAAAGCGGTCGAATCATTGCTCTTTCAATGAAATTCTAAACTGACAACTTTGGATAGTCATCACTGTCGGGGCAACAATGACAAATTAGATTTTAATAATGCAAACATTTGACTGCTTTGGACCAGAAGGTTCTAATGTGGGCGACAAGAGTTATCAAAACTAGACCAAGAAAAATTGAACCAAAATGTTGTCCATAATTGTTCACATTGCAACCAGCTGTACCATATAATCGTGATGACGTCCAAACTCGCTTCAGGTGAATGTGGTCCAGTTATTAGCACGCTTTTTTACCAGGAAGATGGATCACAAGATTCAACAAAAACGAGTTTTTATGCAAACTGGCCCATCAACATAAAAACGGAAATGCGGCTTGCGCAGGTGTCAAATCTTTTTTAGCCGAAGACAAGTTGCAAGCCTACAAGAGAATGAGACATTTTTTTAACTTGATCGAATAAAATTTCAATGAATTCTTTGTTTAATTTCACCCGATTTGCGAAATTTGATGACAAGTTGATTCAAACCTTTATTCTGGATTGCTTGGAATCTTGCATTTTATCACAACTGGATTAAGATTAGGTCCTTTTTCTTAGATTTTATAAATACAGTCGACTCTATTTAAGTGGAACACATCAAAAAAAATTATTTTGTTACAACAATCCGGAGGTCCCTATAAACGAGAGATGTTTTTTCCTAATTCACATTAACGGCGTCTGTAGGACTTCCTTTATTCCTTTTATTTATTTTAAAAACGTTTTTTAGGCAAACACCGATTAGATTTATGGATTAAGATGCTGGTTAATTTTATTTAACATATCCAGTTTTTCCAAAATGCTTAAAATTTTGAAACCGATACAAAAAGCGTAGCTTGAATCCAATCCTTAAAGAAACCTCTTGTTTATGTTATGTTTTGTTTACCTGAAAATGCTTTACTTTAAATACCGCATTTCAAGGTCATAATTTGTGAAAATTGTGGAGCTCTAACGCAAATTTGAGAAGATTTCTGCATTAGATTGAACATAAACAAGTACTTGAACATTCGTTCGTGATTTCAATACATAAATCTTATCAAATCTTTTCCACAATTTTCTTAAAATATGACCTTGAAATGTGTATTCAAAATAAATGAGGTATAGAACACTCTCTCTTGATTATGCGATGTTTTATGTCAATAAAAAAAAATTCTACGTTTTCGTTTTTTTTAAAATGTCGCAATAAAACCATTTATCCAGAGACCCAATTGAGCGAAGTCAACTATGCTTTAACATAGATACACTTAAGTACTTTTAAAAGACTTTTTTAACTTTTCAAAATTTCCTATTTATATTTGAATTTTGGTAAGTTTTCAATATTTTCTAAATGCATTATTCTATGTAGAACTTTTTCTAGATTCTCCTCAAACTTTTCTTAATTTTTTATTAATTTAAATTAAACTTCCTGTTATTAAAAAACGTTAAGTTGGGAGTTTTGCTTTATCAATTCGGTGCCTAGGCGCGCTCTCTTTTAAATCCGCTTCTTAATTTTATGAACTTTTAGACTTTGAACTTAAATTTATACGATTTTTCGTAAACAACAAACCATATTTTGCAAGTGTTTCTTATCACTGCTCAAAGTACCGACAAAGACCAAAGACATAATCGGCTTTCAAACACAACGAATCGAGAAAAACAGTCCAAGAACAATAAATTAAAATCCTCTATCGAATATTTCTCTCAAAATAACAAATTTTGTATTCACATCTGTGGTTTCTGAGTTAACCAACATAACGCCTGTTATAGCGAAATAATAAGTTTATTTTTTTTTGCACGATAGAACAATTTAGCTTAGTTACCGCGCCTGCTGTTGGAACAGTAAATTAAGTTTACTGGTTACCAAGATAAACAAAACGGTAAGTACAAAATTTAAAAATAAAAAAAATTAAAAATTTAAAAATAGTCATTAAAAACGAAGGATTTATATTCATTCTCAGACCCAAATTTTGACTTTTCAGGAATTATTGAAGAACAATTAATGTCAATTATTAGTAACATGTTTAGTTTTATAAAAATAATCGAAATTTGTCTATCGTGCAAAAAATTTTATAAGCATCACGAACGTTAAGGACTATACCGATCTCAGACAATAATTGGAGTCGTCGCTGCGCTCCTCCTCCAAACAATTGTCTTCGATCGGTAAAGTGTCCTTACCGTTCTTAATACTTAATATACTATTTTGACTTTTTAAGATTCGGTTTCAATTTGGCGACTTTGGTCCATGTTTGTATGTTTATGGGCGAAGCTAACAAATATTTTTCTGAGTCAGAACTTCTTAAGGTTTTATGAATTTATGACGGTCCACAGACAACAACCAATCAATGTTTAGATAAGTTAAAACTGTGTACAAAACTGTTTCTACATTAGATTTGCATGTCAACATCAACGCATGATTTATTAACATAACGACAAGATTATATTTTCGAATAAAGTTATCTATATCTGAAGTTAAAACATAACCGTTGAAACAGATAATCTTAAATTGATAGTCCTTGGGTCATAAATATTGTAAAAATAAATGTAGAACTTACTTAATTCAATTCTAAGACTCTCAAGTAATTGATTAAACTAATATTTTCATGGCAAAGTTTAGTGTTAACACATCCAAGTACCAATGTTTGTTTCGTCATTACAAAGCGTTAGATTAAATAACTTGTTCAATTTAACCGAAAGTGCTACATTTTGCAAGCTTTCTAAGCTTAGCTGAAATTTGAAAGTTGATCTAAACCCCCATAAGTGACATTGCATTGAGGAAATTAGTCTTTACTGAGAAGCTTTGACGTTTGGAGTTCATAATGACGATAGTTAATACACGATAATGCCCTTAAGCGTCATGAACTTTCCCTTTTTGGTAACGTGATCGACCACATGCTGCTTTTCACGAAAATCGGGCTTGAAATGGTACATTTTTTACGTTGTGAAAACAGTCCAACAACAATAAAACTGAACCTTCTGTTGACGCATACTTTTCTGAAATCAACAAACTTTTAAAGTGATAAGAATCCTTTACCTTTTCTCGTAAACAGAATTTATCATCCCTCTCCTGGTTTAACAAGAATAAATAAAGTTATTTGTTCAAGTACATAACAAAAACAATAAACATGTAATAAAATAATAAAGTGTGTAGTCAACGACCCGATGACAAGCAAGCAGCGATGTGGTGACGTCACTCACCCTTGCGTTGGGGATGATATATGGCGGCGGTTAGAAGATCGCGCAGCGGCCATCACTCAAATCAATTCACCCGCACAACGTATTTGACAATGCTTGTCTCTCTCTTGTACGCGTGCTGAATAAATACGTAAACATTGGCTTTAGAACAGAGATAGAATCACGTTCTTACTATCAAAAATCAAAAATTTCATCCGTATTTTTTTCGACTTTTTTCTCTCTAAACGACACTTTAATATCTTCGCTAATTAGGGAAAGTCTCCCCTTTTGCACAGAAAGTAGACGAAATAATGCAAGGATTGTAGACACTGATCATATCGATATCGTTTGTGTAATCGTTGGCTCATTATTACTCGTTGTGGACTTGAGGATTACCCAGAAATTCCCATGTCTCGACCATGCTTATGTGGCGTCGCCGGGATTTCCCTGCAGGAATCTCAGGATGGGGCGTCCGAGATTTGGGCGAAAATGACAAGCATTTATGGAAGTTTTATCAAATTTGATATTATTATACAAATAAGTCTAAATTGTGCATCGTAGTTTTGGAGATATTAAGCATTAAAAATTAAAAAACTTAAATCCAACTATCCGAAATTTAATCGGTCAGTTATTTGTAGTTGTAAGTAGTTTTTGAGCCCAGAATTAGAGTCTGCATGAAATTCTACGTTCCAAGACCCAAATAATGCGAATTTTCTCTAAAAATTACCGAAATATCAATCGCTGAAAATTGACATAGTTTTAGTCAAGAAATTTCTTTAACAAATTCGATTTACGGAAAATTTAAGAACGTGTTCTTAACTAACAAAACGCGGTAAAAACGATAGCGAAAACTGTATCTTCTTTCTTTTCAATGAGCACAAATAACTTGAGTTTGCTTTACGAATCAACGTGATATTGATCAAACTCTACTTTTATGAAGTCTTTTAGTGCTAATTTTTAATATTTTTTTGAGGCGAAACCGTTTATTATCTTTGAGTTACACATCATTAGAAAAAGCAGTTTGAAATCTATCAACTGGCCAAATCCTAGATAGGTAAGTCAAATAGTTTATGAGTGACGATTAAAAAATAAAAAATCAAAAAATCATCGATTGAATCAATTTTTTTTTCGCGAAAAAACTGATATTTTAATTTTGGGTATTTGAAGGCGAGTTTTAAAGGAAAAAATCCAAATAAAACGATGGAGTAAACCGTTTACTATCTGTCGTAGTTACGGAGATATTGAGCAATAAAAATTTCAAAACTGGAATTTCAATTTTTGAAACTTTAATCGGCCATAACTTAGTTATTTCTCGACGTACATTCAAAAGTCGCACAGTTTTGGATTCTTCGTAAAACTTTGCATTAAATAAGCCATAATTGCTTAAGCAATAACTTGCTAGATATTGACTAAAATAGCTGTCGATCAAGCTTACGTGATGTCGCTAGGATTTCCCTGCAGGAATCTCAGAATTGAGGCAAAAATGACTAGAATTTATGGAAGCTTTATCAAATTTGATCACTTTGACAGAGAGTTAAAAGTTGAAAAACTCAAAATCCAAATTTGAAGAAGACTTTTTGAACCTCTCGTCTTCTATAATATCTGTGTCCAAGTTTGTCAACACTTTCAAAACGGCTTTAAATTCACTATTACGGCTTCAGCAGAATCTCAAGCAATTTTCTAATGGCCCAATTACCAGCGCTAATTAATTTTAAATTGTATTTTTCTTTTCACATCGCATTCATGAGCAACCATCGGTCCAAACCACACCGTGCTCAGCGCGATAAGTTTTTACTCCAATTCCACCAAAAAATTGTGAATAAAATGTCGTACCTGTTTACATTTATTCCAGTTTATTTTTCTGTGAAAAGTCAAGTTAATCTTCAACCCTACCACCGGATTAGTGATAACACCGAAGGGTCAGAGGTAGTACCTATATAATGACAGAAGTTAAGTGGGAGCTCAGATCTCATTCGAAAGTGACCACGAGAGCAAGTACCAAAATGGAGTTTCCTTCTGAAGTTTCGGTGTCAACCTTGACCGACAACATCTTTCAAAATTGTTACATCGATTTAGGAAACATGAAGGGTGAAATTGTGAATCTTAACGGTGAAGTGGTGAATCCTTCATATTTCAACGAGTTGAATGTCATGACAAACAGTGGTGAAATGGTAAGTGATTTTGCTTTATTTTTTTAACATGTTTTAACTCATTGTTTGTGATAGATGGCCCCTGTACAGTACCAGAATGGTGGCTTCTGGGCTCCTCCACCCCAGTTCATCAACGCAACACCCCAAATTCGTAAGTCTTTTCATCCCTCTCAATTTTTCGCTGACTAAAACCAATTGTTTAGGTACCACCACGCAACCGACGCCTTCTCCAACGGGAAAAAGCAAGAGACCCCGCACCCAATTCACCTCCACTCAACTGGTGGAGCTCGAACGAGAATTCTTCGCCAACAAGTACCTCAACAGACCCCGCAGAATCCAACTCTCCCAAAATCTTAACTTATCAGAACGCCAAATCAAGATCTGGTTCCAAAACCGTCGCATGAAATTCAAGAGGGAAAGCAACAAAGTCTCCACACCTCAAACTTCCCCGTCGGAGACTTCAACTTTGTCACCACAGTCGTCGTCTTCGGAGACTTCATTATCACCTGGAGGTCCTCGACAGATTGTTGGACCAGCTCAAGTGTCGCCGTTGCAGTACTGTCCATCTAACCCCGGATTGCAGTTCCCATGGAACATGTACTCGAACGTAGATCAATCGGGGTATCTTCCCAATTTTCAGTACCAGAATCCAGGGCTGAACTCACAGTACACAGGGTCGTATTTTTCAGTCATGCAAAAAAGTGAAGAGATGGGCGATGGAGATGCGTTTAATGGAGTTTGGAACGGCGAACAAGTTTCGGATGGTTCTGAAACAGGTTTTGTTAACTTGTAAATACTCAGTTTTGTGCAGAATGTGATGTTAATTTCTGTGCGGCTTTAATTTAGTTGTGTAACGTAACGTGGATGTTTTTCGTCTGTTTCTGTGTACATAGTATAATGTAAACTCAAGTGAATATTTTAAATTTTTTTAAGTAATTTTAACGTTTGTGAAGCTGGGAAAACCTGGCTTTGTATATAAATTTTATTTATATTATATGTATACCTACTTAATTATTAAACTACATTATTTAAAAACTTTTTTTTTGTCTAAAAACTTAAAAGTTGATTTCACACATTTTCCGTCGTCATTTTGCGATCGTATTTTACATCGCTTTTTACCACAAAAAGAGCGACAGATAAAATCAGCTGTCATCGAAACTGTTTGTGTTCTGAATATCATCTTTGTTTCTCTGACCTGAAAAAGAGCAAGCTGCAATAAAGTGACTAACTTATGTAACACAAAATTTACCTGTTTTTCAAAGAACCGCTTTCCTGGAAAATGGCTGCTAGAAAAAGAAGAACTTTCCCCCACATGGGAAAATAAGTCTTACGAGATAGTAAGTTTTCCATCGAGAACAGACAATTTTTCCTGGCAAATTAAAGACCAAACCTGAGTTTTCTTGTCAACGCAAAAAAAACAAACAAAATTCCACCTCAACAGAACAGAGTACTTGAAGCAGAACTGAAAAAATTTGACCACATCGACAACAAGCGAACTTGCTTCTCAATCTGACCAGTAGGTAAAAGAGTGGTACAGAAATCACCGCTGCAATTAAAAAAAAAATTAAATGTTGAGTTTAATTTGGAAAACAATTCGACCTGTAAAGAAAACTTTGTAGTAAATTACCGAGATTTTACACACATCTTGTCTCATTTCGGTGGAAGCGTGTGGCAAAATTCTAACTATGATCGTGACGAAGTTGATAGTTAATTGAGCTTTGATTCATTCCAACTTGGAAAAAAGTGATATGGAAGTTTTCGGTGTATTAAAAGAAATTGAAGTCTTTTCTGATAATTTAAGATTCAAAGAAAAAATTCTTGGAGCAACAAAGCCAGTCGAAGAAGAGTAATGTTTAATTTAACTTGTTTTTTTTTGTTTTTTTTTTAAAGGTTGTACCTGTAATTGTAACATTTTACCTGTGATAACCCTACTGTTTCGGCACCTTTGACTACCTGTTGACACCGTTTGTCAAAACAACTTTATTGTACAAAATCGACAAATAAACAGACCGCCCGCAGGTAAGTTTTTTCAAAGTATGTAATGAGTTTCTTACTAAAATTAGAAAAAGTGGAAATTCGACGGATTATTGGAAAACCTGAATTGCTTTGCTTAATTTTTGTATTTATCGGAAGTGGAGATAAAATGAGTTTTGTTGTCAACCAAAACAAAGCGACTCCAGACACCGAAATCAATATCAAATTCACTGTCAAAACGTGGTATCTCTTCATACATTTTTAGCAGTTTCTGTCCCCCGATAATAAACTCGTTTCCCAACTTTTCGAAACAGTACAAATAGTGAAACTAAGTAAATTCCCACATCCAGAACAAAGTGGCTTTCGAAAAGTCCGATACCACGTAACCTTGCCTAATTACTCTAAACTATCTAAACCCGAAACTTGTTCAAGAAATATTTAGTTGCAACGTAACGTTCAAGTGAATTACATTAGTGACACGTTTCGAGAATGTCTGAAGATCTGCAAAACAAATTTCTTAGTAGAATGAGTCACGGGGAAATCAAACAAAATAGTGAATTATTATCGGAGAGTGATAAAAGAGAAGAGGAGAAGTTGCCGTTTTCGGGGAATTTTATCGAGACTCCGGTGAATTCAACCGAGAAGTTTTACAACAGCTGCCTTCAAGGAGGAGAAGATAAATTCAAGAGCCAGTTCTATGGAGGTGACAACCAAGAGGTACATACCACATATTTAATATTTTTCAATTCAATTGATTCAATTTTTTTGTAGTTTCCCCCAATGGGATATTCCCGCCCCAACTGGAACTACCCCCAGTACGACTCTCCAAGTTACGACATACCTTCGCTGAACACGACAGACAACCGTAACGTTCTTTTTACCATTTTTCTCAATTTAAAGTGTGACTTTTAGGTAGTACTGAGGAACCCGACCGCCCCCGTCCCACCCCCAATGGCAAACGCGCCCGCACTGCTTACACTTCCGCTCAATTGGTAGAACTCGAGCGTGAGTTCCACCGCAACAAGTACCTTTGCCGCCCCCGAAGAATCCAAATGGCCCAAAATCTCAGTTTAACCGAACGCCAGATCAAGATTTGGTTCCAAAACCGCCGCATGAAGTTCAAAAAAGAGGAAAAAAGCAAAGTCGTTTCTCCCAAACAGTCTCCGAATGAAGCTTCTTCGTCTCCGCAGTCTTCACCATCAACGGTGTCGGAGTCGTCGAATCGAAACAGCGAAGTTGAGGTCGGAAAATTGCCCCAGAATTCATGGAATGTTTATAATTTTACCGGGCATTCGGTTATCAAAAATGAAAGTGAGGTAGCTGTCGCCACTGGGGTGGAAAACAACTATCAGTTTAGTGAGTTGCCCCCGTACAATTACACATACCAGATGAATCAGATGTACTCGAATTTGTACAATTATGGGGAGAATTACGGGGGGCAGTATTATAGGAGTGATGGGGTGAAGTTGGAGGAGAATAATTTGTACACGGGGGCTACATGGCAAAATGGGCAGCAACTGGACGCCGTGGCCCAGTCTAATTTGACTTCCTTGTAGATTTTGATCATTTAGATCGACATTTTCAATTAGAGATTCGAAAAGACTCATTAGACCACACTAATGGCCACTTAATGATTACTTACTAGATTTCACCTGTTTGGGAGAAAAGCTGACAAGAAATTCGTCCGATTCCGAGATGATGATAATATTAGATTGTTAATTACTTAATTTGTATAGTTCTACCGTCAATAAAATGTCATGACAATTGATAAAAACGTGATTAATTCTGTATTTGAATTGTTAGTTGTCTAGTTTTTAGGCAATAGCAATAAACTGGGCTGCGTTCATAAAAATCACTCTGTGTAAAGTTTGTGTAAAATATGACACAAAAGCGTTCATAAAGATGCGCAATCTGTCACTCGACTTTGAGCGTTCATAAATACCATGCTAAGAACGCACAGAGTGCTCAAAAATCGCCGGACTCAGAAACCCGATGAAAAACTCTCCGAATGCGCAATGTCTTGGATTTCAAATGCACGTCAAATGTTTGTTGCCATAAATCAGTGTTTCTTAACCTTTCAAGTAAGCCGCACCCTTTTGAACCTAAAAATAGGTCTTCACACCCCGTTGAAAATTGTGCTTCAATTTTTTAGTTTAGAAAAACACATTTATTAGGCGACTTAAACTGAAAATGAAATTTTTAGACCTTAAAAGCGGCCTAAAAGTGAGGCTTTTCTGGCCGCAAACATTTTCGGCCGATCTATGGTGGCGCCATCTATCCATAGTTTTGCATATTACGTCAAGATACCGATATTACCCTCAATTTTATAATTATTTGGGTAAAATCAAATCGACAAACAGCTGTAAAGTGCAACAAAGACGTGTTGAATTATTGAAAATGAACATGTCTAGCAGTGCTGCTGCAACAACATTAAAAAACACTAAACCTAATTCATACAAATTGTGAAGCTACACGTGCTGAAACTGCAAATGTAAATAAGGAAAATATGAACTTTTCTGAAGGATTCATAAATATTTACAATTATTCAGTTGTCATAATTAATTAAATCAATAAATCATAAATAAAAATTAATTAACTTGTAAATTTAATGATGTCGCCTAAAAAATCTTGTGTGTAACACGGCCAAAAAGTGACATTTTCCCCTCGCCTTCTTTCTGGCCTCGGCCATTAAAAAAAGACTCGGCCAAAAAATAACCACTTTTTGGCCTTGGTACACAAATAGCTATTTTAAAAAAATTTTGTTTATTAAAAAAATGTGCATTTTATAATATCAACCAGCTTCTCCCGCACCAATGTCGAATCTGAATTTAAATCCCAGATTTGGAATCTACGGAAACTCTGCATACATGATGTATAATAACTCAAGTTTACTCGAAAAAATAAGCGAGATGTCGATATCAGATGTTTGGCATAATTTTAGTCATGAATTTATGCAAAAATTTGCAAATCTCGACTTTTGAAAAATCTATGAACTTTTTCTTATGTAAAAAATCGCGAGAAAAACGATGCCGCAAACCGCATCTTCCTATCTATAATAGTTTCCGAAATATTGAGCGCAAATTGTTTCGAACTTTTAAAAATTTGGCCCTCTTACGACAACCCAAAAATTCAAACGACCATAACTCGGTTATTTGTTAACATAAATTTAAAAATTATTATGTTTTTGAATTCAGCGTGACATTCTGCGTAAAATGAGACCCAAATTTGTTGAGTTTTCTTAATAAATAAACGAGGTATTGGCCAAAAACTGTCATTTTAGGGTGATTTTCAATCAATGTTTTCAGAATGAAAACGGACGTTTAATAGCATTAAATTATACATCGGTCGAAAGAGGAGCTCAAAATCTATCTACTGGCCAAATTTGAGATCTATCGGACAAATAGTTTACAAGGTATGGCCAAAAATAAAAAAAATGAAAAATTTTCATCGCTTGAATCACAATTTTTTTTCGCGAAAAATCGACTATCGAATTTTGAGCTTTTGAAAACATTTTCTAACGTAAAATGAGCCGAAAAAAAGAATGGGGCAAACCGCATCTCAATATCTCAAATAGTTTCCGAGATATTTAACTTTAAAAATTACGAAAAATGAGAAAAAATTAAAATCAACTATCCAAAACTTTGATCGGCCATAACTAAGTTATTTGTTCTCAGATCTGAATTGAAATCCCAGATTAGAAATCTGCGTAAAATTCTGCGTATACTGATGTATAATAACTATAGTTTACTCTAAAAAATAAGCGAGATATCGATATCAGAAGTTTCGCCATAGTTTTAGTCATAAATTTTTGCGAAAATTTGCAAATTTCGACTGTAGAAAAATCAAAAAACTGTTTCTTATGTAAAAAATTGCGAGAAAAACTATAGCGCAAACCGCATCTCAATATCTGAAATAGATTCCGAGATATCGAGCACAAATTGTTTTGAACCTTCAAAAATTTGGCCCTCTGGCAACAACCCAAAATTGCAAACGGGCGTAACTCGGTTATTTGTTAACAAAAATTAAAAAATTTATATGCTTTTGAATTCAGCGTAAAATTCTGCGTAAAATGAGACCCAAATTTGTTGAGTTTGCTTAGTAAATAAACGAGGTATTGGCTAAAAACTGTTTTGGAAACATCATTTTAGGGTGATTTTCAATCAATGGTTTCAAAATGAAAACGACGTTTAATAGCATTGACTTATACATCAATCGAAAGAGGAGCTCAAAATCTATCTAGTGGCGAAATTTGAGATTTATTAGACAAATAGTTTACGAGGTATGACCAAAAATAAAAAAAATGAAAAATTTTCATCGATTGAGTCGGATTTTTTTTTCGCGAAAAATCGACGATTGAATTTTGAGCTTTTGAAAACATTTTCTAACGTAAAATGAGCCGAGAAAAAGAATGGCGCAAACCGCATCTCAACATCTCAAATAGTTTCCGAGATATTTAACTTTAAAAATTACGAAAAATGAGAAAAAATGAAAATCAACTTTCCGAAATTTGATCGGTCATACCTTAGTTATCTGTTATCGGATCTGAATTTAAATCCCAGATTTGGAATCTGCGGAAAATTCTGCGCACACTGATGTATAATAACTTAAGTTTACTCTTAAAAATAAGCGAGATATCGATATCAGAAGTTTGATATAGTTTTTGTCATAAATTTTCGCGAAAATTGCGTTTTGTATGTAGGTGATGTACTTATTTGGCGAATCTCAGAGTGTTAATCACATCACTTTGACGTCACACGCTCCAACAGACGTCTCAATTTATGAACACACTGCTGAACATTACAATTTTTTTTTCTCAGTTTATGTAACTTGCAAACTCCAATCGTTTTACTCTGCTTTCAAAAAGTCCCGCAGAAGCTCGAGGCAAAGAAAAGCAAACAAGTCGAATGCGAAGGTGCGAGAAGACACAACTTGCTCATCTGCAGACGATAATTTCGCCTAATTACGCAAGGCAAAGTAAAATCCGAGACAAGTGCGCTTTCTGTGTCTTCTCCCTTCACCATTTATTTAACTCAGTGACAAATCCGCTTTTTTGCTCCCAAACGGCCACTTTATAGATTATTAAAATGTAAACCAGCGATTTTGGCTAGGAAACTCTCCGATAAGCTCATATGGAAGATGCAACAGGCGGCCAGTTCCATGTTTGCCTCTCTGCCATATTCTCACGTTTCTATCCCCACGAGGCAAGACTGGGGCATTACAAGATTGTTGTTGCTATAATCCCTGGAGAGCCCTAACATTTTCACTTTGAACTCGGCGGTTCCGACAAGCTACTATGCGGTTTGTCTCCCGTCTCTGTGTAGCTAAAGACTACATTATAAATTGCTTCTAAGGCGAGTTGGAATTACCCGGTTAATGTATTCATTTTTAATGGAAATTGGAACGACGTGATTAGATTAAAGGAAGATTTTTGGGCCGGGCGTCTCTATTTACCTATTTACATAGAAATGGTAGAAATGGAAACCCTCCGTGGTCAGCTTCCGCTTAAAATTCTCCACGTTATTGATAGTGAAAAGCTCTAAAACTTTTTATCCTCGAAATCAAACGTAGTCAAAGCCGCGGCCTGTTAAGACTTTTGTTTTATTCATAAACCTCCCTGCATCACGATATCCTCCCCTTCAACTTATCCCTTATTGACTTATCCAGTGGAACGTTTGAGCTGTATTTATACCGTTTTACAATAGGGCGCTTGGAAATTTAAAGACACTTGATGAAAAGAATCGCTCCGAAAATAGTTGGATTTCATTTCCGTTATCCATATCGATACGGCCTACATCGTGAATTATCATGAATTAACATATTTTGGGGAAGTTGGAAAAGAGTCATGTTACCACCCCGCATTTTTGTGCTTTGTGCAATTGATGTAAATATTTTTTACGTGTGCTGGCGTTGCTCCAAGTTTTGTGTATAAGTAGCGGAATAGATATGTGCCATGTCATCGGAATAGAACCACTCTCGGATCTTGCTGTCTGTCAGTTTAAACCATCTCAAACAAGATGGATGGCCGCTGAATGGAAATCATGCAGCGGAAGTTCTCCCCAACGCGAAAGGGTGCAACACAGCAACCCCGTTCCAATGCAGGGCAAGAAATCCGACTAATCCCCAACTAAAACCATATTTACCTCTAATCTTAGTAATGTTTTCCCAATCGGGAACATTGAAATGATATTTTGGGATTCTTGGCTTCGTCGGATCATTAAAATTACAATTTTTTCACAAACAACCAAATATATTTTTATTTTACTACGAACTTACGAACTTTGGAAAAAACTAACATTAGGTCAACACTGGCTGACTTTCAAAGAAAAATGTTCGTTTCAATTGATTGTATACTAAAAAAGAAGATCTTCTCTCATAAGAAGAAACTTAAACCTCAAAACACAAATTTCAAGAAAAAGTTTTCCTATGAAGGCCATTGATATTGTTGAAAATTATTCATCTCAAGTATTTAATGAAAATTAAATCAATTTGCTGAACAAGGGTTTGAAATTTAGTTTGCCACCTGCTAGATCAAATGTCGAAGAAGTTATTGCCGGAATAGAATCATCTATCCACCGGTTTAATGAACGTGCAGACAAAAAATTTCTCGTAATTTAACCCAGTTAAAGTCCAGAATTCAAACCTCCAAATCATCAAATCCTTGAGACAGAAAGATTGTTTTTATGTTAAGGCTGATAAAGGTAATAAGGTTGTTATTTTAGACAAAAAGGATTATTATGAAAGGGTGAACAACCTAATCACTAATGGTTCCTACCAAAAATCCATTGCCCAAAATGATCAGAGAAGTCACTAACACTTTGAAAAAATGTAACAACTTTATCACCCCTCATCTTAAGTTTAGATTAAACATTTCCAACCCGGTTGTTCCAAAATTGTATTGTTTGCCAAAAATTCATAAACCGGGGAAGTCAGTGCGACCAATTGTTTCGGCCATTAATGCACCGACTTCACTTTCAAAATGGTTGACAAATGAATTTAATAATTTAACCAAAAAGCAGCCTAGCCTTGCAGTCAAAAATTCTCTTGAATTCATCAGTAAAATCAAAAACGAACAGCTGCAAGAGGGTGAATTATTAGTTTCATTCGATGTAAGTTCTCTATTTCCAAGTGTCCCCGTTCCACAAACACTTCTCTGGTTGGAAGAACTCCTAGTTGAAAACAATTTCAACCCGGAGATTGTCAAGGAATATATTCAACTCACAGACCTTTGCATGAAGCAAAACATTTTTCAATTTTCCGGGAATTTCTTTTTTCAACATGAAGGCACGGCAATGGGTAATTCATTGTCTCCGTTCATTGCTGACCTTTTCATGAGCCGCTTTGAAAAGGAACTTGAATCTGAGCTTGAATATTTTCCAAAAATCTGGGTTAGGTATGTGGACGACATTTTTGCCATTTTTGATACAAAAAAAGTCAAATATTGATGACTTTTTAATCAAAATAAATAACCGTTATCCAACGATAAAATTTACTTGCGAAATGGAGAAATACGGAAAACTTCCATTTTTAGACACAATTGTAATTAAAAATTAAAATAGATTAGAGTTTGATGTTTATAGGAAGGAAACCAGTACTCTTCGCTACATCACTGCAGACTCCCATCATTGTTCTCAACATAAGATGGCAAGTCTAAATTTTCTTGTTTACCGGCTTTTGATTTTTCATTAAACAAATTCAGATTCACAAAGGAATTAAAATTAATTAAAGATGCTGCCAGGTGTAACGGTTTCGATTCCAACATTGTTGATAAAATTGTTAAAAAATTTAGATTTAAGAAATTGGTCAATGAATGTTCTACTTTTCAGAAAACCTGAGAAGACTTCTTTTGTCACCATCCCTTACTCACCTTCAGTGACAAAGGGACTGGAAAGAATTTTCCAGGGTTTGGATCTCAAGGTAGTTTTTACTTCGGGTCCAAGCCTCCAAAGTCTTCTAGGTAATCCTAAAGACCGAGTGGGAACAACAGAAAAGTCGGGGATTTATGAAATTCAATGTAAAGATTTTGATCAGAAATATATTGGGCAAACAAGAAGGTCAATTTTAAAAAGGTTCAAAGAGCATCAAGCTCATCTCTTTGGAAGGTTTGAAAAATCAAGCGTTGTTTTTGACAATGAAAGTTGTCTTCGTTTAATTAAAAATGTAAATAATTGTAAATTTCTAGACATTTATGAAAGTCTGGAAATATTTAGGAACAAAAATGTTATAATGAACTCAGACGACGGCCCCATCCCCTCCTCCTCCCTCTACTCGCTTCTACCTGCGCCAAAGGGTGCGCGTCGACAAGCTTTTAGTATATAAGGACGAATTATTTGTTAGTTTTTAGTTTAATCATCGCTCTGATGATGCTAGCATCGCTATCGAAACGCGCGTCAGCATTTTTTGTAAAAATTTGGTGTTTGGGGAGAAATTGTAATTTTAATAATTTGTCAACACCAAGAATTGATCCAATAAATTTTTTTCGTCGGATCGATTATTTCCCCGCTTTGTAAATTAACGTATTATTTAAAAGGATGTATTCGTCCTGCCTCGACCAGCAGTCGTTTTCCCACTAGAGAAGAACCCCGGCGATTATATTAATGATCAACATCGATACCACGTATTCAGCTAATGTTTCGTGTCTTTCACTCCAATACTAGTATTTTTTGTGTATTCCTAGAAAACAGCGTTTCGTGTCTGGATGTATTAAAGTTTTAGAGCAGAATTCCCCTGAGCTGTTATTATTTTAATGCATTTTTATATTAGAGTCAACAGTCGACCGAACCGCTCTAATTCCACAAAAACTAAAATATGTCATTTGCGTCTGGAAAAAAATTATTCAATTTATCTGAACCCGTTTAATTGTACACTGCGTTAAAATAAAAAAAATTCAGTGTCGGCCATATTAGAACCAACACGAGAATCAAATTTAGTCACGCATATCGATGCTATCGCCTTTTTCGACCTTAAATTCCTGGTATTAAAAAGTTGTTTTAGTGGGTTAGATTCTTTGTGTGTAATGTCGGACGGTGGTTGGGCAAACTCGCGGAGTTCCGACTCGAAATGAGAATAATTTGACATATGATAAGGGGCAGGTTCGATGTCTGTCACCGCTCGTCAACTGTCAGGGGATGGAGGCAATATGGCCGACAACCCCACTTGTCCGTTGATTGACGTATTCAACAATCACATGTTTATCTACATGTTCTCAGGGTATTGGGTTCCTCGTCAAACAGCCATTTTGTGCGCCACGAAACGGAAACCAAATTTAAATTACAGACGAAAATTTTCTAGTCCAAAATCTACAATAAAAAAAAAAGAATTACAACACTGTTGAATATATCAAGTTGTAAAAGTTTTGCGGCCTAGAAACCTAAAGTGACAAAGGGAAGAAAAAATAGATTAGCACTCCAACATGTAGGCATTGGTTTCCGATCGATTGCGTATGATAAATGCAGTGTCATTTGGGTTCAACAGGTTTTTAATCGAGAAAAATAAATATATTAGACATAAATTGCACTAATAACAATAGCCGTTCCGAACAAATCACTTTAAAATTTTCATAGAAATTAGTAATAATGTGGATAAAAATAGTGGAATCGACAATCAGAACAGGCGACTTCTCATCAATCAATACGACCTCAGTAAATTGTTGATCAATAACAGCGCTCATCCACAATTCCGAACTAGTAAGTTTTCCCCGTCGCTGGACATAAAACTTTAATTAGAATCAATTTCGAGCGTAGAAAGCGCGTTGTTGCAAAATTCACCTTTCTTGTCGAAGAACAATGCGGTAAAGTATTTTGCGGCGTCCCGTGTTAACTACCCAATAAGAAGCAATCAGTGGCTTGTCACTGCACGTTACACCATTCGTGACGTCACTAGTGATGGATTGCTCTTCTTGCAGCCTTTTCTACCACCAACTTGTTGGTTGTTTAGTTGTTCGCGTTGTTGACGTTGTTTAGGGTGCTTGCACCCTTACACTTCTGCTATCTTTATATAACTGTCACTGAGAGCTTTTTTGCGAAGCTCGCTCGAATAACACAATCGTTCGCTTCCAACCTTGAAATCCTCCACCTTCCGGAGGAAATTTTGTCAACATCGGTTATATTTATCCGAAAGTAATTAGCGTCAGCGTTGTGACAACTCCGACTAAATAGTTAAACGATTTATTTCGGGAGCGACGAGTGATCATTTTAATTTGGCAACTAAATTACTAAGGAAAAAATGCTGCAGTTTCCTGTTTCTATTGGCTGAAACACCGAAAGAAAAACAAGCCCACCGAAAAAGTCATCATAAATTACTTTGCTATATGCTTCTGACTTACAAATTTATTGTTAGCAAGCTTACAAAGAGAAATAGAAAAAAATTAACGATTCTAAAGTTTTTCGGTCGTTTAATTGAATTGAATTGCTAAAACACGAGACGGAGATTTTGAGCGGCTGCGTTTTATGGCCGGATTTTTATTTATCACTCGAATTTCGGCCACGGTCCACATTTTTTAAGCTTCCTCCAGTGCGCAGGTGAGGAATCTTGGTAATGAAGAATTAAGTAACACGATAAGATTTCAACAGGCTGCGATAATGCTTGTTAAATTGTCCCGAGTTGCTTCTGTTTCGAAATTGAGGTGTGATTATTTGCATGTGAGCTAAGCAGGTGCGCAAAAACGATATCCATCTCATGTCTAATTGCAAATTAAATGCTCCTAATTGTTTTTTTCTTGGTGGCCATCGTATGTAGGTTAAACCTAAGCATCTGCTATTATTTCGTGGACGTTAGCGGCAGATGACAATTACTATTGTGTCGTGAGAATGGAGTAAAATTATGGGTCACGTCGCTACTGTTATGTATTCGATGAAGCAGCATTGTCGATACTTTCCGTGAAGAATTTTAATATGTCGCCGATTTTACAAACTCTTAAAACAAGTGGCAGCTGTTTCTGATGTCAAGAGATGAATTTTATTTCAATATTTGATAGTTTTCGTGCCTTCGTGTCGACACCCCTCCCCAATGATCCTCGCTATATTCCCGACCCCACTCTCTCTATATGCAAAGCATTTCGAAGCTATAACTTTACTAAAACATTGAAAACACTTCAAACTTTCCATGGAAACCTCCACTCTCGAGGATCTCGAAGACGGAAAAAAGAAGGAAATAAACTGTCAGCTGCTGAAAATTATTCTGATTATGCTAATTCTTTTTCTTCTACATCACTCGCTATATGCAGTATGTCTACACCACATTCAAACGCACGAGATTTATGGCGAGGGGGAAACAAACACACAAAACGATTAAAGAAAATTGTTGACCGTTATCACTGTTAATCAAAACGTGTATACTTGGTTGCCTACCGTGTAAAATTCCGCCGCCAAGAATCGAACATCTTAGCAGAAATTTTCAGTTTACAGTTTCAGTAAGATAAAACTTTATCGGATTTTATGTGCTAACGTTTTTCGTCGAGTTTGCTAGCACTGTTATCTAAACAAGTAATGACTTAAATGACAACGTTTAAAACGGAGTTTCATGAGCCCGGCTCTCTCATCAGATATTGCTTTCACCTTTACCGATAATTTATTTCGCCGTCACTCGTCTTAATGGTTGATAGGAAAAAGACATTTCACGATTTCACGCACTTTTCGCCGCGCAATTAAAACTAACTGACTGCTAATTAAGAGCGATATTGCTAGAAGTGCGCATATTTACGACCGATCTTCATCTAAGAAAAGCGTACGAACATGAAATAGAAGATGAAAATTTCGGGCAGATAATTTCCTGGTGTGTGCCGGCATCCTCATTGATCATGCATTTTCCGTTTCCAGTATATTTACCAGTGCTGTTATCGCATCCCTGTTATCACAAACACCTATTAACCGCTCTTCGCCTGCACTTGTCATTGATCCCGATTCGAAGCACTCTAGATAGAGACTTGCTCATTACTCACACCCCACAACTCCTCATTTCCCTCTCGAGCTCAGTATTTAACGTGAGGGATCGAAACTGCTACTTGCCTCACTGCTTATCTATTCTGATTACAAGTAACCTCAACTACCGGGACATTTACGTCGACTTTTTTTATTGAGCGCGAGCGCACAGTGGGCAACTTGCATGCTTCTGGTTGAACGAAAATCAAAAAATCGACATTTTTGTATCGAGCTACAACACATACATTGTTGGAAAGCTTATGATCTGAGCTTTCATTTCATAAAAAAATATTTATAAAATCTTGGATACAAAAGCCGTAAAAAATATTTTAAGAATGCACTTTTTTTTAGGTATTTTTAAATTTTAAGTCAAATTTACGTTTTGATCTACACGAGTCTACATCAAGATATTTATACCAAAATGTTCCCTAGGGTTTCTAGTATACAAAGTAATTAAATTTGGGTGCACATACTTGCCCGTCTTCCTGAAAATCCAAGAAAACTGTCTCGATGTGCTGATATGCTGTGCGCTCGGAGGCGCGCATTGCCAGTGTCTATGCGGATGCTTGTTGTCTTCCGATATTAAAGATTTTTTCTTTTTATATATACACCCTTTTTTACCACAAATACCACTGGTGCACTTAAATATATTTATTTCTAATGCAAATAAGTGTAAGTAAGTTCAATTTGTTTTTGCTGTAAGTAAATATTAGGAGACAAATTCTTACTACCTGCAGTTGACCACTATAAATTATATTAGTGATTTTAAAGGAAAAAGTGCCTCTGTATGGAAAATTACGGATCCAAGTGTTTTAGATTTAATAGAAAACACCAGCGAAGAAGAAAAAGAAGAGGATACTGATGACGAAACTGACGATGATGACAATCACGACGATAACGAGGATAACGACGATGACAATGACGATGACGAAAATAATAACGATGATGAAAATGATGACGATGAAAGATGAACACCATTCATAATATTACTTGTTATTTTTTTATTTTAATATTTCCTGCCTACTGTTCATATAAAATTTTATATATACAGGGTGTTTGGTAAGTAAAGCACCAACTCTTACCTGGAGAATCAGGGAGCATACAGAAAGAGGTCTGAGTGAAAAGTTTCTTTCTTTTCCTTTTCTTGTAAAAGTTATAAGGTTGTAAAGTTGACCAATCAGGACTCGAAAAATAATTTAAAGATTTGACTGAAAACAGAGTAGTTTGGTTTTGACAAAAACGAGAGTGCCAAACAACTGTCACATTTGACATGATTAGTCAGTGTCGGCACAAATGTACTTGAAAACTGAATAATAATTCGAAAAATAAATCGTATACAAAACCAATAAAATTGTCCTTTGATCCGACCTAAACCAAGATATAAACGCCGCTACAAGGAATGATTTATTCTAATCTCATGACCATTGCGAAATTGTTCAGCACACGTTGACAGATACCTTCATAACATTGCTGTTACAGTTTTGGTGCTTTACTTACCAAACACCCTGTATATCTTTATATTGTTTAAAGAATATTTTAGTCACAAATTAAAAAATATCTGAGAATTGCGTTTATTTTAACATATTAATTGGCTTTTTCTATATTTTTGTTCTGATACTCAAAAAAACTATTTTTTTTACATAATAAAATGAATCAGGTTAAATTATATAAATCCTAAAAATTTCAACTAAATATCTTAAGCCGTTTAAGCGCTATGATTTTCGTTCCCACTGTGGAGCGCTGCGATTAGCCGATCGGACTTTGAAGGTACAATTCTCTATCCGAAATTTTAATCGCTGCTAATTCAGTCATTTGTTGACGTACCTGAAAAGTTTGCAGTTTCAATTCTGCGTTAAATGATCTCCAATAACAAAAAGTTTGCTTCATAAATAAACTAAATATTGACCAAAATAGGTTTTCAGAGGGTCTTTTTGGGGTCATTTTTAATGAGCTTTTTCGAGGTGAAATAGTTTTGAGTCCTATATCAATCGAAAGAACAGCTCAAGACCTATCAACTGACCAAATATCAGATTGGTAAGTCAAATAGTTTACAAGTGGCGTTCAAAAAACCAAAAAAATTAAAAAATTCTATCGTTTGAGTCATATTTTTTTCCCAAAAAAATCGACGATCGAATTTTGGATATCTGGGAGCAAATTTTATGCAAAAAAGAGACAAAATCGCATTTTTCTATCTGTCGCAGTTTCGGAGATATTGAGCATTAAAAATTTAAAAAATTAAAATTTTAATCGCCCATAACTTAGTTATTTGTTATCGTACGTAAATTTCGCGCACGGATTTGGAATCTGCGTGAAATTCTCCGTAAAATAAGCCTAAATAATGCAAGTTTGCTATAAAAATAAGCGAAATATGAATCTCAAGAGTTTGACTATATTTAGTCATAAATTTTTTTTTGACTAAATCTAAAATTCGATTTTCGAAAAATCTAAGACCGAATTCTTAACTAAAAAATTGCAAAAAAATCGGTGGTTTCTTTCGATCTGTATTAGTTTCCGAGATACGGAGCACCGATAAATTGGCCCTCTGACGACAACCCAAAAATTCAAAGGGCCATAACTCAGTTATTTGTTAATGTACGTCAAAAATTCGCCCGGATTTGCATTCTGCGTAGAGTTTTACGTTAAATGAGCACAAATAACTTGAGTTTGCTTTACAAATAATTGAGATCTTGACAAAAATCTATTTTCAATTCATTTTAGGATGATTTTCAATAAATTGTTTCTAGGCAAAAAATACCTTTGAATTATGCATTAATCGAAAGAGCAGCTCTAAATGTATGAACTGACTAAATCTCAGATCGGTAAGTCAAATAGTTTACGAGTGACGGCTAAAAAACAAAAATTGAAAAATTTTTATCGATTAAGTCCAAATCGACCATTGAATTTTGGGTATTTGAGCACGAATTCTAGAAGAAAGAAACCCGAGAAAAACGATGGCGCAAACTGTTTCTTAATATCTGTCGGAGTTCCGGAGATATTTAGCTTTAAAAATTTAAAAAATAAAAATCAATAATCCGAAACTTTAAACGACCATAACTTAGTTATTTGTAGTCGTATGTGAATTTTGAGACCGAGTTTGGAATCTGCGTGAAATTTTCCGTTAAATGAGTCCAAATAATGCAATTTTCCGTAAAATGAGTTCAAATAATGCACGTTTGCTTAAAAAAAAACGAGATTGCGACCTATCAAATCAAATTTTTATCGATTCAGTCGGATTTATCAATCAATCAAATTTTAGGTATTTGAGTGTAAATTCAAAAAAAACGAAGCCCAGAAAAACGATGGGCCTGTCTTTCTATCTCTCAGAGTTTCGAAAATATTGAGCATTAAAAATTTTGAAACTGAAATTTTACTAGCCGAAACTGTAATCGCTTCTATCTCAGTTATTTGTTGACGTACGAAAAAAATAGTACATTTTTGAATACTGCGTTCAATGAACTTAAATTTGCTTCACAGATAAATGAGATATTGACCGATATAATGGATTTTCAGGAGATTTTTTCGGAGTTCTTTTTAAGAAGGTTTAATAGCTTTGAGTTATGCATCAATCGAAAGAGTAAAGTTTTACCTCTAATGTCCGATACAGTCAAACTTCAACGCGGCGGACAGTGACAAAACTAATTACATCCTCCAGAATTAGATTAATAAAATAGCCGACAAAGACGAGGTAATCAAGAGTTGACAGAAGATAAACTATTCTGAGAACAGAAAAATGAGCATACGTAGTAATCACATCTCTTTTTATAAAATTAAATATTTACTCCCACGTTCTGAAACTTTTCTGATACTCATCTACGTCGTGCAATTTTAAAATTATGTTGCAAACTTTTACGAGATCTTGTTTAAGATAATTGTAAGGTAGACTCCAGGTTGTGTCCGACCTACAATAGAAAAGAATCGATGCCGCGATGTTAAATTATTCACAAATCTCCAGTTCTTGCTGGAACGGGTTATGAAAAATGTTAACATTTCTTCGTCAGCTTAACTAATACCCGCAATTAATAATCGAATATTCATGCAGTTGCCAAATTAAAACCCGCCCCTAGTGCTTGATGAAGGAGATTGAAAGAAGAAGAAGGCATCGACCGAAGTCTATACCGACCCTCAGGTCCACCGCAATCGCTCAGCTCGCCAGAGACAAGACAAATCGAATGTCAGCCGCTAATAAGTATCCAGCAATAGCTGGACAAATGTATTTCCTTGCTGGCTCAGGCCGACACAAAAACTCATCCCGTACTTTGTAATTTGTATCGCTGAAGGTAATTATAAGACGTAAACATGATCTGGAACCAACGTACAGGTTTAATGAGAGGTTATCTTTGAAAGATTTTTTATAAATGAGGACGGATGTCTCCAAAATCGGGGATTTTACACTCGCGGAACTTGTTTAGTCGGTTTTTGGTGGGAGATGAGGTATGTTGAACGAATTAGTGCTATTATTTGCTAAGGAGTGGGTAATCTGTGTTATTTGTCTATGGGGCCAGGCCGCGGAACGAGACTGATTACGATTAGAAATAGTTTCACAGGCTGGAAATTTTCGTTATTCCAAAGCAAAGACTTTCTTTCTAATAGAGTAAAACTTTCTTGTGCACAAAACATTTCAGACCAAACAAACTTCCCCGAGATTTTTTGCAAAACAACAGAAAGATCCTCGAAGTTTTAAAACAGATGCAGGACTGAATCTAACTTGGAAATTAAAAATCGGAAAAAGAAACGTTCAAGCAACACACTTTGCGTTAGAATTGGTGGTTTTATTGTGGAAAATTAGAAATAGCTGCGAGTTGGTGATTAATCGCGTCTCATCTTGTGTCTAAATAAAAAATAATAAAATCTTCGGTGATTAATCTTCGGAAATTTGTACGGATGCAGAATCGTCCTTGCTGAAATCGGAATATCCTGATCCGTCAGTGGCGGGCATCACGTGGCGACAGCTTGTGACGACTCGTCCTGCCAGGATTCCAAATCGTGATTTAATTGAAAAAATCTCATTCATATGCAGCCGAAGTAAAAAATGCAGCATCGCTCGATTTTTACAGTTTTATTTGCGGCCGCCTCGCTGAATGCCAATCATTGATATTTCCTCAAGCTTCGCAAAGCTTCCATTTTTCGAAACACAAAGCACGTTATGAAACATGCATGATTCAAATGTTAAAAATGTATATTTGGCATACAAAAGCATGTTCCATTTATAATCCCGGTTTTAAATCGTGGTAACGTCATCGAACAAAGTGAACAACAATGAAACGTCTCGTGGAATATCTCAGTCACTCACTCCGTGTTTGTCACATAACATGCAAAGACGTGCTTTTATCATCTTTATAAAGACGATTTTTCTTGGGTTTTTGTTAGGCGACCCTGTTTCCACTCCGAAGCGAGTTCCGGCTTCGGGACAACCGAATCGCTCGACGTCCTTTTCTTGCACAAGCAGCGCAAGGATTGCGAGGGGGAACGTCCTTTCGCTTGTCCGTGCCACGGACCCGCATCAAAACATCCTAGCTGAGCCGCAAGCGATTTGAAAAATGATCCATCTCACGTCAGAAGAACTGGAGTTTTTATACTTCTGCCTGGAAGCGGTGTTGGCTGTGTTACTCCGACTCGGTCTACATGGCAACAACATGCAAGATTTCATCCCGACGGAGCGCGTTTCAACATTTCGCAAAAAATAATCAATGCCGGCACTTTTGGGGACAGTTTGTCCGCGGCTTTGCGAGCAAATCGTGCGATTTTTGGCCTGGGAGAAGTTTGATGAAAACATGGAAGAATGGTGCATATTCAATGAGAAACCAGGCGGATCTGGTAGGCGTACAACAGTCACGAACACGACAGTGACAGTAGAATCATGCAGAGCCCGCCCAAGTCACGCATCTACGCTCACGTTCAACAAGACTAACCAACCAACCACTCGCCAACAACCTAACCTGTAATTATTGGAAACCATCGACCATATAAGTTAACCCATGCAGCAATGCATGATGCACTTCCCATTTTTATTCCGAAGACCCAAGCCCCAAAACAAAGCCCGGATAATGGCGTTATTTAAACCGAACAAAAACTCATTTACTAAATGCTCCCTTAAAATTTACTTCGGATTTGGAATCTGCGCGAAATTCTGCGTAAAATAAGCCCACGCAAGTTTTTTTCAATCTGTTGTAGTTTCCGAGATATTGAGTTTCAAAACTTTAAAAATTTGGCTCTCTGGCGACAATCCAAAATTTAAAACGACCATAACTCAGTTATTAGTTCACGAAGGTATGTTAAAAATTTGCCCGGATTTAAATTTTACGTGAAGTTTTGCTTTAAATGAGCACAAATAAGTTGAGTTTGTTTCACAAACAAATCGAGATTTTGACTAAAATCTATTTTCAAAGTATCATTTTGGGGTGATTTGCAATAAATAGTTTCAACGCGAAAACGATGTTTAATACCTTTGAGTTATACAAGGTGTTTATAAATGTTTCTAGCATCAAGGGTGGCTGTGAAATGTCAAAGAAATTTACCGCTTATTACAAATGTGGGTTTAGATTTTTGAACTGACATTTGTAGTTAACCTCAATCATGGACCAAAGTAAGTTTTGAAAAAAAAACTCTTCTAGTTGTGGTTTGAACCATAAAAATCATAAACTTGGACACAAAACCGTAACTGAAACGTCGTTGGCGCAAGTGACATTATAAATAATTTTCAAGATAGTTATATTCACTATGAAAACAAAGCGGCAAAGTAATGAATGACAGGAATTCCAGAGCCATCTTTGATGCTAGAAACATTTATAAACACCTTGTACATCCATCAAAAGAGCAGTTTAAAATTTATCAACTCATCAAATCTCAGAGCGATAGGTCAAATAGTTTACGGGTGGCCGTCAAAAAACAAAAAATTTAAAAAATTTCATCAATTTCAGTCAAAATGTTTTTTCGAGAAACAATTGACCGTTGAATTTTGGGTACATAAGAGCGAATTCTAAAAAAAATATGCCGAAAAAAACGATGGTTTCTTAATATCTGTCGTAGTTTAAAAAATATTTAGGTGTAAAAATTTGTAAAATAAATCAAATAATTCAGTTATTTGTTGTCGTATGTAAATTTTAAGCACGGACTTAAATTTTGCGTGAAATTCTGCGCAAAATGAGCCTAAATAATACAAGTTTGTTAAAAAAATAAGTGAGATATCGATTTCAGAAATTTGACAGTTTTTTTAGTCATAAAATTTCTTCTCCAAAATCAAATTGTCAATTTTCGCTAAATTTAAGAACGTTTTCTTAACCAAAAAGTCTCGAGAAAAACGATGGCAAAAACCGTTTTTTTCGATCTGTCGTAGTTTCTGAAATATTGAGCACCGACCGTTTTAAACCTTCAAAAATTTGGCTCTATGCGACCACCCATTCAAACGACCATAACTTGGTTGTTTTTTAACGTACGTTAGAAACTCGCCCGGATTTGAAATCACCATGACATTTTGCATGAGAATGAGTCTAAATAAGATGAGTTTGCTTCAAAATAAACGAGACATTGATCAAAAACAGTTTTAAAAATGTCTTTTTGGGATAATTATCAATATTTTTTTTCGAGATGAACACGACGTTTAATACCTTTAAATTATGCATCAATCAAAAGAGCAGCCCAAAATCTATCAACTGGCCAAATTTAAGATCGATGGGACAAAGAGTTTACGAGTTTTAGGCAAAAAACATCGATTGAGTCAAAAAAATTTTTCGCGAAAAAATCGACCATCGAAATTTAAGTATTTAAGGGCAAATTCTAAATAAAAACGAGCCGAAAAAACTATGGCGCAAAAGGTTTCTTAATATCCGCAGTAGTTTCGGAAATATTTAACTTAAAAAAATTGAATTAAAGTTATACAGAAATTTCTGTAACACAAATAAATTTTAATTTTGAATTAGATTTGGGAGATTTATTAATTTACAAGCTTTTTATTAAATGTTTTAAACTGTATAAGTTTTGAACAAGAAATAAAATATTTATTTTCTTAATTTCTTTATGGATTCCAAATTAATTTTTATTTTTAAATACTGTATGTAAATCTAAAAATTTTAATAATAAAGAAAGGAAGAAATTTGGGCAACTTCTATAAATTTAGAACAAGAAATGAAAGAAATAGATTTTTTTCATACCACACAGAACAAATTTAAAATCCATATTTTGTATGATTCTTTTTATAAGTCAAAGAATTTTGTTTCTAAAACTATGAAATTTCGTTGACTTATTACTTTAGAATTGTTAATTAAGTGTACCAAACCCAATAAATTTAAAACAAAAAATAGAAAAATTAGATTTTTTTTAGATACTTTTAGGACTAATTTAAAATTCAATTTTTATAAGATTTTGTAAGTCAAAGAATTTTACCTCTAAAGCTATGAAATTTGGTGAACTTATTATTTTAGAATTGGTTATTTAGTGTACCAAACCTTATAAATTTGGAACAAGAATTGAAGAAATTAGATTTTGTTAAATAAAGGACCAATTTAAAATCAATTTTTATAAGATTCAATAAGTCGTTTTATCTCTAATGCAATGAAAATTGGTAAACTAACCATTTTAGAAGCTTTTATTGATTACACCAAACAGCTTTGTTTTAGAACAAAAAATAAATAAAAATAGATTTTTTCCATATTTAAAGGACCAATTTAAATTTCTATTTTTATAAGATTTTGTAAGTCGAAGAATTTTTTCTCTAAAGCTATGAAATTTGGTGAACTTATTATTTTCGAAAAACGAGCCGAAAAAACTATGGCGCAAAAGGTTTCTTAATATCCGTAGTAGTTTCGGAAATATTTAACTTAAAAAAATTGAAAAATGAAAATGTATCTTCCAAAACTTTGATCGGTTATAATTCAGTTATTCGTTGCTGAATATGAATTTAATTTGCGCAAAATTTTCCGTAAAATGAGCTATACCTAATAACGCACCAAGAACAAAAATTTGCTCTAAAAATAAGCGAGATTTCGATTGCAAAACTTTGACATAGTTTTAGAAACTTTTCGAAAATCTAACAACAATTTTTGAATTTAGAGTTTGTAAAGACTCAAGTCCCAAGACAAATTCCGGATAATGGCGTTATTCAAACCAAACAAAAAGTAATTTACTAAATGCTCCCTTAAAATATATAGAAGTGGCACCTCTGGAAACGATTTGAGCGACAGGCTGTCACAGAAAATGGAAAGACGAAAGAGTTTTAAGTAGTTGGCAGAAGTTTGAGACGATGTCCCTTGGATAAATATTGTAACTGGCAACAGAATTACTGCTTTGTATTTATATTTTCCTTCCTCGTTCGCCGCTTTTGCTTCTTCCATCGGCGAAATAATAACAGGAATTTTTAAGTAGTTTACTAATTTTTAAGTTCCACACTCGCATGTAAACCTGAAAAAATAGTGAATGCTTAATGGGTTAATTCAGATAGCTGCAATCTCCCCATTCCTCGTCTTAATCCGCACAATCTCCATCCTCCAGGATATCGGAGGGAGTGAACAAAGCCCATCGGAGTAAGAAAAGAGACGAATTGATTTTGCATAATGTCTTCAGGTGGAGCTTTTATTGTGTTCCATATATCTGGTGGAAGAGAGGAACCCCGCCATATTTCCGCGGAAATAGCCTGCAAACAAACCAGCTGTCATTGTGCGGGCGTTCTCTAACGCGTCTTTAATAGGGAAATACTGATAGGTTGTTCGTACCGCAGCGCCAAATACTTTCTTAATGCTCTTTGACTGGAGATGGGCGGAATTCAGTTTGTTGTAAGTATCAGAGAAATCGACAGCTTTCTACTTTTTATTAAAAATTCTGTATGACGACGTGAAAAAAATTTCAATTACTGCGACAATCAATCAAATTAATAAGCCATCACGTGATGAGAAAAAGCTGACTTAATCTGATGCAGAGACAAAACCACTCGCTAATGATAAAGTGTAAATAATGAGAAAAAGGATCATGTGAAGGTGCTTATCTTACGACACTCACAAATATGTGAAAATTCCCTTTTCGGTCGCGTCACGGTCTCTCAGGGCCCCTTGCCCAGACAGAAATTACCTTTTTAACCGTAGGCGGAAGACATGTCCAGAGGCTCCATGGGAATGGGCGTACCAAAGAAGATTGAGCGGTCCCCTCGGATTTGGCAACTCCGGAAAGAAATCGTGTCCCTGTTTTGTTTCTAATGCATTTAGCAACTTATTATCTCGAGAAAAAATCCAAACACAATTTGCAGCGTGTGTTAATTATGCAGGCAGAGATTGATTGGTTTATGCTGCAAACACGTAAAACTGATATTACGGTTACTTCTGGGATGTGCGAGCGCTTAAGGGATGTCCCCCGTGTCCACTTCAATATGAGGGTGTGCGATATTTTATGCACCATATTATTTAGATTTATTAAGGCTATATGCGACGTTATATAAAAACTGTCGGTTGCGTCTCGTAGATTGATGGCGTCGTTCCATGTGCACAACATTAGATTTGTCAATACAACGATTTGTCGCAACTTCAAATTAACCAACGAATCGTTTGTGTAACTTGACGACTTAGCAGAGCGAGCATAAGTTCCCCACTTTTAAGGCTATAAAATTATGCACTTAATTGCTTATGTCTCTCGGAGCGTTAAGTTTCCAGAAGCCACAAGATGAACTCCGTAATGAATATAACCATCTGAATCTGAGAGTTTCTTATGCGCTCGCTGCATTTGCTGCTTTTTTAGGGAATTTTATGCGCCGCTCTCAAATCAAACACTATCTCATTAGCAAATAGGTTTCCGGTTCTACACTGTATTAATTTCCTTAGTAGAAATTAAGTGTATTGAAGCTCTTAAGCAAATCAACTAGATGACGCCTGGGAGCCCGCAAGCATTATATTAATAAATTTAACGTTTGGGTAGGGCGAGGTATCTTAGGTTTCGACCCTTAATTTCACAAATTGTCTTAGATGATGTGCAAAGGTAAATACGCCCTAACCCTTTCGATTCCAAAGAACATTGAAATTTTATACCTACTATTCCCCAGCCCGTTTTGCTCGGGTTAGGATAAGCGAAAAATTCTTGAATAAATGCTTCGATTTATAAGAAATTTTCACTTTTAGTAATAAAATTTTGTAATTATTACACGCTCCCAAAAAAAGTTTATTAGTTTTCATTGCTTTAAAGACTTTAAAAAAATAACAAAAAAATCAGATTTTAAGTTTTAGTCTCTAAGTAAATAAAAAAATCTGAAACTTTTATTTCCTGTTCTAAAATGACGCAACTTTGTATAATCAATAAGCGTATTTAAAGTAATTACTCCATCAATTTTCTTTGTTTCATAGATAGAATTCTTCGACTTACAAAATCTTAAAGAAATTAGATTTTAAATTTGTCCTGTAAGTATAAAAAAACCCTATTTTTTATTTATTGTTCTAAAATAAAGCTGTTTGGTATAACCAATAAACGCCTTTCAAGTAGTTAGAATTTTCATTGCATTAAAGATAGATTTCTTCAACTTACAGAATCTTATAAAAATTGAATTTTAAATTTGTCCTCTAACTAAAAAAAACCTAATTTTTTCATTTCTTATTCTAAATTTATGGGGTTTAAAACACTTAATAATCAGTTCTAAAGTAATAATTTTATCAAATTTCATAGCTCTAGAGACAGAATTCTTTGACTTATAAAATTTTTTAAAAATTAGATTTTTAATTTGTCCTGTAAGTATTAAAAAATATTTTTAGTTTTTTTATTTTCCGTTCTAAAAGTATGCTGTTTGGTACAGCCAATAAACACCTCTAAAGTAGTTAGTTCATCAATTTTTATAGCAGTTGAGATAGAATTCTTCAAGTTACAGAATCTTATAAAAATTACATTTTAAATTTGTCTTGTACTATGTACAAAAAAATTTTAATTTTTTATTTCTTGTTCTAAATTTATAGAATTTGGTACACTTAATTAACTGTTTTAAGATACTAATTTACTAAATTTCATAGCTTTAAAAAAAAAATTTCGACTAACAAAATCTTACAAAAATAGAGATTGAAATTGGTCCTGTAAGTATGGGAAAAAATCGACATTTTTTTATTTTTTGTTCTAAAACGAAGCTGTTCGGTATAATCAATAAAAGCTTCTAAAATGGTTAGTTCACCAATTTTCATTGCATTAGAGATAAAACGACTTACTGAATCTTATAAAAATTGCATTTTAAATTGATCCTTTATTTAAAAAAATCTAATTTCTTCAATTCTTGTTCTAAATTTATAAGGTTTGGTACACTAAATAAACAATTCTAAAATAATAAGTTCACCTAATTTCATAGCTTTAGAGGCAGAATTCTTTGACTTACAAAATCTTATAAAAATTGAATTTTAAATTAGTCCTGAAAGTATAAAAAAAATCTAATTTTTCCATTTCTTGTTTTAAATTTCTGAAGATTGATATACTTAATTAACAATTCTAAAGTAAAAAGTCAACGAAATTTCATAGTTTAAGAGACGAAATTCTTTGACTTACAGAGTCATACAAAAATTGAGTTTTAAATTTGTTTTGTGTGGTATGAAAAAAAAATCTATTTCTTTATTTCTTGTTCTAAATTTATAAGGTTTGGTACACTAAATAGACAATTCTAAAATAATAAGTTCACCAAATTTCATAGCTTTAGAGAAAAAATTCTTCGACTTACAAAATCTTATAAAAATAGAAATTTAAATTGGTCCTGTAAGTATGGAAAAAATCGACATTTTTTTTATTTTTTGTTCTAAAACGAAGCTGTTTGGTATAATCAATAAAAGCTTCTAAAATGGTTAGTTCACCAATTTTCATTGCATTAGAGATAAAACGACTTACTGAATCTTATAAAAATTGCATTTTAAATTGGTCCTTTATTTAACAAAATCTAATTTCTGCAATTCTTGTTCTAAATTTATAAGGTTTGGTACACTAAATAAACAATTCTAAAATAATAAGTTCACCTAATTTCATAGCTTTAGAGGCAGAATTCTTTGACTTACAAAATCTTATAAAAATTGAATTTTAAATTAGTCCTGAAAGTATAAAAAAAATCTAATTTTTTCATTTCTTGTTTTAAATTTCTGGGGTTTGGTATACTTAATTAACAATTCTAAAGTAATAAGTCAACAAAATTTCATAGTTTTAGAGACAAAATTCTTTTACTTACAGAATCATATAAAAATTGAATTTTAAATTTATTCTGTGTGGTATGAAAAAAATCTATATCTTCTTACATTTCTTGTTCCAAATTTATAAGGTTTGGTACACTAAATAGACAATTCGAAAATAATAAGTTCACCAAATTTTATAGCTTTAGAGAAAAAATTCTTCGACTTACAAAATCTTATAAAAATAGAAATTTAAATTGGTCCTGTAAATATGTAAAAAAATTTATTTTTATTTATTTTTTGTTCTAAAACGAAGCTGTTTGGTATAATCAATAAAAGCTTCTAAAGTGATTAGTTTACCACTTTTCATTGCATTAGAGATAAAACGACTTACTGAATCTTATAAAAATTGCATTTTAAATTGGTCCTTTATTTAACAAAATCTAATTTCTTCAATTCTTGTTCTAAATTTATAAGCTTTGGTACACTAAATAAACAGTTCTAAAATAATAAGTTCACCTGATTTCATAGCTTTAGAGGCAGAATTCTTTGACTTACAAAATCTAATAAAAATTGAATTTTAAATTAGTCCTGAAAGTATAAAAAAAATCTAATTTTTCCATTTCTTGTTTTAAATTTCTGGGGTTTGGTACACTTAATTAACAATTCTAAAGTAATAAGTCAACGAAATTTCATAGTTTTAGAGACAAAATTCTTTTACTTACAGAATCATATAAAAATTGAATTTTAAATTTGTTCTGTGTGGTATGAAAAAAAATCTATATCTTCTGACATTTCTTGTTCTAAATTTATAAGGTTTGGTACACTAAATAGACAATTCTAAAATAATAAGTTCACCAAATTTCATAGCTTTAGAGAAAAAATTCTTCGACTTACAAATTCTTATAAAAATAGAAATTTAAATTGGTCCTGTAAATATGGAAAAAAATCTATTTTTATTTATTTTTTGTTCTGAAACGAAGCTGTTTGGTATAATCAATAAAAGCTTCTAAAGTGGTTAGTTTACCACTTTTCATTGCATTAGAGATAAAACGACTTACTGAGTCTTATAAAAATTGCATTTTAAATTGGTCCTTTATTTAAAAAAATCTAATTTTTTCAATTTTTTTTCTAAATTTGTAAGGTTTGGTACATTAAATAAACAATTCTAAAATAATAAGCTCACCAAATTTCATAGCTTTAGAGGTAGAATTCTTTGACTTAAAAAATCTTATAAAAATTGAATTTTAAATTAGTCCTGAAAGTATAAAAAAATCTAATTTTTCTATTTCTTGTTTTAAATTTATGGGGTTTGGTACACTTAATTAACAATTCTAAAGTAATAAGTCAACGAAATTTCATAGTTTTAGAAACAAAATTCTTTGACTTACAAAAAGAATCATACAAAATATGGATTTTAAATTTGTTCTGTGTGGTATGAAAAAAATCTATTTCTTTCATTTCTTGTTCTAAATTTATTATTAGCAATTTTAAAACAGTAAGTTGCCCAAATTTCTTCCTTTCTTTATTATTAAAATTTTTAGATTTACATACAGTATTTAAAAATAAAAATTAATTTGGAATCTATACTACAATAAAGAAATTAAGAAAATAAAAATTTTATTTCTTGTTCAAAACTTATACAGTTTAAAACATTTAATAAAAAGCTTGTAAATTAATAAATCTCCCAAATCTAATTCAAAATTAAAATTTATTTGTCTTACAGAAATTTCTGAATAGAACCTTTCAGTGTATAACTGCCAAGAGATGAAATTCGAATCTTTTAACGATGTATGAATGAAAAATGAATGTATAAATCATGTATTTTCAATTAATAGTAAAATTTCTTTTCGTGAGATGGTAGATGGACATCCATCCGCGTAAATTCCTCAGTTAATGGTTCTGAAAATATGAGTAACAATAGTTGCAACGGTGATTGCGTTCGCCGAAAGGCTTTTTATCTTAACTTTCCAGATGGTAAAATATTTTGATATATAAATCCAAACCATTAATCATCGTCGGTGTTTAGAGTGGCGTGTACCTGTGCGTTCTTCGTTTGATAGTAACGTGCACATTTGTGAGCTATTTGAATTCATACGGTTAGGTATCTCCACATACAAATGATGTATTTTGCTACGCCATGAAAGTCTCCAGTCGCAGAAAAGATAAGTTTATTGTTGGCGAACACACACTTCATTTCCCTGCGCCGCGCTCTTTATCTCACCGCGGAGTTTATCCATTTCCTCTCGGTCTCGCTCCCTACGTTGGGGTACTCTGGCATGGTGAGACAACACTTTGCCATTATATTTGCAATTCGAATGCTCAAAGTTGCGTTTGTGGTTATTTTGTAGAACTAACCGCATGAAATTTAACTTAAGTTATTGGGAAAAGAACTTTACATCACGTCCATTTACATACATTTTGTTAACCAGATGGAAATCTACGGAATTAACAGTTGATGAGCAAAGAGCGAGGTTTAAAACGCTTGTCTGACGCCGTAAATCAACTCAGACTCGGAGTTTTAGGTCCCTGTGCTTATCCCACCTCTGAAATTTATGAGCTGCAGATATTGACAGTAATTCGTGTAAGACTACCATTACAGAGATTTATCGATACATAATTCTTCTGTAACAATATTTGTCAAGTATTTAACTGTGAGTGGCAGAAATCAAGCCATAGATCATCTCTTTAGTCAACATGTCCAAGAGTGGATTTTGCCGCAATAAATAACTGGGGCACGCGTAACATACAGGTGGTTCATGATGGATTGCTGCCCGATGACCAAACAATTATTGACCTCTCAACACTTACACTTTTAACTATTTACAGCACCTCCACTAATTAAAAACCGAATCCAAATTTCTGCACTAATAATGACGGAAACGCAAAGATCACCATTTGATATATTGCCCGTCTGTAACAATTTGCCACCCGCTGCGAGGCGGCGTCCATCAAAGCCATGAAAAAGCAAATATGTTAGGTTTTGTTTGGAATCGAGTTCATTTTTGTTTTAGGCCCCTTTTCCACCTAAACCGTGAAAAATTTTAACAAAAGAAATGCCAAGTTCATCGTAATTCTTTACATTGCTTTTACACGGCGCCTTTGCAACAGATTAATTATATTTGCTCAGAGCGCCCTTTATGTTGGAAATTGAGCGTTTATTCGAATTAATCGTTTATTAGCTACATAATGCAGAGGAAATAACGCTACTAAATGAGATCTATTACTTTTTTGCGCTTTTTATGGGGGGCTTCCCGGTGACATCGATGGTAGGGCTTCAATTTCTATCAATGACACTCTTGGTTCTTCATTCCAAAAGTGAAGAATTCTAAAAATTGTTTCTTTTGGTCTATGAATTTTTCGTTTAACTAATATAATGTAATTTTATCCCCAAATTTTATTGTCATAGGATTAAAAGTACAGGAAATCTGTGATTTTAAGTAAAACGTTAAATTTTTTTAGTTTATTCTGAAAATTAAAAAATCCAAAAATCGTCTCCTTTGCTCTACAAATTTTTCATTTAGCAAACTTAAAATGTAGATCCTCAAATAGTAACCTACCTAAATTAAATTACCCTATGATCAAATTTACCGGAATTACGAAATTTTATTTTGGTTTGCTTCCAAAATAAACATTTTTTATTTTTTTTTTTTGATCTATGATCTTGTAATTTGGCCCAGTTTAAACAAGTATAACATGATCATATGCCCAAATTTGATTGCCATAGCTTTAAAAACATTTTCGGTTTATTCCAAAAGTGAAAAATTTCAAAATTTGTCTCCTTTGTTCTACAAATTTTTCTTTTGGCACACTTACAAAGTATATTCTAAATAGCAACCTTCCCAAATTTCATTACTCTGGGGTTAAATTTACCAGGATTACAGAATTTTATTGAAAATATTGAAAATTTTTAGTTTGTTTTCAAAATTAAAAACTCTAAAAAAATTTCTTCTGTTTTATTCTATTGTAATTTGCCAGTTATTCAGCAAACACAACATACTAATCTCTCGAAATTTTCTTACTATAGCTTTAAAAACACAAGAATTACGTGATTTTATTAAAACGACAAATAATTTTGGTTTATTATAAAAACAAAAAATTCTAAAATTTGTCACTTGCTCTACAAATTTTTCATTTGGCACACATAAAAAATAGGTCCTAAATAGTAACCTATCCAAATTTCATTACTATGGAGCTAAAGTTTCCGAAATTTTATTTAATATGTTAACATTTATTGATTTCAGAGCAAAAATTTCTAAATTTGTCTTCTTTGCTCTACAAAATTCTTATTTAGCACTTTTAAAAGTCGAACTTAAATAGTAACCTTCCCAGATTTCATTACTCTGAGGACAAATAAATGACGGAATTTTATTTAAAATGTTGAAAAATTTTGAATTGTTTCTAAAATAAGAAATTCTAAATTTTTTCGTTAAATTTCCATCATGTTGTAATTTGCCACAGTTATTGAGAAAGTATAATATAATCATCTCCTCAAATTTGGTTGTCATTGCTTGAAAAATGCGAAAAATGCGCGATTTTATTTAAACAGTTGAAAATTTTCGGTCCATTTCAGAAGTAAAAAATTCTAAAATTTGTCTCTTTTGCTCTACGAAATTTTCAATTGGCACACTTAAAAAGTCGTGGGACCCTAAAAAACTTCATTTCTCTGAGGTTAAATTTACCGGAAATACGGAATTTTATTAAAAATGTCGAAAATTTTTGGTTTTGTTTCCAAAATAGCAAACTAAAATTTTTCTCTTTTGCTCTAATTTATCTGTAATTTGCCACGGTTATTAAGCAAACACAACATAATAATCTCACCAAAATTGATTATTATAGCTGCTGCAAACTGCAAGCTGCTCTACTGAGTATGGAAACAAGTTGCAGCAGTAAATTCAATAAAACAGAAATTTCATTGATTTCTAGGCTACAGAAATGTCTTCCAAGGTTTCTATTCATATGAAGATTTCAGATTTTCTACGTAAATAATTCTCAAAGAAGAGGAGAATCCTTATAAATTAAGAATTCTTCGGCCATTTGTGGACTGAAATGATGGGCCAGAAGCGAGTTATTTCGTAATGACACGTTTAAAAGAATTCGAAAAGATTTACATATAGGCAGAGAAATCGAGTTAATTAAAAAGCATGTTAGACGTAGCGTTTAAAAAATTCACGTTTAACATTAGCCTTGGCGTATAGTCTCTTATTATGTAATTATTTATTATGAAAGTTATTCATTATCCGGGGCCATGCAGGGTCGTGAAATCTTAGAAGCCTAAAGGCAAAACCTAAACGTCGCGTTATCTGGCGCATAGTGTTAAACAAGCCTAATCTATTAGAGTAAAACCGCGTAATGAGATTGCTGTGACCGTACAATTTGACGTAATGTAATGATGGGTTGGTTCTTCGTCTTAGATTAGGCCACGAAGATAGTTACATGGGGTTCCTGCACGCGTATTAGCTGCAATAACACATAATAGCCCCTAATAACAGTGCGTGTTGGTGAGCCAGGTTTCCATTGGCCGTCGAGGCGATCATATCAAATCGACTATTTATAGTATGATGGAGAAAAATTATTATTGGTAGTTTGGTGGCGGCAAATAAGTGGTTTGATGTAAGCTGCCTTCTGCCAGATCCTCACGACTCTAAAATCATAGCTCGAAGCTCGACTGGCCCCGCCAAATTGCTGTCAGATGCGACTTTGATGATTGGGTGTGCCCGCCGCGTCTTGGCGCTACAAAAACACGCCTGTCAATCTTACATGGCGTAATTGCGTGCAGAAGCTAATTTGCATTCTCCCTTTTATTTTAATTCTTCGCGTTTTTACCAGAGGATTGGGTCACCGCCTCCAGACTTTCCCGGTACTCTCAGCGACTTTCTCCGCAAAAATATCATATATTTACGTACGTTGACCATTCTTGTAACGCAAGAGAAAAGCCATCATTTCCAGCCTAGCAGTAATAACAAAAATAATACACTCCGCACCGATAATTTTCTGTGGCGAATGTAAATTATGTGTTGTGTCGGCTAGAAAATAAAAAGGATCGAACAAGGACTTGATCTTGTTGCGATATTTGCATAATGTACGATGAATCCCGGCATAATGAAGCCACTTTAATAACTTAAACAGGTACTTACATCTTTAAATTTGCATACAATGTGTCTAAGACCGCCTGAAATTTTGTGTGAAATTTTTCCGTCCGCGCTTCCACGTCCCGTTAATTAATATCAATCAAAGATTCTATTAGAATTAAATCCATCGCCACGGCGAATTAAAAGCTTCATAATTCGCCAATTAACGTGGATATCTTCAGCTTCTGTTCGGTGTTAACTACATTTATTTTTAATTAATTTTTGACATTATCTTAACTCCGATCGTTTTGCTGCGAGACGAATGAAAATTAGTCGTTAATTACCTCTGAAAATGCATGCAGGTATGATTACAACCCCGATAAATCAGACATAATTAGATCGGCGCGATTGCAAAAAACGCTGCGGTTTGAGTATAAATTTCGCTGCCAGGACCCTAAATGTAAAGACCTCGTATATTTAGACTGGCCTGAGATAATTGCGAAACTATAGTGCAACATGTGGGGACATTTATAAGTGGAAGTACCAGGTAGAATACGGTCGCAACCACGTAATATTACTAGAACAACTGCTAATGTTTCAGGGTTTAATTAAACGAAACGTGTTTTTATATTTCCTCCATATGGGGTATACAAATTAGACTGACCAAAAAGAAGCAAAAAAAATGCCACGGAGGCAGCTGAATCATGAATCACAACCAGAAAAACCAAGAGAAATTTTTCTATTCAATAAAATGAGTATGATTATCTGCTATTCCGCGGTAATTTGTCATGTTGATAGCTATTAATAAACTATCAAGTAAACTTATCGCTGGAAGCAAGTAAAAGTGAGTACTTATAATACGAATACGGATATAATGAATTTTAAAATGATATTATCTATTTAAGTACTAATAAAGAAGTGTATAATACTAGATACTTTAATTACGGTTTTAACTGCACGCGTGCATTTATTACTTGTAACAAATAGACGTTAATAATAGTTTATTGAGAATGCAAGTGTTCATTAAATGACTTCGGCAAATGTAATTGGACAAAATTATGTCGGAAAGATAGTGATATCATAACATTGTATTATGCACCTTGCACAGCATATTCATTCATTACATCAGTTGCTTTGGATTTGATTTCAAAATAAAAATTTATCCTTTGCTCTACAAATTTTTCAATAGGCACACTTAAAAAGTGAATCCCAAGTAGTAATCCTACCAAATTTCATTACTCTGAGGTCAAATTTAACGAAATTATGGAGCTTTATTTCGAATGCTGACAATTTTTAGTCCATTTTAAAAATACATAAAAAAATTCCTAAATGTTTCTCTTCTATATTCTATTATTTTGTAGGTTATTTAGCAAACATCACATAATAATCTCCCCAAATGTGATTACAGTAGCTTTAAAAATACATGAAATACGCGATTGTATTAAAACGTTTTATTCTAAAATCGAAAAATCCTAAAATTTGTCACTTTTGCTCTACAATTTTTTCATTTAGCATACATACAAAATTATAATAGTAACCTACTCAAATTTCATTACTCAAAGGCTAAAGTTGCCAAAAATACGAAATTTTATCTAATATTTTGACAATTTTTCGTTTATTTTCAAAACAAAAAATTCATTTTTTTTCTTATTTGTTCGATTCTTTTATAATTTGGCACAGTTATTGAACAAGTATAATGTAATCATCTTCTCAAGTTTGATTGCCGAAGGTTTAAAAATACACATAATACGGGAAGTATTCAAAGAATTAAAAATTTTCGGTCCATTCCAATAGTAAAAATGCCAAAACTTCTTTTGTTTGTTCTTCGAATTTTCGAATCTTCGAGTCCCAAATAAAAACCCTCCCAAATTTTAATACTCGGAGGTTAAATTTACCGGAATTACGAAATTGTAATTTAAAATGTTAAAAATCTTTGATTTACATGTCTTCAAAATAAAAAATCCTAAAACTTTTTTCTTTTGTTTTCATTGTGTAATTTGGCACAGTTATTGAACAAATGCGCGATTTTATTTAAACTATTTAAACAGTTGAAAATTTTCGGTCTTTTTCAAAGTAAAAAATTTCACAATTTTTTCCGTTGGCTCTACGATTTGTTACACTTAAAAAATGGGTGCCAAATAGTAGCCTTACCAAAACTATCATTACTCTGGGGTTAAATTTATCAGAATTACGAATTTTTATTTAAATTGTTGAAAATTTTCAGTTTATTCTAAAAAATAAAAATTTCTAATTGTAGTGATTTGGCACAACTATTGAACGAGTATAGTGTTATTATAACCGTAAATTTGATTGCCAAAACTTTAAAAGAACAAAAAATACGTTGAAAATTTTTGGTTCATTCTAAAAGTAAGAATTTGCAAAACTTATAATTTAGTAAATTCCAAGTAGCAACCCTACCAAACTTTATTTAATCTGGGGTTAAAGTTACTAGAATTACGGCATTTTATTTAAACTGTAGAAAATTGTTAGTTTCCATAGGAAAAAATTAAAAATACATTTTTTTTTGGTCTGTCATCTTGTAACTTAGCACAGGCAAATACAATAATTATAATAATTCTCAAACTTAATTGCCATTGCATTTTTAAAAGTACCGGAATTTTATTTAAAACGCTGAAAATTTTCAGTTTAAATTTTTTTTTATTGTTTTACCATCTTGTAATTTGACATGGTTATTAAAAAAGTATGTGTAATCTAATCAAAATCTTTCCAAATTTGATTGCCATAGTTTTAAAAATACGAGAAATACGATTTAATTTTATTGAAAGAGTTAAAAATTTTCGGTTTATTTCCAGAAGCAAAAAAAATCAAATTTGTCTCCTGTGCTCAATAAATTTTTTGTTTTAGACACTCAAAAAGTGGATAAAAAATAGTAACCTTCCCAAATTTTTCTACTCTGGAATTAAATTTAATTTGAAGAACATGAAAAATGATTGAACTTGCTCAGTCTCATTTTTTAAATTTAAAACGACAAAGAACAAAATTCTTAAATTTCGACTGCTTACCCGACAAATTCTCAATTTCTAGACTGAAGCCACTGGTCTAAAAGAAATATTTTTGAAATATTTGCATTTTCCTTTTTGGTGCTTTTCCTTTCGATTGAGCCTTCGACCTGGAGTTATAAATATAAATCACCTTTAGCAATAAGAGCTTAGTGAATCTTCCCGAACACAATCAATCACCGGATTACAGCTAATAAAAACATTTCTCGTTGCAGTAACTGTTGGCGCCTACCCCTTGCAATCCGTGCCATCTGCCGCCCGATGCATATTTTTCATCCCAGATTTGATTCCTGTCTTTTATCTTTGCGTTTCATTTTTCGACCCTGAAAATGTTTCTTGTGGACTCTTATGATCGGCACATGACGCATTAAGAGGTTGTGTACGAGACCTCATCTACTATGCAAATGTCTTCCAAGAAGTTAGTCGTACGACAGCTGGCCACTATGAAGTATAAAGAGCAAGCAACTTCTGGAGTAGTTGAGTCCTTCTTCCTTCCGTGCTTAATTAAATATTGCGGACCCTCTTTATAACTTATTTGAAAGGATTTCGGTGTACGCTGCTCAATCAAAGGAGAGGAGCGAGACAAAGCGTTCTTGAGGAAGGTGAACTGGAACCAGTCGATTAAATATCGAAATTTTGGACGGCATTCCTCTAAACGATTTAAAACACATTAGACGCCGGAAATTGTTTTCTTTCATTTTTTACCTGAAAATATCGCGCGACTTGAGGAAGTTGGTAAACAACACATTCCACGTCTCGAAATTTTAAAATCTAGTCGTGCAAACTCCCTCCAACAGTCGCCAGAGTTGGGGTGGACATTGGTCATTACTTAAAAATATAACGAGTAGAATGGGGTAAGTCGTAAGTTTGCACTAACTACAGCATGCTGAGCAACCACAGTCTCGTTTATACTTCCGGGTCACGAGGAGCCAGTGGCGGGTATCTCACAGTCAGTCGTTGCAAAAATAGTCAGAGAACAATTTTACATCGCCTCCAGACCCACACTGAAAGCATCACTCACCGATGATAGACAAGCATTAGATGAATTTGTGATTAATGTCAAGACAATTCTGCCACTAATTGCCAACTACATCTTTCCCAAAGAAAAACACTCCTCCCCTGGGACGTGTCCGGTGAAAAATGACCCCGACGAGTAGACACTGGTGGTCAAAGCGTGTCCAACACATGCAGCAAGTGCGGGAATATTAATGTCTTGGACTACCGCGTTCTTACCACCCTTCCACAGGCCCTGACCAGGACATAGATCATGCATTCACCCTCCAGACTCCAACTTGGTGCGGCCCGATTTTATTGCTTAACCAAATATAAATTAAATTAACTACTGCTTCAGTAAGCAATTAAGAATTAAGGGAGTTTAGCGCGCGGAATAAAAAGCGATTTAGGTGACTTTTATTTTGAATGCAGCAGCAGAAATATAAATCAGGCATAATTTTTGCGGTGACGACGCGTATTTTTGTTTCCTAGTTGCTTTTATTTACATTTTCGCGAAATTCAATTCAAACGATGAATGTTGGAGGAGATAAAAAAAGAGTCGTCAGTTACGAAAAGGATGCATTTACACATGGTTCACACACTTCAGGCCTACTTTAACTCACTTCTTCTCACGTCATTTGACATTTTCGAGATGCTCTGGAGGACGAGCAGAGGGGATTTATTAAAGGACACACTGAAGCAACTGTGCTTGCTTCATTTCTGTGTTTAGATTTCTTATCACCGGACACAAATGGTGAAATCACTTTATGGTGAAATTAAACTATCCAACATTAATCGCAAAATTTTTATTAAATGTAAAACTAGGACTAAGAAGATTCTCAATCTAGAAATTTTTATTTTTGACCGAACCAAAAAATTTTAATATTTTCGAATAACTTTTGTAACTTGCTTAGTTTTTACCCTGAATAAATAAAATTTGGCGCCAACTTGGCCTGTAAAGTGTTTCTTGGGTTTCCAAAACTGCAATTTTTTTGAATAAAAAAAATATTTAAAAAAATTTTAATTTTAGAATAAACCAAAAATTTTTAATACTTTTGAATAAACTTCTTAACCTTAGTTAGTTCTGACTTCAATTTGAAGACAACGCAGTCTGTGAGGTGCTTATTACGTCCATAAAATTACAATTTTTTTGAACAAAAAAAACAAATCTTAGAAATGTTTATTTTAAAAAAAAAAACAAAATTTTTTAGCCTTTTCGAATAATTTCCTTAACTCAGTTAGTTTTCACATTAAATGAACAACATTTGGAGACAACGCAGCCTCTGAAGTGCTTATTAAGTTCCCCAAATTACACTTTATTTTAATAAAAAAACTTATTTTAGAAATTTTTAATTTTAGAATAAACCAAAAAATTTTAAAACTTTTGAATAAACGTCTTAACCTTAATAACTTTTGACTCTAAATAAATACCATTTGAAGACAACGCGGCTTGTGAGGTGCTTATTACGTTCCCCAAATTAATATCTTCGAACAAAAAAAAACAAATTTTAGAAATTTTTAATTTTTGTAACAATCCAAAAATTTTCAGTATTTTCGAACAAACTTCTTAACTTGGTTAGTTTTGACACTAAATGAACAAAATGTGGAGACAACGCAGCCTCTAAAGTGCTTATTGAGTACCCCAAATTACATTTAATTTAAAAAATTTATTATTAGAACAAACCAAAAATTTTTTTTTTTTCAATATTTTGGAAAAATTTGTTTAACTTGATTAGTTTTGACACTAAATAAATACAATTTTGAGACAAGGCAGGGCCTGCAAACTGCTTATTAAGTGTCTCAAATTACAATAGTTTTTAACAAAAACGACACAATATAAAAAAATTCCTTTTTGAACGAACCAAAAAATTGTAATATTTTCGCATAAATTTCTTAACTTGGTTATTTTAACACTAAATGAATAAAATTTGAAGACAAAGCAGCCTGCGATCTGCTTATTACGTCCCCCAAATTACAATTTCTTTAAACAAAGAAAAAACAAATGTTAGAAATTTATTTTTTATTAATTTATATATATTTATATATATAAATTTATATATATATATTATTTTTTTATTATATATATTTATATATAATATTTTTATTTTCAAACAAACCAAAAAATTTCTATATTTTTGAATAAACTCCTTAACTTGGTCAGCTTTGACTCTAATTGAATAAAAATTGGAACAACGCAGCCTCTAAAGTGCTTATTAAGTTTTCCAAATTTCATTTAAAAAAAAAATATTTCAAAAAGTTTTATTTTTAGAACAAACCAAATTTTTTTAATAATTGCAATAAATTCCTTAACTCGATTAGTTTTAACACTAAATGAATAAAATTTGGAGACAAAACGGCATGCAAAGTGTTTATTAAGTATTCTAAATTACAATTGTTTTGAATAAAAAGGCCACATTTTTTTTTTTTTTAACGAGCTAAAAATTTTCTGTATTTGCGATTAGGCCTCACTCATATTTCGGTTCTGTTTAACAATAGATTATTAAAATTTAGAAACGTTATATCTTTTGAAGTATTTATGACCTCTCGCAAAATATGAAATATTAAAACAATAAGATTGAAATAATTTAGAATTTTTTATTTCAATAATAAACCGAATATGAATTTTTAAAATAAATAAATCCCATTTAAAGTGGCAAGTAAAGTGTTATTACATACCTTAAGTTAAATTTTCAATGTCAAAAAAAACACCAAAAATTTTGAGTATTTTTTAACTAATTTATAGTGGAGGCACACTGAATTAGAACAAATTTTTATTTTACTAATTCAAATCTTAAATGTTGGCTCCCGGGATTTGGTAAAACTCTGCAGTCAATATTGTATCGTCTCCAGCAAAAAAATAAAAATAAAAAAATTCTATAAACCTGAAGTGAGAAAAAAAATTCTTACCAATTCCAACGTGAAACTAATTCTTTAGTAAACCAGCTCAAAAAAAGAAAAACACGTCCCAAATCAATTAAAAAAGCGCTCAAAGTTATTAAACTTCGGAGGTGAGCTTTTACATAAATGACGAACTTTCCCGAAGATTAAATTAAGCAAAGCAATCTTATCACGCACGGAATAGAGAACTTGGCGTCTAGCCGATATTTTTCTTCCTGACATACTTTCTATACAGGCGTCAATTTAACTACCTGGCATCCCTGAAAATATTAATTTAAGCAAACGTTCCTGTCTTTGTTTTTCTTTAACACAGAAAGGAAAAGATCTCCCTTCATTTTCGAACATCTATCGATCACTTGTATTAAGAACACGCCTACCTTTAAAAAGAGAACGTTGATGAAAAAACGTAAAAAATGCTTCTCTGAAGAGGTTACTAACGGAAGAAATACTCACAGAAAAGTGTGATTTCTTCGTCAGTGATATCTGTCAAATCACTAGATGATCCATCATGCAGTACAGCGCACGTTACACATCCACCTTAAAACATGCACCGAGCACAAAAGATTTATTTAAAGCATTGTGTAGTGTTTTTTGCCTGGTGACGTTTGCTTGCAATTTGTCTGATCGATTGTGAGAAATTGTCATCGATTGAAACAGGCGAAAAGTTCACACACGGACTTACAAAACGATACACATCCGTATGAATGACGGGGAATGACTGAACATCACTAATGCCAGTGCCATCATCAACTGCTAATTTAGAAACCCTTTTAAACGAATTATCCTCCGCTTCACTAATGTGCTTTTGTGTTGATGTAAGTCATAATATGTTCCACAGTAAAACAAAGCTAATATCAATATGTCCGAAGAAAAAACGAGCTGTTAATGAGTTCGCTACCTGTAGTCATCACGTTTGAATCCCATCTTACCTTGACACTTTTTAGATGTACTCATTCATGCCTTTTGGTCATTAGTGGGTCAACGAGACGGAATTCTCAAGTGCCAAAAACAAAAATCTGTCTAATTGGCAAAACAGTCTCACCACATTGTAAGTGATTGATATCCTCCGAAGCCTCCCTGGCATTTGCCTAAACATCTTAAACTCACATTTCCCAAAATAAGAACCGTCAAAAACACAATCCTTATGAATCTAATACAGTTCGGAGTGCCCAGAGCGTTGTTATTAGACATCATTAATCACGTGTTGGTCAGGAAATGAGTCAACCCTTCGGCCCTTGTACGCCGCACTCCAACACTTTACATACTCTCTCGGACATTGCGGCGGCCGTCTTAAGACACATGGCACTATGAATCTTTTCATACTTTAATGTGTTAAAGATGTGAATTCAACCATTGTGGGAGATGATTAGCTTCTGGGTGGTACTTTGCTTGAATGCACTCTTAATTTATCATTTTATTATTCAAAAGCACTAACGTGGTCGTGCACGGAAAAAAATATTTTGAAAGGTTGGTATGTCTGGAAAAATCTACCTCAGTTGGTATTAAAAATCACACCGTTTAATTATCCGTCTATTTATCACGACTTGATTGACGCAACGGTGGAGTAATTCATGTTATTACTTACAAAGTTGTGATTGGTCTGACATAGGTCATTGGCTATTGTGAAGTTATGTAGTAAACGTAACACTCGCAATGCAAAATTTGATCGAGCAAGTGATTTTAAATGATGATGGCGGTAATAGCCACAGGAGATAAATTAAGGTTTGTAAATAACCATTATGTTCTTGTAAAACTTGAAATAAATGAACCGACCAAGGAAAAGATTATGTTTATGGGAGATGCACCTGGAGGGTGTGGATAGGTTCTGAAGCAAGCGACGAACACTGAAATGAGGAGCGCGGAAATCATCCAAAATTACAAATTTTCCTCTAAAATTAGACTGAAAAGTCTTCTTTTTCGAACACAAGAGTGTGCGGCAATATTTTAAAAGAAGTTGGAATGTTTTATTTCCAAAATAGTTACTAAGAGAGCAACTTTAAAGAGTAAAAGGCACTAAAGCAGATTTTTTCACACGTCAGATGATCACACGTCAGAAAATGCTTTTGGAAGTCTTCGTTTTGCTACGACTCGTCTTCACAATTTCACTCAGACTTCCAAATGAGCAATTTCCGTCCTTGTGATCCAACTGTCATTGTAAATTTTTGACGATTTTATCAAAATATTTGTATATACAGGTGTCCGGAAAGTCGCGCACCACCGTGATACTGTATCATCGGACAATGCCATAGATCACCGGAAAAATGTTAAAAAAAATTCATGTCTTCAATTTTTCGAGATATGATGGACTGCAGAGAAAAAGTTTAATGCCAAAGTTAACGATTTCTGTGCAATTATTTTAGGTTTAAATGAATTTGTTACCTAAAGGACATCTTGCTCAAAGGCATAGTGCAAAAAAAATCGGAAAAATCTTCTCAGAAATGCCTGAAAATTGTTTACAAAATTTTTGAATCAACAATGTCGATCAGTGTCGATAGTTACATTACTCGTTCATGAACCGACCTGACTAACGCCAACAATACAACAGCAACGTTACTAAAATTTAAATTATTGGGGGAACAGTTGAACAATGTTGCCATTTTCCTAATTTTCTTTTTTTAGTACTCTGGGGGATCACCCGATTACCCCCTTTCAAGGTGGTGCGCCACTTTCCGGACACCTGTAAATGACAATCTTAGCAACATTTTATTGAAGTGGTGGGACAGCCTTCAAATGTAAAAATGGCATATTTTATGCGCTTCCATCACTTTTTATGACATTTGTGATACTCATTTGCAGCAAGAAAATCGTCTTTTTTGACCGCCGTTCTTTTTTAACATTTTTGTAAACGGTGTTTGGCTGCCTAGGCCTGAAAAAGGAAACTAGTTTTATTGTTTCACGGTTGGTATTACACTTCCATCAATAAACAGGAGTCTGCTAAAGATGAATAGATTGTTTTGTTTCCAACATAGTCGCTAAATAACCATGCAGAGTAAAAGTCACTAGATCAGATTTTATTTTTGGTATCTTAAATTTTGTTGGCTTAAAAAATAGTGTAAATCACACGTCTGAAAATGCTTTTGGGAGTCTTTGTGTTGCTACGACTCGGTTCTTCGCAATTTTACTCAAATTTCTAATTTTCCGGCCTTGTGATCCATATAACCATTGAAAGCTTAGGCACTCGAACGTGACATTCAGAATAATTGGTTTTATATCAATTGTGTCAATTTGTGTGCCACTTTGGAGATCATTGACCTTCAAAAATAATAAAGGCAAACGGATTAAGTAAATAAACAGCAAAAATTTACAAAAAAACATTTAAATTAAAATTAATATTCAATATTTAATTGGTAGATTTGAAAACCAACCTAATTCCCGCTGATAAAATGTCCCTCAATAAGTGTATAACATTTCAAGTTCATGACAAAACTATTCGTTATTGTCGGCGTACAAAATTTTATCCTTTTTTTTTTACTGCCTTTATTGTATTTTTGATACTGCATACATAAGGTTTAAATTGTAATTGTTCAAAGTGTGTTAGGACTAGAAAGATGATTTAGATATCGTCTTATGCAGAATTTCATGAAGAAAATTCGTTCCACTTCCCTTAAAGTGATCCATCTATACACTCGAAAATTTTGATTCATTTTGAACCACCGTTCCGAAAATTGCATTAGAACTACAAAAATGGTTCGAATGCCTTACACAGAATTTCACAAGAAATGTTTGCACTGTTAATGTTTTTTGATTTAACTGATATTTCTCAAGTAAAAACAACAAAAAAAATTCAATCAATTTTTTCAACACTAAATAGTCAAATCTGTGCTCGGCATGTTTAACTCTGCAAAGCAAATTTTATTTTAGAAATCTCGCGCTTTATCACCGCATTGTTTCAAGTTCTCACCACAAGATACCCGCTATAAAATGTCACTAATAATTTCTCTTAGAAACTTGTAATTTCAGTTGTAAAAGCAACAAAATACCTTTTCTCATCGAGTTTCTTTGTAATTTCCTCGTGCATTCTCCCACTGGAAAAATGAAATTTAATTTACCCGGTAGTGGTAACTTCTAGCCGTAATTATTCCCGATTTTTGTAAATTTGTAGTTTTACTAAACTTATCAGAATTGTGTGATTTTCGTAACGATGCAAAACTTTCTTCATTTTCGAGTCACAGGAAAGAGGGAAATTAAAGCAGTCGGAGTAATTTCAATGCGTAGATAACGCCAGAAAGCATAACAAAACAATCAAAAGTTTACGAAATTTGCGTCTGATTGGCGATGGCCTCGTAAACAGGATTGGTACTAAAAGTGTGTTTGAGAGTTTGAGTGGTGATTGTGATGATTAATGAAGATTTTGTGTTGTGCGAGTTTACTTACCTGAAAGTGAGTCAGTGTGTGCAAAAGCTCGTCTTCGTCTCCGTCAGCTGATGACGGCATTATTGATATTTAAGAATAAGATGTAAAGGAACATCAAATGATAAGAGATACTTACGCCCCTCCAAGCATTTGAGAAGCGCGCGTCGTCAGCGCCACGACGCTCGACGTCCCTCGGTATTTAACAGCGCATCGGCAACCACGCGGTGCATACCATTCTTGTTCGTGACGTGTACATTGCAATAAACCTACACAACACTTATCTCATTCCAGTGTAGTTTTTCGGTAATTTTCCACGTCAAATTTTTTTTTCGTTCGTTGAGACTAATTTGCATAAAATTAGTTTGAGCGTAATTTGAGCCGTCGGTTGTGATTTTAGCATTCGACGCGTTCCATAAAATCAGGTATTCCTTTATTTTTTAATAATTTTTACCTTGTAATTGCGGCGAACTCGTCACGCTAACGCAAATCCCGCCTCTCTCGACTGTCCCAGCCCACGAAGTGAATTCCGGCCCATCTCATTGGCTTGAGCGGGCACCACGTGACCGGCCATCATCCTCCTCAATGAGAAAGAAACAAAAACAACCGTCACTAACAGTAACTGTGAACACACACGTAACAATCGTTTCCTATTTCTGGCAAGCACCGCTTGAATTTCGCGGGTTCACCAGTGACGCGTAGTGAAGTGCTAAGGACTAGTGATTGTGATGGTTCCTAGTGAAGCGTCTCCGGCGCCCGTCGCTGGTCAATGAGAGTCAAACATCCGCTCCGGATGCCGACGGGACATTTAGACGAGGACGACTTCGTGGTGGTAAAAACGAGATCCAACAGCCCGGAAAGCGCCGGAGGCGGCAGCGGCGGCGGCTTCTGGTTGTCGGCGGTGTCTGCTGCTTCTGGGGCGCCCCATCCCGGATTGCCCATCGAAGGATGTAACGAGACAGGGTTTATCAACAGTCAGCCTTCGATGGCCGAGTTTATGACGGCTTTACCCCATTTGTCCGGGGATATGGCCCATGGGCCTTCCATCAGCCCGCAGAACACACCGCCGGGGACTGGCTATCCCATGGAGGTGCCGCATGGGATGGGGTCGCCGGGGGTCAACGTGCCAGAGTATCCATGGATGAAAGAAAAGAAGACCACCAGGAAAAGTAGCCAGCAAGGTAATTCATCAAGGCTTTTAAAAAATTATTCCAGCGGAATTCTTGATATTAAAAACGCTCAATTTTTTAGTTTGAGGTCTTGACCCCTGCCCCAGCGTCGGTAACCATTAGCACCACCTACTTATCTATAAATCTATACTTATTACTGAATACCACGTGCTCTCTTAGTAATCAATACCAGAACGGTCACTAATTTTATTTCTATTTATTGGTAATTGTTATTACTCTTCGAAAAGTATTTAGAACAAGAAATAAACATTGCCACAAATCATCAAAATATTTTCAATCTTTAGCCACTAATAGAGAAACATTCAAACTTTTTCGATTTTGATTTTGGAAAATAGTCAAATGTGAAGAAAAATCAAAAATGCAACTTTTTCCTATAAATTTCTCTTAGGACTATGTTCAACATCTCTACATAATTAAAAACGTTTGTAAAATTGTATCGTTCAGGCCCCCTCAAGTTTTTACCATGTTTTATTCAAAAACCACCAAAGCAGCAAAATCTGTATCGTAATTTAATAAATTATGAAAATATTCTTAGCCTTACATTCACCTTGACTCGTACACGTGTAATTAGAAATTTCATGTGCTATTACAACAGCAGTATTTCCATTCGATTACTTGGGTATTTTTCTCCGATACATTCCTCATATTCGCCAGAGCGCGAATTTCCCATCGCTGCCATTGAGGAATTTGAAAATTCAGATCTGTGACCTTTTTGAAACCATTTTCCTCGTCCTCGATTGTTACATTTTAAAAAATTACTTTATTGTTAATGGTCACAAAAACCATTCGTGATGTTCCTACAGTTGTACCGTGTATCATATTGCAGAAAGACATTAAAATATTATTGCCTTTAAGCATGCAATGCTACTGTAGGCGTTGACATTTCTGCACGCACCTCTTCTTTACTTGCTTTTTCAGATATTAATTTTTTTAATAGACAACATACGACTTCCTTTATAGATAATTTAGCGCAGTTAAGGGCGTGCATTACCTTGAAATTTTTATGAAGTAGGGATGGTCATTATCTCAGGTTTTAACGATTCGATCTGAAAAAAATTGGCAGTGGGATAAATGGGTCGGCGCCAAATTTTTCTTTGCTGCAAGCTTGTTATGTAAGATAACGAGGATTTTGTCACCACATTCTAACGATTTGTGTTTAAACTCTTAGTTTTGTAATGTTTTTCCGACGGGTGGGTAAAGATATGAACGGTTATTTTGGATTTAGACCAATTAAAACTGACAAAGCTGCAATGTCAAAACAATTATTGCCGGAGATAAAAAGTGGGACGATCAATTTGCCAGATGTTTTCTAAAAAGAGCGAAAATCATTTAAACTTTAAAAATAAAAAAATAAAGAGAATTGAAAATTGGGTCAAATATATTTGACATCTAAGCCTCGACAATGACCATTGAGGAATTGTCTAGAAAAGAAATGCATTGTTAATTTTTCGTTATTTCATCAAAATATAAATGAGAATTTTTGATTACTGGAGTTTTTATTTTTTTTTGCGTTTCAAAATCTAACTTAACTTTGAATTACCTTTGCCCAAATTCTATTAAGACTAGGACAATGGTTCAGCTATCATCCTATCCAGAATTTCATAAAGAATACTTTTAATCTCTTTATATTTTTTGATTAAATTAACGGTTCGCAAGTAAAATCGGATAGAAACTTCCTGATGGACTATCATAAAAATCGGTCTAATTTTGCCAAGACTCAAAATTTATAAGTCGAGAAAATGCCGCTTAAAGTCTAGTAACACTAATTACTCACTTAAAGGTTTCTTTTTCTTCTGCTTTTTGAATTTGTTGCTAAATTTTAAAGCAGTAAGTTCATGCATAAACTATAACATTTCATTTTTGAGATCAGAACAGATCTAAATCTCAAATTCAGCGTCTGAAACGGAATAAACAAATTAGTCCTGAGAAACTTTGTGATTGAAACTTGAAAAATGAGTTGTATCAATGTCGCTCGAAAACTGCATTAAAAAGGTAAATTTTATAGTGGTTTTACGAGGTTGAAACTAGCAGTTAAACCGCTGAAACATCAAACTAAACGCTTACAAGCCGAAAATTGTGACCTGTTGTCGACATAAAGAAGATTTTGCCACTTTTCCCTTGGTCGTCGCTGACCTACCCTCGGCAACCCTTTGCGAGATCCATCTTAAACCACCGGCAATAAATAAAGCAATAAAGTTGAGTGTTAACAAATGGTGTTATCAAGACGTTAGCGGGTCAATTGACGAGCATTAACGACGTGCTTACAATGTGGCGGAAGATGAAGTGGGCAAACGGGCAGTGGTTCGCCGGAATGATCTGTAAATGGAGTGTCGGATGTCGAGCCTGGCTATAACTCATGCCGCCGTCGGCGTCGGGACGGCAGCGTCGTGTTAACGGTGCTCCCTGCTGAAACGAGTGGCTCCCGCTGGGCCTTCGTGGCTCCCGATACGATGTTTAGCGCTGTTATGTATTGCAAGGGTGCGACACGATATGAATGAACCTGTGGATTCACATTTGTTGAGCTTATTAAATCGACCAGTTATCATTTAGCGAAGAGCGATTGTGCTAGACAATGTTAATTGAATGATATTACCTCCCGCGACGTTTGAATGATTAACGTTCACGACCGACGTGACGGTAATGCTTTACAACGGCTCAGGCTTTTTCAAAAGCTTCCACACTTGACAATCATTTTATTCGGTGGTGATGTGACATCGTACTATTTTACTTTATTGAACTGCGAATTATGCGAGTGTGATGCGCCGCCCCCGCCGCTCGGATATTTTTCGAGATGCGTCTCTCGAAGGGTAGACTTAATGATTGATGATTAAATCGTACCGTGCAAGAAACAATTATGAGCGTTCTGCGACAGCCGACAGTGGTCGGGATGTTCAGCAGGCGTTGGGAGTGCTGTGGGTGATGCGGGAAATGTCCCTCGGTGCCGTTAATTAATCCAGACCCGTCATAAATCAATCTGTAGCCGCAAGGTGACGCGTCATCATATCGACATCATTGACCTGCCCTTCCTCGATGTTTTAAAATAGCGGCATATGTTCGGAAATTATAGAAATACGTTTTTTCTCGTCGGAAGATTAATTTTGCCAAGACAAAAGGTTTATTAGTCACGCTTGAATGAGGTTCTAAAATTTGAGTTGGAGCCTCTAATCCATTTTTTCACTCCCCTTCGTATTAAAGTCGAATTCCCTGAAAAAATACAACAATATAAATCCAGCAGTCGATATCGGCACGACTGTGAACAACCGGCGCATATATTTAGCGGAAATCTGTTTCCGATGTTGTAATATCAACGCTAGAACAAGAAGGAGACGAGCAAGGATTATACGTGCAAGGTAATGAAGAAGGATAGGCCGAGATATGGGTACAACGACAGCCAATGAGTAGTTGGAGCAGGGATTACTGAGGAGTTATCTCTAATTTGAGACGGATTTAGTGTCCTGGGAATCCTTTAAATTGGATCCTGCTCCCGTGTGCACACGGGCTGTTTTAGGAGGCGACAGCTACATTTTTGCGGGATCGGAATTTAAATCCGCGCAGAAGTTTTCTCTGTATTTAGTACGATTTAGTGACGCTAAATTATAATCCCGGTTTCTTCCTGGCCTTATCGGAAGGATGTATAAAACAAATGCTTAGTTTGTTCACACTGTATAACGTTAAATTACGCTGGGAGATTTATTTGTATTATTCTTCTTGTTATGATAAGTATTGTTTGATTTAAAGGTTTGGTTTCCGGTCGACTATTCTTGTCCATGGAGGTGTAACAACAATGTTAAATATTGTGTAGGAGAGAATTACTCTGATTTATTATCTTCCTGATGATGTTAATGACTGTTAATTAGACGAAAGAGAGTCTTTGGTTAATCGTCAGACGATGTTTTAATTGTCCACAAGAATTAAAATTACGTTCAGGATTTGTTTCAATTCATTTTTATTTTATTTTAGCTCCAGTATTCACTTTTATGTTCAATTTATCAAATTAGAATTTTAAATTTTCCCATGCAAAAAATTCAATGTCTCAAATTCCTTTAAATTTCGTTTAGGTTTTAAATTTTAATTTAGCAATTTCAAAATATTAACCTATAAACTTTAAGTTTTAAATTTGTGGACTTTAACAACATCCATTCTGGGCATGACAAAAAAAAAGAATAAAATCTTACGTCAAAATTCTGAGCAAACCTGAAAAAAATTACTCCTATAAAAAGCCTTAAAAAATGTTGAAAAATTTAATAAATCCTAAATCCTAAAATAAACTCTCAAAAAATACGGAAAATTCTTTGAAGAACTCTCTAACATTCTAACGATTTAGTGATGCCAAAATTAAATAAGTCATCCTGAAGAATCTTAATGAACACGAACATGTTCCTAGTACGAGTAATTTTAAAGGAATTGAAACTTTCAGAACAATAGTTTTGAGGAACCTTTAGTAACAATAATTCTAGAAAATTGTCATGCTTCTTAAAGAAGAAACTTTAAACATATAGACAAAACAAATTCTGTAGAATTTTGAAGCATTTAAGAACCGTGAAGAATAATACTCAAACGAATCCTCGGTCAAATAATATGACAGAAACATTGTAAAAAAATCTACGCAATACTGTAAGATCCTGATGAGATCTAAAGACTGTTAAAAAACGTTAAACAATCCCGAAGATCTGAAGAAATTTCATGTAAATGTGTATAAAAAAATTCAAATAAAAATTTTTGTAAGAAACTGAATTCACTTGTATGTACAATAATTATTTAGCAAATTAAGGTTTTAAATTTTTTAAATTGAAAAATTCAGTGTTTCAAATTATTCCTAAAAATTTTGTTTAGGTTTTATATTTTAATCTTGCAATTTCAAAATATTAAACTTAAAACTTTGAATTTTAAATTTTTGGCTAAGATAAGAAATACCAAAAGAATGTAAAGGAATTAAAAGAATCCTCGGGGGATCTCAAATAATTCTAAATCAGTAAATTCTTAAAAAATCCGGGAAATTCTAGAAGAACTCTCAAATTTAAACAAGTCATCCTGAAAGATCTCAACAAATTTAAAGATGTCCTCAATACCTGTAAAGAAATTTGAAACTTACAAATCCTGAAAAACACTGAAAGGTCCTAAACAGTATTGACAAAACTTTAGAGCCAGTTTCATTATCATTTTAAAGTTCCTTTAAAATTTAAATTAAATGTTGTCATAGAAACAGATTGTTGTAACAAGAACCTTTAGCCGCCGTTAAGCATTAGTAACAATAATCCTGAAAAATCGTGGTAGATCATGATTGTTAAAGAAGATACTTTAAACAAATAAACTGAACAAATTCTGAATCTCTTTAGATAACCGTAAAGAATCCTCAAATGAATTCCAAAAAATTTCAAATACAAATTTTTGTAAAAAACTTAATTCACTTATGTATAATTTATAGAATTTTAAATTTTTCCAATTAAAAGATTCAGTGTCACAAATCCCTTCAAATTTCGTTTAGGTTTTGCAATAATTGCAATAATGATTATAAATAATTAAGATCAACATCTATTCTGTGCAAGACAATAAGATACGAAGTACTAAAATTTCACTTAAAAATTCTAAGCAATTCTAAAAAAAATGTTTATAAAGGGTCTTAAAGAATATTGAGGAAATTCAAAGATCCTAAAGCAGTAAATCTGGGTAATCCTGGCTGCACTCTCAAAAATTCTAACAATTCAGTTGTAAAATTATATTAATAATAATTTTAACAGAATTTAGAACTTTCAGAACAATCCTGAAAAGAATTAAAAGATCCTGAACAATTTTAAAAAATTCTTATCAACAATAATCCTGGAAAATCTTCGAGGATGATACTTGTTAAAAAAACACTTCAAATAGATAATTCTGTAGAATTCTAAAAAATCCTTAATAAGCATTGCATTTAAAAAACCGTGATGAATCTTCAAGCAACCAGTCTTCAAGCACAAAAATTTAGCAGGAAGTTTGTAAAAAAACTGTGCAATAGTGTAAGATTGCAATTTTCAAAAATAAACTTAAAACTATAACACTGCTCTACAAAAAAATTGTTTGTCCTAAAATTTATTTTATGATTTTTTTATAGCTTATGCTTAGAAATAAAGCAAAACACCCCTATTTCTTAAAAATATTGCTTTTGCAGTAGTTATAATAATAATAAAATATGGATTTTCAATGTAAATTCTCTACTTCTCTTGGATTCAAAAGCAAACTTTGCCATTTTTTATTCGTCTAACTACCGATAAGTCGATCAAAATTTCATACCCTCTTATCAAGGACAAAATTCGTGTTGACCTGTGTCATTATCAACATCCACTCTGTGCAAGACGATGAGAAAAGAAATATTAAAATTTCAATTCAAAATTCTTGCCGGTTTTGACAAAAATCGTTATAAAAAGTCCTGCAAAATCATAAGGATCATCGAGTCCTAAATCAGTAAATCCTTAAAAAATCCGAGAAATCTTGGAAAAACTCTAAACATTACGGTACAATAATACCAAAATTAAACAACTCATCCTAAAGGATCTCAATTAATTCGAACTTGTCCTTAATAATTTTAAAGGAATTTGAAACTTTGAGAACAATTATGAAAAACACTGAAAGGCTCTGGACAGTTTTAAAAAATCGTTGAAAGAATCCTAGAAAAACTTTAAACAGAGTCAATCACATTCTCTGAATTCTGAAGAATCCTAAAGGACGAATCTCCAACAAAAAAATACGCACAGTTTTAAAAATTGTAAAAAATTATGCAACATCCCTAAAAACTTAAACAATTAACGATTTTAAAAAAATTGCAAAAAAATTTATGTATAAACTGGGCCATCATCGTGGGAGATGCTAAGGAATTCTTGCAAAAACGCTGTATAAACATTTTTACCATTTCTCGCGATTTTCATTTCAACAACAAAGTAAAAGCCGCGTCGGTGTCGTTGCAATTTCATTTTCGTATTCAGTGACCACACTAACCACATCCACTCCTTCTCAGAAAATCGTCAATTAAAAGCCAAGAAAGAGTAAAATCACACTCGCTCTCTTCTCCATGTTTTTCTGTCAACACAAACAACAATTTCGCTACAGTTGTTTCGTCCTTAAAAAAACAATAACGATGCAAATTTCAAAACCGTTATAAATCATGATTCTCTCATCTTATAGCCCATCAAAAAACTTTGATTGTTTCGTCCCGACTCGTACATATTAATCTACTGTCTGTATTTTCTAATTAGATAATTCTTTGAAAAATTAAATGTCTAGTTCGCTTCCAAATACCTACCAACTAATTAGTTGTGTAGTTGAAAAATCAAGTCGATAACCTTGACGTCAAGACATCCAAGGTTGGTCTTGAGATTATATTAATGTTTGAAATTAGGAAAACAAAAGCTTTCAATTTCCGAAAGTATTTTAACGCAATGTGAGTAGTAACTACAGTTTCAACACGTCTTGAAAAATGACTTCCAGATTCACTTTAACGAAAGATTTGTTTTCAATTTGCGGGGTCATTACTTGAGTTTCCTCCGATAATTTGCTCGGACAAGAGTGGGATGACTAAAAATGACCGTGTATTTGTTTCCCACAACCAAATCAAGATAAGACACCTTAAATATCGCATCGCCTATTCAACGATGTTACCCAACATTGACGCAACAGTAAAATGGTAAATATCCCCAGTTCAAAGTGAAATATTGTGTATATAATATACAAACATGTTTCCTAATTGGTGTAAAGGCTAAATCGACGCAACTTTCACCTTTTCAAATGTCCAACATTTCACATGGCTTGTCCCTCCACGAAAATAAGACAATTATGACATTTCCGTATTCTAGTTACGTCAAAAAGGTAATAAATATGATAAATGAACAACAAGACAAAAAACCGTCATAACAATCCCTGTTATCGGTCATTTTTAACTCGATAATCCTATCAGAGATTGGAAGGTGAGAGTTCGAGTAGAGACGTGAGGTCTGGTCACTTTGGGGAGCACCCGGATCAATTCATTATACCCGAGAGGGTCCGAATTTGCACCGTCATCTTTGAGCTATCCTTATTCCAACACCCTGCACCGATTACTCGCTGAAAAATGACGCAGATTTTTATTTATGCTTTTTCTAATACATGCTGCCTCCACTGATTTATGACTGATCGATTTGCCCAATTCAAACTAACGCGGTTTAAAGAGAAATTAAAGAGACAATAAAAAGTTCATTCCGCAACATAATTAAGACGTCTTTCTATAAGCTTAGCTTAGAATAAAATTATATAATTTTAGAATCGTTTATTTTTTAGAGCGAGTTTAAAACTCGAAATTTTCTGTTTAAGTCTGTAAGTCACTCAGTTTTAACAGCAGAAAAACAAATTTGATAAATTTTTACTTTAGAAATGTTTATTAATTATACTAAGGTTCTAAATTTTAGAACAAAAATTCTAGAATTTTTTTGAATTGACAAGACAAGCTCTAATCTCAAACATTTCCTGTTGAATCTTGTAAGTCTGCCAGTTTTAACATTACAGGAACCAAATTTTGTAGATTTATTACCTTAAAATTGCTCAATAAAAGTACTAAATTTCAAAATTAATAATTTTAGAATTTTTAATAATTGACACGACAGCTCTAAACTCAATTTTTTTTGTTAAACCTTGTTAGTCTGTCAGTTTTAACATTAAAGCAACCAAATTTTGTAGATATATTACGTCTAAAGTGTTTATTAAATGTACTATAATTCAAAATTTTAGAACAAAAATGAATAATTTTAGAATTTTTTTATTTGCAAGGCGAGTTTAAAACTCCAAGTTTTCTATAATTTTTTGGAAGTCCGTTAGTTTTAACAGTAAATCAACTAAATTTGTTGAATTTTTTACTTTAAAATCATTTATTAACTAACTATGCTTAATTTCAAACTTTTAGAACATAAATTAACAAATTTAGAATTTTATTAATTGATAAGACGAGCTCTAATCTCAAAATTTCCTATTGAATCTTGTAAGTCTGCCAGTTTTAACATTACAGCAACCAAATTTTGTAGATTTAATACCTTAAAATTGCTCAATAAATGTACTAAATTTCAAAATTTTACAACAAAAATTAATAATTTTAGAATTTTTAATAATTGACACGAGAGCTCTAAACTCAATTTTTTTTGTTAAACTTTGTTAGTCTGTCAGTTTTAACATTAAAACAACCAAATTTTGTAGATGTATTACGTCTAAACTGTTCATTAAATGTACTATAATTCAAAATTTTAGAACAAAAATGAATTAACACTCAAAATTTTCTATTATTTTTTGGAAGTCCGTTAGTTTTAACAGTAAATTAACCAAATTCGTTGAATTTTTTACTTTAAAATCATTTATTAACTAACTATGCTTAATTTCAAACTTTTAGAACATAAATTAACAAATTTAGAATTTTATTAATTGATAAGATGAGCTCTAAACTCAAAATTTGTCAGTCAGTTTTAACATTAAAATAACCAAATTTTGTAGATTTATGTGAGCTTAGCATCTTCGCCATGTTTTGTAACTGTAACTAAAATAACTACGTTATCGTTTGACCTCAAACAATGGCTCCAATTTGCCGCTTTTAGTGCCACTCCATTAGAAAAATATGTGGTGAATGTGGTAATTGTTATTCAGACTTGTAGCCGGCAGTTCGGACTTGTGATTTAAAAAAAAAATAAAAAAATATTGTATTGTATCATTTATACATCTGGTTTCATGCAAGTCACGCGGTAGCAACATCAAAGATCGCCGGGCGCGAGTCATCCAGTTTCCTGGACCACCTACTCCTTCAGATTGTTAGATCGGCCTGTCCGCTTCTGCAGGAGTCCTTACAAATTTCAATTTCTCTAATGAAGCGAAATATTTTAGATTAAAATAAATTCCGGTGTGAAGAACCTGATTTTTTCCCGAAATTTATCGCCGGCGGCAAAAACAGGGATAATTCCTGCCCGGCAGATTCATATTCGGAACAAACTGTCCAACTGTAACTCACCTCCACCGCGCATAAAAATGACATTCCAGTTTCTTAACGGAACACTGCGTTGAAATTATTGCCGTTCCCATAATCACCACAAGTCATTAAGTTCCCACTGTTTATTCATAATTCCTTAGAAGAATCGTTATAAAAACGATTTTCTCCGCTGCCTGGGGTCGCATTTGCGTATCTGCCCCTCGGTTCCTTCTTTGCTCCCGGAGCAGCAAAGTGCAAGTCCTGCTCGCTAAGAATATGTAAAGAATTAAAGTGATGGGTAATTAACTGCAATATTTTTGTGAGGGAAATGTCAGTACGCCAATAAAAAGGCACGGCACATCAAGCAAAAAAACTCTGCTCAATCAAGAGCCAATTATCAATTTCGTACAAAGGTTAAGAGCGGATATTGGATTACCGTGTCAATATGTAGAGAAGAGGGAAGGTGAGCCCTTCAATATTGATTTTAAAACGACAGAAATTGTGGTCCACTTTGTATCGTTTCTCGATAATCAATGATCAAAGAAGTATCAGTCACAGAGCGTAACAGTGGCAGTCTCACTCATTGATCTAACACAAACGTAGACACAAAGGCCATGTAAGGCATTGTAACCGCGTCCGCAGCCCATCCATCAGTCATTCGGACAGCGTACTCAACAACCATGAAAGAATTTACTTTCAATTAAAAGAAAAACTTAATGCATTTCAACAAAGGATAATTCCCGAATTTATTTCTGCCTTTTCGCTCTTCGACATTCTTGTAATCCGTGCTCTCGGAGGTCCTGCAGCTCCCAAAATCCACAAGATGAGTCGACAACGATGACACGAAAATGTTAGCGGTATCGATCACGAAAACAACGGGAGCCAAGTGACGTAGAATGACTTGCACATCACCCACAACCAGACACCACTATTAATAATACTATCATCTTATACTAAAACATCTATGTTCGCTATGCTCCGATTGTGACGAGATATCAAACGGGGCAATGTTAGCTGCTGAGCAAATTGCATTCAATTTTGCTATTAATCATTCTTAACAACATCCATGTAAGAGATTTAAATTCCCCACTTTCGGAGATATTTTCTCGATAATGACTCTCCCTGGTTTCGGTTTTTATGCAGGGCGAGACAAGAAACCACCGAGATAAGGAATCAGACGAGCAGACGGAAAGACGGACGACGCGGAAAAGGAGATTTTTCTACCAAAACGAACAACAAACTGTGATTCTCTCAAAATTTAAATCATCATTTTCAATTTTCATTTCAAACGCAACCCTGAATTCTTTATTCAAATTTTATTTGGTATGAAAGTCGTGAAGAAACTTAAAGTATTCTAAAGATCGTAAAATCTAAACCGTGGAATCTTGTAGAACCCCAAACATTCTGAAAAACTTGAAGAATTTCATGTATTCAATTCCAAAAATTCTGCAGAGACCTTAAAGAGCTTGAAACTTACTAAAGAATATACAGACAAAAGAGCATAAATTAATACTGAAGGATTTTAGAAATCTAGGAAGTCTCGAATAGTCTTTCAATCAATAAATCTGTAATCTATTATAATAGAGAAATCTAGATAGAGTTTTGTAGATTTCACACACATTTCTTCCGGTTTCTCCAAAATTAGTCGTTGTATTTTGATAAAAACTCACTGATTGATTTATTCTGACCTCTACTTTACAAATACAGCCTTCAAAACCGTCTGTCTATAGCAGAAATCGTCATTTAGCTTCAAATTTTGGTGACTTTTCGACAAGATTTGTGGATTACATCAACATTTAAATCGATTTCTCCATAATTAAATTTAAATAAGAACTCACAATTTTATTTATTTCGACCTCTACCTTGCGACTAGTCTTCAAAACTGTCTATCTAAAGCAGAAATGGTTTTTTAGCTTCAAATATAAATATAGGAGATTTATTAACAAGTTTTGTGGATTTTATGCCCTTTTCTGCCAATTTCTCTATAATTGAGCGTTGGATCTTAATAAAAATTTACTTTTTGATTAATTTTGACCTCTACTTTACGAATGGAGCCTCCAAAAACATCTACCTATAGCAAAAATCGCCATTTAGCTTCACATACATGTAATTTTTTGACAAGTTTTGCGAATTTCATGCACAATTCTACTGATCTCTTCATAATAATTACCAGACAGAACATAGAAAATTAAAACTATTTAATTCAAATAATAACGCAAAATGTACAAAATTAGAAACTACTTAGCAGTATTTATGGGCAATTGAGGATTCAAAATTGTAAAGTCAATTTGAAAAAATGACAAAATAAAGAATTACAAGCTATTATGCTGGGACCAGAAACTAGTAATGATAAAGAGTAATTTCCATGCATACTAAAAAATCTAAAAAAATTATGAAAGGTCCTAAAGAATAGTAAAACACTCGCAGAATTGTGGAAGAATCTGCAGCATTTTAAAAAATCGTAAAAAATCCTGAAGGATCTCAAAGACTTTCTATGCATCTGACAGAGTTCTAAATAGTTCTGTAGAATTATGAAGAGTCTTTAAACACATGAAAAAATCTTCAAAAAAGTCCAGTAAATTTTAGAGTTTTAGAGCGTCATATAAAACCGAATAAAATCAATATAAATTAAAGGAATCTCAAAAATTTTCAAGAATTAGATGAAACTTTTAGTGACAGAAAAATAAGACTTTAGAAATGAGACTTGCAATTTTGCGATGAAACATTGCAGAGTTGTGTAAAATATTGCAGTATTTTGAAAAATCGTAAAAAGTCCTAACGAATCTCAAAGATTTCATGCATCTTCAAGAACATTAAATAATAGTTCTGTAGAATCCTGATGAGTTTTTAAACACATGAAAAAATCTTAAAAAACTAAAAACTGTAAATTTTTGAGTCTTCGAGCGTCAAATAAAACCGAGAAAAAAAACGATATAAATTGAACGAATCTCAAAAATCTACACAAATTAGATAACTGAAAAATTAGAGTATACCCCTATAAACTTGACTAATTTGAATTAGACTTGAAATTTTGCGCTAAAACTTTGCAGAGTTGTGCAAAATCCCGCAGTAAATTAAAAAATTATTAAAAAATTGTAAAAATCCTGAAAGACCTTAAAGACTCTCCATGCATCTTAAAAAGTCCTAAATAGTTCTACAGAATCCTAGAAATAATCTCACAGAGTCCTATAAATTTTTAAGTCTCAAGAATATTATAAAACTTTCAGTAACTGAAAAAAATAAGAGTTTACAAACGTGAACAGTTTATTTTAGATTTGAAATTTGCCCTAAAACTTTATATTTTCACCCCATTAAAACGCGTAATTGTTTCTAATTGCACGGTGATAAAAATACCTTCAATTCCGCTAAAAACAGAAAAAATTACAGTGGTTTTGCTTTATCATTCTAATCTAACACCTGGCGCTGGTATTTATACATAATTCTAGGTCAATTTTCCCAGCCCGTTTGAAAATGAGGCAAATACATGCAAAAACGAACTTGTTACACTTCAACTCTAAATTCTCAATTTAAATATTCATTACATTCGCTGCAATCACCTTTGATCTAAACACGAGGTTTTTCACTTCCACTGGCGAGGATGCATCCTGCGTTGCATATAAAGATGGTGAAATTAATCATCTTGCTAGCAAATTTCTGCGGTGACTCGAGCATCGTCCAGTTGAATGGACGGTGCTTGAGCATTAGTTGTCCAGTGTGGTCAGATAAGAGACACATAATAATGTAGAGTGTAAAGTAAGGGACCCCACAAGAACGACCATCTAGATTGTAGATGCTAATAGAATGACCGCTGGCCGCTCACGACCCTCGCCTCATGTAGACAGCTCTAGTGACCGGAAGCAAAAACAAGCAAAATGGATATATTTCCTTTTTGTTTCATCCCTAACTTATATATTACTAGAGATAGGGTCGCTGATATCAGAAGTAATTGAGAGTTGTGAATTGAATCGGACAATTAGCGATAAAACGTTAATTTAGGGCGATAGAACCGAAGACATAAATCAGGAGTTCTTGGAGTCATTAACCCATTTTCGATAGATTTTTGTGCACTGACCATTCTTCAGATGACGGCTAAAATATGGCAACGCAATAATTACGCTCCTCTGAATAGTCTTTTTTCTCATTGACGTCGCACCTTTCCTCCGAAGACAAATCGTGGAAATAAATCGCATTCAGACTTCATAACATGTGGATTGATCGCGCCCCATAAATAATCCCGTGTCGTAAAGAGCGAACAAATTATCAGAGCATTAATTTCTCAGAAACATAAAACTTTAAAGTTTGAAAATAAGAAAAACAAATTTCTTGATAATTTGAATATGTGGCTGAAGAAGTAAATCTTACGCTACAAGATGTTTTTATCGTGGAGTCTTTGCTCGAGTTCCGCGAGGGAGAACCGAGGGTAAAAACCTTGTGCATGTAGATTAAAATCCGCCGCAACGAACCACCACCAAGTTAAATATCGCTGCAGTTGCCCCCACCCCCGAATATAAATCTCTGGCAGGTCCCACTCCGGCTACGATAATATTTAACTAAATTCTGGCTTCATATAACTGAATCGCGGTTTCTGTCATAACGCTGCTTTTCGTAATTAACTTGTCTAACTATTCGCTCGATAATCTTCGGATTGACGGCTCGCCGCCACAAAAAGAAGAATCCATTAGGCGAAGGTAGCGGGCGCAAAAACGGATTTCCATAAATAGTTAGACACCATTTTTCTCGCAGCAAATAACTGATTAATCCTTTTCCTTTGCTGAATTTTGCGGTAAATTGTTGGGAATGCAGATAGTAAAACGATATCTAAATGGCAATTTGGGAGTTGTTAGCAGTGGTTAGTAGAGTGGCGCGAGTGGTTGTGTCGACAGCAGTGCTTTGGCGGGGATTTATGGTACTATAACTCCGGACCCCGGAGTTGCCGGAGTTGCTAACGGGCCAAAAGCAGCGCGTGCCTGTATCCGGCTGTGACAGTCGACAATATGTAAGAGCAGGTGCCAGATTACAGAGATTTCCTTCATATTTGTTTTATGGCAGTCAATATATTTATAGCTTTCCAGCACGTTTCGCTCCGAATCGGACCTGTTGAGACTGGATAAATATTCATGTTACCTACACGCTCGCATTTAATTAGGATGTTTCTATTTATGGGGCATCTCTTTCCAATTAATACACCGCGTAAAGCCCGGCTCTGCATAAAATCGGTTCCAAGGGTTCCTCGTCGAGGTAGTGTACGTGATTGACGTATTCCTCATCAGTATTCCGCCGTTGCGATTGGACAGACGCAGCTGTCAATCAAAAAGTTTTGCACGCGCCTCCCCTAGTGTTCGAAACCCCCAACTCGGCAATGTATTGGAATATTTTTATTCCCCGTTTACGGTTTTAATACTTCGTATAAAAATTAAATGGAAATGTGTAGGTGCCCGAAGAGGGTGAAATTTAATTCACATTTTAAAACGATTTTTTAAAACCGCGCTTGATCTTGTTTTTTGGACTTAATCCTAATTGAATGCAGCGCTCACATGACTTTCATCGATTTATCGACTTAAGGCTCGTTTATTATGGATGGGGAATAAAGGAAACCGTCATCGCAACACAACCTGAATTCAATTCTATTTTAACACTGATTTGGACACATCCTCTTCTCTCAGCGGATCCACGAAATGACACCATTGTTTCAACACTCGTCACGTGTCAGAAAAACAACGTCCAGTTATTTTCGTTTGTCCTATGATTGCTATTTTTTTCAATAAAAACGCGACATAATTACCATTTCAAGGGCGTTCCGACCAACAATATAATTTTTGTATTATTATATTTTGTTGAAAACAACTCTGTTTGACACAGAAATCTTTGTCGTTTTTATAATTGTTTTCGCATTTAAATTTCCCACAGGCATCCATTTCTGTTTAACAATTGGAAGCGTCCATTGTTGTTTACAATGGTACTGTGTCATTATTTCAATTACAACAATTTCTATAATAACTGTCCTGAACATGATTTTCAAGTCCATGACAGGATTCACTGATATCTTTTTTTTTTTGTACGCAAACACTATGAAATTGCTGTGATAGTAGCTGTCGGTTAGTCTATTTATATTACAACTATTGTGAAATGTAATATGTGCACGAACCCGTCATTATTTTTGCCCGCAATGGCGATTCTAATGAGTAATGGTCGACTTAAGTGGTTTTTGATCATAGAGAGTAAATGAAGAGCATCGGAGCTGCTACTTGTAATAACAGACTCGGCTAAAGCACTTAATCGCGCACAGGTCCGAAAATCTCTTTCTCAGACGTAATTTTCTCAAATTGCGGTGCTATTAAAATTGATTTTATCGTTGATCGATAATGAAACAACAAGTAATTACACTCTGTACGCGGTGATTTATAGTCGTTGAACGAAACTGACGAAGGAGATTGATATTAAATTCCACCTGATGGTGACAGATGGCGAGGAACTTTCGGAAATAGGAAACATAGCGAAACTTTCACAATTGCTATTCTGCACCACTCCTCCAATAATTACCGCGAAACAACTACAAACTCTTTTTCTTGCAGAAAACGGACTTCCACGTCGACTCAGAACAGCGTACACCAACACGCAGCTGCTAGAACTAGAAAAGGAGTTTCATTTCAACAAATATCTATGTCGTCCTAGAAGAATAGAAATAGCCGCTTCTTTAGATCTAACCGAACGACAGGTACAACTCCGCATTCCGTTCTTCGCGTTCTAAACCTTCCTCTTCCAGGTCAAAGTCTGGTTCCAGAACCGCCGCATGAAGCACAAGCGACAAACCCTCGGCAAACAAGGAGAGGACGGGGACGATAAAGACTCCATCAACAGTGATGGGGGTAAAAATGGGAAACTCTCCTCGGATAAGTTCCTCGACGACGAGATGTCGAAGAAGAGTTGTCAAGGATGTGAAATGCCCTCGGCTGGACTGTGCGGCTCTCACGAAGAAATTCCCGATATTAGTTCGACGAGGGGCAATAATAACAACACGCCTAGTGCAACCAACAACAACACGAATTTTAACAATAATAGTAACGGCGCTAGCAGTGTAGGAAGTTCCAGTCCTTTTGATAAACTTATAGAGGAAGATTCCCGATCGAATGAAGATAGCGGTTCGCATACTTCCCCGCGAATAACCAAGAAGAGTAACGCGGTAACTGTGAAAGTGGAGAACCGAAGAACATCCCCGAATTCTTGTGACAGGAAAATTGGGATGAGTAAGATTTCGCCGAACAAAGAGGTGAATTCGGTGGAAGCGGTGTCTGTGAAGATGTCTCCGAAAGGGGCGAGTGTTGCCGGAAACGTGCATCCTAGCCCTTTGGGGATGGCGTCAAATATTATGTATTCGCATCTTCAGAGGTCGTCTCCGACGACGGCGACGGCTATAGCGTCGGCAACAGTGACGATCCAGAACGTTGGAAATTCAGTACCGCCATTTGCTTCGCGAGGGTCTTTAGCGCACTTTCCGAATCAGTACCAGATGAACAATCAAGAGTACCGAGGGGATAGAACGAAGCAACAACAACACTTCCAGATGACCCAGAATTTGTACCCGGGGGAAATGTATAATCCTGATCATCCCCAAGTGAACGAAGGACAGCCGTACTTGAGGAACCACACCCAGGTGTCTTCGAGGATGGCGGGAAGGGGGCGACAGGCCTACCCTAATTATCCCAACCAGCAACAGTACTATTACAACAAGAACCACGGAACTGAAGGGTATATGAACCATCAAAACTACACTTATCAAAGTGACCATCCGAATTACAATCACTATGGGTACTCCGGCAACGTGTACCCTAATGATGGGTCGGAGAATGTTGCCCATCTGCCCAATTCTGTCCACATGGGACACGAAACTGCCGCCGGGTACTACAACGAGAACATGCACCTCCAGAAGAACCAGGAGTACCCCAGCAAAGTGGGGTACTACGAGAACAACCATTACAACAACCAAATGACGAATAGTGACCCCAACTACATTACTCCAGAAGTTTTTCCCAATACGAACAATACAGCGATAATGACGCCCCCTGCGAGTGTACAGACTGAATCTAGTGACAATTACAATTCGTTCCATCAGTTTTATTCCAGTGAGTCTTCACAAAATCAGGTGCCGCCTACAGGCGAAAACAGTAATAGTTCTTCGGACTTTAATTTTTTAAGTAATCTGGCCAACGACTACACGCCAGAGTACTACCAAATTTGACTTAGTGCAATGGACCATGCTGTATACTGTTAAATTGTTAATATGTGAATCATGTGATTTTTTATTTCGACGTTGTTTGGTTTTCTGTTCTTTATATTTTAACTTCACGTTAAATGTATACACTTTATGAATAAAGAGCGCTTGGATCTAGCCATCTAAACATTTAGACAATCTAAAATAACTCATTTGTTCGAGATAATCAAGGATGTTAACAATCAAATCCAGTATTGTATTTTTTCAGTCAGTTTCTCGCACTTCTACCGGAATTCTCATTATTAACGTAAATGTATGTACAATTCTAGAAGGTAGTTTGTTGTTGAATGTAAATATTTGCAATTTAATGTAATACTAATACTGTACAGTTAGAGACACATTGGTACACTTTAGCATTTTGATTCGAAAAATATACGAATGTAGCTTTACGTGTTTTATTTTCTCCAAAAACGTTGCCGAAAATCTCCCCCTTCAAATTTACATAAATAATTAAAATAAAAACCTGGATCAAAGTCGAGGCAGGGCAGATCGGAATTGGAGCTCATTGAATTGATGAGAAATATACATAGTGCAAATCATAGAACGGTATATTGGAAATAAGGTGTTTGACAGTGATGGATTACCCTCCAAAGCTGAGTGAGTCATCTCACCCCGAAAGCGCCTCATTCCCTTCGACGAATCAGCTGATCTCAGCAAAGTTTTTCATGTAACAGGAAGCTCGACGTTTGCCCTCTAAATCTAATTTTAACAATTAAAAAAATTATAAAAAGGAAAAACGGAACAAGGGACGTTTTCAGAAAATTACTTTATGCAGAGCTCCGTTAAGACAAAATTGGAATTTGCACTGTGGCGCCATCTAATGAGGGGAGGGACAAGCTTACAGAAGCAAGAAGTTAGGCTCCTGGAGCATTGGATTTTTACTTGTCTTTTTTATTACAGGAAATCTTAAAAAATGTTGGATGGGAGGTTTTGGTAGTCCCTTTTTTGTACAAATTTAAAAAAGAAAAAATTCCTACAATGATTCGTAATATAATTTGAGTAATCATACTACCTAGCAACTCCAGGATTTTTGCATTTATATTCTTTAGATTCTTTGGATTCTTGAAAGCTCGCAAATCTAATTTCATAGTCACTGTAATTTCATGTAGAAAATAATATTTTACCTACCATCTAGTGGACAAAATCTAAAGTTCTCTTGTTGGAGAAAAACGGCACCGGTAGTCAGTTTTCCAGCTGCTTGAATAGATGTCACTACGTTGCCTAAATGTTTTTGCTTGAGCCCGGATTTAGAATCTACGTAAAATTCTGCTTTCAATCAGCCCTAATAACGTAAATTTGCTTCACAAACAAACTAGATATTGACCAAAATAGAGGTAACTTTCAAAGAACTTTTTTTAGTGAAAACCGCGTTCATATTTTTTTAAAGTTGCACCTACATCAATCAAAAAAACGGCTTGAAATTTAACCCACAAAATCTACCATCAAATTTTGCATATCTGTGAACGGATTCTAAGCAAGAAAGGCACGAGAAAAACAATAGCGCAAACCCCATCTTCTATCTGTCGTAGTTTAGAAGATGTCGAGAACTAAAATTCCATAGTTTTAAAAATTTGGCGACAACTCCGACCTGCAAATTATTTGTTGACGTACGTTAAATATTCGCACAGTTTTGAATTCTGTGTTAAATGAGCACTAATAACTTAAGTTTGCTTAACAAATAAATGAGATATTAGCCGAATTAAGTGTTTAAGAAACCATTTTGAGGTGACTTTCAAAAAACTTTTTTAGAGTAAAACGACGTTTAGTATCTTTGAATTTAAATTTGAATGAAAGTGGCCAATTTTCAGATCGGTAGGCCAAACAGTTTAGAAGTGAAAAAACCAAAAATCAATTTTTTTTCCTAAAAAATCGAACTTCGAGTTTAGCATAGGTACCTGAGAGCGGATTCTAAGCAATAAAAAAAACGATGGATAAGAGCGCATCTTTTTATCTGTCGTAGTTCCGAAGATATTGAGCATTTAATTATAGAATATTCCGGAACATGTTAGTTTGACCGTCTGCTCATAATTAAAACAATTAAAAGTCCACCAGACAGATCATTATTTAGATACATTTTCACCTTCTAATTAATTCGAAAAACATATTACAAAATAACATCGCGGAAGCTAAAACTGATTATGTCGTACCAGTTCTTCCGGATCGAAGAAGCAGACGACGCGACGGTTAGACGGAACTTATCAATGGTAATTTAAACTAACCACAATCGTTTTTCTCTGCTTTAGGTCATTGTTTTATAAACACCACTTCTTTAGCTATTAATAAATGTCAAAACAATGACTTTGAATTTAGTATTTACCATTCCTGTAATTTATAGAGTTCTACTCCTACACAAGTCTTTAATTTTGGTTGTTGAGATAAAATTGAGACTTCTAAAACTGCTCAAACAATCCGGTCAAGTATACTTTTCAGTTTTTGTAAATTTCGAAAAAACAAGGCAAGTTTATAGTTACGCTTATTATGTTGCGCGTTATCCAACTCTATCTACTGGGCTGTGTTCATAAAAATCAATCTGTGTAAACTTTGTGTAAAATGTGACACAAAAGCGTTTATAAAGATGCGCAATGCTTTCTGTCACTTAACTTTGAGCGTTCATAAATACCACGCCTAAGAACGCACAGAGTGCTCGAAAATCGCCGGACTCAGAAACCCGATGAAAAACGCTCCGCATGCGCAATGTGTTGGATTTCAAATGCACGTCAAATGTTTGTTGCCATAAATCATTGTTCTTTAACCTTTCAAGTAAGCCGCACCCCTTCGAACCTAAAAATAGGTCTTCGCACCCCGTTGAAAATTGTGCTTCAATTTTTTAGTTTAAAAAAATATTTTTTTTTTAAATTTTTGTTTATTAAAAAAATGAACATTTATACATCAGTCGAAAGAGGAGCTCGAAATATATCTACTGGCCAAATTTAAGATCGATCAGATAAATAGTTTACGAGTTATGGCCAAAAATTAAAAAAAATGAAAAATTTTCATCGTTTGAGTCGCAATTTTTTTTCGCGAAAAATTGACTCTTGAATTTTGGACTTTTAAGAACTTTTTCTAACGTAAAATGAGCCGAGAAAAGCGATGGCGCAAACCGCATCTCAATATCTCTAATAGTTTCCGAGATATTTAACTTTGAAATAGGGAAAAATGAGAAAAAATGAAAATCAACTATCCGAAACTTTGATCGGCCATAACTCAGTTATTTGTTGTCGGATCTGAATTTAAATCCCAGGTTTGGAATCTGCGTAAAATTATGCGTTCACTGATGTATAATAACTCGAGTTTACTCTAAAAAATAAGCGAGATATCGATATGAGAAATTTGGTATAGTTTTAATCATGAATTTTCGCAAAAATTTGCAAATTTCGACTTTTGGAAAATCTAAAAACGATTTCTTATGTAAAAAATCGCGAGAAAAACGATGCCGCAAACCGCATTCCAATATCTGGAATAGTTTCCGAGATATCGAGCATGAATTGTTTCGAACCCTCGAAAATTTGACCCACTGGCGACAACCCAAAATTTCAAACGGCCATAACTCGGTTATTTATTGACAAATTTTAAAAAATTATCATATTTTTGGATTCAGCGTGAAATTCTGCGTAAAATGAGACCCAAATTTGTTGAGTTTGCTTAATAAATAAACGAGGTATTGGCCAAAAACTGTTTTGAAAACATCATTTTAGGGTGATTTTCAATCAATGTTGTCAAAATGAAAATGACGTTTAATAGCATTGAATTATATATCAGCCAAAGAGGAGCTCAAAATCTATCTACTGGCCAAATTTGAGATCTATAGGACAAATAGTTTGCGAGTTATGGCCAAAAATAAAAAAAATTAAAAATTTTCATAGTTTGTAGCAATTTTTTTTCGCGAAAAATCGACTATCGAATTTTGGGCTTTTAAGCACTTTTTCTAACGTAAAATGAGCCGAGAAAAACGATGGCGCAAACCGCATCTCAATATCTCTAATAGTTTCCGAGATATTTAACTTTGAAATAGGGAAAAATGAGAAAAAATGAAAATCAACTATCCGAAAATTTGATCGGCCATAACTCAGTTATTTGTTGTCGAATCTGAATTTAAATCCCAGATTTGGAATCTGCGTAAAATTCTGCGTTCACTGATGTATAATAACTCGAGTTTACTCTAAAAAATAAGCGAGATATCGATATAAGAAATTTGGTATAGTTTTAGTCATGAGTTTTTGCGAAAATTTGCAAATTTCGACTATTGGCAAATCTAAAAACGATTTCTTATGTAAAAAATCGCGAGAAAAACGATGCCGCAAACCGCATTCCAATATCTGAAATAGTTTTCGAGATATCGAGCATGAATTGTTTCGAACCTTCAAAAATTTTGCCATCTGGCAACAACCCAAAAATTCAAACGGCCATAACTCAGTTATTTGTTGTCGGATCTAAATTTAAATTCCAGATTTGGATTCAGCGTGAGATTCTGCGTAAAATGAGTCGAAATTTATTGAGTTTACCTACGAAATAAAGAAAGCATTGACCAAAAACTGTTTGGAAGTGGTCATTTTGGGGTGATTTTCAATCACTATTTTTAATGTAAAAACGACGTTTAATACCATTGTATTATATATCATTCGAAAGAGGAGCTCGAAATCTATCTACTGGCTCAATTTGAGATCGATCAAACAAACGGTTTAGGAGTTATGCCCAAAAATAAAAAAAATTAAAAATTTTCATTGTTTGAGTCGCAATTTTTTTCGCGAAAAATCGACTATCGAATTTTGGACTTTTAAGCACTTTTTCTGACGTAAAATGAGCCGAAAAAAACGATGGCGCAAACCGCATCTCAATATATGAAATAGTTTCCGAGATATCGAGCACGAATTGTTTCGAACCTTTAAAAATTTGGCCCTCTGGCGACAATCCAAAAATTCAAACGGCCATAACTCAGTTATTTGTTGACGAAAATTAAAAATTCTCATGTTTTTGGATTCAGCGTGACATTCTGCGTTAAATGAGACCCAAATTTGTTGAGTTTGCTTAATAAATAAACAAGGCATTGGCTAAAAACTGTTTTAAAAACGTCATTTTAGGGTGATTTTCAATCAATGTTTTCAAAATAAAAACGACGTTTAATAGCTTTAAATTATACATCAGTCAAAAGAGGAGCTCGAAATCTATATACTGGCCAAATTTAAAATCGATCGGACAAATAGTTTACAAGCTATGACCAAAAATAAAAAAAATGAAAAATTTTCATCGTTTGAGTCGGAATTTTTTTTCGCGGAAAATCGACTATGGAATTTTCCGCTTCTGAGAACATTTTCTAACGTAAATTGAGCCGAGAAAAAGAATGGCGCAAACCGCATCTCAATATCTCAAATAGTTTCCGAGATATTTAACGTTAAAAATTGCGAAAAATGAGGAAAAATGAAAATCAATTTTGCGAAATTTTGATCGCCCATAACTCAGTTATTTGTTGTCGGATCAGAATTTAAATTCCAGATTTGGAATCTGCGAAACATTCTACGTACACTGATGTAAAATAACTTGAGTTTACTCTTAAAAATAAGCGAGATATCTATATCAGAAATTTAGCATAGTTTTAGTCATAAATTTTTGCAAAAATTTGCAAATTTCGACTGTAGAAAAATCAAAACACTTTTTCTTATGTAAAAAATCACGAGAAAAACGATGGCGCAAACCACATCTTAATATCTGAAATAGTTTCCGAGATATCGAGCACGAATTGTTTTGAACCTTCAAAAATTTGGCCCTCTGGCGACAACCCAAAATTTCAAACGGTCATAACTCAGTTATTTGTTGACGAAAATTCAAAAATTCTTCTGGCTTTGGATTCAGCATGACATTCTGCGTAAAATGAGACTCAAATTTGTTGAGTTCGTCCTATGAATAAACGAGGCATTGGCTAAAAACTGTTTTGAAAACGCCATTTTAGGCTGATTTTCAATCAATGTTTTTAAAATAAAAACGACGTTTAATGGCTTTGAATTATACATCTGTTGAAAGAGGAGCTCGAAATCTATCTACTAGCCAAATTTGAGATCAATCGATTTTTGCTTCGTCTTAAAAATTAAAATTTCTAAAATTTGTCTTTCGTTCTACAGTTTTGCAATTTGCTACACGATTCAAAAATCTTTCCCAAATTTTATACCAATAGCGTTAAAATTACCAAAATTATTAATTTTTGTAAAGAATGTTCGAAATTTTTGCCATGGCTTAAAAATAAAAAAATTCAAAATTTATGTCTCCAGCTGTAAGTTTGAAATTTGGTGGAGTTAATACACAACTTAAAAATAGTAACTTTCCCAAATTTCATAGCTATAGTACTAAAATTACCAAAATTCCGAATTTTATTGTAGGATTTTCGAAATTTTTGCCTTGTTTTACGAATAAAATTTTCTAAAATTTCTGTCTCTCGAAACAGTGTATATTAAATTACATTTGTTAACACTAATAAACCAAAAACAGGCAAAATGTGTAAATGAATATCACCTACCTTTTCTCAGAACGGCATACATGCCTGAAACGTATTGCCAGGGCGAAACGCTATAAGAATACGTTTTTAGAAGAACCCAGTGGCGGGATTTCAAAAATAAATCCTGACTCATTTTACAGCTATCTAAGTATTCCAAATAATCGAAAAAAATGAATTGATATGAATTACCAGCAACCGAATAATCGAAATCCCACTGTGCCTCTTATTAGTTACATTATTATTTATTACTCATTAATTCATGAAAATGCATTAACTGTAACTCGACTCCGTTATATTTGTAATTAATAAAACCGAAGCAAATGTAAGTCAGAGATAAAGTCGCAAATTGAATGTTGAAAAGTCGACACAATACAAATAGAACCAACCAAGACGTATCCGGCGAACAGTAGCCCAGAAAAAGGACAGATGTCAAATATGGAAATAGAGCAAGAGTCGACATTTCCATTTTACTGATTGTGCTCATTGAACATTCGACAACCCAATGACGGAGTGGCTGCTTTTCTATTCCTCGGAATACAAGATTCCTGTTCGTGGCAAACAAAAGCAAAATCGACCGCACCGGAAAAAAACGTGAAATTTTTCGGTTTTTTTTCAGAGGTAGCTTGCAGGGGTGTGAATTTCTTATTAAATTAGCAGTGAGTGCATCTGGAATTCCGTTGAGCTCTTAATCCTGAAAGTTGTATGTTAGACCGTCCGTTGTGTACGCTGTCACATTCTAAGTAGAAAGGTTTTAGCAAACGGTGGCCCCAGCCCGATCCATCATGGCTTGTCAGGGCCGGCTACTCTCGCCACCCCAGCCGCCCCAAGGCTCCTTCAGCCTGTCGTTCAATGTTCACCCCCTGCTCTAACTTTCTACAATACCAATTATTACTAATATTTAATGTTCGATCGAAAAATACGGGCGAGCTTCCAAGTTTTCAGAGAGAGGGTTTTTGACACAAAATTCAGAGAATTTCAAAACGCAAGTTATCTAAACTTTCGGCGCTTAGAAGCTGACTTTTTTTCGGTACAAAATCGGAGAATAGTGCTAAATGTATAACTAAAGAAAAATACCAAAATTTTAACATTTTTAGCTGTTTGTTCATGAAAAAGAAGACTAAATCCCTATAGCAAATTTCATGTAAAAAAAATCAAAATTTTAAAATGTACAAAAATCTTTTAGGGTGTGGGTTTTTCCAACTTTTAGTTAACTTATAGTTACGCAACTAACAGTTAAAAATAGCTAGAAGTTAACTTTTAAGTAAAAATTTAAGTGTTTTACCACAATATTTCAACTTAGAGTTAGTTAACTGATAGTTAACCAAAAATAAATGTTATGTTGGCAAAATTTAAATGACGGTTTCTAGTTATTCTTGGCTAATTTTCCAAACTCCATAAAATGTCTTTACAACATTTTTTGTTTTGATCTGTGATTCGTTGTATAAATTTTCTGCCATATTTCAAGTTTAGCGTAAACAAGTAGATAGGCGCCATTTCCCAAAAGAACACAATTTTTATAATTACCAGCTGCAAACTTACGCATCAGTAAAAATAACAAAAAGTATGCGCATCATAAGATCCTGGCCAGGGAGCAACAATATCTAAAATATTTGTGGTAGTTTGCACATTGAATGAGAAATATTGTTTTTGGTTTCTGTATAAATGTATAAATTAAGGTCTAAGAGAAGCCAAGGCCTCAGTACCTTTTTTATTGTCTTCGACGTAGTGGATGTATAAAGCCCATTTAAATTCGCAAGTATTTTTGCAAAAACTCAAAAATCGCAAAAAGTTATACTTTTTAGGCGTCGCGACGCCACAACTATCGGTGATAAAAAACAAATTTTTGCGTCAGCTTCTAGAGCTTTGTCAACTATAAGCGTTATGCAGATTTTTAAAATTTGATCCTTAAAATTAAAGACAATTTTAGGGCCGGACCCTATATGTAACCGACAAGCGAAAGCATTGGAAAAATTCGTTTGCCTCCCATTTTTCAAAATAGTTTACTCGTTGTTGTAACAACCGACGCGACATCTTTCTCACAGGTAAATAATCCTCATTATCACTCTATACATTTATATCATATCAATTATCTATTGTGACACTTGTAGTAGAATTTGTAAATTCTTAATTCAGTAAATTAAGGTTAAACTACAAGTTAACTCGAACTTCATGTACTAGTCAAATTAAATTAGTTAACTATCAGAACTATTAGTTTAGGGCAATGGAAAAACATTTATATGGTAGTTAACTATTAGTTAATTAAAACTGTAAGTTAACTAAAAATGGAAAAACCCAGCCAACTGTCCATTTGATATTGAGTATTATAATTTGGTCAAACCAAACTTCTTCATAAGACGAGCCAAAAATTAAAATTGACTTATCAGCTTTTATAACTTTGTCCTTTTGCCAGGTGGGTCGTCGAGCCCCCGCATTTCCTTTAAAATGCCCGTCCTTTGAGTTTTTTGTGTCGCGACAAACAGGACTTCGCTGGGATACAATACTGTGAGTATAAATGTAACGCGTGGTGTGACGGTATGGAATGGATCTTGCAGAGTATGCGAGCGTGCTAATGGGTAGTGACGGGTCGAGTGATGGATTGGTGGGAACCCCCGTGCAAACAGCGAACAGAGACGCCATCGGAGCAAACGGGGCCCAGCATGATCTGGACGGAACACTCGATGCAGATTAACACCGGAAGCCGCACTCCGGTAACTCCGGTGCAACCCAAAAATTACAAGTTTCGAAGGGGTGCGAATAATCTCGTAAAGCCAAGTGTAAACCGCTACTTTTACCCGTTTGATAGGTTAATCAGTCATAATATAATGCTTGAATTAATAACGTTTAGTCAACAGCTACAAGCCACTGTGACGGAATCACTGTAGTTGGACGTTAATAGCTTGTTAATTTAATTGATTAGGTAAGTACTTTCGAGTGGTGAGCTTTCGGTTGTCGGATTATTACGCGGAAATTTAACGGATGGGGGATCGAGTTGAGTTTACAAGGGAATTTCTTCGTTCTTTCTGGACTTGTAATTGGTGGTAACACTTTTCCACCCACTAATCCCTCAGGATTTGTGAAAATCACAAGTTGATATAACAGAAGAGGTGTCAAGCTGTCTTTACCCTTCTGTTTTACTTAGCCAACATGAGTTCCCGGTCACGTCCGAGTTGTCGGTTGTCTTTAGATTTGATTAATAGCGCTGTTAATAACACTCGCGCTTCAAATTGTTCGATGCGGGACAGATAATCAAGCCACATATCTCTATCAAGGATATCGAAATTATCATCTAATTTACCGAGAGCGGAATTCTCAGATAAAAAAAAACAGTCACGGCAATTTCATGCCGCAAATTATAATTATAAAAATTTTGAAAACCAATCAACATTTTTCCCTACATTTGCTAGCAGAAAATCAATTCTCGTTGATTGTAAATTGTACGGAAAAAAATCTGATCGCTTTCATTTCATGTCAATCAACAGAGTAACGTATAAATCGAGCCCGAGAACTGACCATGTCCGTGTCAATGCAAGTATAAGAAAATAAAAGAGACCTGAAGCTTATGTTACTTTCGGAATGCCTCATATCATTTGAATTAAAAAGTTTTAGTTGTAATTTATTTGCGTTGCGATTTACCATAAAATCGTCGTCTTTTTTCCTCTGATCAAATTCTCATCAATCACGTTTTAGAGTTTGACATTTAAAAACAATTCTACACTTTTACACTTTTAATAATCCGTCAATACTTTCGTTAAATTCAAATTAGTTAAATGAACCTCGAATTGTGTCCGCATAGTCAATCATTCAATTTTTAGTTTCTGGCCTCAATAGTCGTGTGGGATGTAACTTTGCCAATTTGGTAGTTCTATAAATGAAATTTGAGCTGAGAAAGCATAAAGCATTAATTTTCTTGAAAATTACTTTCAAATCACGCATTTACTTGGCTTCCACGATTATTTTAACGTAACCGCTAAATCTAAAAGTGGAAGAAGAATAAAAAGTCCGGACAGATGTTGTTTCAACTATTACTATTGTTTTTCACAATTTTCCAACAATTTTTCTCCAAATTTTATACAAAAAAATTTATTTGTTGGCGAACCTACATTAAAAAATCGCAGAATTTTGGATTCTGCGTAAATAAATAATAAGCTATAATAACATAGGTTTGCTTCACCAGATATTGATTAAAATAAATTTTTAAAAAATTTTCTTTTTAGGGTAAATTTGTAGCAACTTTTTCGGGTCAAAAACGACGTTTAAGGGGCACAACCAGTGTAACAGCTTTAAAAAAATGATTTTTGGAATTTTTTTTAAAGAAAACTACTGCATAAAATGTTTTGAAATTTAAAGGATATATTTTTACATACATTATGATAACAAATTAAAATTTTCAGATAAAAATATTTAATTCTGGTCGTGTCCACTGCTGCAGTGATTGCGGCCTTCACTGTGATTGAAATAAAATCAAATAAAAAGATTATTAAACTAGAAGATATTTCCCGTTTGACCCTCGTTTGTAGAAAATTTTTAAAATTTGTCAAAATGTTTTGAAAAAAAACGTCGAATTTTTAGCCCGCCAAAATTACATTTTTTATACGGTCGAAAAACTGGAGGGTCATCCTATCGAAAAACATATAAAATAAAACAAATTTCAAGGCGATCCGATGATTTACAACTGCAACAAATTTGAAAAATGTAGTTTCGAGAAAAACACGTTGATAGGCACAAATGTTAGTCTCTTGGATTTGATATTGGAGGTTCAATGATTGTCTTACTTAAAAAAATCAGTTATAAAAAGGCAGCACAACAGTGCACCGCGAAAAATCAAATCAGCGAAGGTTAAATCCGCGAAGTTTCTAGCATCAAGGGTGGCTCTGGAATTCCTGCCGTGCTCTACTTTGCCGCTTTGTTTTCATAGTGAATATAACTATGTATCTTGAAAATATTTATAATGTTACTTACGTTTATGACGTTTCAGTTACAGTTTTGTGTCCAAGATTTTGATTTTCAGGTTTCAAACCACAACTAGAACAGTTTAACATATTTCTCAAAATTTACTTTGCTCCATGTTTAAGGTTAACTGGAAATGTCAGTTGAAAAATTGAAACCCACACTTTTAATGAGCTTTTGACATTTCATAGCCTCCCGTGATGCTAGAAACATTTATAAACACCTTGGTTTATCATACTAATAGCGGTAACTCAAAAACTATTTAAAATATTTATTTGAAATTTTTGTATGTTATTTTTAAAAGTATAGACCATCGAAATATGCAAAAAAAATTAATCGATTTTTTCTATCTGGCGTAGTTTCAAAGATATTGAGCATGAAAAATTTTAAAACTAATAATTCACTTTCAAAATTCTAAACGACCATAACTTTGTTATTATTTGTTATATTATGTAAGTTGGATTTGAAATCTGCGTAAAATAAGCCCGAATAACGCAAGTTTGTTCCAAAAAATAAGCGAAATATCGACCGCAAAAATTTGACATGGTTTTAGTCACATTTGCTTTTCGAAGTTGTTGACTTCCGGAAAATGTAAGAACGAATTCTTAGCTAAAAAATCGCAAGAAAAACGATGGAGTACCGATATTTCAAAACTTCAAAAATTTGACTACCGAAAGATTCAAACGGCCATATCTTAATTATTTGTTAAAAATTCGCTCGGTTTTGGATTCTGCTTGAAGTTTTACGTTTAATGAGCACAACATTGACCAAACTCTATTTTTAAGTGGTCTTTTTAGAGTGATTTTCAATAATTTTTTGGAGGCGAAAACAACGTTTAATACCTTTGAGATATACATTAATCGAAAAAGGAAATCGAGATCTATCAACTGGCCAAATCTCAAATCGGTAGGTTAAATAGTTTACGAGAGGCGATCCGTTTTTTTTAATAATTCAAAAACTTTCATCAATAAATTATTATCGCTAAAAATCGACCATCGAATTTTGCATATTTGAGAGCAAAAAAGACATAAGCCCGAGAAAAACTATGACGCAGGCCATTTCCGTCGTAGTTTCCAAAGTATTGAGCATTAAAATTTTAGAACCGGAAATTCCCTATCTGAAATTTCAATCGGCCATAATTCAGTTACTTGTTATCGTACGTCGATTACAGCCTGGATTTGAAAAATGCGTGAAATTCGGCGTAAAATAAACCCTAAAGCATTAGAAATCCAAATATTTTAGTCGCAAAGAAACAAGAAGTTTAATAATTTCGACGATGTTCGGGTATTAAAAGTGGGATCTAATTACTGAGCGAAATTTTCCGCCCGAACAACTCCTGCATCATCGCCCAAGAAATCGATTTCCTGACATCCCGATAACGCGCCCTGAAAGACATTCTTCTGATACAGCAATTTGAAAAGATGGACTCAAGAGATGCCAATTCCTCTCTGACTGAATAGCGCGAGTGAAACGGGGTGACACTTGACAGCAAACTGCTGTAGCTAGTTTCATTTAGAGAGTTGTTCCTTGTCAAAGAGGTGAATCTCTAGAGATCTAACTACGGAGCTTCCAAACAACCAGTTGCTGAGAGCTTCGAATTATTTGTCAAAGTAGGAGGTTTGAAATAAATTATCGATAGAAAAAAAACGACTTCTGCATAAATAGATTTGTTACGGACTAGTTTTATTTACATAGTTGTGTTATCGTATATCTCTGACATTGACAAGTTAAGCTTAAATTAAATATTGCGTTAAATTTATGACATTTTAAATCAAGAATTCACTATTTACGACTGATACGTTAAATCCGAGTGTAACGATTTGTACGTGCATATTTACATACGATTTAGTCGAGGTAACCAGCTGGTTTGTTTCGGAATTTCATGCAAATTTCGCGTTCGCTGTCTACACACTAATATAGTCAAGTGACACACCCTATCATAATGCATATTACTTATAAATTTTATTATTAATATGAAAATTAAACGTGTCGCGGGTCGCAGGTGTGACAGTGATGTATTAGAAATGACATCGTTTTAAAAATTAGCACCAAGTTTGTTTGAAATAACTCAATTTCCAGGTATAGACACCGTTAGTTTATTAATGAGTGGCTCGTCCAACTTCCTGGACGGATCCTTTTTAATTGAACATCATCCTAGAGATAAATGACTGAAGAAATGGGTTCTTCTTATATTTTGTCCGCAATTAGGAGGTCCGTAACGATGACGTCAAGAAAGATAAGGAGACAACTTAGGTGACACTGACAGTACGGCAGATATTAATAACTTCAATGTATCTGATCGGAGAAGTGTTGACTTGCTTGGCCTATCTGGAAGCTGTCTTCGTATTAACTCATTGCTTATTAATGAATCCCACCAATAAATTAACATACATCGTTAATATTTATATTGTAATGTTTTTTTTCGCAGTATTTAATTATCTCTCCAGTTAGAATGGATACAAAGGTACTAAAATCTGTTGTCCTTTCTTCAATGGTCCCCCAGCTGACAAGAGAACAACAGGAGTCAAACTTTTAGCCTAACAATTTAGTAAATATTGGATTATATCCATTCAAGATAGTTAAACAAATACTCACTTCAGTCGCCCGCTTAAGAATTTTGTAAACAAGAAGACGAGGTGTCACTTTTCAAAAGATACCACAGGTAAAGCGCATTATTACGAATGACATTGCTTCACCGGTTCTCATGACTATTCCAAACAAAGTACAAAAGTCCACCTACAGTTTAATTAATCGTAAACAACTTGTATTAAAATGGACAGTTTTAGAACGACAGTAAACTAATTACTCCAAGAAGTGGAACGAGATGCTCAGTTTTATAAATACCTGCAACGTCCGCTAAATTGGCTTCAGGTAAAAGAAAAAAAAAACTGAATGGAACATGGGTTACTATCAGAATTCTAGTGAATCTGACAAGGGTGTCATGTCTAAGACATGGCATTCCGACGCCCGTCTGGGATTTTAAATTTACAGATCGTGCTGTGCCTGCCACAAACCACATCAAGTTAATGTTCGACGACATCGAAGTATTTTCAAGTAACCTCAGTGCAGCTGGAGTTTATAGTCTTTTGATTCCACCGAAGTTTTATTACAAAAACGCGTCAAATTGCGCTTTTTTATTATCTGTACTAACGACAGAATTGAGTTATCCATCATCATCAGTATAACACACTAAAAACTACCTGATGGTTTTATTGCACCCGATTTGTTCACCTGCTGCAACAAACTAATAAAGTGTACTAGAAAAGTCATTAAGGGATTGTTTTCACGCCGTGGAAGGCTGTAATTGTGCCACCAGACAATGTAAGTATGTGGAGGTTTTATGGTCAACTGGCGGCTCGAACTGATTTTTCTTGCCGATTGTAATTCTATTTTGTCTATAAGTTAGAGCGTGAAATTGCTTGTTCTCCGGTGAAGTTGCAATTGTGTAAGAAGAAAGTTGAGCTTGTAATGAGCGGTGTAAATGTGTGTTAACACAAAGACGCGGAGGAGCAAATGCACCATATTACAATAAATAATATACAGATCCCAATCAATTGAAATTTGTCTCGTTTGCTCTGGAATTTTCGAATTAAACACATGTCTTTTCTTTCCCATCCAAGACACAAAAGTCGATGAAAAAAGTACGCAACAAATCCAGAGCTTGATTTCTTTTATTAGAGGTTTGTCGTTATCAATATCCAATGAATTGATTCTTTTTTGTGTGTTTTTTAATTAGGTTTGACATTTATCCAATAAACAACAGTTTTGGAGGCGTTTATTGTAATGAAAACCGTTTTGATAGCGACACTGCCAGCCAATAAATTGGGTTTTAAATTACTTTCTCCATTTTGCCACAAAAAGGATGGTTCTTCAAAATGGCCTTTTTGCTCTCGAATTTTGTAGACGCATCGATAGATAAACTTTTTTAATAATTTGTTGGCTTTGGAACCATCACAAAAATATCTAACTTAATATTAGAAACGTCACTAAACTCCTAATGAACATGAAAATGTTCCGTCGAATGGTTTCAAGCCAAAAACAAAATTGTTAGAACTACATACATTGTATGTATGATAAAAAAAATTAAAAGTGCACTAAAGTTCATTGGTAAAGTGTTGAGGCTTAAAAGCGGCTTCAGTCTGTGAAGAAAATTATTTTCGATTTCTGAAAAGCCTCAGAAAACCCCGAAATTATATGACTCCAGTAAGAGAGTACAAGCAAAGATTTCTAAGAATCTAAACAAAACAAAAACTTCAATTAGACTAAGATGCATAAAATCGAAAATAAAGCAAATTAGAAAAGCTGATTAAATACTTAATTCCAAAAGATTCCAAATAATTTAATGAACTAAAATCAAAGATTCTAAAGAAATAAAAAAGTCTATAAAAATTAGAAAATTCTTGAGTGAATGAAGACGGAATGCAGACGTAATAAAGAGGTACAGAAAATCTAAATGGTATGTAGAAATAATGCAATAAAAATCTAAAAAAAAAGTCAAAAAAAATTAAAAAATTTAATAAAAAAAAATAATTAAAACTGAAAAATTTACAGAAAATCTAGTCAAACAATTTGAAAATCTGAAAAAAATATATAGAAAAAAACTACAGTAAATTTAGGGAGAATTTAAAAAGATCCAAGAAATTAAAATAAATTAATCGTAAGAAAAATTCTCAAAGCAAGTAACTTCTAAAAGATCTAAGTGGCAAAAATTATTTTTGGTTGTAAAATTTCAAATATTTTTTTTTTTATAAAATAGAGGTTTAAATTTTATAAAATGCTTTTGCTATATCCCTAGTTAAATGTTACTGCATTCATTCATATAATAAATATGCAATTTCAGTTAATAGTAGTTATAAGTATATTTGGCACTTAAACCCCTTCAGTTGCTGTATTGCACCCTGTTCATATTTTAAAATTTAAAAATAGTCATTTTTGTTACAAGTACCTGAAATACAGTTTTTTGCAGCCTAATCGTAGCTGTTTACAAACTAGGCGAAGCAGATGAATCCGCAACAACTTTTTAGGTAGGTAAATGTTAAAAACAAAAACTTAAAGTTAAAACTCCCAAAACACATTCATTCAAACCTCCTTTAAAAGGCCCAAAATCGCTATTAATTATGAAGCTATAAAAATATTTTTTTTTGTACATAAAGAGGAAAGGGAGCGCTACAAACTGATGTAATCAGTTTTACTCTTGTGTTAATCATATCTGAAATAAACGCAAAAAACTACTGTTTTCAAAAATCAAAATGAAGAAAATGGTAGGGCACCCAACCTGTCTTGTTCGATTTTTCACCAAAAGGATGAAAATGATATTAAAATGTGATTTAAAAAATGAGTACCGAGATATTAAATGATTCTAAAAAATCGTTTTAACTCCCTTATGAGATTTATGATCTGGCTTCCAAGCCGCAAACTGGCTCCTAAGTACCTAGGAGATTACCATGGGCCTGATAACAAACAGTCGGTATGTTCGATGGAAGATCCAGCCCATTGTGGGTAAAAATATTACCCATCATAAATGGCTTAGTAGGGACTAGTTTGCGGTGAAGAATCAATTGTCGTAAACCTGTCTAAATTTTAAGAATTATTTAATATCTCGGTGCCAGATATTTTAATTCAAATTTTAATATCATTTTCATCTTTTCCACTCTTTTCTCCATTTTGATTTTTGAAAAACGTAGTTTTTTGCGTTTATTTCACATATGGTTAACACAAAATTAAAACTGATCACATCAGTTTGTAGCGCTCCGTTTCCTCTTCATGTACAAAAAAAAAATATTTTATAGCTTCATAATTAATAGCGATTTTGGGCCGGGACACTAGTGTTGGCGGACCCTGTATAGTGCGCCTTGGATTTTATTTAGCATTCCACCATAGTAACCATCAGATTATTAAACACAAAAAATGACGTATTTTTACATTAAATGCAGGAAAAATTATCAATAATGCGTAGCAAATTGTGTTAGATTTCCTTACAAACTTAATGATTTATTAATATTAAAGTAATATCCATTCACTAAACATAAAAATCAAGTTACCTTTGATTTCTGTAAAATCAGAGTGTGCTTTTCAATCATCATTTCATGGGACTGTACTTTGAAGTTTGTTGTCAATTTCAGTTTAGTTTGTTTAATTTTAGTGTACCTTAGAGAACTTCTTAGTGTTTTGTTGAAACTTCCCAATGCAGAAATTATGTATTGTACGCTTTCCTGCAGAGTGAGTCGAAATTAAAGATTTTATTTTGAAATTTTGGCATTATAATTGTCAAATGTCCATTTAGTTACCAATCTCACCAACTGTTCCATTTAGGGTTATTTTTTATGGCCAACCATAGTAACTTTTATGTTTTGTGAATGGATATTAGATACCTATTAAATTAAATATAATTGTTTAATTGGTGTAGGAGTAAACCACTATGCTTTATTAGTTGTCATGGTACCTTTTTGGAAGTGAGTCCAAAAAAGACTAATTTTATGAATTCAAATGAGTTCGTAAAACAACAATTTTTGGGAGTGTATACTAAAAACGTGTTTTTTTCGGAAATCTTTCCGTTTTTTTATGAAGAAAAAAGAAAATGAAAGACAATGTTTAATTTGTAAAAAAAATTAATTCACGCCAGTTCCCTTTAGAAGATTTTCAAAAATTCTACTGCTATCTGTTTGGAATATCCATGTGGATAACGGCATACCTTAACCAACCTAATCCCCCATCAAGGCAACTCATCAATAAATTTGAAAGTTAGGTGGGTAGATTAGGCCATATCAGATTTCTCAGCAAGTTGTAAATAGCAATATGCATATGAATAAGTCGATAACTATCTGCGCCGCAGCCCATTAGGAACGCCACATGCGAACAATACAAGGAGAGCTGTCATGTCACACACAGTAGCTGACACTTGTAACATTCACAGGGATTGAAATGTTCCAACATAAAGGAGCACAATGATGGCTGGATCCAGACCAATCCCTCATACAGCATCAAATCATCTCCGTGGGGCTGTACGTTTATTGGTCGGGCTCCGCCAGCGCGCAACTTAGCTCCGCCTCTTGACACACATCGTGTAGTCTACACTCCTCGGCTGAAGCTCGCATAAACAATCGAGTAGCTCGTGGAAGTGGTCTTGCCATGTGACGTGTTTGTGTAGTGGACACTTGATGTGCGCTCAGAAAATGATGATGATGGACATTGGTATGTACGGCCATCACAATCAACATGGGGCTTACAACCCTTCGGAGGCTAACTATTATAACTACTCGAGTGATATTCCTTCAAGCACCCCCCAAATTCCTCATTACTCCAATTATCATTATGAAGAACCTTATCTTTATACAACTGAGGAGACTCCTCCTTCACCGCAAGAAGTGTATTACCATCAACCCATTCCTCAAGAGAACCCCATTATTAATACAGAGACGGGGTTGAGTTATACCAACTTGGATTATGGTGGTTCCAACGGAAACCCCATGTACCCATCGATCAATCAAAACAGTTACAGCGACGCCTACCATCAAAGGACACATCCAGATAACATGTTAATCAGACACCACGAGGAGGCTAGCGACGGACAACAGCACCATTTCCTCCATGAAAATAAATATCAATTGGAAGTTGATGCCAACTATCACTCGCATATTGTTTCCGCAAATGCACCCAGCAGTTCTTGTATGGAGTATCAACACCTTCATAGGTATAAAGAAGAGAGTCTTCAAGGAGACGGGAGGATGCGACAACATCCTATGCACAATTTAAGTGCGGTCCCGCAACCCCAACCGGTGCTACCGACGTACAAATGGATGCAAGTTAAAAGGAATGTGCCGAAGCCAACAGGTGAGTTTTGCATATCGACTAAAGGATAATGTTTCTTGGAAATTATAGGGTTTTTGCATAATTGCCGCTGGTATAATATATCATGGGCTAAAAAAAGGTTGTGCTGGTTATTGTGAAACGTAAGAAAGATTACAGAAAGATTAAACTAATAAATGAACAATGAAAGAATTATAATTGGAATAAAAGTTTGCACTATCGAACGCGGCAAGGATTTTCTTGATTTTAGGGCGAAAATCAATTCCGATTGCGGCAAAAAATTAAGAGTTTCGTCCATGATAAATTTTTAGTTGTTGACAAAAAATTCTTGAATTAAGACGAGTTTATATCTGTCTCAAGTTTGCGAGTTTTTCGTTCTTTAGGGTGCTCAAAAATCAATAAAAAAAAGTCCTATGACGTTTCAACTATTCTTACTTAAAATCGTAAAGATGGCCATAAACTATTCAAAATTTTTATGGTTGCAACTTCAAGTCATTTTATCTTACTTTGAATGTTTTCTCACATTTTTCATAACTTTAAATTTATTTAAAAAGATTAAATAAAAGTGTCAGTTTATCAATAACGATTTTCAGACCTGATAGTACTTAATTTGAGTTCAATATTTTCGAAAATATGTTGAAACTGAAATTCAGCTCCGGCTGCACTTGTAGACACCCCCAAAAATTGTCATTTTACAAAACTCTAGAACCTGAAACGCAAAAATTTTTGTAACTGATAGTTTTGGCATCGTAATTTTTAGAGATTTTTGATAGTTTGTGACACCAAAACAGCGTTTGAAAAACAGATATTTTTATCACACTTATGTTGAAAACAATTGGAATTAGCGAGTGTTTAATACAAAATCTCATATATCGCAAAAAATGTCACTTCTTAGGCGTCGCGCCGCTAAACTAATAGTGATAGAAAATAAATCTAAGCATAAGCGTACGCAAATTTGCAAATTTTTATCTTTGAAATTAAAGACGATTTTGGAGGTGGTCATTAGTGTCGCCGTCTCTGCGGTAACTATGATGTTGATCACATTGAAACCATTAATTTTGTGTGCCAATTTTATTTTAATTTTTTTATTCCGCCACAGATATGAATTTTTCTCTAAATTTCAAATAATACAAATTAAAAGTCTTTACTTCATCAAAATTTAGTTTAGTTTAGCTCAATTTATACAGGGTGATACACACACAAACGTGAAAAATAATTTTTTGAGTTATGGTAATTTTAAACATTTATTAAAATTTGTTTTTTCTTCTTTTTTCAAACAAAATTGTAATACTTTTTCATCTGCTTATTTACGCCACTGATTTCAATAAAAAATTATTTCGAAATTACTTCGAGAGACTTCGAGAAATTTTCTCAAAATTCCAAATTGGATGAATCTAATTGTACGATTTTAAAAACTTAATTTTTTAAATAAACGAAAAAAATTATTACAGATTCCAAAATAGTTTACTTAACACCCTGTATAGTCTAGCTCAATGTCAATAATTACTTTCTTTGAATTATTTGAAATTGATTATTCTGGCGGCGATAAATATGAATTGCAAATTTTGATCACATTGAAACCACTAATTGGTTAAACATTTTTGTGCTTACATTAATATACGTAAATAAATTGCCCAGTTTTGTATTCTGCTTAACTTTGCATTAAAAATTAAAACGAGGAGGTTTTTATATACAGGGTCCGGCAACACTTGTGTCCACCCCCAAAATCGTCTTTAATATTAAAGTTACAATTTTGAAAATTTGCATACACTCATAGTTGATAAGGCTCTAGAAGCTGACGCAAAAATTTATTTTTTTATCACGGTTTGGTTGGCGTCGCGACGCCTAAGAAGTATAATTTTTAGCGATTTTTGAGTTTTTGCGGAAATATTCGCGAATTCAATTTTTTTTCAACATAACTGAGATACAAATATGTAAGTTTTTATTTTAAATCTAATGCAAATTGTGTTTAAAATTTGCGAAAAAAACTCCGTTTTATCAGTTATATTTCAGTTTATCAGTTATAAGTTAGTTTTTAAAATTATGACAGCGCAACGGCAAACTACGTTTACACCAAAATTTCACAAGTCACTTCATTCACTTTATAAAGCTTAATTTTGATTAACACGGGCATGTTGCATTTTATGGACACCAGAAATCGTTAATTAACATCGACAAAGCGACAATTTCACCAAGTAAGACTTTTCTTTCAATCTAAAGCGAGCCAAAGGATAGATGTCATTTGTGACATAAGATTTTAGATGGGTGTAAACGTAGTTCCCAATTTTGACGTAATGAAATTGGAAACTAACTTCATTTTTTTCTCAAATTTTGAAGACAATTTGCATTGAATCTAAAACAACAACTGAGATATGTTTAACACATTTATATTGAAAAAAAAATAAATTAGGGGTTGGTATTACAAACCTTCACAATTAACTAAAAATTACATTTTTAAGGCGTCGCCACGCCAAAACTATGAGTGATAAAAAACAAATTTTTCCATCAACTTCTAAAGCTTTGTCAACTGTTGAGCGTATGCAAATTTTCAAAATTTTATCTTTAAAATTAAAGACGATTTTGGGGGTGGGCACAAGTGTTGCCAGACCCTGTATAGAAACTAAAAATTCACTATAAGCAATTTAAATTCGATCGTTTTTTGACGCCCAATTTTGGATTCTGCGTAAAGAACTAAAAATTAAATATTCGTAAACTTAAATGCTTCTAATTCGGTTATTTATTGATTTTACAACTTCAAAATACAGCAAACTAAGATTTAATTGCAACACATTAAAATAAGATAATTTAAGAGCCATTTGAGAATAAAATAACCTATCGGAAGCGAAATTTATAAAAATCTCTGGATGTCTCAGATTAGCATACTAGTCCAAAAACTGAACCAGAAAATTTTGGAAATTATAGAATTTAGACTAATTTTTTTGTTGCATAGTCTTCACACACTGTTTCCTTCACGTACCAAAATTAAAGTTATAAGTCGCGACCTGAAAACTATAAGGTTCTAAATAACATTTGCATTAAATTGATCAGCATTGATATGACTTTAATTTCATATTTATTTAAAAAAATTGCAAGATCTATTAATATCAATTTGGTTTGTTAAAGTATTAACTTACATCTTTTTATATTTGATAGAAAATGTTTAAAAAATCGCAAAACAAAAAATTCTTACGTCGCGAAGTATAAACAATATTAAATAAAAAAGTGTCGATAATTTACAACTTTTATGAATGATTTTAATCTTGAAATCTCTAATCTAAAAATAATTTTTGAGTACCTAAATCAATATCGAAACTAAAGACTGTTTTCCCGTAATTAGAACGGCATTTTAAACGACACGAAAATTTAATCTAGTATCTATATCTAGTACATGCAACTAAACTAGAAAAGTTGGTGCATTTATCAATATCTGGGTGTCCCCCGTTTTCGGAGGTGTGGCGTTTCATAATCATAATCATAAAATGATAAATGATATTTTCTCGCAACGCACCAATGGGATTACGAATAAAAAGTGCAATTTGGTCAGCTGTCCCCTAAAAATTTCAACATTTCTTGAAGCATTAATCAAAAAGCGCGATAAGATCGTGCGTTTAAAATTTGCATCGCATACATTAAAAACAATTTTTCCACGTCATAAATTTAGTGATCTGCAAGTATACAGTGTGATTAAAATTTCTATTCATAACCCCGTCCTTAATTTATCGCTCCCTTGCATACAACATACCAACATACAATGTTGCAAGCATTGCTATTCAAATGTTCTTGTTCTCCTTGTAAATTTCATTTAGTGAAATCGATTATGCATGCCATGTCAGATCTCGGTCGGTGATAAGTACACTTGACCCTTACGTAAATTGCCCCTTACGTACCCGATCAATTTGTGGTGTTACACTCATCGCTTAATTACACCTTTGAAGAGATCACCTCTTTTAATTATGTTAATGCTAAGTAGACACCATCCTGCTACTCCTCGGCGTGAAAATTTGATTTGAGCGACAGCTGTAACAAAAACGCGCTTGTAACCATACCCAATAATAATTTTAATTTCATGCTTTACAAGGCGTCGGAAAAATGTCTTGCTCATTCACTGGACGCTTTACCTTCCTCGCTTATTATTTTGAAATTGAGCATATCGTATAAAAAAGTCGTGTGACAGTAGTCAGGAGCGCGTGGGTTGTTGGTCAGTTAACTCGGACCAAGTTGCGTGCATGTCTACCACACGGACTTGGTATCTGACATGCGAGGGTCAGGAAATAAAGTAAAACTACGCCAGTTGAATTATTCCCAAAGTTTCACCCGATGACAACGCGTTATTTTTAAGTGGCTGCTCTTACGGCTTCGCACTAATTAAAAAAATTAAATTTTGGGCTTCGGAAGTTTCGTCTTGTTAACACGGGGAGGATAATTTGTACCGTAATCATTGCCAAATCTGAATAATTTCAGTCTAGCCGGTGGAGAATTTAGCACCTCCTAGAAAGCAAATATTTGTGGCTCTAGACTAGAGGAATTGATAACGATTTCCGTGTCAATCCCGGTAAATATTTTTAGAATTAACGACTGCATATGTAGAAGCTATAAATAAAAAATTCTGTGATATCGGCGGCTTTTATCGTGCGCCCCTCAAAATTCCAGCAAAAAATCCGTAATCTCGCCGAATCGATCCCAGGCATTTCTCCTCTAAAGTATATGTAAATAAAAATATACTCTATATATCCATGTGGCCGATGTCAAATTTGAAAGGCCACTTTGATGAGATCTAGACGGTTTCTGATTCACGCGACCTGATACGAGTCCATGCTACTAAAAGCTTTCCAGAGAATAATATTGAAAAAAAGTTACAGCAGTCCGTAATTGGCCTAGAGCGCGGAACTAATGTCGAACCACCCCTAATTTAATAAATTACTGGGAAAATGATGGGTGGCTAAAAGCTAATTTCGAGCAGCGATGGAAGTCGAGATGAATAATCTCGATGGAGTGGTGTGTAAATAAAATTTTTGTGGCAGGCGCAATTAAAAATCAGGAATCACTTCATCGAAACTGACGTACTTTACTATTAAACTGACAAGTTGTCGTTTCGACAAAATATAAACAAATCATTATCTATAAAACCTGATAATAAATCATTGAATAAAAAATATTTGACGTATATTGTATTAGTTTAAGCCTAAGTTCATATAATTTTGCCACTGGTAATCCGTTTTATCTAATCACCTAATCCCACGTATCACCAATACAGTATCAATATGTTTCGAAATCGTTTGACATAAAAATCAGTTTTCAATAAGTTCCATTTATTGGAACAAATTCAAAAATAATTGCTTGATGTTTACGAATGGAAAGAAGCAGAAAATGCCAACGCTATATTGATCGAAAGCTTGTTAATACTGAAATTAATGGAAAAATATGCAATTCAGATTGTGTCTGGATATCATTTTGCGTTTAGATAATATTCCCAGAAAGTATTAGAAATTCATTAATTTGAATTTACATTTTTGTTGCATAACGTGTTGATGGGATATAAATATCACTTAGAAAATTATCGAGAAACTTTCAAGGGACGGAAACTTTCCTTGCCTATCAGATAAAGTGGAGGATCGAAGGTTGGTGGGAAAGCCCAACGAAAAATTTCGAGAAACTCGCGCTGGAAAGTGTCAACTTTGACCTAAGGGAAGTCATGCAACTTGAGTTTTTCTTAATTATTTGAACGGTATTCTAATTTTAATCCCATTTTGCATAAAAATTCCTCAGTTTAAGGGGATATCTAACAAACTGTAACGGTACATTCTGCTTTAAAATTCTGCGTAAAGGAAAAATTATATGAAACATTTTAAACATCCAAACGTTAAATGTAGAATTAAATTTTTTCCCGAAAAGGTGGGATTTGTGTAATTGCAAAAATTGTAGAATTAATAGATGCACTGAGATCTTCGAATTGTGTTCAAGATTTTTGTAAATGTAACAAAAAATAGTGAACATAATTATAAATAATTAAATTATAAATAATAATTATATTCTATTGTTTTAGTAATTGATATATCTTTTAAAACCTTTAAATTACGAAAAATTTTTCAGTCTTTTCACCACCCCAAAGTCATAATTTTGACAACAAGACGTTATACTACTGTCTGGTTGTTCTCAAAATACGTATGTGTGAATTTTGAAAAGTCTACGCATGTGAAATGCTAAAAATTATTTCGCTTTTAGCCAAGTTTTCGTATTTAATTAATTAAAAAGTTATTAAATATTCACTTTACAAAAATTGTGTACAGCACACGTTGAACAGATTCATATGCAAAAAACAAACCAATTTACTCAAGTAGTTTTCGAGTAATCGTGTTTGGAAAAATACATTGAATTTGCCTTATATTGAATTTGTTCGAGATCTCCTTAAAAAATAAAGATAAAGGCAAATATTTATCACCTAAACTATTCTAAAACAATTTAAAATCCTAATTCATCAGATATAAAGTTCAAAATTTTGAAATGATTATCCTCAAAGCTACGTTCAGTTTGAATGAAAGAGAAAAATCTTGTTTCAGGCAAATTTAAGATTTTGTGTGTTTATGGAAAAGCTTCAGTTGTAAACTACCCCTTCGGCTACAAAATTGATTTATGGTACCCGCATTTTTACCTACCAGACAGACCTCTTTGGTACAGAGAAAAGAAATGTCACTGCTAGACAAGGATAACATGTCGAATATGAAATTTTCCAAACACGATTCCTCAAAAACTATTAACTTTAAAAAAAATCGGTTTGGTCGACATTATGTAAAATTAGTCTACGCATGTGGAGTGCTAAAAATTATTTCGCTTTTAGCCAAGTTTTCATATTTAATTAATCAAAAAGTCATTAAAGAATCATTTTACAAAAATTATATATGGCATTCAACATAGTGCACGTTGAACAGATTTATATGCAAAAAACAGAAAGCAATTTACTCAAATAGTTTTCGAGTAATCGTGTTTGGAAAAATACATTGAATTTGCCCTATACTGATATTTGTTCGATATCTCCTTAAATTACCATGGCATGAATCGGAAATTTTATAAAACTGAAATGGTATCGGCTAATTAGTTCTCAGCTTCAATTTATCATTATTTTCCGCAAAAAACGATATCAAAATCATCACCCTAACACAATTTTCGCAAGTCGTATTCGGAGTGTATTAAAAAATTCTGTATTTTAGGCAATGACTTAATTTTTAAAATAATTCATGGTAAAGTAGAATTTTCTCCTGCTTCTAAATCCGAAGCCCGTTTTGCTCCACCAGGTCAATTCTCGGAAATATTTAGAATTTTTTTTTCTTTTCAGTTTGGCTATAGAGTAAACTTTAAGTAATTAAAGTACGCTTTTTCTTAGTAATTAAATAAGCTTCTCAACGAGCTATAGAAGTCGTCCGGAGAGTTAGTTTTGCCAAAATATTTCAGAAAAATTGAGAAAAATTTTTGACATTGAACTCCTAAATTGGTGCTTTAATTTTTTATTAAAACGTCATTATAAAAGTTGAGATCTCTGCTTTCTAACGCGGTGTTAAACAACTTATTATCTATTGCCATTTAGAAGTGACACGACAAAGAATATAAAGCGATTTAAAAAAAATGACGTTTTTTAACTTTCAAAAATTTAATAAAAATTTAAATTTGAATTTCCACAAAATTGCAGTTTTTCGACAAATCTCGCGTTTTTAAATGACTTGACTGATCAGAATGGAAGATCGTAGCTAAAAATTTTGCAGCAACTGTTAAAAAATTGTTGGTCAAGTTTTTTATAATGTGCATAAATTTGAAAGCGTTTTCGTATCAATCTAGATAATTTTTCGTCCCATTTAAATTTTTCGAAAATTTTATGATAATTCTTATCGGTTACTATCACCAAATTGTCCGGAAAAAAAATCAAGCAAATAAGATACAAAAAATAAATTTTCAGGGACCTCCACATTCCCCAATTTGTGCTAATTTTCCAACAGATTGCTGAGTACATATTTGTGTTTAGTGGTTAGTTTAGTGTTTTCCCGAAAGTTCTAAACAATTCCTTTTAAAAAGTTCTACACTTTAATTTTCTTTATTCAAAAGCAAACTAACAACTCTTCATCATCAAGAAATTTTCTAAAATGTATTTAATTATTCTGACCTGCGTTAGCATCAAAGTAATTTTAAAACTCAATATGTGTCTAGAAATTATGATTTTTAAATAATGGCATTGATTTTTTATGAAATCGCCAAAATATAAGAAAAAGTTTTAATTTTATGAAAAACTTTTCAATGTTTTTTGTCCTGTAACTTCTAAACGATAAGAGATATCAATGCATTTGTCAGCGCGTCAAAAACACAAGATTTCAATCTCTTCAATGATGCATTACAATAAAAATTGATCAAATAATTTTTGAGTTATATGCGAAAATGTTTATAAAAATCACAAAAATAGCAATCAAACAAAAATATTATTGAAAGTAGGTACCTACCCCATCGATAATATTCTAATTTTATATGTCGCTAGAAAGCTTATTCAATTTGGTTTCCAAAACACTGTCGAGCAATCCCATAACTTTTGTCAGTTTTCAAGAAAAAGTGGAAAAAATAAAATTTTGTACAGTAGGACCTAAAAAATAATTTTTCAAGAATTGGTAATCTGAATCCAGGCCTGATGGAGCATAACAGACTTAATTAAGGCCATTGTAATTTAAAAATTACTTCTCCAATACAATTTTTTTCCAAAATTTACCGAATTGTACCTGCAAATGCATAGAGTAAAACCTGCATATATTTTTTAAGATAACATCGGTTTTTCTTAAATATGTCAGGAAGTACCAACGCTAGCAAAGAGTACCATAGTTCCATGGAACGCTTATTTAATGCCCCAAAAAATATCTTCAAGCACAACAAAACTTCCACCTTGCAGAGGCAATATCCTTTCCAAAAATTGTAAATCCGAAAGCTTTTAGACAGTCCCGATCACCCAAACCTCTGTCAACAACGAACATTCCAGTCCTGTTGACTCTTCATCAGCTGTATTTATTCACTATTACCTCATCACATGGTTGACGATTTTATCAAAAAAGACGAAGATAAACGCACCTTTAGCTCACGATTAATTTCTATGTAAATTAAAATAACAATGTTCTACCAATTTACAAAGAATGTATGTATTTCTCGTATCTCAGCGTCGATCTGAATTCTAACTAGTTTAAAGTGGCCTTATGAGTTATAGCAACCAATTAATAAAGCAACTCTGCGTTGTTGTTATTAATTTTTATACAGTGAATGTTTTAACGTCACACTGCTAATTACCGAATTGTAAACTAACTCTAATATTTTTCCGTGATAAAGATCGTTTTGAAAAGTTGCATTCATTAGTCAAATTTCGCAAGTCACGTATTTTCAAAGATCAATGGGATGCAGGTCACCCACGTTGGGGTGAAGTAAAACAAACAGTCTCTATCAAAATCCATTAAATCTTTATTTAGTTTCAGCTGATGCGCAATATAGTATCAGATTTTCGACCCTCATTTTTGTGTAGAAAACTTTTGGCTTTGAAACGTGATACACTCAGTAAGGTCACTGGGAAATCTCAGACCATTGTATCGATAATTACGTCATAAATCAAATGATCTGTGACCACAAACAATACAAACAATTAACGGCAGATTATTTTGTCACCTTTATCTCCAAGTTTCTTAAGTCGGCTCGAATCTTGTCAAAGTTATTTACAGTTTGAGGCAATAAACCAATTTTAATCCAATAATCCTTATCTTGGAAAATGAAGCAATTGTTAGCGGTCTCTTTGATTTATCTTGATTTCGCGATCGAAACGTGATAATTGTGAACACCTTTCGTTATGATTAATTTGGTTTCTCTCAAAAACAAACCCCGTCGGACTTATCTCGATCCGTTGGAGCTACAACCTGCTCATTGGACCAATTTACCACGACTGGTTAAGCTGTCACTTTATAGACACTATTGATATCGATATCTCAAACTTTTTTGTATCGAGTTTCAACAGAAACTGATCTTTTCTGGAGGTTGTTGCAAAAGTGACATGGTCGGAACTCTGGAAATATTATTTATTTCGAATGTCCTTAATAAAATGCTAAATAATTCTGCAAGTTCAAGAAGACATCCATTAATCTGTTGTGACAAGACGGTGTTAAATACACGCTACGACGGTAATTATAGATGACGGAGTTTAACATGACATCGACTCATCATTACAACGGTTGGATAACTTCACCAATCATAACATAATTAAGCGCGGAATTGGAGTATTGTTTGTTTTGGGGACCGAAATTTAGGAGCAAGTTTCGAATAATCTCAGTGACAAGTACATTCTTAAGATTTTCCAGCTGATACCTTTGTCTAATCGCGGAGATATTAAAAATACATTACTTCGAAATGATAAAGGGATTAGCGAGTCGATATCTGTTTTCTACACTTTGATAAGTGATTTCAAGTTGCCACGTAGCTCCACCAGCCGAAAAGAGATGTAATTCTTCACCCACAATGACTCAAGTGAAGAAGAAAAATTAGATTTAGCTTGCAAGGTTGAGTGAATTTCGTCCAATACTGCAGCAAAATGCGCTATTTCACTGAAATTAATATACGTTTTTCTTCCACAAAGATTTTATCGTTTAGCTGACATGGAACGGCTTGACACATTGTGACTGCTTCCGCTTCAATTTTATTCGCCTATCTACTCAGCAACATAACTTGCAAATATACATGCATTTTGCATTTAGATTACATAGTATTTACTTAATATTCATAATTTTAATTCAAATCAATATGTATTTGCATGGTACATATCAGCTTAACTTTTTTATTTCGAACCCAATTAACAAAAAAGTCTGGAAAAGCTATCGGAGACGCTTTCTTGCCGTTGCGCCTAATGGAATATTAAAGCTACTGGTACAGTAGATAAAAGCTGCAAAAATATGCGAATATGAATATGTTGTGCTGTCAAGCAGGATTGATCACTTGGTCCCTATAGAATTGTGTTGTGCTAAGCGAAACTGAACAACGATAAAACCGTGGAAATATACAACAAGCGATGGAATAAAACCTAACTAGTTTGAGTTAAAACTGAATCGGATGGTTCTTACGTCATCGTTGACCAGCTGTCGGATTACGATGACCAGAAGGGTTGCCTTTGTGCAAACAATGGCAATTTTGGCTAAATCTCTGCTTATTATGACGCTGGGTCCAGGAAATTCTACTCGGAACTAATAAACGAAGACAGATTGGGTTTCTTATTAGCTGCTTGCATTCAGCCTCACATTCAACTAATTGAATCTTTCCCTCAATTCATCTTGTTCATTGACTTTTTACGACGGCCAGATATCGCTAATATCAAAATTATTTTACGTGGGTTATTTTTAAAGGGCTTTTGCTCCATTACAGAAATTGCGGTTGAAACTCGAGCCTCGCCGTTTTAAAGCCTTTTAATTCATTATAGGAAAATATTGGAGACTGGAAGCAATTCTAAACAAACACCGCCAGTTCAAATATTTTTATTTCTTCCATTATGTTTGATGAGGTCGAAAATAAACCCAGTCCTCTCCACAAATCGTAAAAATGGCCCTTCAGGGATCACTTTAATTAGTCATGTACAGTAAAGAGCGTACTTTTGTCACCTTATTTCTGTTACTAATTATATCCGTTTGATGGAACTGGTGTTTTTTGTGAGGGCATCTTTTTATCAAACATTATCACGCGACCCTTAAACACGCACTTAACTCACGCATTCTCATGCGCGTTTTTCATAAAATTAAGCAATTTCGCTTGTTTGTTTCAGGGCCGAAGCTGCCCTCTTCAACCCTGTCCGACTTCCCGCCCCCCACCAGCGCCACCACGGCCCTGGACAGCCCCAACCCCGCATCTCGCAGCACTTGCTTGGGGTCCAACACGTCCAGTATGTTGAGTCTTAACTGTCTCAACACTGGTCGTACCAACTTCACCAACAAACAATTGACCGAATTAGAGAAGGAATTCCATTTCAACAAGTACTTAACCCGAGCCCGAAGAATCGAAATTGCGTCCGCGTTGCAACTGAACGAAACTCAAGTGAAAATTTGGTTTCAGAACCGAAGAATGAAGCAGAAAAAGCGGATGAAAGAGGGGCTGATACCCCCGGAGCCCATTACAGCCAGTTTAAACCCAGGAAGCAATAGTAATTCGCCAAGTTCGACAAACTTAATGCAAAATGATTCTGTTGTTGGAAGCAACGAGAACAGTCGAGAATCAAACTAGAGTTTGTGGAGAATGAAACTGTGAAATTGTGTATTCGTCGCCAAAGAAATAGTTGTAGTTTTTGTTTGGTTCTGACAATCCCGGGCAAAATATGTTTATTTATTTAGGTACTACTTATTTATTTATATTTATTTGAGACGTACAATAAAGTACTTTAAACTTACTCTCGTTTTCATGGTTGTAAATACGGAGGAAAACCCACACGGGACGGAACGAGTTTTATTACTTTGGATGAGTACATTTAATTTATAAATATGTACATAATATTAAGTATAGATGTTAGATAAGTTGCTCAGGGACTGTATATGTACCTACCAAATAAAACAATCTAAATTAATTCACTTCTCTGACTCGACCCTGTGCAACGCTACACGAAATTCAGAACGATCTGACTAACGACCAAAATCCAGAGCAAAATTTTTCGCAACGAACCAGAACTCCACCCACACTCTATATCACTCTTTAAGACATCAACCAAACTCCTGTTATTCTTATCAGCGCACTGAGAATTCCTCAGGTCGTCGTCAGTGTGTCTACAAGTGTACTCTTCCGTAGAGAACGACGTGGACACACTGGGGCTTCTCCCACAGAAGTACTGCCGCTTTTTCCGTTGCCACACCTCCACCCATCTGAAAACAACAAAAGTAACGAGACCAAAACACAAAAAATTGTACCCCAAGTCACAATCGCACGACCATTTACTGCCGCTCATCTGAAGACCTGTTAAGAACGTCGCTCGGGGTTGGTTCAACTTAGAACCAGTCGATGGGTTTTGTAAGTTCTTTAAGAGAGTGTTACCGCGGGCGTCAATACTGATGTTTCTAACATTGACCATGTTCTTGAAGATGTCTGTGGATATTTTAGTCACGCTGGTGTTATGAAGACACAGGTGAAAAAACGGAGAGCGAATTCCTTGAAACATTTTCGAACTGAGTCTCTTCACGCCTTTGCCAGTCAGGGTGACATTCTGGAGTTTACTGGGCCATAATCCGCTCATTTCATTGTCCATCTTCTCTGTGTTTTTCGAAATCTGAAAAGAAGTTAAAGCTTGTGGTGTTAACTCAGAGTTTACGTACGTGGACCTCCAGATTTTTGAGCCCATCGGTAAACTGCAACATTCTGGGAATATTGAAGTTTTTAACGTCTTGGTAAAGATCAATTTTCAGGGTCCGCAGCGACTGCAACTTACAGAAAGCCCCAGTCTACAAAATCCCTTCAGTTCTTTATAATCGTAACACCAAACCCACCTCTAGCGAACTCAGATCGGTTTGCCTCAAATCCAAATACTCCAACTGATTCGCCACCCCCAAAAGACTCGTATTGGTAAGAGTACTGATGGGATTCCCCATCATGGATAAGTGCCTCAGCTCAGTCAAAGAATGCGTCACGATTGGAATCACACTCAAGTCATTGAAATCTACATTGAGCCTGCGGAGAGACGAAATATTCCCAGCGACTTCTGTAGAGACCGTCGCTAAAGAGTTAAACGCCAGAGATAAAGTTAGAAGGTTCCGCGTGGGTAAAGTCGGGACTTGAGACAACGAAATGTTGTCTAAATTCAGATGAAGTAACGTGTATTCTAAACCTTGAAGACTCAACCCGTTGGGCTCCAAAGTGAGTTGGCTGTTATGGCCGAGACTCAGACTCGATAGCCGCGGCAAGCCTTTGAAAGTGGCGGCGTCGATTTGGCCTAGTCGGTTGTACGACAAATCTAACAACGTCAGGCTCTGAAAAAAAACAATAAAAATCGAAAGTAAGTAGAGGTGGTGTTACTTTTAATCTTTGAAGGTGCCCCCCGTGCGCTAATGAAGAGATCGCGTTCCAAGACAAATCCAGCTCGCATAAAGTCCCCACTGAAGCCACCGACAAACTCGTTAGTGGTAATTTCCCGAGTAAATTATGGGAGACATCGAGGCGCTCCAATCCAGCCTCTCTAAACAAGTTGTCAGGTAAAGACCGCAGTCTATTATGAGAAAAATCAACAATTCTTAAATTACTCGAAAATCTAAACAAGTCGCTGGGGATCTCGGCAATCCGGTTGTGGGACGCATGAAGAAACTGCAAGTTTCGTTTTACAAGAAATTATTGTTATCACCCTCGCACCTGAAGCTTCTTCGTATTTCTGAATGTATCAAAATCCATCTCGTATAACCTGTTATGTGAGACGTCGAGGACTTGTAAATGAGGCATGTGCCCAAAAACGTCTTTCGTTGCGTTTAAGATCCTGTTGTGGCTGAGGTAGAGGTGCGACAATGAGAGTTCGACGGGTTTGAAGAACTGCTTCGAGATGGTGGTGATGTTGTTGAACGAAAGGTCCAACACTTTTATGTTCTGAAGACCGGCCATGCCTAAACAATAAATACAAACTATTTTAACATGACATGCACCGCAACCATTGGAGCTAAACCAAAAAATTTGTGCGTTTTTACCTAACTCTGCTTCAAGATTCAAGGACGGATTAACAAGAGTCACGAGCTTGTTATGACTGAAATTCACATGAAACATCCCCAAGGAGCCGACTTGGTCAAACATCCCGAAATCCAACGAATTCAAACTGTTATACGCCAAGTCCAAGTCTTCCAGCTCTGGTAAATTCTGAAATGCTTCGTAAGCGATCGATGCAATCTTATTCCCCTTCAAGTTCACTCGTTTCACGTTCTTCAGATTCATGAAAGAGCGCCGATCTATGGATTCTATCCTATTGTCGTCTAAATGCACTTGTTCCAACTTTGGAAGATCTGCAAACGCGTGTTGTTGCACAAATTTGATGTTATTGAACGATAAGTACAACTCGGACAACTCGCTATGAATGTCGCCCTAAAATTACAAATGAAATTCACAGCGAAGCGGCGGAAACTTACTTGAAAAGTCCCTTTGTGGACGACCTCAATGACATTGTCATGGAGATGCAACGCTTTCAACTTCTTCAAGAAGTGGAAGGAAGTATCCGGCATGTTTTTAATTCTGTTGTTGCTGAGATCGAGTTCTTGTAAGTTAGTTAATGATTTTAGTGCGTCGGTTGGGATGTTCTGAACCGACGAAGACAACCCGTTGGACAGTTTTAAAGAAACTAACGATTCTCCGATCTAAAAGTTAAAGTCTTGAGAGGAAAACGGAAAACTATCGACTACATCAACAAAAGCCTTGTTCTCAATTTTGCTTATTTTGTTGTCGGAGAGGTGCAGCTTCTTCAAACCATGAACATGCTTAAACGCGTTGTCTTTGATAGTCTGGAGACCCCCATATGTGATCGCCAACTCCTCCAAATCCACTCCAAACTCTTTGAAATCATCGGAAGAGAGTGTCGGTTGCGATAACCGCGATAACGACAAAACTCTCAAATTTCTGAGTCTAGAAACGAAATTAGGAAGATTTAACGATGCCATAAAAACGCGTTAAGTTAATTTAACAGTAACCAAACCTCCTCAATTCCTGCAGAGCCACAGCTGCGTTGTCTCTCCCACTCAAATCCAAATTAAACAGCGAAAATTGAAACCCATTAAGCGATTGTACGGCATCAATTTTCGATAAAGTGTTGTCTTTTATAGACAGAGTCCGTAGCAGCTCGAATCTGTGGAAAACTTCTTCTGGGAGTTTGTCGATGTTGTTGCCGGACAAGTCAAGAGTCTCAAGGTAGTTTTCCAGGCCTGCGAACGCTAACGGTGAGATTTCTTTGAGTCCGCAGTGGCGCATGTAGAGCTCTTCGATCTTCGCCGACCGGAACGCGTTCTCCTACAAAGAATTTTCAAGAAACCACTGAAATGAGTTGATGTAGTACCTCCACGACGCTCAGAGGATTCCCATCAAGATACGTCTTGTTCAAGGTGTTGAAATACTGGAAGGAGGCAGCTTCTAACATTGTAATCTGATTGTAATCCAGTCGTAACAAGTCTAAGTTAAACAGGAAGTTATAGTTCACGTTTTGGACTCCAATTTCCGCAGCTGGTTGCATTTTCCCGATTTTATTATAACTAAAATCCACCATCCGCAGCGCTTTGAGAAAAGACAGTGCCTGGTACGGAATCGCTGTTAATTGATTGTCGGCGAGGATCAAATTAGCCAGTTTTCCCATTCCGTCCCTGAAAACCGAAGGATCTATTTCTTTCAAATTGTTGCCTCTCAGATCTATGGTTTCCACCATCGGCAAACCAGAGAAAGAGTCAGTGGGAAGATGCGTTATCGAATTGTCTCTTAAAATGAGCGTTACAAGAGAGTTTTCCAGACCCCTGAAGTTTTCCGGGACGATTTTCGCGAGGCTATTTCCGCTCAAATCTAAAAATCTCAACTTTCTTAAGTATCTCAAAGCTCGATTTGGGACACGCGTGAGTTGGTTGTAGCTCAAATTAAGCTCCCACAAAGAGCGCTCCAGCCCCAAAAACGTCTCATCGGGAATATAGTGCAAGGGGTTCTTGCTGATGATGATTTTATACAGCCCTGAAGCAAAATCACTTATGCTGGCTGGTGGTGGTGTTGGAATCTTACCTGTGCTTTGGAGGAAATACGGCTCTATCGTTCTTAGATTATTGTTTTCTAAATGCAACATGAACACTTTGGATACGTTTACAGCTTCTGGGATTCGTGGTAAGTGCACGTTTTGACATCGCACGATTCCGAGATCAGGACCGCTTTTTGAACAAGTACAAAACGAGCCGAAATGACAAGAGGGATATCTCGTGGACTCTACTTCACTGGCTCCGGTTAAGGAAATCCACACCATGAGGAAGAAGGTACCTAGGAGTAAAACGTAGGCGAAACGACAGAAAAATATGACATCCTGAAACGAGGAGTTAAAACCAGTGGTAACGAAGGAGAACGTACCATTTTAGACGCGTTAATTCAAGAGCCCACTGCACTGAGACACGCACACATCGCGAATGCCTAGTTAATAGTCAACTTCAACAATGACTAAGTAAACTATAATGAATCCTTAGCAGTGAAATGGGGCTTCCACTAATTGGATTAAATTCATATTTTCTAATGCAATATAACTTAAGTAGGTGGGTAATTATTCGAATTAAGACCATCTGGAATTGGTAGGTTTAATTCTTGAGAGGAATCTGTTGAAATGGAGCTGTAGCCTCTAAATGTTTGTGGATGACACTCAGATGATGATGATGATGGAAATCCACATCTGAGTGGGTGGAAAATTGAGGGCATGACCTATTTATTTGAACTTATTATGGAGTGGGCGTCATTGTAACATCAGTGTTTATTTCCTTGTAAATTCTAGTTTTAATACTAAAATTGCTAAAATAGAAACAATTCAGAAGGTCTGGAGCAAAAAATAAACAGATGAAAAACACAAGAAAAAAACGATGGGAGAAAAACAAAAAATTTATTATTTTATTATAATGAATTATTAATTATTAATTAAATAATTATGTAAGGCTCCTTCAAAACTTCTTTATATGGGCAATTTCCAGAAGTTTCACACCATACAGTTTCTCAACATCGCTGGCCAAATTCTCGATTTCTGTAAAAAAGCAAAATTATGTTCAACGTTCAAGTAAAAAAATATTAAAACTAACCATAATCCTGAAAGAGACATGGAGGAACAATCGGGTACTTTGAGAAATAAAACGCTGTTGTCACCTCAGTGTACGGAACTTTAGAAACCAACTTCACCGAAAAAGACGTGGGAGACTTACTAAAACCAGAAATTACTACACAAATACAACATTACAGGCACAGACTCTTTAATAAAATAGATGTCTTCTGACGAGGCGTTGATAGAAAAGTGGCTTAGATGCGGCTGTTTGAAGTCAATCCTCTGAATAACCTTTTGGAAATTCACTAAAACAGTTTCACAGAGCTTCTCACAGTAGGAATCGAAAGATTCATTGACGACCAAGCCATTTTTACGCAAATATATGAACTCGCAGACTTTATGCATTGACTGCAGAAACGACAACTTCAGTTTATTGCAAGTGACTTCCGTGAATGCAACGTTAGGGTTGTAGCTACTCTTTCTTGATCCACGCTTCGACTGCTTGGTTTTCAAGGAAGAAACGTCGGTTGAAAGTTCTCTAACAAGACCAAAATCAACATTATTATTCTCATCAAGTTGTTACGTACATACTTCCACTTTTCTACAATAGCGTCCTTAAAAGCCCCGGCAAAATTGTTAATAATTTGAAGGTAGTTTTTCTTTAGTTTTTCAAAACCCAGCTCGATGACGAGTTCCAAACTTTGAGAGAAACTTAAAGTGGGGACAGCCAGTTCCCCATTGACTAAATCCTTGACGATTTTTCCAACTAGAGAGTCGTCTGATTCCCAAACCTCGAATTCGCCCACGGCGAGTTTCTCGAAGAGGAAATGAAAAGAGCTTCGCAGAACTCCGATGGTGTTGCTGTCTAAAATACAAAGTCAATGCAAATTTCAATTAATACGCAAGCTTACATTTGAGAACGTCCCATAGTTGATCAAATACGTCAAGTCTTCGCAAGTTGCTTTCTTCAGTTTGTCTTTTGCTTGTTTTAGTGGCGAAGAATTCCTCCATGCTGGACGTAATTTCGGTGTAGTCTAAATCATTTGCTGCGTTAATAATCGTCGATTCTTTGAGAAGTTCCGGTGTTTCAAGCAGCTTGATGTAGGATTGGATGCTGCGTAATTCTTCCCAGAAAGCGAAATGGGGAGAATCTTTGTGACCGATAACGACTTGGCAATTCTAAAACAAACCAAGAAAAAATTACCACTCATATGTAATTAATTATTACAATACCATTTGCATCTGTGATTTCTTTGTTGATCCATCGTCGACTTCCACAGACGACAGTTCAAAAGATATATTTCCATGGTAATCGGCACTGCCGAAAGCGACGGAGTTTTTTAAATCGTATCCAAACAAATCGTAACTTTTTGTGGAAAAAACAGTAATCTAAATTAATAAAAAGTAAGAAAAATATAGCAAAAATAGTTATTAAACCTGAGCGTTTCTCCCGACCTCCCTAAGATGATCTTTTTTCATACTCTCCAAAGTTGAGATGCCTTTACTGACATTGCAGCATGGGAGAACATAAAGAAGCATATTGGTCAGTCTTTCTGGAGTTACTTTAGCCCCTAGTCCTATCGTGTGTTCAGCATCGTTTCCATCACAAAGACCATAAATAGCCTCGTATTTGTTAGCCTTTCTTAATTCGATATTTATAAATTTCCTAAAATAAAAAGTTGCATTTTAGATTAACCCATTACCGCCCGGTGTCCTATAATATAGGACAGTCAGTTTACAATTTTTTTAAAGTACTTTAGAATCGTTTCTTCCATATGTTTTAATTTTTACCATAAACTACTGCCTTTTGACTTTCCATTAACATTTTTTTTCAAGCAAATGGTTGTATCAGTTTTTAGCAAAAAAAATTAAAAACCTCGGTTTTCAGTGCATTTGTCTCTTGCGATTTTTGAGTTTTTGCGGAAATATTCGCGAATTCAATTTTTTTTCAACGTAACTGTGATACAAATATCTTGTAGTGTCCCACTTCAAATTCAAATTTCAAACTTTTCGCGCCACAACGACCGCAGGGATTTTTGCGTTAAGAAGTTGGTGGACTTGGTAGTTCACCGCCGCCACAGCGGAGGAGGCGGGCGACGCCGGAGGCAATCATTCTTGGTACGACTTCGGAACTACCAAGGTGGCTGTGTAATCGAGTGCGTTTCGTCATATTTTTGACAGTGTTAATTTTTATTGCTATTTTGTTTCAATTTTTCATTTTTGCGTTTTTGTTAATTTTTTTGGTTGGTCAAAATCTTTTAAACATTTTTTTTTATTTTAACGGGAGTGTAGTGACTATTTTAGGGCTTCTTGTAGAAGCGCTTGTGTGTTGTCACCTTTTGGTATGTAATTATTTTTGTCATTTGTTGTCTTAAGAAGGAAGTTTCTCCGGATTCATGTAAAGTAGTTATTTTCTGTACAATTCTAAAGTAACGCGTTTTTTTTTTGATGACGTAAGCGTCTGGATTCAACCAGTGTTCGCCCGCCGTCCGATAAGACACGTGCAGAAGCAGTTTAGATTCGTGGAAACCCGATAGTTTTGGGAACTTGAATTTTATTCGATTCTGTTCAAAGGTTTATACTGTTGAGTTCGAAGGATTAAAAATAGAATAGGATTTTAAAGAAATTGTGAAATACATCAAATTAACTGGAAATGTCTTTTTGAATCGCTCTGTGTCATTCGCGAGCAAAAATGAGTACATTTTTCCTAAAGTCCACGACTTTCTCTTCCATTGTATTTTATTGAAACTGAAACTGAAAATTTATATGTTTATGTATTTTATGTATGTCCCTTGTTTTCTTAGCTGCTCTGTACTTGTCCGAACCCAATTCTCCTTTCTAGATTTTCTTCGTCACAAAAGACTCAACATAACAAACAGCCTCTCGCGTTAATGTTAGCATGTTCTTTTTAGAGTGTGATCAATTCAAAATTAAACTTTGATTTTTGACTTTCGAAAACCCTCCAGTGCTGGAAGCTTGTTACGTGGGACTCGCGGGGTAGTCAGGGTTCACCTAACTAGCGGGTCTTCCGCGGGTGAGATGTTGGTTACTCTTAATCTGGCCATAATTTGTTAGTACTCTCGATAAGACACCGCCTGTACTATGCTTGCGGAATAGGAAAGATTGTCTTCGGGTCTTCCGAAAACATAATCTCGTCCTGTTTCTGTGTGTCGCCTTTGAAAATAATTATCTTTTATTAATGTTTATTGATAAATTGTTTGTACATGTCTACTTGGTAAATTGTGTGTTGTTTTTCATTGTTATTTTGTTTAAATAATTTTTGTAGTTTGATCACACTCACAACAGAGCGAATGGGAGATTTTTGTAGTTCTTTTGATGTAATTCACTTTCCGTTAATTTGTTTATTGCATTTTTGTACCGAAACGTTTCTTTGTAAAGTGACTTCTTTTGACATTAAAGATTATTAAGAATTTTGTAACATGATCAGTTCGTCTGTTCAAATGCTTGTAATTCTTGAACAATTAGCTGTAAAATTTAAATCAAAACCATTCAAACTTTTAAAGTCTAAATAAAACAAGTTAAACCACATTTTGTCTGGTGTATTTTTATTTCTTTGTATTGGTACGCTCTTCCCAAAAGACGATGCACTGCTTTGTATCCAACGAACATCCGCCTTCACAACACAACGTAGGTCCTAGCCGTTTCAGACGATCACGATTTTCGGCCATTTTATTTATTTTAAAGTTCGCGGTTCTCGAGTTTGGCGGTTCATTTGAATTTTGGCGGAATTGGGTTACAGATCATTACAATATGTAAAATTTATGAAAAAAAAAAGTATTATTTCTGATAGCGCGCGTTAATGGGTTAGCGTAAAATGTATTAGAACAATAAATTAGTACCTTGCGTTTTCTACGGTGAGAGGGTACTGCTCGGCTTCCTCCAGAGTCCAGCTAGAGGGTCTTTCAACAATCACGGCAGCGCAAATAGAATCATTTTCTTCCAAATCAGTTTGTAGAGGGTTTCCTGTAAGTTCTAGTATGCTAGTGTCACTAGAGTTGTTCAGTTGTTCAGGACTCGAAGACACGACCTTTTCTCCCTGTTAAACATTCATTGAACGAAATTCTTATTAAATGGGACACAAACCTTTAGGAAAACTAATTTCGGATTGAAGTCTTCCAGAATTCGTTGCAAATAACTTGGTGGATTCTTTGGGATCATCTCAATATTCTCCATTCTTTTAAGTTCACAGAACACTCAAACGGAAGAGAATGATTGTCGAATTGACGACCGACGTGTTTCTGGAATAAAGTCACTGCAAGGTCACTGCTACCTGAGAGTTATCTCTGCTGCCACATGAGTTTTTCTTTGCAAAAACGCGTTCAAGGTTTGAAAATGTGTCGGATGTTTTTAACGAACTAAAAATTTAAAATGACGTTTCGAGGCGACATCTTGTGGGAGTTGTCACCTTCTTAAGGTGGGAAAATCAAATCCAATTTTTGTCCAATGTTTATTACGAGTTAATTACAAATTGAAATTGTCAATCATTTGTAAATCACACCAAATAAGATGTACAAAATCTATATAGATAAAAAAATATATACAAACTTTGGTTTACAATTTCTTGTTTCTACTGTTTCTATTAAATACATTACTGCTTTATCACAAACTAAGCTGGACGGTTTACGAGATTGCTTGCATAAAACAGAAATTTCCAAAATCTGGTCCCAAACATAAGTTTTGGCAGCTTAAGTGCACTTTGGAAACACTGTTTGCACTTACAGTTAAGAGTATTACAATTACATGTCAACAATTAAGTATCTACATTAATAAATACTATAAGTACCTAGTGCTCTATTAATACTTAAAAACTTACATTGTAAACAACTTAAAACAATTTGATCAGTATGAGAAGGCGGCGAACTGGCTCAAAACCAGTGTGATCACAATAAAAAAACTCAAATGAGCCGTTCTTCAGGTGGTGGTTTGAGAACGTGGTCGAGTTCAACTCTTGGATTACAAAATTCCTGAGCGCTTGGACTGTACGTACCTCTCGTGGCGCGTTTACTTCTTGCGATATTCACCAAAATCGCTAAACCTATAGCGATGCCGACGCTGATGATTAAAACAATGGGAATGACGATGTATAGCACGTTAACGTGGTCCACTTGACTAGCTGCCACCTGAAAATACTTCAGTCACTTAAATCTTAAGACTATTTCCCACAAACCTTGTAGTCGCTGCAGTTTTTCCCTGTGTAATTATCCTTGCATTTGCAGATATAGTCCGCTTTGTCTGTGCACAACGGCACGCATTCCCCTTCCACACAAGGCTTAACAGTCTCGCACGGATTATCCAACTCGCAAAAGTGCCCACATTTATTCTTATCATCACAAGAACACCGGTAAGTCCCCGGCATGTTCTCGCATCTTCCTTCGGGACCACAGGGATTCTGACTGTTTTGACACTCGTCGATGTCCATCTCGCATAACAAACCGTTGTAACCAGTACCTGTGCAGTTGCAATCATATCTGTTAACTCCATCGATGCAGATACCGCCGTTCTGGCACGGATTTCCAGTGGGCGCTTTACAGTCGTCGATGTTAAAATCGCAGAATCTTCCTTCGAAACCACGCACGCATTTGCAGAAGGGGACATCTTCCGTCGTGTTGCAGCTGCCTTGTTGGCAGTGTTTGCGCATACAGAAGGGGGTGTCGCACAAGGGGCCTTCCATGCCTTCGGTGCAAAAGCAAGTAAAATTGTTTCCTGTCGCTTCGTCTAAAAACAATCCATGATTTAATTGCCAGAGCTTTAAAAGAGACTTACTTGGACCGGTTTTGCACGTGGCGCCTTCCTTGCAAGGTTTATTGTCGCACGTGATGAGAATAGGAGCCTCGCATTGCTTCCCGGCGAATCCTTCAGGACAATCGCATTTAAAAGTCCCGATTCCGTTGTTGCAAATTCCTCCATGTCTGCACGGATTGCTCAGACACTCATCGATGTCGTTTTCACAGCTAACAAATTAAAGGATGGGTAAAGAAGACACAACACCAAAAATACGTACTATAACCCATCGAAACCAGGCTCACACTTGCATTCGTACTCTCCAATCAGATCGACGCACGTGGCGTTGTTCTCACACTTGTTGTTTTCACATTCGTTAATATCAATCGAGCAATCATCAGCGGTGTAGCCTTTGGTGCAATTGCACTTGTACGTCTCCGTGGAGTTGATACAAACGCCATCATTGTCACAGTCGCTGGGGTAGCAAAGGATGCAACCAATTTCCGGCCTGAAACTCGAATCAAGCTCGAAATAGTGATTCTTGAGCGAGAGTTGGTCGGTTGGGAAAAACGGAAGTAAGAGTCCTCCAATCCTCACTTCGTGGAGACAACCCTACAACGATAATAATGATCACTGATCAATAACAATTTAAGACGAGTTTACTTTAAATCGATCAGTCTTCTTATCTTGGTCCACTTTATACAGTAAGATATCCGCCCCGTCGTCGCTCACTTCCAAAGAATTACTCGTGATGGACATCGTCGTCGTCGTGTCACTCACAGGAATGTACCCAGTCATATTAAAATCAGAGCTATCAATAATAGATTGATAATCAAACGTTTCTTCGTCGCTGCCTCCAACGTAAATATCCCCGTTTTTCAAAATCTCAGTAAAACTATCGATATCAAAGTTCATCACTTTCATATTGGGAATCTCATCCATGACCATGTCCTTGAAACCTCCTTTCAAGATCGAGTTCTTGTACTCGAAGTACAGCGTCAGCCACTGTCCTTCAAAGTGATCTTTTCTGAATCGTTTAGTCTCCTGAATTTTGTTTATTCTCCACTCGACGACAACTTCATTGTGGTAGATAAAAATCGAGAAGTAGTCACTTTCGTACTTGGCGTAGAAAACGGTGCCCCAAGACCTAGTGCGGTATGTCAACTCGAGAGTATCGTAAGTTATGGATTTCGTAGAGTTCGCCCAAACTACACGGTGGTACTTCAGCGGCGACGATTTTCCATCAAATGTCGCATTGGCCACGCATTCAGAACCATCTTCAAGATTTTTACAAACAGATTCAGCGGGACATTTTTCAATCTCGCAGAACTCGAGATCTGAGCAGTCTTTGCCTTTGAAACCACGCGTGCAAATACATCTGAAAGTACAATAGAAATTCTCACGGTTTTAAAGTGGCGAACTCACCTGTAGTCATTCCAGGTATTTTCGCAGACGCCGTTATGCAGACACGGATTTATCTTGCAGGAGTCATCCGAACGCACGCCTTCCAACACGGTCTGGTTGTCGAAAATTACCTCTCCAAACGGCATGGGTATGTCCAACTCTTGAGCCTTCAAAGGGAAGAACTCCACGACCATGGTGGAACTCCCGTTGCTTATCTGCACGTCTTGGATAATCCCTTTGAAATGAACATTACTAGGCGGAGCCGCGATAACAGCAGACGTGGTCGGTGCAATGTCCATCTTTACAAGATTGTCATTAGCTTGGCGAACTGGTCGAGTTTGAGGTGGACCGCCCAAGAACAAAATTTCAGCGTCGAGAGTTCCAGTGGACGATATAGTCTTCCTGAAGTATTCCGTTCCGTTTAATTTAACCTGAACTAGCGTAACGTTTCTGATGACCTCGATGAGGTGGTTGTAACCGTTGTCTAGCTTGACTCCACCCACGGTGTAGGCTTCTGGTGTACCATTGAATTGTATCCGTACCAGCAACTCTCCGCTTTCTAGTTGAGCAGCAATGTACGTTTCATCCAGAGGTGTTTTCGATTTCGGCGCCGATCCCAAGTAGAAAATTTGTCCCACGGATTGTCGGGTTCTTATAAACATGCTGATGTCGACGTTGGTGCGAACCGCCCGTTTGGCGGCGTTATCCACGTAAACCGTCACCAAAGAATTCGTTATGTTTTCATAACCGAACGTGGCAGCAGTGTAATCTAAAAGAAGTGAGTAAAAAAAATCGCAATTGTGGTGTTATCAAACTTACTATATTGGCAAGTGTGTCCCAAGTACGGACGTCCACAAGTACACCTAAAATCGAGCCACAAATCAGTGCAGTGTCCTCCGGAGTGACACGGATTGGGGTCACACTGGGGCTGTCTCTGGCAATGACTTTCAACGTTTTCGTATCTGACAGAAGTCGTTTCTCGCTCTTGAGGCAGTATCCATTCGCCGTTGATTAAGATGTCTTCAGTGCAACCTACTAGTGGTTGTCCGTGTGTTAACTTCTTCAGATTGTTTGGGGTGCCTCCGATATATGTTACTGGGAAGCTAGTGTAAGTAGTTCCGTTGGAATTCTCGTTGAAACTTATCGGATAAATTGTCTGTTCATCGTTGGCAGATAACACCAAATGGGTGGAGTTAATCGCCACGAACACTCTCTGCCAATTACTATCATTCAAATTGGACCCAATAAAAACGCCCTCCCACTTATTCAAAAGACTCGAATGAAGATTCAAACGCCCTTTAGACAACTCCAGAATATAATACGTCAAGCCCCGCCCCAAAGCCAGTAGCCCATCCCCTAGAGTCGTTTTGAAACGGAACTGGATATCGTACCCCTCCTCTCTGGCGGTGTTGATCGTAATCACCGACTTCCCATTCAAAGACATAGTGGTAACTCTTTCGCAGGTGTGCCCATGGAACCCATTAGGACACGAACAGTTAAATCTGTGTATATTTTCGTTGAGTAAATACGGTTTACAAGTCCCGTTGTTTAAACAGGGATTGTCTTCACAGCCTGTGAGTTCAACTGAGCAGTTTTTACCACCATAGTTTGAGTCGCAATCACAGTAGTACGACGCTCGTTTATCCAGACATCTGCCGTGGAGACAAGGGCGATATCGCTCGCATTCGTCGATGTCGATATCGCAGCGTTCACCTTCAAACCCTTCGTCGCAGTCGCAGATATAACCACCGATTTTATCGACACATGTGCCGTCGTAGCACGGGGAGCTCTCGCATTCGTTGATGTCGATTTCGCAGTTTTCGCCAGTCACGCCTTCCACACAGAGACATTCGTAGCTAGAAGAAAAACGTGATTCCGATTCGTTTCAGTCTGGAGAACTTACCCTGCGGCGTTGTCGTAATTAAATTCTCTAGCAAACACTTCAGGAAGACCCTCCATTTGATACAACGTCATGTTGGATCTTTCCAAGCACGTTCCGTTATATTTGCACGGATTACTTTCGCACTCATTGATGTCTTGCTCGCAGTTTTTACCGACATATCCCGGATAACACGCGCATTCGTAATCTTTGACTTTATCGACGCATTTAGCGCCGTTTTCGCACGGATTGCTGATACAATCGTCGATGTTTATCTCGCAGTGGATTCCCGTATAGCCCGTGTCGGTGCAGTTGCACGTGTAGGCGTTGAGACCGTCGATGCACTCGGCGCCGTTCAAACACGGAGAAGACTGCAAAAATCATGTATTTGTGAATAAAAATTTATTTTTTTTACCTCGCAATCGTCGATGTTGATATCGCAAATCTTCCCAGTGAGTCCCGGTTGGCAGATACAGGTAAATTCGTTGATACCATCGATGCAAGTGGATCCTTGCATGCACGGCATCGATTCGCATTCGTTGATATCGATGGAGCAGTCTTTCCCTTCGTACCCCGGAGGACACAAACATTCGTAATTGTTGATTTTATTAACGCACGTGGCGTCGTTTTGACACGGCATCGACAGACATTCGTCGAAATCCAAGTTGCACCTCTCACCGGTATAGCCCGGTCTGCAGTAACACTGGAAGCTACCCTTCGTATTCTGGCAGATTCCCTCATTGCAGATTCCGGGAGTTTCTTCACACTCATCGACATCCACCTGGCACTTATCACCTGTGAAATTGCTGAGACATTTGCAGACGAATCCTCCGGGTTGGTCGCTGACGATGTCGCAGCCTCCTCCGTTCATGCATGGATTCTTGGCGCAAGGATCCACTTCGAGCGTGCAATTCTCTCCTGCAAAACCTTGCGGACATCGGCAATCGTAATTGTTAATCAAATCGACACACATTTGCCCAACTGGACATCTAACACCCACGCAATCATCAACGTTAACTTCGCAGTGAGCGCCCGTGAAGCCAGACAAGCAATTACACGTAAAGTCATGCTGATTTGGAGCTGTTATGCATGTAGCGTTGTTAAAACAAGGTTTCAATTCGCAGGCGTCGTATGGCACATCACAAAATGCACCCATCCATTGTTCTGTGCAATTGCAAGCGATTCCGTTTGGTTGTTCAATGCATTGACCGCCGTTTTGGCAAGGGTGCGAAAGACAGTCGTCTGATTTACTTTCACATAGTTTACCTGAAATGTAGGAAATGAAGAGGATTAGCGGAAATTCGGTGATGGGCGTTGCCGTCCACATTTAGAAAAAAGACAGTAACCTGGATTAGTTTGTTAAGACAGTAGTAAAGAGATAAGCGCAAACTTGAGTCATTTTAGAACAAACAGAATTTTTTATCGCCACCACGTGTTTGTTAGTACTGGACAAAATCAGCGCATGCCATTGCTGTGACACATGCACACAACAACCATAACCAATCAATACCTTTCACCAGGTGCAATTCCTGTTAACAAGAAGTGTCGCCTTTAAAAATAACCACCTCCACTCCAATTGTGCAGTAGAAGTCACCCAGCTGTGAATCATCAAACTATTAAGTCACTAAACGAAGAAGTTCATGCAATTTAAGAAAGCATAGAAACACATGTTTTCTTGTACATCATGCCTATTACAAGTGAAAGTGTTAAATTCACTACGCTTCTACCTGTGAAACCAGGCGGACACGAGCAATTGAAGTATCCGTTCCAAGGGGTGCACGTTCCCCCGTTTTTGCACGGATTGTTGAGACAGAGACTGTCGACGGAACAGTTGGGGTAGATCCCTGGATATTCAGGTTTACAGACGCACCCCCACGTGCTCCCGGAGTCTACACAGTCGCCGTACTGGTGACACTTTGTGATGTCACAGGAGATTTGTCTGTCTTCGGCTTCGCAACGCTCGCCCCCAAATCCTGAAGGGCAACGGCACTTAAAACCGTCTCCATTATCGATACAAGCGCCGTGATTTAGACACGGCTGCGACATGCACTCGTTGAGAATCTAAAAAAAAAATTACATTCACATCGATATAAACACTCGTCTTACGTTCTGGCAATGGGTGCCCCCATATCCCGGCAAACACTGGCACAAGTACCCTCCATACGTGTCAAAACAAGTCCCATGATTCGCGCAGGGATTCGTCAGACACTCGTTGATGTTAACGTCGCAAGTCCGCCCTGCATATCCCGTCCTGCTACAATCACAGGTGAAGTTATTCAAACCATCGTGACAAACTCCACCGTTTTTGCACGGGTTTGGTTTACACTCATCAATGTTTGATTCGCATCGGGAGCCGATGAAGCCGGGGAGACAAAGACATTCAACTTCACCGTTGAAAGTGCAAGTGCCTCCGTTTTGACAAGGGTTGTGTTGGCATTGTGGGTGGACGACGACTTCTTTTTCGCAGTGTTTCCCAGTGAAGTTAGGAGGACACCAACAGGTGTACTCGCCGGTGCTGTCAGAGTTACAAGTGGCACCGTTCTTGCAAACTGGAGGTGTTTTCTCGCATGCGTTTCCAATATCCAGCTCGCAATTTTTACCGGTGTAACGAGGCAGACAATTACAGGTGTAGCCGTTTTGACCGTTTAAACAGGTGCCGCGACGCATGCAAGGTTCGGTGATGCACGCATCGTATCCTTTCTGGTGTTCTTTAGGGGTGCAGCTATCTTCGGGGATGGGGCATCTCTCGAATCTCACGTTGTGGTTGTATAAAATAACTGACTGGTCAAAAACGAGCGAGGGGCCTTCTAAAAGACAACCGCTGAATTGTTTTCCGACCAACAGAACTGACGCTCCTTCGTTGTACAGACCGGGACTATTCAAAAGCTCGTTTTGATAAGTAGAGTTCGCGATCAACTGGAAGTAACAATGAATTAAAAGAACGTGGAATTATGGAGTTTTACCCTTTGCTCGTTGTCCACTATCATGCTCAAGTTCCCCAGTTCATACTGTAAAACCACAACGTGCCACTTTTTGTTTAAAAAATTCCCTTTAATTTGTTGACCAAATTGCTGTCCTGCGGTTTTCGCAGAAAAAACGACACCGTCAGCGCTGACTTTCAGTTCGAAGTGGTCGTCGTTTTGTTGCTGCTTGAAGAGAGTACCCCCTAGAAAATTGGGGTTTTAAGAGATTTTCTTAGTTTTAGTGGTCATTTTTACCTGTACATGTCCTAAAACTGAGGCCCGTTTGTCTTTTCAGTGAGATTGTGGTCTGCAGTCTAAGGTATGAAGAGCCGTTGAAATATGCTTCAGATTGGTTTGAAGGGCTCAGGGTGAGGCCATTTATGGTACATAAGTAGCATATAACTAGAAAATTGTTTTCGTATAAAACAATAAACAAAATCCTTCAAGTGTGGAAAGGTCAGGTTTGTTTAAGGATCAAGTGGAACAGTTAGACATTGTTCACGGTTTTATGACTTTAGATTTAGAATTTAGAAGTTAAATCTATTGAGACTCAAATCATGAAATTAATCTTCCTAAGAAAGAGCGTTGCATAATAATAAAGTCGCCGCTCACAAAGGACAAAAAACTACAAAAATTCTTATAGCCGTTAATTTATTGTTTGTGTGAGTAAAGAACTTGAACTCCACAGTAAAATAACTGCTGGTTGAAAAAATTATTTAACAAAATAAATAACATTTTTGCTTGCTTTTACTTCGCTAATTAAATTGGCATCATTGCAATACAATACGCGTTTCTGAAAAAATGTTCTCTATATCTTTATCCCACAAATATTGAATTACTGCAGTTTTCTTTCCTTCTGTACACCAATAAAACCGGAAGCTGAAGGTTGCTTCGCGACAAACACAACTTTTTTATAGGTAAACATGTGTCTTTCCCACAATAAAACGATAAAATTATTTACATTCGACAGCACGTTCCAACATTGTTTACATTGATAGGATCTTAGATTTTCTGATTATTGCAAAAAAAGAAATCTCAAAACTTCATATCCATTACAGTTACAGCTATTGTAAGTATGAAACATGGCTTTGTTTCAATGTATCAGGCAAAACAATCATTAGGGGGGTCACAGACTTGGTTTAACTACAATACTACAATTTTAAACTCATTAATAAGAGCAGTCCACCGCGAAGACCTTGCAAATTATTGGCTCCAAACTTGTAAGACGTTTTCTGAAATCTTCAGATCAACTAAATTGCCCCAGATTTTCACATAATACAATTCGAAAAGATACGCATCAGTGAAAATAGGAAAAATATTATTATTCTGGGCCCCCACACTTCATATTTACGTAACATTATTTGAAATTTATACATGACTGAATCTCCAAGACTTGTAAATCTTGTGACCTACATGTTTATAGCGGTTCCAACTTTTTTTTATGATGCAAACCCTCGTTAATACCTGGTCCCCCTTGACTCTGATAACGGCAACCCCCAGCATCGTTTCGCAATTTAATAGCTAACGCAAGAACTTGAGAATTCCAATTTTTTCTTTGACATAGCTAAACAATGACTTGTGGATGACTAATATCATGAAACGGAAGAATTGGGTGATGGTATCAGCGGTGGTAGCGTCAGACTAAAGAGGTAAAACGTGTACGAAGCCGGAAGTAAACACTTACCGAAGAAAACAGAAATTGTCTCCAACCTCCAACCGTTGAAATTCATAGCGAACGTCTTGGAAATGGGCCTGGGGTGAATCAAAAGGGGCACATTTTAGTTGAACTCGTCGTTTAGTGTTGAATGGATTGGGGCACTTAGTCACGTAACATTTAGGAGGAAAATACACAATTGGGATGAATTCACACACACGACAGCGAGTAGCCACACAACTGGAATGTCAGTGACAGTGGTTTGTTTGTTGTTTTGAACAGGCCGGTTGGCAACGCTGAAACGCATTCCTGTCAACGTCAGTCTGTCAAACTCTAACCTAATTCTTTGTTTTGAAAGTTTGAAAACACAAACATGGCTCTATACGACAACAAATATTGGCTGCTGTCGCATATTCGAAACTCTTTCATTTCCACCGATGATACAGGTACGTGCGAGAATTCGTAAAATCATCTTCAGTTGTAAAATTCAGGTATGTGCGAGTTGATTATGGCCGGCGAAGAAGGCGTCCGGAAGCACCTCAAACAGAGGCTAGATCCGTACCCTGATGATGAAGACAGTGAAGATGAAGACGATCTATCTCATGAATCCTATGACTTGCAACTAGACACTGATTTTCCTATAAGATACAGATCTAACACTGCTGTTCAACTGGAAAAGTTGGAACAGGAGAGAAAAAGAACAAGCAAAATGAAACACGTCAAGTGGGAAAGTTCACCCCCGGCTTTATCACAAGAGCAACTTCTTGATTTGTTTGAGAAAAAGGAAGTGAAGCCTAAAGAAACCAAACAGTCCCTTTTTTCAAAGAATTTCAAACAATATGGGGTGATGCCTTCAAATCCTTTTATCCAGTTTGCGAAATTCGACGGTACCGGACATATTAATGTGCAGACCAAGAAGTACAGGATATTTTTAACCATGTTACCAGAGCACCAGAGGAATTATCCCATCCCTATTTGTTGCACAATCAATGCAAGAATTGTAGATTTGATTGGATTAATTCTCCTCAAAAGCAGGTAGCTTTGTCGTATTAATATAACCGTTTTTTACCCCAATTTATTTAGCACAATGCATGAAGATTACAACTGGAAGCCTGTCCAAACCTACGGCCTTTACATAACTGAAGAAGACGGCGAAGTCGACCGAGATTTTCCTTGCCTGGACCCGCGCGAAAACATCGCCAAATTCGGCTTCTCATGTTTAGGTTTAGTGGAACACTCTGACCCCAACAAGTGCGTTAGTTTTGGCTCAGACTCTATTTCAATCACCAGGTCTGACCACGACAAAAGAAGTAGAGGTGAGACCACAGCGTTGAATGACCCCCCACTAAATGTTTTGTAGATTCCTCAAAATCTGATCAAGAAAAACAGATCTCATCAGACTTACATCTAATGGACGTCCATAAAAAATCGATGGAAGCCCCCTTATACACGTCGTACCACGTTTGCATGCTTACTAAAATGCGTTCAAAAGTTGAGATTCACTTGGGAGTGAGTGGAGAGAAAATTGAGATTGATCCCGTGCAGAAAAACACGAAATTTAATTTTGTCAAGCAAAAACCGATCAACCATGACATGGACACGATAGCGTGGTGCGAAACTGTTGAAGCTAAAAGCAACAAGAGCGTGTTTAGAATCTATTACAGTCCATATGGCGGGAGTAACCCAGATGGTAAAGTTTATAGATGTGGGGGGACGTTGTCATTGTTTTTTTACAGGTGCCCCATCAAGTCCGACTCTGAACACCTCCGCCAGTTTTAAGAGCTACGATTTTGAAGCAGATCACAAAACTGCTGAGGAAATAGTTCACAAAATTAGTTTAATTCTGGAGCTCAGATCTGGCGACACTAGGAAAGAGTACTTGGCGGCACAGGAGCGCAAGTTTTACAAAAAGAAGGGTCTTATTTAGTTCATTTAATAATTACGAGTCAAAGTACGATTGTGTTTTTTTGTAACTCTGACATAACCTCAAACGTCAAGCCGTTTCGCTTGCCTTGAACACTGAACCCGAATTATAAAAAGGAGAGATAAAGTAAAAGTTTTCACATTATTTCTTCACTTTTGGCGGTGATACCGTGAGTGAAATTAAAAATGTTTTGCTTTTTCTGCGTGTGTTGACGTCGATTCCTAACCTCCCGCTGTCATTTGTCATTAGTGTCATTATCCCCAGTGTAATGTTTGCGACGAATTGAATTTAATAATATACGGGAAAAGGTCGTAGAGCCCCATTATGGTTCAGTGAAAATTACACGATTCATTCTCACGGATCAGGCCTAGAAAATGGTGATAATATAGTGTTGGACAACATGGATATTTTTCTATTCATGTTCTTAATTTTTATATCCTTTTTGATTGGAATTATTGTAACTTTGGTAGTGCAGTATTACATTTTGTATTCTTTTTTTCAAAAGAGTCCAATAGTTGAACCGTCGGAGAAACAGAGCCCTATAAACTACAGTTTACCTGATGTAAGTTTTTCATTTTTTTTTTCATTGAGAAACTTGAGGAATATTCCAGTCTTTGAAGCAACAATTAGAAGATGAAGACTTACATGCAAAGAACAGTGCCACGAGCTTATCAGTGAGCTTAGTATTACAATTTTTATTTCATGAATTGCGCCACTCTGAAGCAATCAAAAGATGGCTTTACAAGAAACTTAGTTTAGAATTTGAGGAGCTTTTAACCAAGACTACAATAGGGAAATTTTTTGAAGTTATTAACGTAAGTCCGTTAATTTTTTTTACTTGCATAATCACTCCACTTTAGATTAGAGATATGAACTTAGGAGATCACTTCCCCAACATTAAAAACATTAGCATTGAGGATGTTAAAATTGATAACAAAGAGGGCCACATTGACACTGTGAGTTTATGTCTAGACCTGGACTACACAGGTAATTTTTTATTGAGTATTGATGCCAAAATGAAGTTTGGAAAAACCGCGTATTTATCTATAAAAGGTACCCTCATCTATTCCACTAATATTGTCGATAATTAGCTCTGATTTCAGTTAATAAAGTCAATGGATTAGTTAGACTTCAGTTTACTAGACACCCCTACACTCATTGGTCTTTTAGTTTTTATAGTGATCCTGTAATTGAGTTAGAAGTAGAGTCTCATTTCCAAGGGCGACAGCTCCAGTCTAACATCACTAGCCTCATAGTTAACCAAATTAAGAAGGCCATCAGGAGGAAGCACACATTACCTAATTACAAGATCAGGTAATTATTGATTTTCAGTAAAAGGTGTAGGCAGGGGCGAAACGCTGACGTCAAGCCGGCCGCCGAAATTAGGCACGATAACAATGAATAAGAATTTCTTGTATAATTCTTTTAATAATTAGACAATCAAAATTGAGACGCTATTTGCTTATTAATTTTAGATACAAACCGTTTTTCATCAAAACAGACCCCAGCCAGTTAGACATAGAAGACAGTGAGATAATTCCACAAGGCCAATTAGAAGTCTCTTGCATTGACGTGTCAAGATTAGAGCTCTCAGGCTCGGTTCAGAACATTTATTGCACCGTTGCCCTAGGTGGGTACTTTTTCTATAATTTTATCTTGTTGACGCCTTTTGTAGATACAATTCCTTGGATTTGTCTGTACGAATCCGACGAAAAAACTTACATGATTTTAGAAGTGACCATGACGAAACTAAAGCAAGCCCAACTGGGTGTGATATTTAAACAAGAAAAAAGCTCAGTGTCTATAGAAAGCGTTTCTCCTCACAGTTGCGCGTTCAGATCAGGCCTAAAACCTGGTGATATTGTACTAGCCGTCGAAAACAAAACCGTTATCAGTGTTCCTCAAGTCGCCAAATTTATCAAATCCGTCACGTCAACACACGTGACTCTCCGCGTGAAGAGAATTGTTGAATCGTACGTTATAAGGAAAAAACACGCGGATAAAATGGAGAAAAGTTACAGTGAAGAACCGGAAGTTCACTCTGAAGAAAGCAGCTTTATAATAGTAGACAATGTTGAAAAACGAGAGAAAAAGACCGAACTGGATAAAACCCCGAAAAGCCTTTCAAGCAACGAAAACGTATCTAAATTTGCTCAAACCATCGGCAATTTCAGTCTGCGCAAAAGAAAGACGTCGGTTTCAGACAGATCGGAAGCTAGTACAAAAAGTACACCGAATTCGAGCGTGCCAGGGACGCCCCAACACGGGGCTTTCAGACAACATTCGATTCCGTTGTTGTCCTCGGCGAAGAAGCTCTCGATTTCGGAGCTCCCCGAGATTATAAGAGACGCCGCGGATGCAGATACCGTTGTGGAAGTCGGAAGAAGCAAAGACTTGAGTGCAACCTCAGTTCTTTGTTTTAATGATGATTTCCAATTTAATCTAAAACGGGGGAGCAAATGCGTGAATATTAATGTATGGGGGACCATTTTTGATGACAAAGATGTGTTGTTAGGCTATGCGAATATTCCCTTAAGTCATGTCTTGAACGAGTGCTTTAACAGCGTGCTCGGGCATTATATGAGGAGGTACTCGTTTCTACCACCAGCGTTTTCACTTCCTAACAGGTAGAAAATGACCCGGCGCATCCACCATTTTAAACATTTCTTGCAGCCAGACTCACCCTCTGATGTCCCACTCTGGCTTCGAGCACGTGTTTTGCTACGGCGATATCCTCCTCTCCTTCATTTGGTCTCACGAAGACGACGTCGAACTCAAGCGCAAGATGTCCACCGACATCCTCAACTCTGACATTGAACATATCTCAACATCCCCAAGTCTCAAACACGATTTTATCAGAACTCAATTCCACCGAACCACCCACTGTGATTTTTGTTCGAAAAAGGTAAAATTCTCTTTAGTATTCTCTCAATTTAGATTTCCCCATTCTAGATTTGGTTAAAAGACGCCGTGCAGTGCCGCGAATGCGGTCTCTGTTGCCACAAGAAATGCATTGCGAAATGCCAGACAAGCACTGCGTGTGTTCAAAGCGACAAAAAGACGGAACCGGAAGCAGTTCAGCCGGAAATTACAATGACGGAGCCTCCCGATGAGCCGTCGGAATACTCTGATTCAAGCTTGAAAAGAGTCAACAGTGTGAAGAATCTTGCAATTCCAGGTTTGGCACCGGAAGTTGTGGTTTTGGGTTGTGAGTGTGTTTTCAGGTGCTCATTTGTTGTCGAGTGTGTCGAAAAGTTTACCGCCTTCACCTCAGCGAACACCAAGCCGCAAACAATCGATATGTAATATGAATCCGTTTGCTTTATGCCCCAGCGCGTTGGAGGACGTGCAAAAGAAACCGGAAGAAGCATCTGAGAGTGTTAATCGTTTGTTGGAACAGGTGATGTTGTGTCCCGCTGATGAGTCTTTAATGGACATCGCCAAAGAAACCGGAAAGCAGCTTTATGTAAATATACCCCATGAAGAGAAAGTCGAGAAAGTTAATATGATGGTAATGAGGAGTTAAAGTCTTTTTTTCGATTGTTTGTGTTTTGTAGATGTCGGAGTTGAAGAAGACACTTGACTCCGTGACGATGGAGCATATGGAGTTGTCGAAACAAATGGGGAGTCAGGAATCTGACGCTGAAAAGACTAAATTAGCTTTTTTAATTGGGCAAGCCGATGCCAAAGTGCAAGGTCTATCAGTATTGATGCTTCATTATTGTTCAAGTTTGCAGCATACACAAGAGAAGATTGTGTAGGTTTTTAGACAGTATTAGTTGGGCACAATTTTTTGGGCTGCGTTTACAACCATATCATAGTTCTTGGTAAACGACATGCCCGGTTTTACACTTTAGTTCGATTCCAAAGACTTCACTTTCGTTCTTTTAGTTGTATACCCTCTTCTAGTCAATTATTTCCATACAACTTTTATACTCATAGGAATCTTAAGTACTTACCAGGTAGCCACGATTTAGTTCTAGAAAATATACATATTCAACTATACTTACTGTGATAGCGTAGGACGTAGTATTTTTTAATTTGATTTTTAGGCGTTGATGTAGAGTGTACCAAGTAAAGCTCTCTTTGGTTCATTCATAGCCCATGTAACGAAACGCTTAACGTCGTGCAAAGATCAACAGTATTGATTTTAGTACGTTTTATTTAGACCATGATCGTTTTAGTAACGCATTTTTAATATTTTAACATCACGAACGTCCACTTAGTCTTTCAGGTTGGGTTAACTTACTCGGTGATTGTCTTTTAATTTTACATTCAGTGATATATATTTTGTAATAATAAATTTGGCTTGCTTCACAAAACGATTTTTTCTTCGCATCATGATTCATTCAACAATGAAATGTCGCAACACTCGCTTGACCTTATCCGCCTCATTACAGTTCGAGTTCCAGTCACTACTTTCGCTACCCAACTTTTGTAAATATTTAATAGTTGCGCCGTTTGATCCTCACTTTATATCCATGTAACGACCTCACCGAGATGTCCATCGTAAACTTGACGTCGGGGAGTTTGCCTTGAGCTTCTATTTCGAAACGTTGCAGCAAATTTATTAGAATTACTTTGACACTAATGTTAGCGAAGACTTTTCCTACGCACAACAATGTAAAATTGTAGTTAAGTCTGTTCGAATTACCTATGCAACCCCTAGGACCTGCACTGAAGGGCATGTACGAATAGAGAGGCCTCGCTCTTTCAGCGAGGGGTAGAAAGTGATCGGGGTGGAAGTGGTGAGGATTTTCCCAATACTTGGGGTCTCTGTGTAAATTGTGGATGGGGATGCACACGCCGCAGTCTTTGGGCAGGAAAAAATCGCCTAAGAGAGATTGTAGTGCTCGTGTAACAATGAAAACTCACCGATTTGTTGGTCTTCTGAAAGCTTGCGAAAGATGTAAGGGCCGATGGGGAAGAGGCGGAGGACTTCTTTCACACACATGTCTAAATAAGGAAGTTTCGCAATGTCGCTGGCTCGCAAATGCAGGGGTTTGTTCCCCAAGACTTCGTGTATTTCTTTCACTACTTTGGTCTAAAAATCTGGATGAGACAACGATGGTAATTGTACTTTTTACCTGATATTCTGGGTACATCCCGAGACATAAACAGGCCGCTGAGGAGATTATCGCGATCGTGTCTTGACTCTACAAGAGAAAGGCTCACCGGGAGCTTTTTAAAGTGAAAACTTACCGCATTAAACAGCGTCAATAAATGCGACCATAAGTCTGAAATTGGCTTTTCCGAAATTAGATCCACGATTGGAGTCACTGCACAAGGTTCTGCGTTATTTCTTCTCTTGAGCGACTCTTGGAAAACCTACAAAAACTAATCATCACAGTGTTGTAGCACCTCTAATTTTTTACGATTTCTTTTAATTGGTTTGAAACGGAGTCCACTCTTCTGTGTTGTCTTCCAAGGGTGCTAACATTAAAGAGAAAGTCTGGGTGCAGCCAAGGTTTGGCTATTCTTGCAAAGACTATTTTATAAATACTAAAAGCAAGAGATTGGTTTTGTGGTGTACTTCACGTTCAACTCACTCAGAGAATGCTTCTATGTATCGCAGATTTTCTCCTTTTTGGGAATTGAATTGAACTCCAAGAATAGTTTCTACAAAACTAATTGAACTTTGTTAATATCTTCATGGTCGTTACCTCCAATGATGTCGGCAGTGCAGAGGTGAATCTCGTGACCAATATCAAAGTAATCAACTTTTTGTTCCAAATTATTGCAACAGATTTGGATTTGTCGCTCAAAAATCTGAATGCTTTGCTCCGAGAAATTCAGATTTAAGTGAGGCTGAATAATTCTTTTGTGGGCTTTATAATTATCTCCTTAAACACAAAATTAACAATTGTTTGACTAAGAGAAACTCACCAGAAGCTGTTATTAAACCTTCCCCTAAAAACGACTTCATGAGGTCGTAAATTTCGTGCTTACAACTGAACCTAGACGACCTCATAATTTTCTACGACAAAAACTTGACTAAACAGTCGAAACACGTGCCATTTACCTCAACAAGCTGTGGCTCTTTACAAACGACTAGTAACAACGGCCCCAGCCAGAATCTCACCGGATTTTTGTACCTCTGGACGATCTCGAATATTTTTTCCAATATATCTGAAGACTCATTTTTATTTCAATTTTCATCTTGATTTTTTTACCTTCATTTTTGCATAAAACAAACGGGAGAGTCGATCCAATTATTGGTAAACTTAAGGGTCCATTAAGTTTTCTTGAAACTATATAAAGATGTCGACGCGACCAGTGATATCGAAGGATCCACGCGAGAAGTGCAAAAAGTATCCATAAAGGAAACATTTCGTTGAGTTGACACTTGAAGTAATTTTACGTTGGAGAGTTTATAGAAGAATAACAATAGAGATACTGGTTTGTGGAGCAGTTTTTTTGGTTCTTTTATGTGGATGTTGTTATTGTAGCGTTTACCTTGGTTGAAATTGCGCGACATTAAAGAGGACAAGTTGAAAGATGTCATAAAAGTGTTTTGATAAGATTTATACATCTGCTTCTTAAGTTAAAACTTTTACATGTTTTTAAAAAGAGAATTTGTCTTAAAATTCTCATAAAAACATCATTGGAATACTAAATAAAACTACTCACAATCAGATAAATTACAAGTTTCAATACATATTAATTAATTACTATTATAATAATATGAATTAATTAGTAAGTTTGAGAGGTGCTTTACTTTGTGAAAGCTTCCTTTCCACTTGATGACATTTTTATGCTCTCTTTATCCAAAACTATCTCGAACTGAACGCATAATTAACTCTTACTCTTATTGCATTTAAATTATGTAGCTCTACTATCAATTTCCGAAATTAACGAGACTCTTCAGTTATTTATGCCCAACTCTTTCAAAAAAAATTATTTTACTCAAAATGATCCTCGACTCCGCATCGCCAGTTATTTTTCTTCTAGTCCTAATTCTAATCACAATTCTCGCCCGATTTTACTGGTCCCGCAGAAAACTTTACTCGTTCGCATCAAAACTGGATGGTCCCTCAGGTTTACCACTCGTCGGCAGTGCTCTAAAATTCCTCTGCAACAACGAAGGTATAGTTTTTCTTCATTTTTACACTTTAGTAAGGTGATTTTAGACACTCTAAACGTTTTTTTGGATCTCACCACCCCGTATTCTTCGCCAAGTAAACTGTGGATTGGACCACGATTGATTGTAACAGTGAAAGATCCGTCTCAGTTACGAACAATTCTTCAGTCTTCAAAAATCACGACCAAGGCGGATTTTTATCGGTTTCTAGAACCGTTTCTGGGTCAGGGTCTCCTGACTTCAGCTGGTACGTTTTTGTAGCAAAGTACAAAAAGTGGAAATAACTTTGTAGATCCGTTGCATAAATGGCACAAGAAGTTGCTGCAACCGTTTTTTGCGCAGAAGATGATTGATGTGTACAGTTACTCGTTCCAAAAATACGCGAAGCAATTTGTGGCAAAAATCGAATCGCATGTTAATGGGGGAGAATTTGATGTGGTGCCGTACTTGCATCAAAATATTTTCGAGGGAACTATGGGTGAGATAATTGTGGTTGTTCCATCATTTGATTTAACACTTTCTAGACTTGTTGCTTGAAGACGAAAATATTCATTTTATCGATTACACTGAAGTCCCGAAGTACATGAAGAGATTCTATTATTTATCTTTCACTCGTTTTAAAACATTTTGGTACCACTTGGATTGTCTTTACGAGAAGACTCAACAGTTCAAAGAAATAATGATGATGAAAAATCTGGCGAATAAAATGATAGACGAAGTTGGCAAACTCTTGCAACCACTTTTAATTAAATTCGTTTTTTTTAGATAATGAACACAACTGTTACGAGAGTCATCCAAAGGGTTGAAGGTAACCAAGCGGTTACAGAAACAAGACCTTTTTCTGTTCTTGAACAGATGGTTGAAATGGTTTTGAATGATCCGAAGAGTTTGAGTGTTCAGCACTGTGCTGATAACTTGATGACGCTAGTTGGAGCAGTTAAGTATTTTTCTCGAAAGAGATGGAACTTTAACACTGTTTTGTAGAGTCAGGATACCACAAGTACTGCGATTGCGTTTACTTTGATGATGTTAGGGGCTTACCCTCGCACCCAGGTAATTAAATCAAACTTAATTCTTAAGAAATGTACGCGGGGTTGTAGGCTAAAGTGGTCGCAGAACTTGAAGAAGTCCTCAACGGTAAAGAGTCTTTGGATGCGAACGACGTCGTCCAACTGAAGTACCTAGAAATGTGCATCAAAGAAGCCATGAGGTTATTCGCTGTCGTTCCTTTTATTTTCAGAGAGGTCACGGAAGAATTTGCTTTAGGTAGGACGATCATGTTTGGTTTTTCAGTTGAATTAAGTTGAGTCATTTCAGGCGATCTTATGATTCCGAAAGGTGTTACAGTGGCAATGTCTATTTATCACGTCCATCGTGATCCTCTTCATTGGGAAAAACCAAATGAGTTTTATCCAGAACATTTTACCCCCGAGGCTATCAGTAAAAGACATCCTTATGCTTACATTCCATTTAGTGCAGGACCAAGAAAATGCATCGCTCAAACTTACTCTTACACCAATTTGAAGATTTTTGTGGGCACCGTCCTTATGAATTATGAAGTTGAAAGTCGTTACAAAGTGGAGGATATCAAACTGACCACTGATATTTCCATCCGACCAATTAATGGACACTTTTTAAAAATTCGGAAGAGATCATTTTAATAGACACCTTTACCTTGTTTTTTATTTATGTCGCACCTACCCGATAGTGTAAATTTTATGCATTCAGTCCATGCAACTGTGGAACTGTATATCATTGAAAGGTCAGTTTAGAAATGAAAAAAATCTTAGAAAGTCTGCGGCTTAACAATACCTATTTAAATTACTTGCGGTATCGCACCTTAGTTAGTTAGTTAGTGCCTGTAAAATGGAATCGTTGTTGAGTGTGTGGATTGTGGCAGTAATAGTGATTTGGTTGCTGGGGACGTACCACTGGTCTCGAAGAAGTTTGTATCTTCTGGGGAAGAGTGTGCCGGGGCCCTGGGCGCTACCGGTAGTTGGAAATGGGCTGAAATTTATTCGGAAGGAAGACGGTGGGTTTTATACTTTTTTTATTCAAATTAAAATGTGATATTTTACAAACAGAAATGACAATAACAAAAACTACCACAAAAATTAGTTACCGCATTATTATCGCGACTATAAAACGCATCTTAATGTTTAAGCAATTTAAAAAAAATACATATTTATCATTTTTTTTCTATAGCAGCTTTTAAAGTGTGCTTTATTTCTCAAAAAATGCAAGGCTAACTTGCGTTTTAACATCAAGAGTAGATAAAGTGCTACTTTAACATGAAGGGTAGATAAAGTGTTTTAAATTTTCTTTATTTAATTTTTAAAGTAATGGTAACATTAATGGTACAATTCTCGTTTCCACAGACGTTTAATATTTTTGGAATAGAACTGGCATTTATGGTTTCGTCGTGGGTTATCTCTACAAATGACGAAGTCGTGGCTGAATTTGTGACCAAATCTTCGCAAAGAATCTGATTCGAAACTGCAATTTTTCTGGATAAGGACTCTTCTATGTAGTTTTCTGCTACCGAGGATGATTTCCATCCAACTATTCTTTTATCGGTGATGAGATCAGCACCCTTGTTGGCTAACATCATAGCGGCCGAGCGGCGAAATGCTTCAGGGTCTGACAGCTTTAAAAAATTAGCAATCATCTTCGAAATCTTGTATAATGTATGGGCTAAACGATACACTTTTTCTGTCTGTAGTTGACGAAAAATTTGTGAGGAACGTTTTTAGGATGCAAGTTTGAATATTTTCGTACGATTTCGAAAAAACTAACTCCACAATCTTTATCGGTTACACAAAACGACCGATCTTTCTTGGTTTTAGTGTCAATAAGTGAAACAATAATTACTGAATGTCGATCCTCAGTGTTGGAAACTTGTAACTTGTACAATTCATCTGATCTGCAAGCCCCGTGCAAAGCCATTACAGCAACAACCTGTAAGTTAAAACCCAATTTTACATTTTATCCTATCCAATGAATCTACTATCTTTGCTAATAAATAGTCATCATCTGACGCATCTACCAAGAATTTAATAATCTAATTTGGCTCAACGATCTTGGATTTCTTGGGCTTATAGCCTTCACTTTGCTTCTTTAGTAGTGAAATTAGTTAGTGCTATATCTGAAAATTATTATGACATTACGTTGACGTTGAAATGTCGCAGTTTTCATTTACCAACAATGTGCTTTTTAAACTTGAAGGTTTGACTTTTTTAGACTTTTGAGAAAAATGTGCAAGGAGCACTTTCTTGCTAACACCACTGATATTTTTTTCTACTTCTCCATCTTTGAAAAGTGTTGTATTCTTTTTCGAATATTAGGCGAGATTTTTGGGGCAACAGCTTAATTACAGCAGTTGCAGCTTCTTCCTCTACGTCTGCAGGAAGTTCTAATTCGATCTCGCACATGGTAGTTTTCGGGATTTTTGAAAATGAAAAATTTGTTTACAGCAACAGTTCCATAACAACCAACATTGGGTATTATGAAACATTAACATTAAAACATAATCAATTCGAATTAGTTTTTCTTTAAAAGCTGCTATAGAAAAAAATAAAGTATTATACACGACGATAACCATCTTGTGAAGTTAATCCACTGTCTTCACTCGATGGTTAAAGTGGTCCTTTATCATCTTGTGTAATAAATAACTATTATTACACTTATTAGATTGCAAGGCATAATTTTTAGTTTATAAAACCCAACTCATCTTTAAAATTACTGATTGTAAATCTTGATTTTTATATTAATTTCTAGTATAATACGTACCTGAAATTTAGAGAGGATTTAAAAAAAAAAAAAGTGCGTCTTATAGTCCCTAAAATACGGTATACAAACACCTACAAAATCATACCAAATTATTTGCTACTTTTTTTTACTTCATCTAAAATAAAAAGTATTTTTTGTGTCTGAAAAGTCGCGTTTTCTCCAGTCACAACGTTAATTAAGGCGACCCTTCAATTCTTGTTTTTTTACCACTTACCACAAGTCAGACAGAAAGTCCTTTTACATGATTACATAACGATTTTTAATTGAACATTGTTAAAGGCTATAATTTAATTACAGTAATCGACATGCATTATAATGCAAATTTCCCGATATTGTATTAGAAAGACTTATTAAGTTAGACACATTTCTAATCTTTCAGATCTGTTGCACATTTTTACCAACTTAGTAGACAAATACCCTTCGCCGATGCGTCTCTGGATGGGCCCAAAACTCATCCTTGTCGTAAAAGACCCTCATCATCTTCAGGTTTTCTTAATTTCTCTCTAGCACTCAAACTCAAACTAATTTTCCAGATTATTCTTCAATCGTCGAAGATCACAACAAAAGCATTTTTATACCGGTACCTCGAACCATTTCTCGGAAGTGGACTATTTACAGCTTCCGGTACAACAATCCTTGCGCTGTTAAAAAAGTAACGTTGAATTTTTAGGGATTTATCACAAAAATCATCGAAGACTCCTCCAACCCCTCTTCTCGCAAAAAATAATCGAAGGATACAGCCACTTGTTCCAGAAACACGCAAACAAGCTTGTTGAACAGATTCGAAAGCACGCCGATAAAAACGAGTTTGATATTTCTTTGTATTTACACGACTCGGCGTTTGAGTCCGCTATGGGTAGCTCTCAACACTCTTAAATAAAAATGTATAAAACTATTTTTAGATGTACTTCTGGAGGATAAAAATGACCACTCTATTGATTACAAAGATATTCCTCAATTTGTTCGAAGGTTTTATAATATTATATTTACAAGAGTCCGAAAGTTTTGGTTGCACTTTGATTGCATTTATAACAAGTCATGGTATTTTAAGCAACAAATGATGATGAAAGAAGTAGCGACCACGATGATCAACGAGGTGAAACTTTGGCAAAAAATCCAAGATCTTACTAACAGTGTTGTAGATAATAAACACGAGAGTTCCTGAACTCGAACGAAGAGTAAAAAATAATGAGCAACCCAACGATGCTAGAACTCCTTCAATGTTAGAAAAGATGACTGAAATGGTATACCATGATCCAAATTGTTTGACCACTCAAGAGTGTACCGATCATCTCATGACATTTATGGCGACGGTATTATCCTCATTCTAACTCCTTAACACTTTTTAACACTTTGCAGAGTCAAGATACTCAAAGTTCGGCTATTGGGTTCACTTGCATGATGTTGGGAGCTCACCCTGATATTCAAGTAAGAGTAAACACCACAAGAACGACACTGTTAATTTAATTCCAGAACCGCGTCGTTCAAGAACTGCACGATGTGTTAGGAAGCAGAACCTCCCTCGACTTCACTGATGTCTCTAAATTAAAATATTTAGACATGTGTGTTAAAGAGTCTCTTAGGTTGTACCCAGTAGCACCTTTCATCTTCAGAGACACCACGGAAGACTTCCAGTTGGAAAAACTAACAATTCCGAAAGGTGTAACAGTGACTTTGTCGATTTATCATGTTCACAGAGATCCAAACTGTTGGGAAAAACCGGAGGAGTTTTATCCAGAGCATTTTACTGAAGAAGCGGTCAATCGAAGACCAACCTTTGCTTTTGTTCCTTTTAGTGCTGGTCCTAGGAAATGCATAGCTCAACAGTACTCCTACACCAACATGAAGATTATTATTGGTTCCATTCTTTTGAATTACGAACTGGAGTGTCAACGCAAAGTGAAAGACATTAAATTGGCTACGGATATTTCGATCAGACCTGTGGGAGGTTATTTGATTAAACTGAAAAGTAGAGGTTAATAAAAACAGAAAATAAAGTGTTGAAGGAAACATTCCCAATTTTTAAGTTTTTATTTAAATCATTTTTAATGAAACCTGAACAATCCTGAACGAACCTGAAGATAGAGACACTGGTTTCTGGAGCAGTTTTTTGGTTCTTTTATGTGAATATTCTAATTATAGCGTTTATCTTGGTTAAAATTGCGACAAGTTGAGAAATGCCAAAAAAGTCTTTTGATAAGATTTATACATCAGTCTGCTTCTTGAATTAAAAATGTTCCAAGTTTTTAAAAAACGAATGTATGTCAGAATTTTCATAAAAGCGACAAAATAAAATCAGATTATATTTACAAGTTCTGGTACATATTAATTAATTATTTTCATATAATATTATGCATTAATTAGTTAGTTTTTAGAGGTATTTTACTTTGTGAAAGCTTACTTTCCATTTGATGACATTTTTATGCTCTCTTAATCCAAAACTATCTCGAACTGAACGCATAATTAATTGTTAATTTCCGAAATAACGAGACTCTTCAGTTATTTATGCCCGATTATTCAAAAAAACAAATTCTTTAAAATGATTCTTAACTCTGCATTGCAAGTTATTTTTCTTCTAGTACTAACTCTAATTACAATTCTCGCCCAAGGTTACTCATCCCGCAGGAAACTTTACTCGCAAAACTTAACGGTCTATTAGGTTTACCACTCGTCGAAAGTGCCCTAAAATTTCTCTGCAGAACCAAAGGTACTGTCCTTTTTAATTCTTTTAAGTTTGTACAGTGATTATAGACACTTTAACCGTGTTTTTGGGTCTCATCTCACCTTATTTTTCGTCAAATAAACTTTGAATTGGACCACGATTGATTGTTTTTGGGTCAGGGTCTCCTCCCTTTAGCTGGTACATAGAACAAAAAGTGCAGATAACTTTGTACATCCGTTGCTGAAGTTGCTGCAGCTGTTTTTTGCTCAAATAATTGATGTGTACAGTTACTCATTTCTTAAATTACGCGAAGCAATTAGTGGCAAACATCTAAACGCATGTTAATGACTTAACACCTTCCAGGTTGTTGCTTGAAGACAAAAATTTTTATTTTATCGACTACCTACACTGATGTTCCGAAGTATATGAAGAGATTCAGTTACACAATGTAACAACAAACATAATTATGTTATTTTTTTATATTTATCGTTAGAGACAGACGTACTTTTTGACAAAATTTCTGTTTTTGCTGTTTTCTTCACTGCGAATTAAAAATTGGGACAATGTAATTTATTTGCGGATCTATTTATCTACGTAGGGGAGTGTTATATAACAATTAAATAAGTGAAACTCAAAATAATTTACCTACGCGACGAAATTTCGGTTTAAAATCTAGTTCGGCATTAAAATCTCCAAATCGGCTGTGTCAAGAGCTCAATTTTTTTGTGAAAATTGCCCCTTTAGTCTAAAGGCATGGTATCTATGAGTCTTTGAAGTAAATGACATTTGCAAATCCCAGTATCTGGAGAACTTCAAGATCATTTCACTAACTGCAATTTTTGGTTGCTGTTATTTTCCATAGGAAACGGACAAAAATTGTATTTTAAATGTTTAACGTCAAACCCCATTTAATTTTTGTAGTTTATTGGTTTTTCAACACTGTTGTTTTATTTTATGAGTATAATTGTTAATTTTCAAAAGCGAGAAACAAATGAATTTATTATTTTTCTTGGGGACAACTCACTCAAATGATATTTATATTCTTTAAAAGAAACCCAAATTACAACTATACACCGTGGTTCACAAGTGAAAATAAGCCTGATTAAACTCAAACTGCAACCCAACATACATTTTCATAGCTGTTGTAGATATTTGAAATGAACGTCAAAGTTGACAAATTTTTCAGAACAATCTACTCACGCTATTATGCCTTTAATTTATGAAGATTGCTAAGTTTTAGCAATGCTTTTACCTGCTTAAAGGTTCAGAGATTCCACATGCGATTAGAAACTGTCTTGAGTGAAAGAATTTGTCGAAACTCTGACAGCTGTCTTATTGTAAATATAAATTTGGCAACGAATGCTATGAAAATGTATGTTGGGTTGCAGTTTTGGTCAGGCTCATTATCACTCGTGGACCGCGGTGTATTAACAAAAAAAATCAAATAAATATGACTTTTGTAAAATTTTGTTACACAGTGTTAGTATTTATTATTTAGTCGTTTTAAAAAAATTTAGTACCACTTGGACTGTTTTTACGAGAAGACACACGAGTTCAAAGAAGTTATAACGATAAAAAATCTTGTGAATAAAATGTTAAACGAAGGGCACAAAGTCTTTTTACTTGTACGCTTACATTCCATTTAGTGCAGGACCAAGAAGAAAATGCATAGACCAAACTTACTCTTACACCGATTTGAAGATTTCTGTCGACACCGTCATTATGAACTATCAAGTTAAAAGTCGCCACAAATCAGAAGAACTCAAAGTGACCACTGATATCTCCATCCTACCAATCAAAGGACACTTTTCAAAAATCCGGAAGAAATTATTTTAATCGTTTACCTTTTTTTGTTATTTTTGTTGCACTTACCCGATTGTGTAAGTTGTATGCATTCAGTTCGTGCAGTTGTGGAAATATGTACTTTATTAAAAGGACAGTTAAGAAATGAAAAAAACTTAGAAAGTATGTTACTTAACAATACCTATTTAAATTATTTTTGGTATGGCACTTCAGTTAGTTAGTTGGTGCCTGTAAAATGGAATCGTGGTTGAGTCTGTATATTGTTGGAGTAATAGTGATTTGGTTGCTGGGGACGTACCACTGGTCTCGAAGAAGTTTGTATCTTCTGGCAAAAAGTGTTCCCGGGCCCTGGGCGCTGCCGATAGTGGGAAATGCGCTGAAATTTATTCGGAAGGAAGAAGGTAGGCTTTATAGTTTTTTATTCAAATCGAAATGTACAGGAAATTAATTCTTGTTTTTGCGACTATCAGATAAGAAGGTTTTTACTTGAGTTACATAACGAGTTTTTATTGAACTTTGTTAAAGGCGATAATTACTGTTATCGATATTCCTGATTATTTAATACAAATTTACGGAAATTGTCTTAAAAAAAATTATTATCATAATTAACACATTTCACCTGTCATTTCATCTTTCAGATCTTTTGCGGTTTTTTACCAACTTAGTAGACAAGTACCCCTCGCCGATGCGCCTCTGGATGGGCCCAAAACTCTTTCTCGTCGTAAAAGACCCTCATCAACTCCAGGTTGTCTTAATTTCCTGCTAGCAATCAAACTTATACTAATTTTGTAGATTATTCTTCATTCATCAAAGATAACAGCAAAAGCGTTTTTATACCGATATCTAGAACCATTCCTTGGAAACGGACTAATTACAGCTTCCGGTACAAAAATCTATGATCTGTTAAGATTGTAACGTTTATTTTCTAGGGGTATATCATAAAAATCATAGAAAACTCCTCCAACCTCTGTTCTCGCAAAAAATAATCGAAGGATACAGCCACTTGTTCCAGAAGCACGCAAACAAGCTTGTTGAACAGATTCGAAAGCACGTCGATAAAAATGAGTTTGATATTTCTTTGCATTTACAGGACTCAGCGTTTGAGTGCGCCATGGGTACCCCTTTTAATTTTCTAAATAAAAATACATTAAACTATTTTAAGATGTGCTTCTGGAGGACAAAAATGACCACTCGATTGATTACAAGGATATTCCTCAATTTGTTCGGAAGTCCTATAATATTATATTTACAAGAGTCCGAAAGTTTTGGTTGTACTTTGATTGCATTTATAACAAATCACAGTATTTTAAGCAACAAATGATGATGAAAGAAGTAGCGGCCACGATGATCAACGAGGTGAAACCTTAGCAAAAAATCCAAAACTCTACTAACAGTTTTGTAGATTATAAATACGAGAGTTCCTGAACTCGAACGAAGAGTAAAAAACAGTGAGTTACCTGACGAAGCCAGAACTCCCTCAATCTTAGAAAAAATTATTGAAATGGTACACCACGACCCAAATTGTTTGACCATCCAAGAATGTACCGATCATCTCATGACATTTATGGCGGCGGTATTATTCTCATTCTAACTCCTTAACACTTTTTAAAACTTTACAGAGCCAAGATACTCAAAGTTCAGCTATTGGCTTCACTTGTATGATGTTGGGAGCTCACCCTGAAATTCAAGTAAGGAACAACACCACAAAAACGACCCTAATAAGTTGATTTCAGAACCGCGTTGTTCAAGAACTGCGAGATGTCTTAGGAAGTCGGACCTTCCTCGACTTCACTGATGTCTCTAAGTTAAAATATCTAGACATGTGTGTTAAAGAGTCTCTTAGATTGTATCCAGTAGTGCCCCTGATGTTCAGAGACACCACGGAAGACTTCCGGTTGGAAAAATTAACAATTCCGAAAGGCGTAACCGTGATTTTGTCGATTTTTCAAGTTCATAGAGATCCAAACTGTTGGGAAAAACCGGACGAGTTTTATCCAGAGCATTTTACTGAAGAAGCGGTCAATCGAAGACCGAGCTTTGCTTTTGTTCCTTTTAGTGCAGGCCCCAGAAAATGCATAGGTCAACAGTACTCTTACACCAACATGAAGATTGTTATTGGTTCCATTCTCTTGCATTACGAAGTGGAGTGTCAACGCAAAGTTAAAGACATTAAACTGAAAATGGATATTTCGACCAGACCTGTTGGAGGTTATTTGATTAAACTGAAATCTAGAAGTTAATAAAAAATAGAAAATTAAAGAAAACTGAATGGGGATTTCGATTTTGTAGACTTTGGGAATTGTTTTTATTTGTGGAACAAACTGACAAAACAGGAGAAACTTTGTTTTTTTTTGTTTTTTTTTTGCGAAGAGTTGCGGTGACTGGAAATTTATTTGCAAGAAGACTTGTCATTTTAAAACGTAATTTATCTAATAAATTAGTCATTTTGTTATTATATAACGAGTATAAATAATTCTTGATTGACAGCTAATGTGATAATCACTTGTAAACATATGCATTATAATGCAAATTTATGCATACCTATTAGATTAGAAAAAGTTCATGCTAATTTATCGTTACTGTTATAGACACATTTCTAATACCTATAAACATTATTGTAATTACGTTTCTTTTAGTATTGACATTCAGCTTATCTTATCAATCAATCAACTTGCTTATTTGATGCGCTCCTGGGTGCCTCCAAAATTCATTTTTGTTGTAAAAATCTTCATCGGCTCTTTAATACTTTAAAAAAGTCAACAAAACTTGTCAAATCCGAAATTTGGACTTTGATTAAATCAAACTTAGAAATTTGTTTTATTTTACAACGTCATCAACTTCTTATATTTAATGTAAGGAGAGTTTTTAACACAGCGATTAGCATGTAAAGATTCCGTTTTTTTCACAGGCTTCTCCAGAAGGTTGTATTTATACTCCTCCAGATTCGCACCACTTCTTTTAAACATCTCCTGTTTAACTTTAGAAATGACGCTTCCAAGAGACCTGTGAGCTTTGATCATCTTCCTACGAAACAGTTCTTTGGGGGTTGTAAGTTTAGTGTCACTCTTCTGGTAGATCGTTGTTTGGCTGCTGGTAACATTACCAACTTTTTCTGAGTCTTCATTGATAATCTCATAGTGATCATCAACCTTGTTTTGACTCTGTCGAGACTCATTAAGCAAAGACATCTTCTGGGAGTTGAAATCACATTCAACACAACCTTGAGACTCATCACATTCTTGTGACAAAATGTCTTGAGTTGGAGACGAGTTGCAGAGCAACCATGAACTGGTTTGACACCCCGAGTCCTCAAAGGTACGACTCTCAGTTTCTTTATCAACACTGTGAAGCAACGACAAGTGGTCAATGTAGCTTTCTCTATTACTTCTTCGAATCCTTGACCACTTAACAATTAAGTAGCGCAACAAGTGCGAGTACAAACCTTCACCCTGAAATTTAGACGGTCATTTGTAACTTCTTGCAACGAACTGACCTTTGAAACAACACCCGGTCTGTAGGGACGAACAAATAAAGAAGAACTGAAATAAGCACTGGCGGTTTTAACATTCTTCCAATCAAGAGAGTTGCGCTTCACGGAGATCTTCCTCAAGAAGTCTATTAGAGTGTAGAGTAACAAAATGTTGGCTTTAGGGAGTTTGTGAATCCACCTGCAAACCAGACTGAGGTACTGCTTTGGGTGTTTAGGTCGTACCAAGAGATCTCAGTCTCCAGTTCCCAGTTGGTTCTCAAGCAGTTTAGTTTACAACGCGCGGACAGGTTCTCCCAATTGTAAAATTGACCGTCAGTAAAACTAGGAAAAAGAGGTAGAGGTAGCAATCCAAAAAAGTGTCTTAGTAGCCAAAAGTATGTAGCTGGAGTTGCCTCGTCTGTGTTTGATAATTTCCCTTTTACCACAGCTTCCTTCATGTTTAGACCATCGCTTAAAGAACTCTGGCGTAGAACGTCGTTTAAACAGAGTCTTGAGAGCTTCAGACCGGAATAAGCTTCAACAAATAGACTCTAAAAGAATGTTAGAACGAGGTGCACTAGCTGTAACACCTACTTGGAGCTTAGGATGAATGCTTTTCGGTGGAAAAATGTCCTCAAGAGGGACCCCAAAGTTGAACCTACAAAACTGAAATAACAGAGCTCTAAAAGTGGGTTTTTCTTACATAATGCAAAGAAAGTTAGCGTCATTCATTCTTAATTTAACTTGTCAGAATGTGATAGTTACAAAAGGTAGTACGATTTGCATGCTCTTGAGCACTTGAAAGTGTATTGCTTTGAATTTACATAACAATATCGCTAAGGTAAATCAGGTCGTGTGTATTTAGATTGGATTTGGGGATAATAGAGTTTCTGATACGATACAATAGGACAAGCTCTTGTCACGTTGTATTAAACTTCTAAATATCTCGAGAACCGCGCTGGAAGTCGACGACTGACACACACTGTTGTATTTCTGGTTGCCTGCGTCTTGAGAAAAACGCAGATTTTTCATTCTATTTTCATTTTAATCGCACGGAATCCCGATGTGACGAGCTCTTGTCTTCGTGTAAGTTGACGGCTCCTGGGAGATGTCGTCGGTAACATTTCCCCGCTTTATTTTACTCATATTGCCATCTCACCGTCATTTAATTTTTACTCTTTGGTAATTTAAACATGAGATGAATGAAAAACGAACAAAACCATGACACGAGGAGAAAAATGAATTTTTAACGGTTTTAATAACAAAAATTCTTCAGACTCGGTGTGAGTTCTTTTTGCTTGATGTTTTATTAAAATTAAATGAGATAGCGACGGGGTCTCGCCGGGAAATGTTAAAATCTAGGGTGCGTTTGTTGTCAAACTGATAAAAAATTGTTATCATTGACAGTTTTTGTGGATTTATAGATAACACTTCCGTTATCGCCGGCAGTTCAAAATGGTATCGATACTAACTCGTTACTTTCTTTTCACTATAAACGTTTTTCTTTCGGTGAGTATGAATGGGAGTTGTCATTAATTTTGTCAGTTCTTCGGAGTGGTATTGACAGGATGCGGGGTGGTGTTGGTACTCAACGAAACTGCGAGGTCTGAAATTGTATCCTCGCCTTCCGGAGCTGTCGTCACTTCCAGCGGGATATTATTATTTTTAATCTCATTTTTTGGTTCCTGTGGTGCCATCAAGAGCCACATCAAACCTTTATCCGGCGTACGTAGAATCAAATTTCTGTTTCGCTCGATTATTTTTAGAATTTCCAGCTATGTCTGTATGTTTGTTTGTGTGCTTTCTTGTGGGAACAATTCCGATAAGATTATTTGCACTGACAACAAAAAATCCCGCGCTTCATTTCCAGCACCTCTGCAAATTTCCGTTTAATAATTTTCTCCCAAACACCCATAAAACCGGGATCGATTCTGCATGGATGCGAGACGAACATTTATTCAGAGCGAGAATCACCAAAAGGCAAATTGAATTACGGAAGGGAATTAGGAGAGGAGCGTGGGTCGCTTGAGGTTACGATTATTGCAGGAACATTCGAGACACGACGATTCGCAGGACACACGAGAAAAATCGCAGTGAAATCTCCAGTTTGAAACGTCTGAGAGCTTCGTCCCGTTCCGGAGAGTTTCCAGAGAGTGTAATTCGTTTATTTTTTGTGTCGAGAAAGACTCACGGATTTCCAGGAGTTCGATCGCTGACTGAAGTTAAATGGAGAAGGAGATTACTGGTAATGCATAAACCGAGGATGATTTCCATGTATTTTATAAGTGAGTCGTATTAAAGTTTGGTAGTTTGGTCCGCCTTGTCGTAAATAACACTCCTTTCCTCCAGAGACAGCACCCTTTTTTGTTACAAGTCTTAATCAAGGGTTCCTGTCTGTGGTTTAATTCCCATTCCTCAGTTATCGAAATCAAGCCGGAAAGAACTCTCCCTGAAGAAGTTCGCCGATTCATTTTAACAATCTGAAAGTTTCTCGGCACTTCACCATACATTACGGAGAAATGTTGCGAAATGCAATCAACCAAGGTCTTTGTTATATCGATATTGAATTAAGGTAATCCAATAAGGAAAATGCAAGAAAGGCATAGAAAAGCTTAATAAGGGCCCAGTGTGGATATTGAAGATAACACAAGCCGGGAGAATATGATAAAAGCTCGGGAATCTAAACTATGAGGTAAATGGCTTTTGAAAATAGAGAGGGTGCGTCAAGAAATCCCGACCAAGTATGTGCGCGGTGCTGAATTACAAATACAGAGGGATCTAGGGGAACGATGGATATACCGATTTGGCTAATATTAACAGACAAGGGATCTCCCGAGGCTGGGGACGATTGCAAATCATACGCGTTTCAAATATTTGGCTGGGATTTCGGCTGTTGACGCAATGAATTAACTTTTAGGGATCATTTTCAAATTAAATTAAAAATTGTAGAAAGCTCGATCACCGAATGTTACAAGGATTTAGATCAAATAAATGAGATTTTTTCGGTAAATCCAAAAACGTTTTCTTAACTAAAAAATTGCGAATGGCGAAAACGGTTGTGGACGAAAATTTAAAATTCTTGTGGTTTTAGATGCAGCATGAGATGCTGCGTTAAATGAGCTGAAATTTGTTGAGTTTGCTTAAGGCCATTTTGGGGTAATTTTTAATCACTGTTTTCAAAATGAAAACGATGCTTAATACTTTTATGTTTACATCAATCGAAAGAGGAGCTCGAAATCTATCTACTGGCCAAGTTTGAGATCGATCGGACGAATAGTTTACAACCAAAAATAAAAAAATGAAAAATTTTCATCGTTTCAGCCGCAATTTTATTTTGCAAAAAAAGACTATCGAATTTTGGGCTTTTGAGAACATTTTCTAACGTAAAATGAGCCGAGAAAAACGATGGAGCTAACCGCATCTCAATATCTGAAATAGTTTCCGAGATATTGACCACGAATTGTTTTGGACCTTCAAAAATTTGGCCCTCTGGCGACAATCCAAAAATTGAAACGACCATAACTCAGTTATTTGTTGACGAAAATTGAAAATTTTCATGTTTTTGGATTCAGCGTGACATTCTGCGTAAAATGAGACCCAATTTTGTTGAGTTTGCTTAATGAATAAGCGAGGTATTGGCCAAAAACTGTTTTGGAAACATCATTTTAGGGTAATTTTCAATCAAGGTTTTCAAAATGAAAACGACGTTTAATGGCATTGAATTATACATTGGTCGAAAAAGGAGCTCAAAATCTATCTGCTGGCCAAATTTGAGATCAATCGGACAAATAGTTTACGAGTTATGACCAAAAATAAAAAAAATGAAAAATTTTCATCGTTTGAGTCGTAATTTTTTTTCGCGAAAAATTGACTATCGAATTTTGGGCTTTTGATAACATTTTCTAACGTAAAATAAGCCGAAAAAAGGAATGGCGCAAACCGCATCTCAATATCTCAAACAGTTTCCGAGATATTTAACTTTAAAAATTAGAAAAAATGAGGAAAAATTAAAATCAACTTTCCAAAACTTTGATCGGCCATAACTCAATTATTTGTTATCGGATCGAAATTTTAATCTTAGATTCGGAATCTTCGGAAAATTCTGCGTAAAATGATGAATAATAACTCAAGTTTACTGTAAAAAATAAGCGAGAAATCAATATCAAAAATTTGGCATAATTTTAGTCATGATTTTTTGCGAAAATTTGCAAATTTCGACTGTAGAAAAATCAAAAAACTATTTCTTATGTAAAAAATTGCGAGAAAAACGATGGCGCAAACCGCATCTCAATATCTAAAATAGTTTCCGAGATATCGAGCACGAATTGTTTTGAACCTTCAAAAATTTGGCCCTCTGGCGATAACCCAAAAATTTAAACGGCCATAACTCAGTTATTTGTTGACAAAAATTTAAAAATTCTCATGTTTTTGGATTCAGCGTGACATTCTGCGTAAATTAAGACCCAAATTGTTGAGTTTGCTTAGTAAATAAACGAGGCATTAGCCAAAAACTGTTGAAAATGTCATTTTAGGGTAATTTTCTATCAATGTTTTCAAAATGAAAACGACGTTTAATAGCTTTGAATTATACATCAGTTGAAAGAGGAGCTCGAAATCTATCTACTGGCCAAGTTTGAGATCGATCGGACGAATAGTTTACAACCTATGGCCAAAAATAAAAAAAATGAAAAATTTTTATCGTTTGAGTCGTAATTTTTTTTCGCGAAAAGTCTACTATCGAATTTTGGACTTTTGAGAACATTTTCTAACGTAAAATGAGCCGAGAAAAAGAATGGCGCAAACCGCATCTCAATATCTCAAATAGTTTCCGAGATATTTAACTTTAAAAAATAGAAAAAATGAGGAAAAATGAAAATCAACTTTCCAAAACTTTGATCGGCCATAACTCAGTTATTTGTTATCGGATCGAAATTTTAATCTTAGATTCGGAATCTTCAGAAAATTCTGCGTAAAATGATGTATAATAATTTTACTCTAAAAAACAAGCGAGATATTAATATCAGAAGTTTGGCATAGGTTTAGTCATAAATTTTTGCGAAAACCTGCAACTTTCGACTTTTGGAAAATCTAAGAACTATTTTAATGTAGAAAATCGCGATCAAAACGATAATGGCGCAAACGGTTTCTTAATATTTCTAATAGTGTCCGAGATATTGAGCACGGATTGTTTCGAACCTTCAAAAATTTGGCCCACTGCCATAACTCAGTTATTTGTTTCCAAAAATTCTTGAGGTTTTGGATTCAACGTGAGATTCTGCGTAAAATGAGTCTAAATCTGTTGACTTTGCTTAATAAATAAACGAGGCATTGGCCAAAAACTGTTTTAAAGAGGTCATTTTGGAGTGATTTTCAATTACTGTTTTCAAGAAAAAAACGACGCTTAATACTTTTGTGTTTACATCAATCGAAAGAGGAGCTCGAGGTCTATCGACTGGTCAAATCTGAATTTGATCGGACAAATAGTTTACGAGTTATAACCAATAAACAAAAATTAAAAAAAAAATTATCGATTCAGTCAAACATTTTTTTCGCAAAAAAATTAACCATCTAATTTCGGGTATTTAAGGGCGAATTCTAAAGAAAGAGGGAGAAAAAACCGAGGGCTTAAACCGTTTTTCAAAATCTGTTGTAGTTTCGGAGATATTTAACTTTAAAAATTTGAAAACGGCCTTAACTGAGGTATTTCTTATCGTACCTATGTGAATTTTGGAATTTGCGTTAAATTCTGCGTAAAATGAACCCAAACAACGCAAGTTTGCTCTAAAAATAAGCGAGATGCCGATCTCAGAAGTTTGACATAGTTTTAGTCATGAAATTTTCGACTTCCGGTAAATCTAAGAGCGTTTTTTCTTTTTTTTAAAAATAAAAGTTCGACGCTTGATTCTTTTTCATGTATTTGTGTAACAACATAAAGAGAGTGTTAAAATCTTCCTATTTCGTAGGACATAAAACAATTACTTTTCCAACCCCCATAATCACAAATCTAATCCTCCTCAGTTCCAGTCTGTCACGAACAATCTGACTACACTTGATAAAAGCATTAGCCGAGTTATGTCTCATGGCACCCAAACAATAAATCAATTAGTACTAATTAAAACACAGCTTTACGATCCCAAGTTTTTCAATGTTAATTCAATATACGACCTCAGCGTTCATACCTGCACAATATTTCAGAAAGTTTTCATTAGAAGCTCGCTATCAACATAACAAACAATCTCGGAAAAAGTGTGATAATGGTGTGTCATAATTTCCCGTCATGCTTTATTTGAAATTATATGTGATGGTGTAGCAAGTTAAATGTCGTAACTAACGTTGATACATGGTCTTGCACTTAGCAGACCGCGGGACATTACCGTGTGCCATTACATTTTGGTTCTCACACATATGTTGCATACGATGTAGACTGTAATTTCCTCTTGTTGCGGCGGCAGGTTAAATGTGTTTAAACATTCCGAGCAAATATTAACAGCGGTGATTTTTTCATTCACAGGGTTTAAATTAACATTCCCTCGGCATCCATTCAAGATAAAATTCCACAACACAAATGACAGCGTTCGTAATTCATCAATTTTTCCTGCATGACTGCTTCCTTCTGGTCGTTATCCTTAATGTCAACAATCATCATAATGTGCATGAAAGCACCCCCAACTCCGCCGGAAGTTATATTACCACCATATTGTTCTCCATTGTCGACCCAACTTAGTCACTTTCTCCAAAAAGATAACGCGGATGCATTAATCAAATCTACCTGTAACTGATGTGTGCACCCAACCCTTGGAAAATTAAACATCATTAGCCCATATTAGGGACAATGAGCGTGCCCTGTGAGCCTTCCGATGTCCTTCCCTCGAGTTTCTACTGAATCTCGTCCAGGTTGATTTCCCTTGTGAAATCGGCGTGCTTCTATCCATTCTACAGTCTGGAGCCAGACACCGATCAAATCCGTTTTGGGGTTCACTTAAATTTGCTTGGATGCCTTTGCTATCTATGCACGCACATTCGCTTTGATTGATCTTGAGCGGAGTTGATGTGTAAATGTAAACACGGAGACTTAATGTTGAAATATGAGCTGTTGGAGAAAGCTGGATCTACACGAAACCAAGACAAAGCTCGTAGCTTCGGGCGCAGCTTTCACAAAATAATTATTTCAACTAGGTGGCCCTCGGAATTCTGTAGGCTCGCTTTTTTCGTGAATCTCGCTTTTCCGTGGCGTTGGATTTTATTTTGAGATTGTTTATTTGTTATACTATGAAACAAAGGTGGCCTCGGAAAAATTAGGTTCACAAAAAAGCCGAGTTCTACAGAATAATTGCATTTTGTCATTTTACATTTAGCAATGAAAGTGTTAAGATAACTTCATATTTTGTGGTTTTCGTTTTTTGAAACTCTGAAAATTCATAAATCAGACAGGCTGAGCCTTTCGTGGTTTCTGAGCCTATTTTTCAAATTCTATTACTCATACAATGAAAGAAGAAAAAATATAAGACACACGGTGTAGTCTCTCATTTATAACATAACTTATATACAGAATCTCGCGAATTTATATAAATTGTTAAGTTTATATGAATACAGGCGATTTCTGAGTTGGTGTCCCTGTTGTAAATCAGTAATAATCACCTCCTAATTAACCCAACTTACGATTTTCTTTTGTGAATGTGATGCGGTACGACTCTGGACTAAGTGTTGTTGATCTTTGTCTACAACATCTGATAACAGGAGTTGGAAAAGGAAAACCACAAACCATCGATAATAGAGCACCAGTAACAAAACTGGTCCAAAAAAGATTATGAAGAATAACAGAGTTCGCTCTCTTACTAAGTTTATATTTAATCGAAGAAATAAAAAAAATATAAATAAATAGAATCTTGATGTAGCGATGATGTTAACGGGGACGATTGAAGTTACATTTGTCCAATCTTTTACGGTCGGTTTTGCGTTTGAGAAGCTCTGGGTCCCAACCATTTTATGAGTTATCCAGAAACGCCTGTAAATTCGTTAATTCGAAAATAAACATTGCATTTCATTATCCTCGATAATAAGAATTATTATACACATTCGGGATTTTTGCTGTCATATTTAAAACGGACATACATAAAAATGGTCGAGTCAAAAAACTTTAGAACATTTTGAGATTTCAGCAATAATTATAAATGGGCTACAATAATTTATATTTTGGGATCCATTGTTTGGAAACGACGTGTTTAAGTTTATTCATTTATAAATTGTTATTGACCAGGGGCTGATTTTGTCGCTGAACTTCCCCTGATTTTTTTTGATGTCGCGTCTAACTCCTAATTTTCAAGTAATATTATATGATTTTCTATTGAATCTTAATGATAATAATGATGATATCTTAATGATTTTCCCATATTGTCTGTTTAGTGATTTCTTATTGTTATACTTGTCAAAAATAGCACACACTTAACTTCCTTTTTTTTCTCGCTAATTTCCCCTGATTTCCTTGTGATTTTGTCTGACAATCGCTGGTTTCCTATTGATTGCTCCTGATGTCCTAATAATTTTCCATCAATTTCGTCTAACTTTCTTTGTTTTTTTGTATTTCGTCAAAGCTTCATTTCGTAACAAATTCCTCTGATTCATAGTGATTTTCTAAGACTCATTTTCCAGGAAGGTTAATCACAGAAGTTGATAATTTTCAAAAATGGCATACGACAAATCAAATCAAGGGTGTTTTCGATTAACTTTCTCGTAATTTCGTCCAAATTCCCCTGATTTTCTAGTAATTTCCTTTGATTTTCTAATGATTGGTCCCAGATGTTCTAGTATTTTCTCCTGATTTTTTATGGATTTCGTCTAACTTCCCTTGATTTTCTAGTGATTCTCGAGTATTAATAAGCAGATCCGCTGTTTGCGCTTTTTCCTGAACTCATGCAATCACACAATAGATTCTCAGTTTATGAAGAAAAACTGCTGTTGATAATTTTTCATGGAATTCCCCAGTTACCTTTCGAAACATTCTTTTTTTACCGAAATAGGAACCTAAAGAGCTCATTGAGCACACTCAAAGCAAATACTTGTATCCGAAACATGCGTGACAAATCGTATTTTTTTGTAAATTGAGAGTACGTAATCAATTAATTAATGTCAGATTATATTTTCTTCACAGCTCGGACTAATTTTACAAAGTGCTGTTTCTCTCGAGGAAAGCTATATTTTACGTACTTGACGTATAGACGTACTTTTTGGGGTATTCAAGGTTTTAATTTTTTTTGTTAAACTACAGTAAAACCACCATCAGTATGTCCGGTCCAATTTTTCAGAGATTTCGCATTCTTCATTCCATGTGAATTTATTGTTCTCTTCGAATTCATATTTATCGGTTCATTTGTAGTGAACATTATTTTATCCAATCCTTATATACCTCCTCCTTGAACAATTGTTGGCATGACTTTATGGCTTAATTGGAGTACTCTATACAATAGTACCAAACTACCGAATAGCAAATTTTGTTGTTGATGAAAAACATCGGTAAAATGTGCCACCCGACTGTCCCTGTCTGATGGTCGTTTTTTTTTCTGGTGAGAAAGGGTGTGGAGTGGACTCATAAATAACAAAACTAACTCAAGTGTTGTGATGGTGTACTCCTTTTGTGTAATAAGTACCCTAATTAAGTAATACACACTTGCATTTTTAGCCTCTCTAATACCTATTTACTGGTTTAGAACGAATAAAAGTCGGTCCAGTTGTAAATGGTACTTCGGTTTTGGGATATTTATGATGAACGGTTCGTTTTTTTTGTTAAACTACAATAAAACGACATCAGAACATCTTAATCCCTTGTTAATTTATTGTTTTCTTCGAGTTCATATTTGTTTATCGCGACTATCGCTGTGTGATGGTCGTTTTTTTTAGTTATGGGAAGGGGAATGGGGTGATGTCGATTTAGAAATCTTTGTCCATCAAATGATGATCTGTGATTAAACAATGAAGTCGCCTACATATCGAAAACACACCTTGATGGTCAAAAAGATCCTGTATTAAAAATAAGTCGAAGTCGATTAAATAAATCAATCTCCGCTAATGTTTTCTTCGTTTATCGAATGGATTTTAATAAGTGCCGACACAAAAAAAACCGCTACCGTACTTGTTATGTATACAAAAAATCAGACCCTTGAGATGTTTATGTCTCTCGACTGGTCATGGTTTTGTACCCACGAAACCGACGTACGGCGAGGTTCCAGAAAACACAGTACCCAGAGTCTTAAAAATTTATTTTGCGAAAACCAAACAGCCGAAGAGAACGAAAACCGGCCAGTTTGTTAGATTGGAAACTCGTCGATTTTTCTAGCGGGGCAAAAGGAGCGAAAAAGGTACGGTTCGGGAGGAGATAATTTTGAAAGTACGTACACGCTCGAACTCGAACATCTCAACTTTAGAGTGAGGGTTACCCTACACGTTTTAGTGTAGAGTTAAATTAATTATCGCGTTTTTTGGCTGCACACGTATTTCCCTGCTAATTACCAATAAAACCGCCATTTGTCGAATGACATTTTCATTCAACCGGGAAAATTATGACGACCCATCAGTGTGAGCATCACGTATGGGTCGCCACCAGCATCTCGAAATTCCGCAACAATATTGAATTTGACTCGTAATAAATGGGAAGGAAAGCTCAGCTTGTAGAAGCGCCACCTGCAGGAAAACAATGAGAATTCTCTGAGAAATATTTTCCTTTTATTACTTGGTAAATAATGGGCTTATTGGCTTTGATAAAAATTTATGCACGAGTCGGAGGGCGCCTCCTTGTCTTTTACATCATAAAAGCTGAACGCATGATGGTAATGGCGGTCATAATCCAGAAATGAAAAGGACGGACAAATCCGGGAAATAATATGAATGCTAAATGTTTATTCGAAGGGTTGGGAGGTGTGGTTGTAGCTCTTTTATGTGATATAAATTTAATGAAGTGCTTTGATGAAATGCTCGGTTGGATTTTGCATGACAATGCCGAATCGGAATTAAATGTGAACCGCTGGAAGGATTATTTATAAATAAAAATCCCCACAATTAAACAATTTCATTTTAATTTTACCCGCTTCCTGTCGATATCCGGGAAACTTTTCCTCCTCCACTGCGAATTTTGCCAACTTTTAATGAAAATTCCCGTCAAACTTATGCCGAAACTTTATTACCCTTCTAACAGTGTCAGTTTTACCTTGCATTTCCCAAAGAATCGATAAGTGCACATTGTGAATGGAAATTCTGGATAGCGTGGCGGAAACTAGAGGGAATTCCATAGAGTATTCTTCGTTGTTCATGACTTAGAGTTTAATTAACGTTTCAGCTTAATCACAGAGCTTGTCAAAACTTTACACTCCAAAACGGCAGTAACGGGCCCACTCGTTGCTCCAAAGATGGACAGTTTTCCTCCGTTACGACTCAAGTTTTCACTGTCTTTTTGTTTATGAAAACAATGCGACTCGAACTGAATTATTTTAATTAATCCTCGGACGAGTTTCTCGAGCTAATTATTTTCGGAAATGGCATCGTTTTAATGCGATTGTTCCACTATTGTTAGCCTTCTAAGAATTAATTTAAATGTCAAGTGCACGATTTTTAGCTAAAAATAAACATTTGGTCTTTTTTTTTATGGCGTTCACTTCCCAATATTTTTCTTGGCATATTCGTGCTGTCACGCCTTGTATGTGTGATTTTCCTCTCGAATTGGAACTGAAATCATATGTGATTGGATAATATCTCAAAGACGTGCTATCGTCTTCATGTGAAAGATGAACTGAAAAAGCTGAAGCTTTATGGCTCAATATGAGCGAGACCAGTTGCTGCTGATATGTCATATTTTTTTTACTTCTTTTATTTTGACGACGAATCGCTGACTCGGCTGCGAAACGCTACTTTATGAATTAATTTCCAAGGGAATTATAGGTCAAAGAGCTGGAATTACGTTTGCTCGACTCAGACACATTAGACCTAATAATGTAAAAGCTGTAAGAAAAACTTTAATTTTCTTTTCTTATATCCTTTAATGTCGGTTCTACATACATTTGTTTAATAGGTTCGTGCTCTTTATTGCGGAAACTGCGCCAAGGGTGGGTTTATTTCAGTTTCAGAACTAACCACTTGAATTATTCCTCGCGGAAGTAAATAGACGCAGTTTTTTCTTCATTCTTTAACTTGAACACACTCATTTAACCCTTTGAAATTGCTACAATAGAGAAACTCCTCAATGGTTATGGAGTCGACATAAACATCAGTTGTTTACGAATTTCCCATCACCACGGGTAAGTTTCTCCGCCTGAGAAAGTTTAACGACACTTTAGTCTAGTTTTGTGACATTTTTTTTAATTAAGAAAATAACCAAGCTCAACTCTAACCTTAATTAAGATTTAATATGACCCTTGAAGTTGGAAGGGTCGCTAGTGAAAGCGTAGAAGTCCAAACCAATTTATGGCACAAAAGGACATGGAAACGCGGAGATTTATGGGACCCACGAAAATATCAAAAATTCTTCATCTAACTTTGGGGATGTTTGCAGAGTTGGAGATGAATGATAAAACGGTTTATCTCAAACCTGATAGTTGTAAAATAGAGTTGTAATTTATTTAGTCGCAACTTTGCCACGTTTGTTGTTAATTTCGTTGCATCAAAACTCTGAATTAGTAGAAGAATTTTTAAATAGACTGCGGTCAATACGCCTTGACCGCAGGGAAGTCTAATGCATTATTGCTTAATTTGCGTCAGATATTCTAAAGAATCGCGCAATCAATAGTGTAAAATATGGATTGTAGTGTAGGTTTCAATTCCAAACTGACCCAGGTATGCACGTGAAAATTCTAAGAGAAAAAATTGAGCGCTTTTCTCGATTTACTAAAAATAGTGGAATTAGACTTTTAAACTTAAATTAAACTTTTCTAAATATTTTCCCTATTATTTTTAAAGTCTTTAATCTGGTTAAATTTATTTTTGCAGAGATTGAATAAAAATAGATGACTAAAATGTTAAAATTTAATTTTCTGTACAAAATGCTGGAAACTTGGTGACTAGCATTTATTAAAAATCGATTTATCCAGCGCTACGTGGCACTGGAGCATACGTTACGTGTGCTGCACTGGATTTAATTTTTAATAAATTGTACCTATGAAGTCTCCTAAAAAGATAAAAAATTCGTGATAGAAAATGAGAAGAAAAGTGGAACGTTTGCTTGTAAGTGAGTAATAAGAATTGTAGGGCGCAATCAAAGAAAATTCATACGAACCGAAAATTGAGAAAAATAGAAAAACGTACCTTTATACATTCGTAACCATTTTCTGTGTCTTTAACAAGAAGTTTGGATTCTAAATTTTTCAGCGGAAACGAGCTGTCTCCTTTCAGTTTTGTAAGAATTTATCTAAACCCCAAGTACGTTGTGTGATTCATAAATTGATAAACATTTTCTAGAAATGAGAAACAAATCAATAAAATGTAGGAGGTTGGATTATTAAAATCGGAAACGGAAAATTGTTTCGCTCTACACATGCCTTTTTAACTGTAATTAGTAGTGACCTAATTACGATAAACTGCAGTTAAATAAACAACACGATAATTAAGCTTATGAAGGGCACATTTTGCGGTTGCCAATTTATTCTTTATTTTAGCTAACGCAACAGTCGGTAATGAACGCGCTCATTATTATAATTGCAGTCTGTATTTACCAGATGTCTTCATTGTCGACACTCTTCTTTAAACATTGTTTTCCTTGCCGGGAAATATTTATAATTAAATTCTGACACTTTACAAGAATGATTGCTCGTAACATATGCTAGAGCCAAGATAATTGTGTACGTTGCGAAATAAAATTGAGCACTTGAGCGGAAATTTGCATGGAGGGATACAAACGGAAGAGAAAACAGCTGTTGAAACCTACTCAAGACTGTTGATAATTAAAATAAAATTTAATTTGTAGATTATTTGCTTATTACATGAAAATTGAAAACTTATATAAATCATTATTAGTATTTGAAACGTACTTTCCGTGCTGCTTATAACTCGATTCGAGTTTTTCCAAACGTGTTTCCTCCGTTTCCTTATTTATCCATTCTCCCTAACATTGGGGCGATGAAAGGAGCCCTTTTAAAAATCTAAATAGGGTATACAGGGTGAAACAGAAATGAGTGCAATACATTTAACAAACAACTTTTTTCTTTACGGTTTTCCAAAATTCAAGTTCAGTTTCGTTTTACGAAAAGATCAGTTTTGAAGAATACTTATCGAAATAAAAATCTAAATTAAAAACGCAATTTATTTCTAAATGGGAATGCAATTAATTTTTGTTTATTTATTACATTTAAATGAAACTCTATAGTGCGACAAGTATGTACTACAATTGACACATCTACTCTACATTCCAGTGAATTTGAGTGCTTATCAAATAAAATTAAAATAAGTATCCTGAATTTTTAGTTATTCATTCCTCCCAAAAGTGTCGCAATGGAAAACGCCATCTTAAAAATCTAAAACACTAAGTTTAAAAAATTTGCACAACTCTACGACAAAAATTTACAACAAGATATTCACTTCTGTTGATGTAAACCATTCCTCCTCCCATCATGGCCAAAGGTCGTTGTGCTTTCATCATCATAAATAAAAGGTGCTCTCTAATTTTTCTATCATTGGAAAACTCCCAGTTTACGTTGTAGATTTCAACAACAAGATTTTCGCCCTGAAATGAGTTTAAATTTTTTAACCTTGATAATTGTATAAACAAAAGTCACCTCAGTTTCAACGTCGCTCGCCGGCATGAAAAACATTCCAACTTGGAACAACAAAGCAGCCACATAAGAAATACATTTAAGAATATATTCTACTGATCCTTCCCTACAAATAACGATCAAAATTTAACAAAATATTTATTTACTTACATGTAAAACAACACGTAAAATTCCACAGAACAAGCCAGAACAGTGAGACCATATTGGAAAAGAAAATAAGTAGAATAAATTTTATTCAGGTCGTGATGAAGTCTGAAAGATAGCCGCTATAATCCTGGCATTAAATGTTTTTTTTTGCTTACTCTAACAGGATGTTATGGTGTTGCGTGCACTTTATCAAGTCTCGCAAGCATTTTTTTTTGGTTTTTATGTCCAATCGGATCGTTTGAAGTTTTTTCCTCAACAATAGAAGTTGATTTCTTATTTCAACACAAATAAAAATGTAAAAAGCGTCGAAGACTCCCAACAAATACATTATTTCTAACAGGGACACATATTGTAGGATGAAAAGAGCGACGTATAAAATATTATTTTTCGGGGTCCAACTTTCTAAAGGTAGTCGTTTCTCGTCGTCCAAAAAAGTGGGCACACACACCAAAGTTGCGAGAATTCCACATAAAACCCACATGGTTTTTATAACATTTATTGTTAAAATCATTTTATTGTTAAGAAATTGCTCGAACTCCTCTCCAAACATGTCGTATCTCCAAAGTTCCTTTCTTTGTTGCAAAATTTTCTTGAAAATTTTTTGGTAAAATACAAGGAGAAATTTTCGTACTAGAAGCTGCAACAAATTTAGTAAGACACAGGGAAGGGAAAAGTTTACCTGTCCGAACGAAGATGTTGACTCCATAAGTCCTGATAATTTCCTCATGTTATTTCCGACATACTTAAAGTTATAAATCACACAAAAATCCACTATTAGTGCCATGGGTAGGAGCACACATAACGAAAAGAACTTTCGAAGTTTTGAGCTATCGTGCGCTAAGCCGCTTCCACGGAGGAATTTCAGGTTAAACTGCAGGAAGTCTCGCTCTGTGGGCATTTTGACAACAAATGGCTTTTTAATCAGAACTGGTTTATATACCCAGGATGGAAATGTTAATAACTGTTATTAATCTGTAATCTACTGACTGAATTTTTTAGTGGTTGCCAGGGTTGAACTCGAAGTGCACTGAACTGAACTGTGAGACTAAATTTCCCCACACTGTCTTTGTAGACTTATTCCAAGTCCGACACTGTTCCCCAAAACTGTTATCCATAATTGATAAAAGTCGCACAATTTTCCACTGACAAAAAAGATCAATGGGAATAAAATAGTCCCTATGAATTTTAAACTTATTGAAAGAAAAGTTAATTTATTATTCTAATTATACGGCTGTATTAGTACTAAAAAAATCGAAACTTTACGTTTAGTATCAAAGAACATTATTTAATAACTTAGTACTTAATTCAAAGTGGCTTGAAGTTATTATCATTGTTAAAAAACAAGCCGAACTATTAAGTGTGCGTCTTTTGATTCAAAGATTTTGTTGTAAAAGTTGTACTATTTTTGGTTGAAATGAGAGATGCATTAGAACAAATTTCATTGTGTCTTCAGTTTTATAATTTACAAATAATATTTTTTTAGTAATTTAGCTTGTGAACGATTGTCAAATCTCAATTATATTTTGTTATAAATGGTGAATGCGCCGGGTTGGCAATACTTTATTTGTTATTACTGTTTGTAAGTAAATTTTTTTATATTTACATTAAATATTAAATATTTACACACATATTTTGATATACATGTATTTAAAAAAACTTTTATAACTATGTTTGCATTATTTTTTATTTATTTATAAAATAATACTCAAAATAGAAAATCTTATTTTTAATATTTGATCATTTAAAGATTTCTTAACCTTCAATAACTACATAGACAAGCAAGTGAAATTAATACTAAAATGATTTTACTAGTAAGAATGGAAAATCATAGATGAAAATTATTCATTTACTATTATTATTAGTCGAGTTTTTTATAATTTATTTGGTTCGTTCTAAAATATTTTTTTTTATCTCAATTTTTTGTTCTAAAATTTTGCACTTTGGCACAGTTAATAAATGCTCTAGAAATAGTAACCTTCCAAAATTTCATTGTTATAACTTGGAAATTAACAAGAATACGAATTTTTCTAAACAAAAGTTGAAAAAATGTACATTTGGTTCGTTCAAAAATAAAAAAATTTAAAATCTCTATTTTTTGTTTTAATTTTTTCATTTTGGTTTAATTATTAAACATTTTAGAAAAAATAACTTCCACAAATTTTATTGACATAACTAACAAAAATACAAAATAAAAATACGTCCTAAAATAAAATTTTATAAAATTCAATTTTTTGTTTTAAAATTTTGCACTTTGACACAGTTAATAAATTCATTAGAAGTAGTGACCTCCCAAAATTTCATTGTTATAACCAAAAAACTAACAAAGATACGAATTTTATGAAAACTGTATTAAAAAAAAATTAAAAATATTTGGTTTGTTCTAAAATACAATTTTTTTAAATCTCTCTTTGTTGTTCTAAAATGTTGTAATTTAGCATAGTAAATAAATTCTTTAGATTTAATAACTTCCCAAAATTTCATTGTCATAACCAAAAAACTAACAAAGATACGAATTTCATTAAGAAAAGATAAAAATATTTGGTTCGTTCTAAAATAATTTTTTTTAAAATCTCAATTTTTATGTTCTAAATTTTTCCACAGTAAATAAATACGTTAGAAATAATAATCTTCGAAAAATTTCGTTGTCATAAGTTAAGAACTAACAAAGATACGAATTTTACTAAACAAAAGTTAAAAATATTTGGTTCGTCTTTTCTAAAATTTTTATTTTTTGTTCTAAATTTTTGCACTTTGACACAGATAATGAACATTTTAGAAATAAACCTTCAGGAAAATTAATAAGACAAAACTATAAAAAATATTGTCTCAATTTTAAAATAGCGTAAATCTCTAACTAGAGCAAAATAATATTAGTTCAAATAAGACTCAATTTTAATTTTTATTTATAAGATACTACAATTTTTAATATCATAACTTTCAAAGTTTCTTTAATTTATTGCAGCAATTCTATTTTTCAGTGAATTTCGGTGCTCACTAATTTAAAAGGTTCTACATATCTTGTTAATTTATTATTTATTATTCATTCCAGCGAGAAGCGTTGAAATAGAAAACGCCATTTTAAATATCTAAAACAAAATTATAAAAAATTATTTAAATCGGAGAAAATTACTTACAACAAGATATTCACTCCTGTTGATATAAACCATTCCTCCTCCCATCATTGCCAGAGGCCGTTGCGCTTTCATCATCATAAATAAGAGGTGTTCTCTAATTTTTCTATCATTAGAAAACTCCCAGTTTACGTTGTATATTTCAACAACAAGATTTTCGCCCTTAAATAATTTTTTTACAGTAAATTTGATTAACAAAACTCACCTCAACTTCGACATCGCTTGCGGGCATAAAAAACATTCCAACTTGAAACAACAAAGCAGCCACGTAAGAAATACATTTAAGAACATCTTCCACTGATCCTTCCCTACAAATAATGTGCAAAATTTAACAAAATATCCTGTTACTTACATGTAACACAACACGTAAAATTCCACAGAACAAGCCAGAACTGTGAGACCATACTGGATAAGAAAATACATTGAATAAATTTTATTAAGGTCTCGGTGAAGTCTGAAAAAAAGTCGCAAAAATTGTGGTATTAAATTACAATTTTTACTTACTCCAACAGGAGGTTATGGTGCTGGGTGCACTTAATCAAATCTTGTAAGCACTTCTCTTTGGTTTTTATATCCAGTCGGATCGTTTGTAGTTTCTTCTTCAACAACAAAAGTTGATTTTTAATTTCAATGCAAATAAAAATGTAAAAAGCGTCGAAGACTCCGAGCAGATACATTATCTCCAGTAGGGACAGATTTTGTAAGATGAAAAGACCGAAGAATAAAATATTATTTTCCGGGGTCCAACTTTCCAAAGGTAGTTTTTTCTCGTCGGACAAAAAAGTGGGTGCACTCACTAAAACTGCAAGAATCACACATAAAACCCACATGGTCTTTATGATATTTATTGTTAAAATCATTTTATTGTTAAGAAATTCCTCAAACTCCTCTCCAAACATGTCGTATCTCCAAAGTTTTTTCCTTTGTCGCAAAATTTTCTGGTAAATTTCTTGGTAAAAAACAAGAAGAAATTTTCGTACTAAAAGCTGAATCGAGTTGTTTTAGTTAGACAAAGGGAAGGGAAAAATTTACCTGGGCGAACGAAGAGGTTGACTCCATGAGACCCGCTAATTTTTTCATGTCATTTTGGATGTACTTGTAGTCACAAATCACACAAAAATCCACTATTAGTGCCATCGGTAGCAGAACCCATAACGAGACAAACTTCCGTAGTTTTGAGCTATCGTGCGCTAAGCCGCTTCCTCTGAGGAATTTCAAGTTAAACTGCAGGAAATCTCGCTGTGTGGGCATTTCTACGGCGAAGCTTACGACTAATGATTTTTTAATCAGAATTGGCTTATATACCCAGGATGGAAATCATAATTACTGTTATTGGTCTGTGATCTACTGACTGAATTTTTCAGTGACTGTCAGGGTTGAACTCGAATTTTCTTCGCGCAAAGAAAAACAAAACAAGAATTTCAGACGAGGGGCATAATTAAAATTTTTACGACTTACCGTTAAAAGTTGAAAGCTTGAAATTTTGGGTTTGAGACCTTAAATTATCAAATTTCATCCTAATATTAGCTAATATAAAATTGTCAAAATGTTAGACTGTAGCTTCGAGTGATCTGAAATTTGACACCTAAGAGTCTTTTCTAAGTTTTTCAATATTTTTTTAAGGAATTTATTCCAAGTCCGACTCTGTTTCCTGGAACTGTCACTGTTATTCATAATTGATAAACGTCGTGCAATCTTGCATAAAAACCTTCAGGAGCTTTGAGGTAAATCAATAAGAATATTATGGATATTTCAAGCAGTTTCTAATTGCAAGTTTCGATCATTTTTTGACGATACTACCATTGCTATTTTAACAATGTTTGTATAATTATTCGATAACTCTATTGAACGTTTATTTTATTCAAATTTTATTTTGAAATAGTGCACATAAAAAATTATATCAAATTGAAATGGACAACCAATTTAATAACAGTTTGGTTTTAACAAATTTATAACACATTACAATAAATTCTAAAGTTATATTTATTAATTATTGTTGCATTTTTAGCTGGTATAACTACAATTCACTCATGTACATTTCAGTTAATTTGGCTGCTCACAAATCAGAGCTTTCAACTGTCTTACTATCTGGTCAATATTCATTTATTAATTTTTTCCAGCATGAAAGAGAAAAAGTCATTGTAAATATCTAAAACTCTGAATTTAAAAAATGATCTACAGATCCTTGAAACATCTATAAAAATGAAATTTTTCTATTTCTTGTACACACTACTCTTCAGTTTTTTATTAGCCGTTTATAGTTCTAGAATTAAAAATGTAGATAAATAATAGATATCTTTCTATTTCGCGTTCATAATGAAGATATTTCGATACGCGTTTGAGCGTATTTCGGTATTGTAATGGACCAATCCCGTGCCAATATTTCCAGGAACTTATATTTTTCTTAGGTTTGCAGCAGACAAACCGTCAACCTGCCGTCAACGTTGACAATTTAGATTTTGGTTTTGATAAACCATGATAAATCGATCAATACACTATTATTTCTTGTTGTACTTGGCTTAATAATTCATCTGAGAAAAACTCTTTGGATGCAAGAGAACCATCATGATCATGATCAACACCTTCGCTCTCTTGGCTCTCTTGTGCTCCGGTAACCTCAAAACGTCACACCTGTCAAACAGACTGAAATTAGATTTGGCTACTTCGATTTTTTTTCCTGAACATTTTGCAAATGCCAACTACCCTAAAATTCCCTAGATTTTGAAATCTAGTTTTTTCGTTTAAAATAAGGCGAAATAGAAAAAATAGCGTATGATACTTGTTCATAATGCATTTTACCGCACTTACTACTTTGCGATACGACGAGCGCAGCGATATATAAGTATATATTTCATAATATACTATTTTCGAATTTGCCGCTTTAATAGGTCCATTAGAGTCAAGGTTACTAAAATTAACAGGTTTGCTACAAAGTTTTGAGCCAATAGGAGCAGGCCTCTTGAACTGGCGCGAATACGTCATTGGAAAGCTCTTTTAAATTCCAATTGAATTTTTTCATTGCTATTATTATTTAAAACAGCAATTTTTAACACTTTGATGCTTCCTCAAGAACTTTGTTAAACAACATTGGCGATCAACAATGTTTTTACACCCCAAAACAATCAACAGAACTTTCTTATGACGTCATTTATGGTCACACGTCCCTAGCAACCAAAAGAGGGTGGAGTTTCAGCCTTAGTAACGAGCAAACCTGCTTAATTTAGGAACCTTGCATTAGAGTACTCAATTTGGAGTCGTTTATATGTAGGTATAGCATATCCGGTGAGAGATTGGGATATTTCGACAGTTGACATATAGGTTGGCAGCTAATTATGCTACAAAATACACTAAAAACACTAAATTCCTACGCGAAATGGGTTGACAGGGTTGTCAGTAACTGGGGTTACTTTGTTATTTTAAATTTCGCGCGTAGATTTAGTGACTTTTCTGTCATTCAAACTCTCACTGTACGAACTATATCTATAAAAAAAAATCAAAGTAGGAAATTTTGTTTTTAAGAATTGACAGAACTAATTAGTCTGACTGTCACCTGTTTCCTGTCAAGTTTTTGGTCAATTTGGATTTTACGATTCGTGTTTAATAAATTGCTGCGTGAATAAAAAATGTATCAATATAATTGAATTGTCCTTTGCGGTCAACAATTGTACCTAAATATAATAGATGTGAATACTGGCTGTGAGGTTAGGTTACGTTATGTGAAAATTCAGTGACAGTGAAACTCAATAAATGTCAAATTTTAAATTAAATGTGAAAATCAAGTGGCAAGTCGTGGTTACAAAACCATTACCAATCGTGTAAAACGAAAAGTCTTAGAATTGGAAAATTTAATTTCAAGGGTGCAAATTCGAAAAAATAGTATAAAGGACTTGTTTTATAATGGCATTGGTGCACTCATCCCATACAAAACTCGCCTACGGTTCGTTTTGTACACCGGGAACTCGTGCACCAAATTGGCCATTTTAAAACACGTTCCTTGATATACTATTATGGCTTCTAGAGAAAAATAAAGTACTTTATCTGTCTCAAATGAAAGAATAAAGACTACTTTATTAGTGCATTTTGGATAAAAAATATTATTTTTAAAGGTGGAACTTTCTAAAGGTAGCTATTGTGTGTCGGTAAAGAAGACACACATGAGAGAAATGAAAGAATTCCGCCTAAACTACACATAGTGATTACAACATTCTTGTTAAAAGCATTTTACTGTTAAGAAACTGTGCGAACTCCCTTCAAAACATGTCGTATCTCCAAAGTTTTTTCCTTTGTTGCGAAATTTTCTTGAAAATTCAAGGAGAAATTTCTGCCAAAGCAGAGACAGGAAAAACTGTCTTTAATTTTCTTACAGTTGAGAAATTAAAACAACGCAAACTGGAAACCCATTTTATTTAAAACTATTTTTCTACGACTTACACAACGATCAATTTTCTATTTCAGTGAAATTAAGTGCCGCCAATCTAACTAATTTCTCTTGGACTAATTATTCATCCCTCCCAAAATTGTCGCAATAGAAAAGGCCATTTTAAATATCTAAAACTCGCCATTAGAAAATTCGCCGGATTTTCGTGAAAACGTACAACAAGATATTCACTTCTGTTGATGTAAACCATTCCTCCTCCCATCATTGACAGCGGCTGTTGTGCCTTCATCAGCATAAATAAGAGTTGTTTACGAATTTTTGTATCGCCAGAAAACTCCCAGTTCACGTTGTAAATTTCTATGGCGAGATTTTCAGCCTGGAAAGAGTGTCAAGACAGTGGAATCGCAATTTTTCCTCTCACCTCAGCTTCGATGTCGCTTGCCGGCATGAAAAACATCCCAACTTGAAACAGCAAAGCGGCTACGTAAAAAATACACTTAAGAGCGTCTTCCACGGATATTTCTCTACAAATAACGTGCAAATACTGAAGTTTCGTTTTGTTTACTTACATGTACATCAATACGTAGAATTCTACAGAACAAGCGAGAATAGTCAGACCATACTGGACAAGAAAATAAACAGAAAATACTTTATTCAGATTGTTGTGAAGTCTGAAACAAAACCACTATAACCCTCAAGATCTAGAATCTGATTTTTTACCTCAAGAGTAGATTATGATGTCGAGTACACTGCACCAACTCGTTGAAACAATCCTCGTTGGTTTTACTCCCCAGACGGATCATTCTGAGTTTCATACATAACAGTAAGATCTGGTTACTTATTTCAACGCAGATTAAAATGTACAAACCGTCAAATGCTCCCACTAAATAAATTATCTCAATTATGGAGAGAGTTTGCAAGCTGAAAAGAGCACTAAACAAGATATTATCTTCAGGAGTCCAACTTTCTAAAGGTAGCCGTTTCTTTTCTTCCAGAAGCGCAGAAGCACACAACAAACTTGCAAGAATTCCACTTAAAACCCACATGATTTTAACGACATTTATTGTTAAAATTATTTTACTGTTGAGCAACTTCTCGAACTCCTCTCCAAACATATCGTATCTCCAAAACTCTTTCTTTTGCTTGAGAATCTTCCGGATGATTTTTTGCCCCATTACAAGAACAGAAGTTCGTGCTAAAAGCTAACACCGGCCGGCGTAAAAAATATCGATATTGTAAACAAACCTGTCCGAATGAAGACGTCGATTCCATCACCGCCGCTAATTTCCTAATATCATTTTGGACGTATTTGTAATCACAAACGACGCAAACATCCACGATTAGTGCCATTGGTAGAAGAACGCACAGCGAGAAAATCTTTCTGAGATTTGAGCTGTTGTACGCTAAACCACTTCCTTGAAGGAATCTCAGGCTAAACTGCAGGAAATCTTTCGGTGGCGACATTTCCACGTCGAAGCTTGCAACTAATGATTTTTTAATCAGAGTTGGCTTATATAACCAGGGAGGATTAATAATTACAGTTATCAGTATCAGTCTCTGATCTAATAACTGAATTTTTCAGTGGTTGCCAGGGTTGAAATCGGATTTTCTTCACCCGATGAGCGGAGAAGCACGAGCTGAAGATTTGAATGAATAAGCGCTAATTCCGTTTTTAGGACCACTAAATCGCAAAAACTGTATTTGATCTAATGAAATGTCTATTTTTTTGTGTGAAAATATGAATTTGTGCACCTTTCAGAGTGTTGAATGAGGTGTTCCTTTTGTTGATACAAAATTTCAGGTGATAAATTCAACCTTATTCCGGTCCTGACCGCGGAACCGTGAGCGTTATCCATAATTGATAAAAGTCGCACAATTTTCCACTGACAAACCTCAAGACCTCAGGGCAGATCAATGGGAATAAAATATAAATTTGAAGCAGTTTTCAACTGAAATCTCACTGAAACAGAAGTCAATTATTTATTCTAATTATAAGGCTGGACACTAAAAATATTGTATCTAGCAGCATCAAAGAAAGTATATTAATAATTTAGTAATTAATTATCAAAAACTTAATTATTATCATTGTTAAAAGACCAAGCGAATGAAAGGTGCATCATTCAAAGATATTCATATAATTTTGATTTGTGTCAATATTTTCATTTTGTTGCCTTCAATTTAATAATCTGCAGATTAGATTTCTACGAAATAAAATTTTGTTATAAATGGTGGATGCGCCAGGATAATCAACAATCAAAAGTGTAAGTTTTTAATTATTTATTTATTTATTTATTTAAACCGCCTGGAAAATTTTCAATTTTATGGGCATTATTAATTATTACACACATATTTTACTTCACACGTCTACATTTCAGTCAGTTTGCTCCGGTTAATTCAATCCCTGAAGCTTTTTCGAACGTAAGTGATTTTCCAGATTCGTTTGAATTATTTATTTATTTATTCTTTGCAGTAATGGATGAAATATAAAACTCTATTTTCGATATTTGCAATTGGATTTATTCGATTATAGAATTTTAAAAATATTCTAAATAGTGGCCACCATAAGAAGAGATCTGTAGAAACAGAGGTAAAACTAAAGCACGCGAGAATTATTTTAACCTCCACAAATCGTGCAATTGTAGACACACGTCTAAAAATACTTCGCCACGCTGGTAATTTCTCCTGTCCGCCCGCTTCCTTTCATTAAATTAATTGTATTTAGATAGCAAAGAAAATTATTCTTGGAGGTAATTCATTTTTCATCCTCAAAGCTGCGCCCTGTCACGTTGGAATTACACGAGATGGATTGAACTGCAGTACATTAAGCCGCCAAAGAAAGATGATTTTCGTTTCGCATACATTTGAGTCTCCTTTAATTAATTCCAAATTTGAAATTTCAAAAACCCCACTTTGGGTTGACCCAGATCGTAAGAAGCTTTGTTCCGCGACAACCTCCGTCGATAGCACCCTTGAGATGCGACGCATTCAATTCGAGATATTCGGGTTTGTTGTGTGTGTTGATGTTTCTGTGGAGAGTTGCAAATTATTCGAGATAAGAAAGAACATCTTCAAGTTAAGACGCGTGAATTGCCGGCAATCCGATTATTTTTCGTTTTATGTGCTACAAGTTTTATATTAGAAAGCGCCGACGGCGAAGATTATTGTCGGCAACACAAAAGAGCGACGGATGGGAATTTATAAAAGAATATTCTTGTTTTCTGCTTGAGTAAACTGCAAACACAATTGCGCCACGAGAGGAATTTGCAAATGTGTGTGGGGTTTACTTTTGGAAATGTATTGAATTTTGTGGAAAATTTAAGTGAGAAGACACTTTCGATATCTGAAAAATCACGTTTCACGTGCACGTGATGAGCTTTACATTTCAAATACATTTTATTTTGCGCTTCTCTCATAAAGCCAAACCGATCTGACAGCTCCTGTTCTTATTCCCCCTTTCTGTCGCATCCTCTCGAAGCAAAAAAATTCATAGCGCATAAACCCAACGTTCGTATTTTCTTTTAATTAAATATTCCTCCTCCATTCCACGTCACATCATAACACCAAAGATAATATCCATAAAATTTACGAGTGGTAATATCTAATCTCCATTCGTACCTATCGCACCTGAAAAATTTGCATAAGTTCAATAACGCGGGCATATCCATTTCGCGTTTCCTTTGCAATAGCCGACTATAAAACCCATCAATTCCAAAGATTTGTGTTATACTTACACGCGGGCCCTTCTTTATGTTTATGATTCTGAAACCGTCTTTTACTATTCGAACATCTTCTTCAGGCTTCCTTTTCCTTTTTCCGTCAGTTTCAGTACTTGACAGCGGGGAAACTTTTATAGTCATCTGAGGCTTTTATCAAGCATCTTCACTGCTTTTTTTACCTTTTTAGTTTATGGGTTGGTTTCGTAACGTCCATGAAGGGGTTTTTCACAGCGCCGATGGATTATCTGGTATTATCGGTGGTTGTGGTGAATGTGAGAGCGTTATTAAGTTCATATTGCAGAATGTGAATTGTTTGGTTAGTTGGGACTTGTTTTGGTGGCATATTGCACGAGCGAACAAAAAGAGGAGTAAATCACTGCCGGGTCAAACAATTAAATGTTTACAAGATTCGAAACAAATTTCAGCGAATCTGCACTGAAATATGTTTCCAATAGCGCCGCTGAAACTTCAATTCCGCTCATAAAAACCATTTTCCTTCCATTACCCGCTTTGTTTTTATTTGTTTCTGCATTCCTGCACCGCCGCCTCCTAGGTGCTTAAATCTGCAATCTCGGCTCGTTTATCCAGAATCTGGAAAATCCAACAACACTCAATTGACATGGAAATAAAACGAAATCCTTTCTTTTATCCGTCTTGTTTTTATTAGACGTCATCAAGCTTCTTTTACGATCAACACCAGACAATTATTTACATTTTCGAGCACTTTTCAATTTAAATTTAAGTGCGTATCAAGAAAAGGTAGATAGATCATTTACGGTTCGTGTGAAGGAATTTACTGTGATTCGATTTATTTTACACGCTAACGTTTTCCCAACGATTTTTCTCATTCGCTTTCGGTTTCACTTCACTGCTCCCACTTGGAGTTGATAGTTTTAAAATTGGGCCAGGAAAAGAGAGACTTTTTTGTCTCGTTATTTATTCGTGCCGAGTAATTATCGATAATGAATCAATTAGCCCTTTCGAAGTTCTCACAGCTCCAATTTAACTGAAATCCGGCTGGAAATGCTAATTCCATACAACAAAAACAGCGTTCAATTAGAGCGACAGCCGAACCATTAGAAAGAACATAAATCACCGGATAAAAAGCTTTTAAACAATGTTGCACTTGTAACCAAAATCTGATTTTTTATTCGACTGGGCTTTGTAAAATTGGGAAATTGTCGGGGTTAATTCGATTGATTCTGTCTTAAGACTCCATCATTCACATATAATCAACTTTTCTAATTAAATTCCCGAACAATGCTCTGTACTAAATCTTATAAAACTTCGTTTACTTACCTAATGAAGCAGCATTGTAATTTTGGGGAAAGTCTACGCCAAGTTTCTTGTTGCAAAACTTGAAGGAGTACGTTTTCTTCAAGTTCGATGAATTATAAATTTGTAATATTGTAGGATTCAGGGAAGTTTATGAAATACCGTGCACAAACAGCAGTATTAAGAGATTTAAACTTCCTGCCAAAATGGCTCGTTTTATACTTATTTATGCACGAGAACTGCGAAAATCTTAACACGCATATGCGTCACGGGATTTAGCAGGTAATCCAGGATACAGTTTAGCAAAATATCTTTCTGTTATAATTTTTCAGAGAAAGGGAGTTTTCCTTTGAGTGGCAAATGTAAATTTCCGGGCTAATTTGTACCGTTGTCGTCTTCCTGCCTTCTGACTATTGATCTCCATGTTCTCAATAGACTACTAATTACAGTCAAAACCTCCGTGTACAGAATCGTAATACAATTCTACAGTTTGTCGAGTTTGGTTTAGCCGTTGTCGGACACGTCCTGATTCGTAGCTAAATTAGTTATCGATACTGATCAGTGATGTGTTTCCGCAGTCTGATTGAGATCGAGACTATAAATTTGCATATCTCGACGCAGTGATAAAAGGAAGTTATGTAAATATAACGTTTATTGTTTTATTGAATACATATGAGCATGACAAGAACTAAAAATTATTAGTACAATTATACATACATACAACTTATGTAATACAAAATTATCCTATGTGCCTAATAAGTAGTCATGTTTGGTTTGACGCTGAGCGACCATTTCTGGTAGAATGATATTGACATTATGAAATTGATACAATATAAATAAACAGTTCTTTATTCTTACAAATTTTTGATAGAAATTCTCATTGACATTTTGTTCTAACACCTACAACTTTGTACCTATAGTTATATTTACAAATGTCTAAATAATTTAGCATGTTATCCTTAGAAATTAGTAAAACGGTCTGTTTATCACACACAAAATTATGTAAGAATATTATTTTACATTTTCCAAAAAAGATATACAAGTCCTAGACGTACGTAACCCTATTATTGTAAAAGAAGTCTGACTGAAAACTGTATAAGGACGTCTCGTTTTTTATTCTTTGAAAATCTCAGTGGGCTCCGCGATCGTCTCTCGATCATCAATAAATATCGATTGTCTCTTCTTAAAAATACTTATTATCGTTAAAAATACTTACAAAATGTACCCAGGGTACAGTCCGCTTCGAGTTCAACGCGTGAACCCTGAGAGTTGAATCACAAACATTTAAATGTTTCTGGAAGTTTTTGATCGAGAATATAGGCGCGAGCACTGAACACAGGTGTGCCGACAAAAATCCTAGAATTTGAAGTACTCTTTGTTGCACGAGCGTGCCGATCCGCACCATTTCGTCTCCACTAAAGGGGGACATAATCGACCACCGCGTCTTGCGTGCTTTAGCACCTCTCTGCGACGCTGCATCTCGCCGATTCCACAAGATTTGCTGCATTCGCTCCAAGGAGACCACTCACTGACGCGGCAGTCTCGAGGAGGACCTAAGAAACAACTCACTTTAAATATCACTTATTTTCGAAATACCCGCAAGAATCGTAAAAGTTTTACGAAAAGCTAACACTTACGGTATTTCCTGACGTTCTTTCTAGGTTTACGGTACTTTTTATGGTGATGGTCTTTCGAATGGCTAAGATATGAATCTGCGATGCTGTTTATGATGGCGTCTTTGTCCCCGCGGGGAACCACGGCTGGAATCGAAGGGGACGTCACTGAGTCGTCTTTTTCGTTTCTGCAAAAAATTGCAACACAAAGTTCAAACAGGATCATTTTATATTCAACTTTTTATAAATTATTTGAGATTCAGTTCAGTGGAATAATTGGCAATGCAAACGACAATTTTAATGCACGAACCGTGTTGTTCCTGAAATACTCGATAATTTATACAAAAAAAAACGTCAATCATTAAATGTCTTATTAAAACTTTATCAAACTACCGGGTGTGCTGAAATACAACTAATTTTACACTTTGTGCAGTTGGAAAGAGTTTAATTTTCAAACGAATCAAATTTTCTGCTATTTTTTCATTTAAATACTGTAACTTTGACAGTTTTAATACTAAAACAATTAAATTTGGAGGATTTACTATGTATTTATTAACTGTGCCAAAAGAGAAAATTTTAGAATAAGAAGCAGAGTTTTTAGAAATTTTCTTTATCAAGCGCACCAACAATAATTTTAAAACAAGAAACAGAAATTTAAAAACTTTTAGTTATCACACGAACCAAAAATTTTTATCTTTTTTCTATACAATTTCGTAATTTCCGCAATTTTAATCCTAAAACAATAAAATTTGGAGGTTTTACTACTTTTCAGTTAAATATCAACTTTGCTAAGTAAGAAAATTTTAGAACAAAAAACAGCAATTTTAGAAATTTTTGAAATCAGACGCACTAAAAATTTCTTCCGTTAGATATACATATATGTAATTTCAAAACTTTCACAGTTTTAATTTTAAAACAATAAAATTTAGAGAATCTTCTATTTTCAACTTGTTCAATGAAGAAACAGAATTTTTAGAAATTTTCATTACCAGATGGATAAAAAATTTCTACCTTTTCCTGATATAATGTCATAACTTTCGCAATTTTAATCCTAAAGCAATAAAATTTGGATGTTTTACTGCTTTTGACTTAATTATCAATTGTGCCAAATAAAAAAAAATAGAACAAAAAACAGAAATTTTAGAAATTTTTATTATCAAACACACCAAAAATTTCTACAGTTTTTTATATAATTTCGTAACTTCTACAGTTTTATTTTACAAACAATAATATTTGAGAAATTTACTATTTTTGACTTTTATATAAACTGTGTCAAATTACAAAATTTTAGAAGATAAGCCTAAATTTTTAGAATTTTTCATTATAAGACGCACTAAAAATTTCTTCCTCTTTTCTATACAATTTCATAACTTTCGCAATTTTCATCCTAAAACAAAATTTGGAGATTTTACTACTTTTGAGTTAATTATCAACTGTGCCAATTAAGAAAATTTTCGAACAAATATCAAAAATTGTTGAAATTTTTGTTATTAGACACATCAAAAATTTCTCCCGCTTTTTATATAATTCGGTAAGTTTCAGTTTCATTCTTAAAGAAATAAAATTTGGAGAATTTATTATTTTTGATTTTTATACTAACTACCAAATTACAAAATTTTAAAACACGAGACTAAATTTTTAGAAATTTTTATTATAAGACACCAAAAATTTCCACCTTTTTTTATATAGGTATTTATTTTGTAATTTCCGCAATTTTGATCCTAAAACAATAAAATTTGGAGGTTTTATTAATTTTGTTATTTTTCAACTATGCCAAATAAGAAAATTTTAGAACAAGAAACATAAAATTTTGAAATTTTTGTTATCAGACGCACTAAAAATTTTCCCTGTTTTACATACTTGTGTCTACCCCCAAAATCGTCTTTAATTTTAAAGACAAAATTTTGAAAATTTGCATACGCTCACAGTTGACGAAGCTCTAGAAGCTGACAAAAAAATTTGGTTTTTATCACGGTTTGTTTGGCGTCGCGACGCCTAAGAAGTATAATTTTAGCGATTTTTGAGTTTTTGCGGAAATATTCGCTAATTCAAATTTTTTTCGACATAATTGTAACACAAATATTTGAATTTTTGTCTTAAATCAAATACAAATTGTGTTTAAAATTCACAATTACCTAAAAATTACATTTTTAAAACTGTCAGTGATAAAAAAACAAATTTTTGGTCAGCTTCTAGAGCTTTGTTAACTGTATGCAATTTTGAAAAATTTTATTTTTAAAATTAAAGATGATTTTGGGGGTGGACACAAGAGTTGTCGGACCCTGTATAACTCCAAAACATCCACAGTTTTTATCCTATAACAATAAAGTTTGGAGATCTTTTAGGAAAATTTTAGAACAAAAAACAGACTTTTCAGAAATTTTTATTATTAGACGGACTAAAAATTTCTACTTTTTTTTATACAATGTCGTAATTTCCGTAGTTTTGATCCTAAAGCAAAAAAAGTAAGAAGTTCTACTGCTTTTGACTTAGTTATTACCTGTGTCGAATAAAAAAATTAGTAGAACAAGAGAAAGAATTTTTAGAATTTTTCCGTCAGAAACATTGGTTAAATATTTGAAAGTGAAGTTGATTAAAACATCAAGCTTATATTATTCTTTACAAGAAAACTTAACATTTTTACCAAAACCTGTAAATTTGACAAGAAACGTCGAATTTCCAAGATACGGGGCAAATGGTGGATGCGCCACATGATAATTCAATTGAAAAATAACCATAACCCTAAATAAAAAAATTTGGCCCTTTCAGTCGCTTTCGACATTTCAGTTTTATGCCTCTCATTCAGTTTCGCGCAAATTTGTGAAAGTCGTCGCAATTCTCCTAAAAACGTTTGGAAATATAAAAACGAGCGAAGAAACGGAGCGACAATCATTATCCAGAAAAACATTTAAATATCTGTTTTACAAAGACATTCTTCGCGCAAACTTTCAGCTTAAAAATTACAATGTAAAATTCACGTTGGAACTAGAAAACGACAACAATTGTGTTCCTTCAAGTGCATAAACACGCGTGCAATTTCCATAATGATCGATTTAAATGCACCATTATTTCCGTGGTCGCGAATTCGTTTTCTCCCCCTGCGATATTGTTATAGAAAAGAACTTACATGGCGTTGAGCGCTCTGTCTGGATCGGATGATGATCTCGTAGTGCTAGTAGATGTCGAAGTCGATAGAATGAACTGTTTGTATGGACGGGGTCGAGGTCGAGGACGCTGATGAATTTCCTGCTCCTCACGTTCTTCCTCGATTGCTGTTTCAATATCGCTGTTTCCATTTAAAACGTTTATACTATTCTGGGTCAAGTGCTCCATTTTTAAAACTTCATAACGTTGATCGTCTTCAGAGTGATGGAACACTTCGCTCAGTTCGTACTCTTTGACCTAGAACAGGTGGAAGTTGTTACATATCAAGAGCCCCACAAGAAATTGTCACTGGTCGAAGAAACTCGATAGTTCCCATTTCTCCTCCTTCAAGTGACAGCTCCCGATAAAACCCGAAACTCCTCCAGGACATTTCCAGTTCATTTATCCCGAAACATACGCCGCCGGTCCGAGTTGCGAACTTTTAAGACATTACCTTAATAAATTGGAACGTGCCGATGGGTGGGAGTCGCTTCAGATAGGGGTAGAAGAACGATCCAGCAGGATGAGCGGGGTAATGGGCCGTAATGCGATAGGCCTCCCCTTGTGGTTCTGTCGGCCAGTTCGGGGCTGTGAACGTAAATCCGTTGTCGGTTCCGGCATCAATCGGATCCACCTGAACATAACCACATTTTAAGTGACAATTTAGCGCGATACATCAGAGACAAACGCCCTTTTAGCCCCCAGGATTAAATGGTCTAATTGAGAAATTAAGACCACGAAACGGGAGATCATTGCCACGGCGATGTGTAATCTGATGGTTCTTATAGGGGGTGTGGAAACTATGCTGAGTAATTCGGTACCTCAGAAGCATAAGAGTCTATCTCCAATTTTTATGGAAAATGAGTTAAATAATGTTTTTTATTACTCTTTACATCTTCTTTAAGGCATAGAAAAATAGTCCCCATTAGACGAAAAACAAACGATTTTAGGTTTCTGTAAGGAATTAAATACCACATCATGTTAGAAGCATAAAAAACCAACTCCTTACAGGTCTACATTTAAAGGTGATTTGGTTACTCAACTTTGGGGATACTAAAGAAAAAAAATCCTTGTATTGGAATAAAATGTTCGTTATAAGACAATTTTTTTAAGGTCCTGTAATTTTTTATGAGATTTTAACCATATTTGTGGAGATTATCACACTTGACTGCCTTATTAAGAGCGTCGATTTAGAAAAATTTAGACCAAAAAAGAAAATTTCTAGAAATTTTGATTTCGAGGAGCAAAAAAAAATTTGGTTTTTTGACCAAAGAAAAAGTGACCAAAAATTTTTAACGACCTGTAAGTTCTTCATTTTTAATGCCACTATAACCAAATTTGTGGAGTTTATAAGTCTTAACTGTCTTATTAAGAGTACCGATTTAAAAAAATTTTGACCAGAAAAGAGAATATTTAGAAATTTTTATTTGGACAACTGTTAAAATGTCAATTTTTTTCAACACTGTAATTTCGTTATTTTTGGTGCGACAGGAACGAAATTTATGCATGTTGTTTCTTTTTTTGTTTTAGTAATATCACTAATTTGCAAAAATTTAGATCAAAATTAAATTTTTAGAAATTTTCGTTTTAAGACCGAAAAAATGCCACCATTTTTTTTAAGATTATGTAATTTTCTTTTTTTTTTATGCGATTTTAACGAAATTTGTGGAGATTATCACTCTTGACTGTCTTATTTACAGTGCCGATTTACAAAAATTTAGAGCAAAAAGGAGAATTTGTACACATTTTTATTTCCAGCAGCTAAAAAAAATACAAAAAAACTTGAACGCGCTTTAATTTCGACATTTTTGGTGTCACAAGAACGAAATTTGCGGGAGTTTTTTAAGGTTAAATAGTCTATAGAAGTTGCTAAATTTGGATTAATTTTAATATACAGGGTGATTTTTTAAAAACGGCAGGCGTTGTAGATTTTTATTTATGAACCGATTTCAAAAATTTAAAAAACAAATTAAATGGTTTTTAATTTCCTATAAACTGATGATTTTAAAATTTTTCTAAATGTCTTAGTATCTTTTGGGCGATACTCAACTTTCTTATTTTAAATTGACACCCATATTTTTTTTTCCTAATTTAGAAGATATTAATTTTTTTGATTCAGAAATGTGTAATAGGTTCTACTTTTACAAAAAATATTAAAAAAAAAATCAAAAATGAAAAAATTTATTCAATAAAAGTTAATAAAATGTAGGTGCATGGTGTCAAATAACACAATATCGTTATTGTAATGTCAAAAAGCAGCAAATAACAGAAAGAACAAGTTTTCTTTCAACAAGATGCACAATGCACAATGCATTTCTCGTAGGTGTCAATTGTGCAATAAAAAAAACGGGATGGCGTTTCAACAGTATTTTAATTAAATTAGGTAGTTGTTTTTTCTGATTTGTAATTATTATTGTCTTTTGTTATTAATAATTTCAAAAAAAATGCCAATCCTTTCTGTTATTTGTTGCTCTTTGACATTACAATAACGGCTTTCTTTTATTTGACACCATGCACCTAGATTTTATTAACTTTTATTGCTTTTTTTTTTTCAATTTTGATAATTTTTTAAAAATATTTTTAGTAAAAGTAGAACATATTACACATTTCTAAATCAAAAAAATTAATATCTTCCAAATTATGAAAAAAAAATATGGGTTCCAATTTAAAATAAGAAAGTTGAGTATCGACCAAAAGATACTAAGACATTTAGAAAAATTTTAAAATCATCGGTTTATAGTAAATTAAAAACCATTTAATTTGCTTTTTAAATTTTTGAAATCGGTTCATAAATAAAAATTCTACAACGCCTGCCGTTTTAAAAAAATCACCCTGTATCTTTGTTAGCAATTATTTCTAATAACGTATTACCTTTTTTTTTCTAAAAACATTGTTAATTTTTTTTTAAAGTTTCTATTACTAAGTGAGACTTGAGTCCAGATAATTTAATAAGGAACCAAGCATAAGCATAAGGAACCAAGTGTAAAAATATGCCTAAAAAATTATTTTTGGATCAAAGGTTTCGACTATTACGCACGATTTGAAATAAATAGGCATCAACAACTCGCAATTTGCTCTTAAATTGCATATTTGAAAAGAGATTAATAACACCACCGCGATTTTTTAGTTAATTTTCTCGCAGCTATCATTTATGGAGATAAACCCTTATGCTTCTGAGGTACCGAATTAATGTTCCGGTGTCTATTTTTGGCAAAACTATTTCGAAAAATATAATTACTTCCGGTACAACTTCACTTTCACGACCTCACAAACCACAATAAAACCCTCAGTCATCCGTGCATTTCTTCCCCAGTTGCACACCCATTTTCCGCTTTTTAGACCACATTACAAAGACTCCACTTCCAGTACACCAACTCACCTCTATTGTGATGCTGTCCAACCAATTACCGTTCACGCACAGGTCAAAGCTGTCGATTCCGATGAACCAATCGGGTGAGGGAATAATTCGCGACATGAGTGATACCTGGATCAAGAAAGCTCTTAAAATAATCATATAAAAAGATACATTTCGAAAGACATTCAGTTTGCTTGGAATTTTATATTTAGCAAGTCTTAAAACTTGAATGTCCTTCGTATTGATTTCGCGCTTCCCCTTCGGAGCAAAGTTCAAAGGTGAAGTCGAGTTTTGAATATGTCACACTTTTCATTCAAAAGTAACGTGAAAAGTGTTTCTCAGTCATCAACATAACAAGCATAAGTCTTCGTTTCTTTCTTTTAAACGGTAGTTTCATTGCTAGCTCTTTCCATGACCAAAGCAGAACTTGAAAGGGCAAAGAATGTGGTCGTCATGAGGAAACAACTGGAGCTAATAAACAATCAATGAAACTGGGCAGAAAAGAGCAGTGCCCTGTAATGAGACAGATGCGTGGTCACGATCGACATTCGCAAGCCGGACACGTGTGTCCGTCACTCTACTTAGATAGCCTTTTTTATTGTCTTAGACTGTGACCAGAAAGAGACATCGCGTTTAAGTTTAAACCGTTGCATCAAAAAACCTGTCTCTTTAAAATTTACCCTTGAATGGTTTCCATCGACGAAGAATTCCGCTTCGGTCCTCCCGACGCCTGTTGTTATAGGAGGAGCGTTAAACTCATCGTAAATTCCTCCTTCTCCTTGGCTTTGCTCCTCCAGGACGTCGGAACGACCCGTTTCGGCGAAAGCTTTCACTCCGGCTGACGACTTCTGACCCAACCGGAACAAAGTGAATGATTTGTTGTGACTTCGACCTGCAACAATATCGACGTATCACAATTTCGTTTCACAACTCATAATTACAAGAGATCCGTTTTTTATTAAGACAGACCAACTGGCGACGGCGATTTATTTCGCTGAAGGCGTGTGAATTTTTCACGTCAGCTTGGACTAATGGAATAAACAATCAGCCGGCAATTTTGATAAGAAGAAAAATGATAACGACAAGTGGGGAAAACGAGATCAATGAAGAAGCGGTCGGACGAAACGGATTCGAGAATCACCAGCTGCCGATAGATTTACTACAGAGATTAAACGAGTCCTTCGACTTAAGGGTCTACGAGCCTGCCCGAAAATTTCGTGTTTGAAAAGTATGCAACTTTAACAACACCTTTGATTGACAGCTGCCAAAAGGGATTACCAGGACTTGGTAATGAGCGGATCATAAACTTTATGGAAACGGTCGCTTGACCTGCACATTTCCTAAGAAACCCAGCGGTTGGAACAATAAATTCGTGTTGGACCAAAAATGAGTTAAAAATATTAGGATTTGAGTTTCTCTGCGTTTTGAGTCCGTCAAATTTCTGGTTCTAGTAGGCAAAAATTTTACGGGCGTATTTTTTTTTTCAATTAATGAAAAATGTATGTTTAAATCCGCAAAGTTGCAGTTCCCATAGTACGTAATGGAAGAAAGTTTTTTTAATTGAAATTTTAAAATTACTTATTATTTTATTATTTTTATTTGAGAAAAACGCATTTAATTTTTTTTAACCAAATCAATAGAAATACTTCCCTAATTGATTTTTAACAATTTTAATATTTTAAATTATCGTTTCTATATTTTTATATTGGTTAATATTTAGTTAATATTTTTTAAGCCAGAACCACTCAGGAAAAGCAAAATTGGCGTTTAATGTTATTATGCAAAAAACTATTTTTTTAAAAACCTGTATCCACTTGTGTCTTTAATTGTACGAATTTTACATAAAAATCCTCGTCTTTAATAAGCTAATCATTACTTGCTACTGGTGGATTTTATACGTTACCAATAAGACGTTTTGTTTTGAAAAATATCGAAGCTAACACCATAATTTTCATTTCAAGAGAAGATTGTAAAACCCAAAACTTCAAATCATCCAAAAGCAATTAAAAATGTGTTTGGGAAAACTTATAAATAAATATCTTGAAAAAAATATTTAAATTCTTGCAATCTTTGGATACTTGTTTTTGATTGTCCTCGACTTGTAAATCAATGTACTTTTTTAAATTTCTAGAGTTTTGTCGATTAAAGTTGGTCAACAGCTTTTATCAAACTTGGTGTTGCTCAAACAGAGAGACAGAGAGAGTTTTTATCGTTGATGGCCAATTTTTGTTCTTTAGATTAGATTATTATTTGCTTTTAATTATTTTAATTTGCAATGGCAAACGGTTCAAAAAATCATGTAAGTACATCAGTAAACCAAAAAAGTAGGAAGCAAATTGTAAAACGGTTCTTGATAAAATACAATGTATTCTCAAACAACAAATTTCGTCAAAAAATGCAGTTTAATCATCGTTTTGATGATGGTAAGCATTACTATCCAAATGCGCGTCAGCAGTTTTTGAGGAAAATTTGGTGTTTGGGAATAAATTGTGTTTTTGATAATTTTTGTCAACACCAAGATTTGGTTATGAAAAATATTAGGAATAGTTAGAAAAGTGAAAATGTAAATACCGGTTTTAAGTCAGAGTTATCGGATAAAGTTTATTTAATAGAAAATGTTTCCAATAATACACATTTTATACTTGCGGAAAAATGGTCTTTTAGTTTAGCAATATTTGCAATTTTGCATAAGCTAAAGCAAAAATTCGCGATGCATTAGAAAAGTAATTTTTAGCGATGTTTGAGTTTTTGCGTAAATACTCGCGAATTGCTTTCTTTTAACATAACTGTGACCAGTTTCACTTTAAATTTAATGCAAATTGTGTTTAAAATTTGAGCATAAATTGCTGTTTTAACAAGTTAGTTTTCAAGACGGGCAGTGGCAACTACGTTTAACATCAAATTTTTACAAGTCACTTCATTCTATGGTATAAAGGTCAATTTTGATTAACGTTGATTGTTGCACCTTTTGGATACTAAATAGAAATAGTTAATTATTTTCAAAGTTAATTTCAAATCAGTGGCGCAAAATTGCGTTGACGCAGTTGCTAAGGTAGCAACAGTTTGATTGGGATTGCTAAGACGCAATTCTGATTTGCAATGCCGCAAGTCAACATGAAATTAGGCCATTAGTTTCCAGTTTTGACGTAATAAATTAAAAATCTAACTTGGAAAGTTAGTTTTAAGAACTTTAAATCCACTTTTCTTCTAAAAAAAATTGTATTCATTTCTGGAATAAATAAATCTCTCGATTGAAGATACTCTTGCTCCCTGCCATCGCGAATCATTTACAATGTCAGGATTAATATGAAGGTTTACTGCCTTAATGACTATTATCATTTTGTACAGGGAATTAAAAAAACCGATACTTTGTTCAACTTAGCTCAACTTTTTCAATGAATAGACAATAATTTTACACAATACAATAATTTACACATTATTAGGTTTACCCAAAAAAAAACAATTTCACGTTATTGAGTTTTAAAAAATAACTTCTTACTATCCTTACTGATAAAACAGCATTTCTTCCACAATTTTAAACAGAATTTGCGTACAATAAAAAAAGACAATTGAAATATTTTTGATTTGTTTTTTATTAATAACTTCAAAATTATAGCATAATGACAAAAACAAAAATGTCACCTCCATAGAGGTTTTAATTCTCCACATGTTGGTTTTTTTTTAACTTCGTAGGTTGCTTCATATTCCTTAAAAACGAAAAATGGGAATTTCAGTTTTTAATTAATTAAAGTCAAATTTTTCACTTTTTCAAAATTCGAAGATGTCACCTCCATAGCTCTACTTGAGACGCATACATACAGAGGTCGAGCGATTTTTCAAAGTCCAAAATGCGCTTCAAAAACGAAAAATCGTAAGCCATATACCGGTATCGCTCGGAGATGATTTCCATCAACGAAAATTCTTCTACTGGCCGTCACGACATGATGATTTAACGAATAGCAAATCGATATTTTCGTAATTAAAAAGTTCGACTTCGAAGTTTGTTTGAAGTCGCGTCGTGGTTTTATTTGGGCAAGAAATATGTGTCAGTTTTGAAAAAATCCGATAACCTTTCCAGTCACGACTCTCCACGTTGGAAACTTTTCACATTTGCAAATATAAAACATGAAAGTATTATAAAAACTTCTGTAATATAAAATTCGCCCCTTGGCGCTAGTAAATATTTGGGTCTATAACATTTTTATTAATTCTGCAGTGGGTAAAAAAGTCGCGGTGGTATTTCGCGGTTCGAATTTCTGGAATTTATAACGCTGCCGTATTGATTTGTACGTTTTTTAGCGTTGCTGTGTCTGGAGTTTGCTTGTTTAATAGTTAATCTCTAAGTTAACTTCGGATTTCAGTGTTTAATTAACACATTGTTGACTCTAACCCTAGACGACCATTATTCAATATTATTAAATTTTGTCTGTTTGAGATTGTGTTGGGGATTTATGCAGAGTTTTGGAGGGAGTGGACGTTCCGGCGATTTTCCAGAATTTATGGCGGTTTAATGGGCGCTTGCTTGTACTGAAAACCGCAAGAAGCTACCAAATTTCGTAAGAATTCCAGCCACGAAGCTTAATGAGTTCTTTTTTTAGCTGTCGTAAAGTTTCCAGTCACCACACCAAAACAATATGGAATATGTCTTGGAAACGTCTCATTATCAAAACGACTGGAAATAGTTTCTTTGCTCCAAAAAACCGAAATAAAGTCGGTAGAATTTTCTAAACCCCTTAGGTCTGACATGATCCTTTAAAAACATGGAAGAATGCACCTGTTATCTGATATTGGAAATAGATCGATGCCTGTCGCAAAATACTTAAAGCAAGAATGTTTACAGTGAGCGCTCCCTACCTGATCCTCTTAGCAACAACTCAAAACTAGCTCCACATTTCAAAAACAGACAAAATCAACAAATCGATTTTTCCTCTCACATCTGTCTTCCTGTTTTTTCCGTCTTCCGCCCAACAACGAGTCGAGCAGGCTTCACGTTTCCATTAAAATTATTTATCCGCCCTAACTAGCTGCATTGAAACGATTGGATTTAATTAATTGAGGCATCGGCAGCCGTGTATGGTCATAACATGAATTATTGTTTTTATTGTTAGTGCGTGTGTCTGCGATGGATTCTGGACCTGACAGGTTGCTATCGGAATTAATAAACGCTTTTTGTAGACTTGGTGCGTTTACCGTTACACCCCAACGCATTTATCATGAATGAAAAGAATTTCGCGAGGGGTGCGAAAACGGGATCAAACTAATTTTTCAAGATGAAACGGATTTGGAGCGAGGGGCGATTTTGGAAATTTCTGAAACGCGAAATTAATTATCCGACTCATAAACATGGTATTAATATGATCTATCGAACTAAACAAATAAAAATTGTTTGTGCATAATTTATTGCATCTGCAGCAATTTCCTCTCATCCACATGACAATAAATTGCAATTACTACACGTAAAAATGATCGAATCATTGCAAATTCACGGAAGATAGATTTAACAATTATAAACGCAATAACTGTTGCATCCATCAGTGTCCACTTTTAATCAATTTAGTACAAAACTATGATCCTGAATTAACTAAAATTAGCAATGACCGTGTTTGCTTTTAATTACAACACCGAGCGTGCAATAATCAAAGCGTCGATATTTTATTTGCTTATAAAGAATTTCCTTTGTAAGCAAAAATTTAATCTCCCATAATGCATGGCTTACTTTTATTAAAGCAAATTCTTCATAAACGACATTCCTTAAATGTATTTTTGATACTCGCCCTAAGGTTTTCGTTAGATGTAATGAAATTTGGAATTTAATAACAGTCCACACTACGTTCATATTAAAATCAAGTATCAATAAGAAAAATGTCGAGACACGGATCGGATATTAAACTTTGTTGTTTCGTGGCGCTTTTTCATTACGTTTTATTTTTTCCAATCTAATTAATTTAGTGGGAAATTGCTTTAGTTTTGGGTAACTTTTCTAAAACGTTCAAACTACAAAGTGAAGAGGAAATTACTTTTATGAAGTACGCGGTAATACGTTTAGAGCGGCGTTTGAACTTTTACTACACTTTTAACTTCAAAGGGAAAGATGGAGCGCCGAAGATGATTTGTAATTAATTGTGTTGTGTGGTTTATCGAATTTCGGGTTTGAAAGCACAGTACATTTTTTATTCGTGCAATAAATTCCACAATGCTTTTACCAACGAAACGAGCGTCAAGGTTGATTTACTCTGATCTTTTCAAGAAGTACCAATTTTTCACCAAGTCTATAAGATCGCGACATTTGAGATAAAGAAAGTGCGCCAACTTTACTTCACTGAGGGCCATAATTCAGACTTTTGTAATGTTCCAGAAAACACGGAGACAACTGTGCGCGTCCCTATAATGAGCTGCAGTTGGAATTGAACACTCAAAGCACGTGTAATAAAAAATCCAATCAGTTTTATCTCGATTTGATTAGTTGGAAATTTAGTGGTTGCCGCAGGATTTGCAAAATTTTAATTAGTTTTGGAAGCCGTGTGTAAATCATTTTAATCTTGGTACAAATAAACCATGGAAAGTTCGCAATAAACATGAAAAATTAATTAAAAAACCTTTGACCGGTGGTCTAGACACCTCCGAGATTCGCGACTCGTCCGGAATTTTTTCGAAGAATTCAAATATTGGAATATCATGAACGAGTGAAATTCTGCGCGTTCCATAGTTTGACTTTTTTCCCCGTCGAAACATTTCCAGTTGTTACACAAATGGGTTTTAATGAGTTCGGTAAATTTCAGTGTTAAAATTCTTCTCCATTGAACCGGATAAATAATTTTAATGAAATCGCGAGCGCACCTGAACCAGTTTATCTGTGCATTGGAGCGCGAGTCGCAAATCTACAATGTAAAAAGTGGCCGAAGATCCGGTGTGCATTCTTTGAAGATTAGTTGCAGGACTGCTTGCACCTTGCGCACACCTGCCAGACTAGACCGATCGACCACTAAGATACCGTACAAGAATCAGATCGACTAAGAACATAAACAATACAATCACCGTTAGCTTTCTTTCCTACGCAAACCCGTCCGGTCACAATTTTGATCGCCCATTGTCTCGGTTTTTAGTTCCATCTCGCAAACAAGTCGTCGCAACTTCTAACTAACCCATTTTCGATGTTTTTCGGTTTGCAAAGTGGCGACAATCGACATAAATCACGCAGGTAATCGATCCCCTCGTAAAAATTTGGACGTCGAAAACTTCAGAGAATAAAAGTCGAAGGTAGTGATTTATTTACTGCGGCGGCTATTGTCCACATTGTCCTTTCGACCTTTTATTAAATAAGGTATTGTGAGGAGAAAAAATAAATTAGGCGTGTTCTTCCTTGGCATCATTTTAATTAACAAAGATTCGAGCCATCAAATATTCATGTCCGTTTAATTAGAGCGCTCTCATTACGTTGAAAATTAATGAGATCAGCGAAGCTCTAACTTTCGCATGTCGGTGATGAAGCGACTTTAATTGACTGCTCGCTACTGTCTCCTTTTATTGGCGGCGAGAGGATGCATTTTGCAATTTTGCTGTAATTGCAGCAATTATGCGGACTTCTACACGCAATAAAACCTTTGAGAGAGAAAAACACTATTTTAAATATGCGCCGATCGAGCACCACAAATACTTGCCATTTAATGGATCAAGGGGACTCCAAGCATGAAAATGATAGATCAAACCGTGCAAAATAGTTCCACTGGGAAATTTATTATTCGGGGTCATTCAATTTCAATGGTATAATTATGACCATAACATTTTAATTCCCACCGATGCCGCCTACACGCTAGCCATCATAAAAATCCAAACAAATCCGCTCTGTTTCCCCGAAAATAGCCGCCGTTTTGAATTTTTAAAAATGGTGGAGGCGCCGGTTCTCCCACGTTCACCCCACGCTTGCATTTCCAACTTTGCTCAACTCGGCACGTTTAACTGCTAATTCGCAACAGATTCTTGTGTCCTGATAGTGACAATTTGAATTGAGAATATCAGCAACTGTGACTGGTGGTCGGCCACTATATAACTCACGTCCGAGGATTTTCCGGTAATTTGTTCCAACTATCGAGTCAACCAAATCGAACATGTCGTTCGAAGCCGTAAAACTCCAGCGAGCTGCAAATATCGAGAGAGTACCACGTCATTCTGTTTGTTTTATGTTGGTGGAAATTGACGTTTGCTTCGAATGAATGGAGCTGATTGGATGTACAAAGATCGCGGGGGCGGCTGAATTAAAGCGACGTAATAACTCGGTTTTTACAAATAGTATCCAGAGATTCGAATATCGATTGGGAGAGCAAACACGCGCGGTTCGCTGCCGTCTCTTTATTTTCTAAGTTACTTTTAATTAATTGTTTGGAGAAGTTTTTTACAAAAATGCACTCACAGCGCACTATACTTTACGAAGTTGGTTTTTATGGGGCTTTGTGAGTCCGCTTAATTTATTTATTTCGTGTCTTTGTGCTGTAACTTTTTCGTTCACGATGTTCGATTGATTTGGGATTTAAAGTTTCAAGAAAAGACAAATCCGATACGAGTTCTGGATCGGCTTACATTTTGTTTTCTTTTGTAAGTTGTTTTCACGTGCACCACAGCTCTCCGAAGTATAAATGAATAAAACATCTTTTAACAAAAATTACCGTAAAACTAAATTTTATACAAATGGCGGATATGTTGGTCGACTTTTAATCCCATTGATCGTGTTTTATGTATTTTCCGCCGCAAACTAGTGGCTATTTCCGGGGCTAATCCTAGTATAGTGCTATCCGGTTTCGATTTTTGCCACGGTTGTGCAGTTTTTCAGTGAACAAGAAGAATTCGATTTGTGTGCTTGATAATTGCTGGAATCCACATCGTAGCACATAATACCTCAAGTGCATGTTGCGACTAATTACACTTAAGTACTCGTGGAATTAGTAGGAGCTAGTTACAATATGGAGGGTCATTAAATACAAATATAACAGTCTCTAGGGTAATTACAAGTCGATTTGCTTGTTGTTTGTCATTCAGTGTTCGGTTAAACGCAATCCAATTGTGAGGGCACCCCAAATCCACCTTTGTGGAATTTTTCCCCAGCCCCAAATTCAGTGAAAACGGTCTAATATCCCCGACAATAATTTCCATTATTAAACAAAGAGTATCCTTGTTTCATTTTCTTCCAAAGGCAGCGCACTTTAGGCTTCGTTACCGGCACAAAGCTCGCAAAACAATGTCCTGATTTTCTATTAGAAGGGGTTTGCGGAATAATTTATGCAAATCCATCGCCATTATTCCAATTTCCTTTTCTAACAAATGGAATTTTGAAATTTGCCCATATTTCAACGAGATAACAAGAAAAATCTCGATCGCCTCTTCACAGAATTTATTCCGATGTTGCGTAATTATGCATCGCCACAATCCTCTGGGGGTTGTGCTTTTGCAAGGGTAGGTCTGCGATTATCCGGGATTTCGAACAAACACGCGGACATTTTATAAATAATGGAGGGTTTTTATGCATGCTAATTCGGGATTTTGCATCTTCGACTTTTTACCGTTCTATTATTCATAAGGAAATTTCACTTTCCAAGAAAAAAGGCAAATTTTAAGCTGCGGGCTGATGTTTTAAGCTTGCTAATTCCATATTGAAAAGGTTTTATGATTGTTTTATTATGAGAATATTACAACTTCTGGCAATAAATTTAACATTTTCTAGTAAAATGTTCTTCCCATAAACTGGCAACTTTATTGTTGTAACCTTATTATTGATGGCTGCAACTTACACAATTTGCGTCATCAAGAAGTTCATCCACCTAAGCTGCAACTTTAAATTTAGTACCGCCGCTTTATTATAGTGGCAGTTAAAGGTATGAAGTGCTTATCTCCGACGTAAAAAGTTTAATTAAAAGTAAGCATTCAGTGTTGTTTATTTTCTACTATCAACACGATCAAGATTAGTACTTTTAAAATAGTCGCATTCTATTTAGGGAAAACTAATTCCGAGCAAGTGCTACCCAAAACGGCGTTTTTTGCTTAATTAACAAAAATTGTTGTTCGTCCCACCGCAGCATGAAATTTAATTAAAACAATAAATTGGCGAAAGAAAGAAACCATAAACGCCGGCTCGTTTTGTTCTCATTCTTCTATCAGATTATTCGTTTTTCTTTTTATTAATTTTGTGATTAATGATGGTTTGTTGGAAAAATCATCGATGATCGCCGCATTGTCTTCAAATTTAATAAAATCAGTCCGCGTCTGATGGCTTTGAAATTCAGTTACAGCGTGTAACCGAAGCCATTATGAGAGTTTATGACGGTATTTTATTGTTGACATTTTTTTACAAACGTTACGGCTACATACCCAGTTTGTAATGCACCATAAATCATGTTTTGCCATAAAAGTTGTTTTAAAATTGCTGAACATGTACGGTGGAAACATTTAGGTAATATTTATGACACTTCCACCGACCTCAAATACTATCTAAGTTCTTTTTCGAGACCACTTTATTCCTGCTGTATCTGATTCTGGCTTTTAAAAATTGCAGAACTGTCACAGCATTGTTGCGGACACACTGGGATTTATAGTGTGTGGATTTTTGATTTATCGACGCTTATCAATGTGCAATAAATTTGACAAAATCTGACTTTTATTTATAGGGCGCTGACAACAGAAAAAATGACGTGTTTATTGTTCATGTAGTTTGGATTATGGAGTGGTCAAACTGCCTCGCAACTATGATCACTCTGGGGAAATTATGCAAACTCAACTTGCATGTATTTTAAATTAAACCTGTTCGAGAAAAATGGCCCAATCTTCTCAACCCCCCAAAATTTTGATTAAACTCTCTACAAATATTCCGACAAAAAAATGGTACCCATTTCCTAGTGCGGCGCTCCTTCCGATGATGGAAAACATCCGAAACATCTCATTTCCGTCCCGCTTTAACCTTTACACTGCTCGGCCCGGAAAAATCCGCAAAATAATAATTCGCTCAAACTGCTCCGAGCGGATATATTCGCATTGATTAACAAGTGGTCAACTGCTCAAAACGTAATTTTTTGAAGACGCAAGTATGGTTATCTACCTCAGAGGAATACATAGTCACAATGGCTTTAATTTTTTTAAATACATTTTTTTTACCGTTCCCTGCTCAGAGCGTATATATCCGTCTACGACTAAAATTCATTTGAAATCTATTCCATGCATCTTTTTATCCACGCAGTTTAAAAGTAGATACGAACTAAGGGCCAGGTAATATTACCATAATAATCAGCTCTCATCTCAATGTTACCTTGTTTAATATATTGACGTTATGGAAAATTAAAATCTCTATGAACATTTGTAAAACTAGTTAATCGGCCAAGTGCTCAAGACGTTAATATGCGCTAAGGCAGATCACCGATCAACTGCTCGGAACGTATATTGTCGCAGGAGCTAACAAACCGCGCAGAGTTACAAAATTTTCCAAAAAACATTGCGCAGTGAAAAGGTTAAATGTCCCACTTTATTTAGGTCTTGTCTTCTTAATAAAGTAAACGGTATCATAATATCCTTTTTCATCTGTTGGCGTTCCAACGGATTAAAGTACATCGTTATGGCTCGAGTTATAATACCCGCATATCCTGCGACAGTCAGACGTTGCAGGGTAAAGCTTGACTCATCGCATCACTTATCACAGGATTCGCGCAAGATTGCCGCTCGTGAAGACGCCCACTCTCGAGGAAATACAACAGACAATGACCTTGCCAGTGGCCGATACTTGACGTTACTAACATCTGTTGGGAGCTCATATCGCTGACGTGATGTTTGTCTGGATAATGTTATGACAGCGGGAAAGGAGTTGGGGCAAAAGTGGGAAATTTGATGGGCTTAATTAGAGAGCGGCTGGGCAAAATTTTATATGATCAATTAATAAATTTAAAAAAAAAGTTTTAAAAATGGTGGATGCGCCGGGCGGGAACAAACCAGTCCTAGATAAACTTTTAGTTAGCTGGAATTTGAAGGTGAAGATGTAAATTTTCCCGACATTTAGCGTCGTTTGTGTCAAGAAATGCGTCGCAATTAGGCAAATTTTGAAATGTTTCCTGTATATCGCCTCGAATTTGCCTGTTTATTTGTAAATAGTGCACACCAAAGCCACTTCGTCCCCATTTTCCTGTTTACAGTGTTTGCGAAACACAAACTTTGCAAAGCCTGCATAAGTTGCTGCAAGAACAAATAAAAGATCACCCGGTATAAGAAGTCAACTGTCAGTTCAGTATTCCGCGATCGTTCCTTCCATTTTCAAACTCTTCAAGCTGTTAAACTTCCGCCTTCTCGCGATACTTTTTGAAATTTTCGAAGGAGATTTATGACGACGTAGCCTTCAGAGACCCGTCTTATCTCCGTGTTCTTTTTTGACCAAGATCAAATTTCCTATCAGAAAGTTCCAACATCAATAATTCCATCAGAGTAAAATTTTAAATTAGCGAAGTGGAAGCGACATTTTCTTTCATTGTAAGCAAGTAGCGATTTGTAGCGAACAAAAGGGCTTGAAATTAATCAGAGCTTATAAATAAAACGAGCTGAAAGTAAATTAGGCGTCAGAGGAGCTCCTTTTGCGATTAATTTATGGGCGGTGTCATATAATTGTAGCTTCGGAGGCGACAGGACAATGTCGCGTTACGCCCTCTGACACACAACGCCACTAGTCACAGCGAAAAGAACTGCACGGGGTCATTTATAAGGCATTTTTATTATATCCGATGTGGAATTACGAGCTCACGTGAAATATTTCACAATGCTCAGGCTGGTTTAGAACACGTGACGGGGGAAAATGCCACAGCCGGAAACGGGATTATCATTTTATTATTTTTTTATTAATGACTGGAGTTATTATGGCGACAAACGACATTAGTTAATTTCCGCGTTTTTATTTGGTTCTTGCGGATTTGATCAAAACAGCACCTGCAAATTGAAATACAATAAATAATGCATTTTCCACGTTTTCCGGTTCATCCTCATTAAACCGCACTGTCAAAAAACATTAACCAATAAAGCTTTCAGAAAGCCATTAACCCCGCAAAACATAGTTCCTCGAAATCAATATGCAATTGCGTGCTCTTTGTTTTTCCCTCTCGATCCCGAACTAATGCACCACTATAGCCGCCCCCATTTTAAAAATTGACACTTATTCTACGCAGGACAAGTAACACAATTACTGGAAGCCATTACGCGATTAAACTGCCATTTTCCATCGCACGAGTCCGCCTAATGATCGATTAATTTGTTATTGACGAAACTCGCGAGATTCGCAACAAGTCCGAAGAAGTTCCATCGATTTTTTTCACCCCGGATGAAGCCGTTACTACCCTGACTTTTATTAATCATGTGCGCATTCTTGGGGCGATAAAAATTTACGTCGAGGGTCAATGGAATGTCGGTTTTATGTCACGAATAAAAATTGAAAAACGGCTGAAACATTAATAATGTTTTATAGGTGGGCGTTATTAGAACAAATTTTTTGTTTTAGTTGGGAGTATCGGCTGAAACGTATAAATTTCCGCGAAATTTGTTATACCTTCAGTTGAGAAGTTTCAGCGGAGATTGCGGCGACTTTTGTTTTCTTTGTGCAACTCACCTGAAACAAAAAGGAAAGGTAAGTACAAACTTGCTCTTTGAGATTAAATTCAACCCTACATACAAACATTATCGACGCACTTTTTCCGGTCCTGTCAACAAACTGACAGTCCTTTTATTTCCTCGACATTGTGGTTTATATATGCGTTATTATTACGGTTTTGTAAACAACATAAAAAGCTCCGAATTTAGTCGGAAACACTGACAGTGTAGTTTATTATGCTACTATAGTAGAGACATAATCACTATTCGTAAAGTGGGTTGATACACATGATTTTATCGCGCGTTAAGGAAATGTTTACGGGTCGTGTTAATCATGAAACATTAAAGTAGAACGGTCTCATAAGTAATAATAACCTTGTAGTATCAGATAAAAAAAACGAAAATAGTAGAGACGTGTCGTGACTGAATATAATGTGATTCAGACATCGCAATAAAAATTAAGCCAGTGAATGAAATACAGGGTGTTTGGGATTTTGACTACCTAATTTTAAACGTATCGTAGCTGCTGTGTTATTCATAGACTCCCAATATTTAGCACACAGCATGTTCTATGCACCTAATTAAATTCCGCTTAATTTAAATAGAATTTCCCCAACATAAAAAGATTTATTAAAACGAGCCAAATCTGAATAGAAAACAAACACGTGTACATTTACCTTTGAAGTTTAAATTAAATTTTTACCACCCCTAGTTTTGAAAATTAATATAGTCAAATAAATGCGCAGTATTGATCGGCGTAAAGCTAACAATAACCGCTCAAACTTCTCGAAAATAATAGTTTTATAAAAAAAAGGAGCTTGTTTATTTTAACGTAGCTATAAATCTCACTATTTTTGTTAACCACAATTAGTTTACTTTGTTCCACTTTTTGAAATTTTTGCGGGTGAAGGCAAAGTGGAAAACAGTGCGTTGCGCTTTCTCTAAAATTAAATTCTAGAGAAATAATAAAGATTATCTTGGAGCGCGCAAACAAGTGAACGAGACCATATTTCAAGCTTAGCAAGAAAATATTGTCTTGGTCTTGGCAACTAATGAAGCAATGAGTGTCTATTAACTACCATGAAAATATGTATCATACCGACAGCTTCCGAACCATAAATCATCGCGTTTATTTACAGAGCGTCACACAAAAACCCTTCCAATTTCAGCAACAATAAACAAGTCGAAACTCTGTGGTAGCAAAATATCCAGGTGAGAAACAAAATGAAAAAGCAAAAGCACAGCTTCCGTTACAAAATTAGGTCGAAAGCGGCGACTCCCACCGAGCTGTAATAAACTATTCCTGCAGTGCGGCAGGACAAACACCACCATGTTTTATGTTTTTGGAGGGGCTATCGGTGGTGGAAAAGCAGGTGTCCGGACGCCTGTAGGGACCCAATTAGGACCACGCGTTATAATTACACTTTTTATGTGCTGTTTTGTACGAAATTAAAAAATAAATGTGCACGGGGGATGGCGGAACTTTCCTGTTTTCTTAAATTAATTAGACGAGCCCCTCCAGCGGAGATGTTTTTTTAATGCGTTAATACTTCGATAGCACTTCAGTTTTAGTACGGTCCTGATAGCGCCGGTGTCCCCGATCGACGTTAATAGAACTGCAAACAGCTGAACGGCGCCCGGCTAAATATACCATCATAGCCAACTGCAAGTTGTGAACGGGAGCAAAACCCTGAAACAATACAGGTAATTCTGGAGGAATTCGATTTAAAGGTTCGCCCGCACGGCCGTTTCTTCCGCGCAAATGGCCCGAAATGGAAGGAAAGAAATGGCATGGAAACCGAGGCTAATAAGGCGCTGCTAAAAGCATCCTAGAGGATAGTGAACGACATTAAACATTAAAAGGACAAACCAAAGACTTTTTTTTAATAAAACATCCTTCTAAATTCTTTATAGCAATCTCGCAAATGTGCAACAGAACTTGAAACCATCGCATGGAAGCAATTTCCTGCACTTTCGTCGTGTAATTTGTCACCAGCAGCTGAAAAATGAATCAATTTTAAATTCAACGAATTCGCAGTCTTGGACAATAAACGCGTGACAGCTGAGAAACTATTAATAAATTAAATCTGCTCCTGCCCTTGACATCCCATTTAATTCGATTAGGATGGTCAACTCTTCTCCCACTCACTGATAAGTATTTCATAGTTTCAGAGAATTGATAAATGAAATAGCGCATGTTTTATTCAAACGCAACTCCTCGTAAAAAACTAATCAAAAATTTATCTGTTTCCGAAAACGAAGACTGCAGACTGAAATTTTACACTCAATTCGTCAAATTTGCATAAGTTGTACTGGCTACTTTTCATGTCTGATATAACGAATCGATTATCACCGCTTCTGAGCGACATCTATGATGAATGTACGCTCGGAACCGGAGTTAGTCAGGTATGGCGGCGACCCCGCTCCGGGAGAACCCTGATCCGCTAGTCCGGAACAATGCTCATTGCTATGGCCAGTGTACGCTACAAATGTGTAACATTGTGATTACACAATGTGAAACAGCAGGGGTGCGCCAACAAGTCCGGAGCGATAAGCCCGGATTTCCGGAGTTTTTCCGAAGGATTTTTCTGGGAGAGGAGATATGGATCAATTAACATTTTACTACAACGATGCAAATTATAATTAAAGAAAAACGAACGAAATTTTTAATTGGATACTTCGCCCGGGGCTCTGTTTTCAAAATTAACGCAATTTTGTGTCCCAAGTACAGTTCATCAGACGCTCTAGTGCGGTTATGGCTTTGACTTTTTAAATCGTTTACAGCCACTTTACCGCAAACCCCCATAAACATAATAACGCTCAAGTGGTTGGGTCTTATCTGCCTTGAAATGAACCGTAATAAATATTTTTGCCCAGTCAGTCTTACAAATCGAAACAATGAAATTCCTCAAAATACGACTTGAAGTGCAATTATATGAAACTTACAAATAGAATTATAATAATTATCTTATAACTTGATTGATTGACACGTTGAACTTGAAATTTTCTTGAAGATCAAATTCGTTGTGATTCCAAGGTCTCCACATAATGATTCTTTAATTATAATAAATGTAGTTCTAATTTTGTATAAAACATACCTTTATGAAAATAAAGATCTGCAATTGTTAGTCTTGAGAAAGACTGTTTGAAATTCGAACTCGAAACTCAGGAACCAAAAAAAATACAGAAAAAAGGGAAGACACACGTTGAAGCTGAATTTTACTAGAAACTGATTCTTTTCAAAAGTGTAAGCACTAAATAAATTCTCACCCCCACATTTGCCTTTTTACTTTATATTTAAACCGACATAATAAAAGAAACTGGAAAGTCCCAAAAACTTGGCGTCTTGGTGAGTTTATATACCTGAGATAATCAGATTATACCATCCATTTTTATCCACTGTCCAAGAAAATCTCATCCCCTCATTAGCCCTTTCTTTGCAGTTTATGAGGGTCAAAGGTCAAATATGCCGAAAAAACATTGAAACTTCCGGTAATCCAGAATTCCTAGACGTGTTCTGAATGTTGTGTCTTGATTATTGTTATCGGTCAGCTCTATTAAGTATAGCAATCAATAAATAGACATCTAAAATCAGATAGTTTTAAAAATTAATGTTAATTTATAATCATTCATCGCTTTATATAAATTAATGTTGATGATTTATTGAAAAACAATCATTTTAAAACTTTTTCCTGTATTCATATGATTAAAAATAATTGTAATTGTACCTAAAGTTTCAAATAACTGCTCTACCAGAATGATAAATGCTAGCTATTTTGAGGAATTTCATTGTTTCGATTTGTAAGGCTGACCAGCTGGGTAAAAATATTTATGGGGGTTTGCGGTAAGGTGGCTGTAAACGATTTAAAAAGTCAAAGCCATAACCGCACTAGAGCGTTTGGTGAACTGTAGAGCGTTTACAATAGCAACAGAAGATAGCAGCGTTGTTGTTTATATTCACGTTCGCTATTTGCAGTCACGTAATTGACAGCGACACTACACCATGCGAATGAAAAAACAAAGCCGATGTTGTTATTTCGTTAAAAGTCCATCAAATTAACTAATGGAAATAGTTATTCATGAAAACAATTTCCTATAGTCGCCGCTAATGGAGTCGATTTGTTTTCGGAACTGCGGTGTCGCAACAATTTTCATTTTCATATTTTCACTGGAACTCGTGTCAACTTTACCATCGATTTAATAAGTGGCTTTAGGTTTTACGAATTTCAACTGCAAAAAACGGGCAAAACTGGTAATTTAGCAAAATAAATTACAGCAGACGATTTTCCGCGCATCTTTGTAATTATCTTTTTAAAAATCCGTGTACAAACAAATCCTCTGTTGTGCTAAATAAAACTAATCATAGCTCTGCATTTCTAGTTAATTACGAAAAAAGTCGTTTCCACCGTATAACTGTCTAAATTATTTTTCCAGTGTCACATTTTCGCATAAAGCGCTCGCACCATATTTAACATCATGTTAGCAATTTTTTTCTTTTTGCTATCGTTAATGGCGATGTCATGTTGTTGTCCCAGTTCATATTCATTACGCCGCACCACGACCTATTTCGTGAAATTTTATTTAAAGTTTCGCTATTGTTACACAAAACCAAACGAGATAAAGATGTGGTGCCAGTTTTCCACCGGAAGTTCCTAATTACCTGGAATAATCTGGATTAGTTCCAAAATCGCTACGCGACGAGTTCAATGGACAGATTATAAAATCTCGTCACCAAATTCATTTAATAGTCTGTAACGGCATAATTCTACATTATGCTTAATTTTCTCAGAGTTATTAATTGGGAGCTCTTATTCAAGACGTAACGCTTTCACAGTGACATTCTAAACGAGCTTAATGGCAATACGACATGTGTTTCGTGCCCGACAAAGTTGGATTAATTTATTAGAAAGTTTCGTTTATTTATAAAGGTCTCACTTGCTAAAAGGCGATGATACAATTTACTAATTCAGTATGCAGAGCATTGATGTCAGGGAAGAATTTTCATTTAAATATTCAAGCTCAGGTTTCTGGATGTGATGGTTCCATTTACTCTACGCTCCACTTAGGAGGCCCTTTGGAAGGTAGTATCCACGGTAATGTTCGTTTTAAGTCCGTTTCACACAAGCGACGCCATTTGTCAGATTCTAAGGAAAAATCGCCGAAATTTTATTGTAGAAACTGGAATTAATGACTGTTGTGCGATCCTATTAGAATTAATAACGCTCCAGAATGGATGTTTCAAATTGCATTCAGTAGTTCTGTTGTACCCAAGTAATAATAGCTCTCAGGAGGCGCTTTGAAGATCTGAAGGTAATGCACTTTTAATGCAAGCAGCCGACGACAGAAATTTTGATAAATGTTGTTTTCTATTTCCATATTTTCCAAGTTTTCTCGTTAGCGTGTGTTTTTCCATTTTCCAGACAGAATTTGGATTGTATTCTGTAGTTTAATGCATGGCTCAGATGTGTCGTTAACTCATAAGCAAGTTTTTATTCGAGTCGAGCTAAATGCGGTTTCAGAAAATTAATAATTTCAAACTTTAACGAAAACTTTAACAATAGAAGAAGACATTTATTGTATTGTAATGAAAATGTTCTGTCGGAGGAACTCCGATTTCTGTATAAACTTCTAGAATATTAAATACGACAAACAGCTTCTCAAGAGGTCAATTTTTCCTCCCAAACTTTTCCATTTCTGTCCATTTAAGCAAGTTCTCAATAAAACCCCGGATGTTTGTCCCAAATTTAATTTTAATAAATTATAAAGTCCCGTTGAAGTTGCGAATTTTTTTAATTATTTGCACTCAACTCTCCCTCTTTATTTTATTGCTTTTTAAATGCTCACTTTTCATCTCGCTTTCACCGCATTCGCGGCTCATAAACACTCTCCCATCGTCTCGAAATTCCTCCGAAGTCTGTTACCTTAGAGAGTGGCTTTTAATCTGGACAACCGCACTAAATGGTCCAAAAGAGGTGAGCTCGGCAATTTCTGTTAAATCATTAGTCATTGCTGCAACAACGAGAGGATGCCAACGCCGATTAATGATCACAATGGAGCGTCGCGGCGCCGGCAGCGGGCCAGCTGGCTTGGCGCCCATGACCAAATATAAAGGTGGAAAGTTCTTATCGGTGATAAGAGTACATGTTTGTGTTCCACGGTAATGAGTAAGTATTTTTTGCAGGGGTGGCTTCTGATTTATGACTGGAGACGAAAAGTCGGCTCTTCGCCCTCAATTAAAATTCAGGAGAGGTGCAGTACAACTACTTATTATGTAAAGTGTTAATCCGTTTTGTTTTCTTTGACAGAAACACCGTCTCTTCTTATTCCATTCGTGTCTTGCGGAGGAAATATAAAGTTAACACGACGCAAAATGAAATTCGCGCGGATCCACATTAAAACCTTCCCGTGTTAGGCGTTTTTCGCGGTGTATCTGCAGAAACGAAACAAGTCTTTAAGGAGCTTTTATTTGAATAAATATGAACGTTATTCACGTCGCTCGAAGGAAATTAAATTTGCGATTTATTTTTTCAGGGAATAAGTTCTCGGCTGAGATCTACGAAAAATGGTGGAAGAGAGCTTTGCCGATAATTTAATACAGACGAGACAAACTCCTCATGTTACATAAATTATATAACGGCCAATTAGACGGAACAGCTCTTGTAGTTGGGTAATTAATGAAGACGGAGCGGTCGGCTTTTGATGAGTCTATTTTGGAGGTGCCGGCTGGAGATGCGCCATTTCTCAGTGCGGGTTACTTTATTAATATGTGGTTTTTGCAGGCGACAAAGAAGGGAAAGCGGCAAGAGGACACAACTTTGTTACCTTTAAGCCGTTTTATTACATCATAATAATTACGCCCGACATGATTATCTTAAAACTATACAAACTCGGGAGATAAAATTTCAGTGCTCCCAGATTCATCGCTGCTCCGATATGTAGCAAAAACTGTGATAAAATGAAGTATTCTGGATTATTAAAAATCCCGGGCGAGTCCATAAAAAGCACAATTTCCCATAATAAAGCACCTGTCTACCGTCTGTTATTAAAATTTTATTTAGCAATTTAAGTGTAAATAACCGCGCGTAGATCGAACTGGTCCCTGGATATTTAAAAGGCGCTTTTGCTCGTGAATACAATAAAAGGGACACGTTATTTCCGGGAGACACAAAATCGGATACAGAAGGAAGAGGATTGCGCATTATGCAGTCAACCCGAGTGACCCCGTTGAGGTCAGCTCTAAAGATACAAAAAGAAGTGCGGGGTTGAAGGAATCACGTCTCGACGAGAATTTACTGTTTTGTAAAGCTACCTGATAACATACGAAGATGCAATTCTTGAAGGAAATAAATTTCCCTCGAAAACCTGTCTCGGCGGAATAAAAATATATAACCAGACAGTTTGCATGGATGGACTGAAATGCAGCAAAAAACGCCGCGTAAAATTTTACTTACCGCCATAACCTTAAGGATTATAACCCTTTAGAATTGCAATAACTTTTTCCGCGTCGTAAAAGCAGGTGCTTGGGCAAATCACGGCTTTCATGCGGCTATAAAACTCACATTTTTAATTGTCACTCTTAATGCTGACAAATTTGGACGGTGTTCAAGGTCGTATTTACAACTGGGAGCCTTTCCAAGGATAAAGGTGAGGTGCGTGAAAAATTTGTTGGTACAAAGCCTCATTGTCGGGCGAAAATAGAGAGTGATTTCAGCGGATTATTTTTATTCAGGTGATTTATTTTTTGTATTTTTACCTCTTTATTACACGGCTCCAAGTTAAGCGCGAAATGACTCCTTTTCCGTAATCCGAGCTTTGATAAAGTAATGGAGAAAGTCGAGTGTTTGAATCGCTTTAAAAATAAAAGTAAATACCCAAATCTGCATATCGAGTAGACATTATCAGCAAGTCATTATTCGGTAGATCGGATGCGTCGTTACAGTCCATTAGCATTCGATTGGGTAGCTAAGAATTAGATTGGTGATGGAAACCAAATTGGAAGAGGAATTCCCCCAGAATACAAACTGCAAATTAAACTTCCCCAGATTGATGGAAAGCGCGAAGTGCACAATGTCGCCATGTTGTTGTCGGCGTTTCACCTATTATATCGCAAATGCCATTACAGCGAACTCGCGACAAAGAAGAAAGCGCTCTGATATTTGAATTAAGTCGCAACTTGGTATAGAAACAAAGCCATTTGCATACCAATAGCTTATTTAACCAACGCCGTCTGTTTTATGTCTCTTTTATCAATTATTATGATGGCATGGATGCAGATTTGAAGACCCAAGCAACATTTAGTAAAATTAATCCCAATTTGGCGGGACACGATGAATATTCAACGGCGGAATTAATACTCTACGTAAAAGGGCGAAAGATGCGGTGTCAACAAACTTGTAATGTTTGCAACTTTAATATTGTGGGTCCTCCTGAGACTGATAGTATTTACCGGTCGTTTGCGTGTTTACCCTCCAAATCTTTACGGAACGGAACATGCGTTGTTGGCACGGAAAAATCAGATTTCCTTTGTATGGAAGTTAATAACACCGGCGATGTTACAAATTATCTTGCGGACGGCTGGTGCGTGAAAAAGACGCTCCAAACAGAAAACAACAAAAAAATTGCACTTTTTCTCATGCTCTGCTTCTCACAAATGCCGATTACCGACACTAGAAACTTCAATATTAAGCTTAAGTTATCAAGTAAAAAGCTCGAGTCTTCGAACCAAATAAGCAACTCAATGCCATAATTCTATTGGAAGACTTAATTTTTCTTTTCGTTACTGATTCTTGAAAGGATTTCATTTCCTTTTGTCGTTTATTTCCGATAAACTCCGAAAACGTCTTATCATTGCAGTGCTCCTTTACCTGACATCTTGCAAAATTGAATTCGAGCATGCACCAAAAACCCTTCTCAAAGACCAGATAACTGATACGAATGCAGCGAACGGAGCATTACCGATAAAATTGCATGTGCAGTTGTATTTCTCATCGTAAGTGCTCTCGACAGGATCATCGAAGATCCGACATAAACACCTTAGAATTAGAGCAACTCCACTTTTTTTCCATCTAAATGCGGGATTGGCATCCCTCTGGCGAGCTTAAGCCTGATGACTGTTCGGCACATTGTTATCGGAGAACTATTGTGCTGAATATTCAAGCGAGGCTTAGAGTTGTTCCATAATTAGTTCACTTATTGTTCTGCTCGTTTGGTAAGGACCCTATTAGCCAAAGTTAACCGCAAATATGCGTGGTAAATTCACTTGCCATTCAATATGGGGACACTTCAAAGTACGCTTCGACGATTCGGTGAAATACAATAAAAGCGGAAAGTGGAAGAGGTGGTAATTTGGAACGCTGTTAGAAGCCAAGTACAATGAAGAGCTAAATCGCCGGAGAAATTTCAAGTTTCCGAGACACTTCACCAGTTAAAAAATGCTCGGGTCTTATCTACTCCGATAATGATTGATAACGACACCTTTTCTCTCGAAATGCTTTGCACACTTACGATGACATCACCAAAGTAAAACTGGATGCAACTTTTGGCCGTTGATCAAATTTTTCAACCAGTTGCTATTCGCAGAAGCCTTTATTATTTCACAGCACGAAACAAATTCGAAGACATGTTTAATTTTTATCTGACCTTTCCTTTATCCCCGGACGTTTAACTTGTCGTGTTTCACTCAAATAAAGTTATAAATGGAAACAGACAAACAAGTGGCTGTTTTTGCGAAAGATAAAGACATTTAAATGCCGAGAGCGTGTGCAAGACAAACAATTTTTTTATGTTTTCACTTCACTGATTTGGACTGAAAAATTGGGGGCGGTGAACGAAGAGAAAATTTATTCCAAGTCGACACGAAGAAAAATTTAAACAATGTCGCGTTAAAAATATTTGGACGCGGATTGGAAAACAATGTGTCAAGTATTTGGTATTTGGAACCGTTCCCAGTAGTTTTGGAATTTGAATAAATATAAAGACGCGTGCTCGACAAATAAATAAAAAGTAAACCGTTTTGTCCATTTATTTCAATCTCAATATTCTCGGCAATATTTTTATATCTTAAATTTATAGCCCGTGTTCTACTTTTGCTCGCCAAATTTAGCCCGGAAACAATACCGTGCATTTTAAACTAGCTAATGCAAATATTATTACATTTTTATGAAGCTATTCAAATCATAGCCGAAGCATTAAAATAGTTTCTCGCATGATATTCTCCTCCACTTTTCATCTTACGTAAGTCATGCAAATGCAATAAAAATGAATCAATCGCAAGAAATGTCGTTTCCGATTTCCATCAACAATCCAGAGCATTCAAAACTTTAATATAAATTTGACCTAGAAAAGATGTTTCTACCTTTAAAATAGTTTCAATAATAAAGCGTTGGGTAATGTTGTTTCTTCCCACACTTGAAGGCAATCATTCATGAAATTTCAAGCAAACATCTCAATTTCATACCTGCAGCCGCCACTAAAAATAGCGTGTATTTATAGCCACCCCCACTTTAGACACCTTTCAAAAAGCACCATCTTCAACGTTCTCTAATTCAGTTAATCTCCCACAATCATCATCTGTCACTCTTAATCTCCACGCAGAGACCAGAATTCAAATTAACTGGAATCAACGAATGTTTTATCCCTGAGGAACTTGTGCTCCAGAATTACCCCACACATCGTACACCCAATTGGATTTCGTTCTGGCGACTACGATCCCGGAATATTAAATAAAGTCACCGACACGTCACATAGAATTTTTAAATTATTTAAATTTGACGCATGCCACTTTAACTAGCAATTTACATGACAATAAGCGCGATATTGGTATTAATTTTTTATTAGGAATGCTGGGGCGATTCACGTTCGAGCGAAATATGGTTATTAAAAAATTAAATTGGGATGAAAAATTCACGGTTGGAAATTGGGTTTGTTGATCGAAAATGATAAGACAGTATTAGTGATATGTGCAGATTAAGATAAGCTGTGGGAGGGTTGGCTATAATTGCCAACATGTTGAGGGAGGCTACCCCAAATCGGACCGGACGCCATTACAATGTAAAATTGACGGGTTCTACGCGGTTACCGAGGAAATGACTTCCGGATAGTCGTCCAGGAAGGGGTAAATTCAACAACGATAAATTGCGTACGAACAGTACACCCGAAAAAACAAGGTGTCGTCACAGTGGGGTAAATCTCCCCCTAATTACTTTCACGTTCAAAGAGTGACATGTCGAGGGTTTGCCAACACAAGAGTATCATTTAAATTTTTCATAAAAGTTCGTTTTTGGCGTAATTAACAAATTTAAATTTTCATAACGTTGCGCAGCGATTTAATTTTCTCAAACTGTGCGGAACACGCGTAATTAAAGGAAACCCCATCGTCCAGTAGTATTGTATTAACTGTGCGCAATAAATACGCTTGGAGTCCTCATATATTCGATTTAATTACCTGCGGTTTGAGCTAGTCGTCTTCCATTAATTAAGAGATGCAAAATGACCATCTCTGGCTACGTTTTTCATGAAAAATCGCAATAAATAAAAGACGTCAATAGTCAATGAAACTCGATTCGAACGCAATCAAAAACCGCACAATAGCCAAAAATCCCGAACGGAGTATCTCTTGTAGCATGACCCAGCTTTTGTCGTAAACAAAATACCTGAAGCTCACAAAATACAATCGCTATTTTCCCTTTCAGCGCCGATTCCAAACATTCATTCCCAAATTAACATTTCCGCGCGTCCAATTTTTATGGGAGAAACGCGTTAACCACGCCACAAGAAAACCGATTCTAACGTATTCATAAACCGTCATTGTGCGTCATGACATGCAATTTCATCTGAATGAAAAATATCAGTACGGGAGATGTGGAGTGGTGTTTTCACTTCAAAACGATGATGCTCTGACCCCGAGTCCAAAGCCACAAGCTAAGCTCTTTTCCTGCGAAGGAAATCTGAGGCACGTACGCCAATGTTGCAGTTTCCAATTTCGTCGCAGTTCCGCTGGCAAAAACTCGGAACGGAAGCAATTTTAAGGTCACTACACACGCGCTAATAATAAAAGCATGGGTTGGATGGGCTTAGGATTTGATTATTGATAAGCCAAAGACAAGCGGAGTTTTTTTCTGATGAAACGTCTCTCTCCTCCAGCGTGGAGACTTCACCGAGATGAAGCTATAAATAGTAGAGTAAGCCTAATTCTCCACTTCTGCGACACGAGGATATCGGAGTCGGGAGTGACATAACGCAAACATAGGGGACCACGGGACTAATGGAGATGAAAAGCGTCCATTCAGGTAGCCGAGAAAAGCGAAATGTAAGCCTGCAGCCGTAAATAATTTAATAAGCTTTTAATAAAAACCTACACCTAATAAAGTGTGGCAAATGAGATAATTTGCCTGGCGAAATGAGCTCAAACTTTATACATCGATAAGTCTGACCCCGTCGTAAATTGTAATTATAAGCTTTTTTTATCAAAAGCACCTCCTGCCCTGTACACTAATTTGTTAGGGCATCCCTTGATGAATATTCATCGGGTTGATACATATTTTATGTCTTAATAAAAGCAGAAGTGGTGGCTTATAGTAAAATGTGAAATTTGGAGGGATGACGGGACACCCCCTTTTATTTTCATCATAACAATAAAACACATGAATTTTGAAACGTTGTGATTTATGGTTACGATTATGGCTAAATAGAATTTACTGCGTCATCGGATTTAATGAGGGGTGAATGTAATCACCGAGTAAAAATTCTCCGGTCAAAACAAGCAGTCGCCATGTTGGAAAATGGCGCAGTTTTGTACATGAACTAAATTTTGGGCCGGCAGTGGAAACCCATGAATTTTTAAGTATCCGGAAGATTGGAAAAGTTATAAAATTAATTTTCCGTTAAGTTTCCGATGGAAACGTTTTACATGCAAATGCATCAGCTTATTGATTTGCAGCCGGCTCTCGCTATCTTCATGCCAATAACTTGAGCTAGCCATAGACTTGATTAAAGAAAAATATGAAGCAGTTAATGAGAAATCTTGTCGAGGATAACAATAAGTGGCATGAGATGAAATATGGTCGCATGCTGAGTGACAAGGGCAGATAATGAAGGAGAGGGGCTCGATTTACGCCAACAGTCTTATATAATGAGGTTTTGTTTCGGATAAAATCTGTCAGTTCCAGTAGAGGACCATCACTTAGCAGGTGCCTGTATTGGCGGTTAGACAAACCAATCACGCCCCGTTGCAGATTTTTCGTTTTTATAGTGCTTGTCTCGTGCAGACTGAATTTTTTTCCTCCCCTAGAGTGCATCTTTTCGTGGATAATTCAATTTGACGATTATTGGACTGGTAATCACCCCGAATTGATCATTATTCATATCTTCATGATATATGGCTCATTTGTGACGATGTTTCCACAGGCAAGTGCAATATGTTGCCGATAGGGCTGATATTAATGTTCAACTGTTGATTGATTATTTCGTTGACACATTGGGGGTGAAATTCCTGTCAGACCACAAACATGTAACCTCTCACCCTGCGCAAGTCAAACAAAATTTTTATTTTAATTGATCGTTTATAACCAGATTGGTGATCCAACTTTGACCGTGTCAATTCCATTAAGTGATGGCTCAGCACTTGAGAATTCTGCAAGCCCCTGACCCTTTGAAATATTTGCAAGCACTTATTTAATCCCAATAAAGACCCAATAAATTAGCATGCGGTTCAGGACATTCCACGTTGTTTCTGAAAGAGATCCCACCTAATCAAACCCATTACACATTTCAGGACGATTCTGAAATATCATCACGTAAAGTCCTGACAAATCGTCGGGAGAAAAAGCGGATGGAGTTCGCCCTCTCCAAACGAAACCAAGGTGAACATGTGCATTTGATTTTGATGTATACTTTTTCTTTTCTTTTGGACGTCATTGATCTTTTTTGACACGTGCCTGCCGCCGACCGCATCCTGAGGGAACGGTAACGGAAGGCACGAAAAAATTCAGACGTGAAGGAATTTCCTTTTTCTACGTACACAGATTTCGACGCTGTTAGAAAAACGACGAGACTACAGTCGAACCTCGACACACAGTTAATTAATTTTATTCACAATCAGTCAACAATTGTTCATTTTCTAACTTTTCGTAAGGTGGAAAGTGAGCTGTTACTACGGTAATTCACTTCTCAACTCGCTGGGAAGTGACCATTTCCCGACCTCCAAATGCCAGATAACTAGATTTTGATAAATGAAGTAGGCCGCGTTACTGAATTTGACATTTCTATCTTGTCATTTGGCGTCGAAGTTGATTTCAAAAAGTGTGTGAAATGGATGCTGAAGCTTCTATACCGTTTAAAACTAGTACATTTTCCGGAGAATTTTACAAAAAATGAGAAGAATGTCAACATTTTAAGAGGAGAATCAACCGCGTCTCGTCTGACTGCAGGAGTTTACCTTTTCAAGTGAACAACTGAAACAAGGTCTGACACTGTATATTGCAGGTTATGATCACTCTTCGTTCACATTCAACATTAACGGTGTTTCCTCTAATATAATTTAACTTGTGAGTTTTAAGTTTCGTTGGTTAAATATATTGTTCATCTTACTATTCAAGATATTTATATTAATAAAGTTGTATTGAAATAAAAAATTCTTAACCTAAAACTTCATGAATTGACAGTAGCGATTTTCGTAGGAGGTTGAACCAAAGATGTTTTAGTGTAACAGATTCGGGCATACAGTGTAAATAGAACCTACGTTCAGTTCCAACATGTACAACGTACTTTTATAAAACTTCTCTTTCTTTCACATTGAAATTTTCATCGATGTTCAGTCTTTCCTTTTCTATAAGATCCAGCCAATAACATTGGAGCTCGTCAGTCGTGACTTATTTCTGTTTGACGCCAGAAATGTGACAGGACTGGACAGGACAGCGTCTTTTCGTTGCGTTTAGAGGTTGCGTTCATTTGTTCTTGGTTCATTTGCAAACCGATTAACATAATATTTGATTGTTTTGTGTTGTGTTGTGTTGGATTTGACTTTATTTAAAAACTGTGTTTGTGTGTGTAGTGTGTAACGCTAAAGCGAGCGATTTTACGCTAAATTTGTATTCATCTCTTATTTTAAAGGTTTCTCATCCTTTAAATTCAAATCACGCGCCAACTCTCTTGACCAATCAATTCTCAGATACTGTAGAAAAGGATAGACTTATTTAGTTGTGAGTTTTCAATGTGTTAGAAAGGGACAAAACCAATGGTGCTTTTCTGAGATTGTTCGATGATGTTGGCCCAGAGTTAAGACCTTATCCCCGAATCTGTTGTACTAAAACATCTTTGGGTTGAACCAAGTTAAACTAAAGTCCGTTTTTTTATTAAAAAACCACCAACACCGCACTCTCGCACCACTTTACAACCGGCAACGTCGTCGATGGTGACTTTTTGGTGATAAAATCAAATAGGTTAGTTGCCTAATTGACAATTTTACTACACAAAACGGCCTTTTAGGCTGTGCCGAGTCTTTTCACTATTAAAACCTTTGATTTGCAATCCAACAGACTGTAAAAGAAACGTGTTTAACGGAAACACTGCCTAATTTTCAGAAATGTCAAAAATTTGACAACTATTTTCTTACCAAAAATCTCCCTAGGCAACGTTGCCGGTTGTAATGCAGGGGAAGATTGCAGTGTTGGTGGTTTTAAAAAAAAAACGGACTTTACTTACTAACTGATTTATTTTGAATACCGCATTTCAAGGTCATAATTTGTGAAAATTGTGGAGCTCTACGGCAAATTTGAGAAGATTTATCCATTAAATTGAACATAAACGAGTACTGGAACACCCAAAGACCTGTTCGCGATTGTTTTCAATACATAAATCCTCTTAAATTTGTCGTAAAGCTCCACAACTGTCACGAATTATGACCTTGAAATGCGGTATTCAAAATAAATGAGGAGTATTCTCTTGATGCCGTGTGAAAAAGTGGTTGTCTAGATATATCCACTCCAGATGAGTCATTTCCAATGTAGAGCATGGGCGAAAGTAATTTTGTAACAGTTTTTGGAAGCTAATAAACGTTTAACAATATTGGACTTTTAACTTTCTTTATTATTTTTTTTAATGTGATTGTGAATAAAATAGTATACAAACCTCGGTATAAGTTCGATTCCTATCTGTCGAGAAATTGTCCACCTCGGCTGACGCCTCGGTGACAAACTTTTTCTCTCGAAAGGAATCATGAACTTCCCACCTCGGTATGTAATCTACTATTAGACCTCCCGGAATCGCCGTTTTACCTTATCGAATCGATCCGGCAAGTGTATCGTAATATGAATTATCCAAAACTTAGTTTAAATCGCGTGATCTGCAGCTCGCATTGTTGGAAGTTTGGGGCGAGACGGCTTCGCTTTAGGCTAAGCCCTATCGTTCTGTCAGTTTTAGAATCCGGCGATTTCGTCTCTTCACTTCGTCACTAGTTTGCATCGCGGGCTAATGATCCGTGAACTTCTCAAGGAATGACAGCTTAAATCTAGCGTAAATCTCGTCAAAAAATTAGGTCCAACTCGGGGAAAGAGCCGCGTTTAACTTAAATGAAGAACTTTTGTACTTTTTGATTTACTGACAGTTTATCCCTGGACAGATAACCTACTTCCTGATCCCGCGAGATCTGTGTCGGTTTTATTAATTTCGTCTGCGCCGCAAGCCGCGCTCTTCTTTCATCTGGAACAATATGCAAACTCCTTTTCATTATATAATCCGCGACCGTCTGGCTCGAATCGGCAACATAAACAGCATTTTTGAAATAATTGAATTGAAACTAATTCAAATCAAGATGTTGACGGGCGTCTCGCAGCTGCTCGCGACATCTCCTTGTTTCTCTTGCGATTAGTTAACAGCCACCGTTATCGCCGTTTACGAAACTTTCGTTTCTTCATAAAACGCGAAACGGATTTTCATGGAATTTATTATTTGTATTCTGCAGAGAAACCGTCTCTTTAAACTTGGGCGGCGTAAAACTTTCAGAGAATTTAAATCATACGTCCAGCAGCTGTTGCATGATACGATCAAAAGTTGATGGCATGGAAATGACTAACTGAATTTAGCACCCTCTGGAAAACTACCCCAATTTGAATATTTAATGGATATATAAATATAAGCAATTTGGGAGCTACAAGTGGCTAATACCAGGGTCACTGATCAAAATGATTTCGCTTCTTCCAGGAGCTGTTTCTGTTTTCAGGGAAATATGGCAACTTTCGCATCCCGCAAAGTTGTGAGTATAAAGTTCAGTTCATTTCCCCCTCTTATTTCCTTATTTGAGACTGCCGACGGCTAGAGATATCGGGAGTTTTCATTTTCCTCGTTTTTCCTTGTACCACGTCGTGATGTAAGCAGATTACACAGCTAAAAATAACATGGGTTCTGGTAAACACCATTAAAAGCAAAAATGCAGGATTCGAGATTATCCGACGGAAACGACATCCACTTTGATGTATACTTTCAAATTGAAACTAGAAAATACCCACTGGGGAGTTCTAATTAAAAACGTAATTAGCCCCCGTCTCAGAAATGCAACATGCATCATGCCCATTTGCAGAGTCATTACAGAGCCAATTTCGCACCTCACGGCTTCTAATAACATAATCTCTCCCTCAAATCCGTTATATTAATTTCAGGCAGTCGTTTTAAATCTCTGATTCAATTTGTGCAGAATTTCCGTTGCATGTAAAACGCGAAAAGTTTCAGCCAGCGAAACTACTTAGCAAAACAACGAAAATGACACACGACGATTTTTCAACGTCAAAATGTTAGCACCCTAATGGAATTGTTTATTCACGATTTAATTGATGGAAAAATTAAAAGAAAATATAAATTATAATGGAACACGGGGTAAAATGATCGGACACATGGGACCAACGCATTGATGGGGCGGTGAATATAAATTCGAGGTAATTTCAGAGTTGTGATGTTACAAAGTATGAAATTCTCGTTAAAGTGGTCCCTGATTTGAAATTTCTAATTTTAAAATTGGCTCATGCTGCTCATTTAATGCATCCAAATAAAAACTTGAATTAACATGGTTTTGGTCCTTAATCCAGTTATTTTTGCAATGGTCTTGACTACGACTGAAAATTGCATTAAAAGTGTAAACAAAAAGCTGCATCGAAACGGATTCTAAGAATAAAACTTCGTAAACCGAGATCCAGTTTGCTAAACGACATCAAAACTTCCAAATTAAACAGAATAAAATTAAGCACACTTATTATAAACTCTAATAAAGTTCATTAGTACGAGCTTTCGGAGCCGCTTCCTTAAAGGCTCATTAAAATGATAGAAATGCTCTTGAGAATCCAATTCGATTTGGACCCGCGACAAACTCGTACTGCATGTTGGCGAAGAATCGGAAATTTTACCTCGAATAAACTGGGCGCTTTATGCATCAGAAGTCCTTTTGTGTGGATGTTAATTAAATACGTTTGCTAGTAGACACCCCTCAAGTAAATGTACCAAGGTATATTAAAGGTCTATTCAAACATTTCTAACGTTAAATTAGCTTCATATCACCCCTGGCTGGCTTATATTCGCTGTGGTATATGCATACGTTCCTGTATTATTTACCTTTACATTTGGGTGTGTATCGGGTCGATTCCAATCCGATTCGCGATGTATATTGATGGGTTATACGTGTTGCTCTGCAATTTCAATGTATCGAATATTGTTTGGGCCGACTAATCTAAACTAGCTAGAGTTACAGTCATCTAGAGACGGAACTGAAAATTGCACTTGAAATTTCCGTCCCATGTGTCGTTTTAAATAAAGTTGCCCAGAGCATGTCCAACTTAGTGCTCCGTTTCCTCGAAGCATAATTGCCTTTGTTGTGGTGAAGAACTTTAAGATTTCCGCAGCTTTGACTCGCTCGTGGCAAAAATTAAATCAACTTCCCTAACTCGGGTTAATTTTTTACGGTTTTGGGCTTAAATCTAATTTGAAATTCATATTTTATCGGCAGTGAAATTGGCATAAATGGTTGATGCGTGGGCGAGTGAGGAAAATTGGATCGATGAAAAAAAAAGAGTCTAGACTTGGTGCTGTGGGACTTGATACTCAACTTTATTCATACCGAGATAAAAAATTGCAGTTCGTGGTCAAACTTCTTTCATAGTTCATCACCAGTGACGTGTTATTTTAAGACGTTAAATCGAACAATTATAATAAAATCGAAGCGAAGAAATTTGATACCAGAATCTCTCAGCTACAATTTATTTACAGATAAAGCGAATTCGCTCAAGTTTGAATTAATGCCGTCTGTGCTATCATCGGAATAATTAATTCGATTTTATGCTTCTTGCACTAAGTAGAAACATCTCGTTCTTTAACGACATTCCGAGATGATATATCTTGGCTAAATTGAAAATTAACAAGGTAACTAGATTACCCGTCGATCGAAAAAAGCTGAAACCCTCGACTCAAGAATCCGCATCAATTTATTCTCAACAAGGAAACTTCCAAGATCATGGTAAACGTAAAACGTTTCGTATAAATTAAAAGTTGTATTTTCGTTTGATTGAGTTTGGGCATAAATAAAAGCGGAGTTAACGATATTAAGACGAGATAAGGTCAACGAAAACTTAAACAATTTGTAATATTGTTGCAAGAGTTTGGGTTTAATTATTCACGAAGGATTTATCGGTTCGGAGTTGGACTTTTCTGAGTATGTTCGGAAACGTTAGCTATTTATACGTTTCAGACAGATGGCTCACATTTACGTTAACCTGGATTTGGTTTATTTTTGTGCGTTTAGAGGATAAGCCAGTCTTTCTCACCCTAATTTATGAAATGCTCTTTATAAAGGGGGCTTACATTACGGGGCTAATGGACCACAGTCTACATTATAATCTTTAACAGCTCGTTAAAACTTTAAACGACAATAATCTAAAAATTGACCAATTTACGGAAACAAAAGGATTTTGAGAACAATTTATATTACAACTTTCTCACTGATCCAAGTATAAAAAATTTTCATTTATCATTGTGTGGAAGTACAATTTTGAAATTTGGTGTGTCTAATACAGAGATCGAAACTAGCAAATTCTAAAAAAAACAATTCTGTAACCCAAAAACTGCCCAATTTACAAGACCAAAAATAGACGGATTTTGGAAAAATTGACACTGTCTCTGTGATCCTACTACATATAACAATTTTTCATTTTTCATCGTGTGGAGGAACAATTTTGAAATTTTGTAGGTCTAATGCAGAAATCGCAACTAGTAAATTCTGGAAATTTTAAGTCTGGCACCCAAAAATTGCCCAATTTACAGGGCTAAATAAAAAGTTTTTTAAAAAATTGCCACTTCCTAAAAATGTTGATTTTTTATCGTGTAAAGATACAATTTTTACATTTATTGTGTTTAAATAGAGAGACCGGAAGTAGTAATCCAAATAATTTTAACTCTGTAACAAAAAAATTGTCCAATTTCCGGTATCTACTAAATAAAAGGTTTTGTAAAAAATTGACATTTTTTCTTGACCCTAAAATTTTTCATTATTTTATCGTGTTGAGGTACAATTTTTGAAAATTGTTGTGTTTAATACAGAGATCAAAACTAGTAAATCCTGATAATTTCAACGCTGTAACCCAAAAATTGTCCAATTTATTCCCTTAAATAGAAGGATTTTAGAAAAATTCCAACTTTCTCTCTGAACCTAGTATAAAAGAAATTCATTGTTCATTGTATTGAGGTACAATTTTGAAATTAGGTGTGTTTAATTCAGAGATTGGCCTTAGTAAATTTTGAAAATTTCAACTCTGTAACCCATAAATTGTCTAATTTACAAAGACAAAATAGATGGTTTTGTAAAAATATGTCACTTTCTCTGATCCTGATATATATATTTTTTTAACTTTTTATCGTATGACAGTACAATTTCAAAATTTGTTGTGTTTAATTCAGAGATCAGAAGTATTAAATCCTGAAAATTTCAACTCTGTAAACCAAAAATTGCTCAAGTTAAAAAAATAAATAAAAGATTTTGTGAAAAATCGTGACTTGGTCTCTGTTCCTAACATACGAATTTTTATTTTTGATCGTGTAAGGTAGAATTTGGAAATTGGGTGTGTTTAATTCATAGACCGCAACTAGTAAACACTAAAAATTTCAACTCTGTAAACGAAAAATTGTCTAGTTTACGAAACTAAATAAAAGGTAAAAAATCATTACTATTTCCCTGGTCCAGATATAAAAATTTTTAATTTTTGATCTTGTGGAGCTACAATTTTAAAATTTGGTGTGTCTAATGTAGAGATCAAAACTAGTGAATCTTGAAAATTTCAACTCGGTAACCCAAAAATTGTCGAATTTATTCCCTTAAATCGAAGGATTTCAGAAAAATTGCAACTTTCTCACTGAACCTAGTATAAAAAAAATCATTGTTCATCGTGTTGAGGTACAATTTTTAAATTAGGTGAGTTTAATTCAGAGATCTCCTCAAGTAAATTTCGGAAATTTCAACTCTATAACCCGTAAATTGCCCAATTTACAAAGACAAAATAGAAGGTTTTGTAAAAAATTGGCACTTTTTCTGATCCTGATATAAAATTTTTAACTTTTTATCGTGTGACAGTACAATGTCAAAATTTGTTGGTTTTAATTCAGAAATCAAAAGTATTAAATCCTAAAAATTTCAACTCTGTAAACCGATAATTGCTCAAGTTAAAAAAATAAATAAAATATTTTGTGAAAAATTGTAACTTGGTCTCTGATCCTAACATAAGAATTTTTATTTTTGATCGTGTTGAAGTAGAATTTTGAAATTGGGTGTGTCTAATTCATAAACCGTAGCTAGTAAACACTAAAAATTTCAACTCTGTAACCAAAAAATTGTCTAGTTTACGGAACTAAATAAATGTTTCGTAAAAAATCGTTACATTTCCCTTGTCCAGATATAAAAATTTTTCATTTTTCATCTTGTAGAGCTATAATTTTTAAATTTGGTGTATCTAATGCAGAGATTTAAACTAGTAAATCCTGAAAATTTTGCTTTTGTAACCCAAACACTGTACACAAACACTGTAACCCAATTTACGAGGCTAAATAAAAAAAATTGTAAAAAATTGCCATTTTTTCCTTGATTCTGATATAAAAAATTCATTTTTCATCGCGTGGAAGTGCAATTTTAAAATTTGGTACTAGTAAAAATCAAAACTAGTAAATAAAACGTTAAAAGAGATTTTATTAATAATAACCTAGTAATAACAAAACTAAAGAAGTCATTTCAAGCTCGCCGATGATGGTCAGAAGTTGTCCCATTCTTATTCAGCTCGTGCAATAGATAATAGCTGTTGTAATACGTAATCGATAGAACGTCGAGCACATCCCTTTATGTAACCAAGAGATTACTCCTTGAGGACCATCATGGATGCGAGTTAGCATGCTGCAAGTGTTCATTAGCGTAGAAAGATCCTCGTTATTGCTATCATCCTCCAGAAATTACTTTGAACTTATCATTAGGTCAAATTACATTTACCTGTTTCTAGGTGCTTGAAATATCGAAATGATATTGCAACGAAACTCTCATTAAATAAAACTCAACTTTTATGTTATTCAGTCTGGTTGCAAATTTTATCTAGAACAAGAAGAAATTTTATCGAGATAAGCCGAACGTAATATTCCTTGTGGGTAAAACTAAAGAAAAATTCAAATATGATTTCCCTTGACACTCCGAGACAAAGAAGCCGGAGTTTGAGACAGATAAATATTTTATGACTTGTTATTATGTTTCAGACGTTTCTTTATTCGTTTTATGTGCACTCTGCATTAATTAAAAACTAGGTGCACGGAAAGAGGCGGTTAATTACTTTTCCAGTCGCGACTTTTCTCTTGAAAAAAATTCAATAATAAATTGTATTGTGGAAAGTGGGGTCATCAAAACATTGCGGTGGAGGCACAGAACATTACTGTCGTTGGCAGCTGTTCGCGATTTGGCTTCCAAACATTCGGAAAGTGCACCAAGAGCCCGCAGATGCGGCAATAAAGTTCATAAAACACAAAATATTATTATACCTTTCGAGTAAACAGTTTTCAATTTTGTGCCAGCACATGTTTAGTATATTCCAACTATTGTTTATTCAAGGGTATTCTCGCTTACAAGTGTCGAAGTTTATTGAAAAAGAACCGCAGAGAATTGAAAATTTTTCACGACAAAGTTCGCCGAGTCCTTGTTACCTTATTGTTTTTGGGCCATTAGTTTCCAGCTTACACATGATGTATGGGCTGGTTCAGATTGCGCTTTTATTGTTCGCGCATTAATATTAATAAAGTTAAAATGCTTTTTTACGACTCGTACCTATATTATGTTTTCAACTTGGTGTTATTTATGTGGCGTTGAGACTAAATCCGTATTTAGGATGTGAAATATTAAATTGGTGCGGACTCTTGTGGAAACAAAAAATTCGGGTTTATCGTCATTTACGTCGCGGAAATTTTTGCACGGTTTCAGCTGTCAGAAACCATCGCAGCTTTAATCTTCGTCGCGGTGTCACGAAAATACATTTTTAATTCCAGTTAAGCGCTTTAGAGGTTTGTCGCTTCCACGCGAAAATATTACAAATAGTTCCACTCGCATCTACCGCTTTTGTAATAGTCAATGTGTAATTCCCCCCTCTCAGCCTTCGTGCAAGTTTTGCGTAAACCGCCCCCAAGAGTGAAATAGTCAAACCGAGGGTGGATAATTCGCTGCAGTCGCAGGTACCCAGCCATTAAAGTATCCCAGTGAATTACCTTCAAACTGAAGGGAATCGACTGGTAACCGACAAGTCCATCATCGGATCCTTCTGATTAAGGCTTTACATGCACGGATGAAGAGTCTTTGCAAAAGGACAACGCAATCGTTAACGACGACCCTCGTTACAGCGTGTGCAGAGTTGATAATCCCGTAAAGCGTCGACTCCATGGAGATTTATCATATCCATTCCTTTCCCGTTTCAATTATGGAAATTTAACCTGGCAAAAACTGATATTTCAATACGCTTAATTTGCAGTTTAACCCGGACCATTATTCAATTACTTAGGAAAATTTTTCAATTTCCTCGGGATATTTTCAACACATCGAAGATTTCAACACGCGACGCTCTATTTTTGCGAAATTGGATTGTGGAAACTTGATTAGAAGGAATAAAGAGGGAGAGGGGGAATTTAACATTTATTGGAGGAGCTAAACTGCAGCAAACAATAAATATTATAGTTTATAGCGCTGTAAAATTGCAAATTCCATTATTAGGCTGTCCTCAGAAACCATTTAAACCCTTCCAAAATGTTACAGAACCCCAAACAAGGGGATGCTGCTGGTGGATAATGCACTCACTATAGAGCGCAAATAATTTATATTAAAAATAATTTCAACTGCTGAAACTACATACAAGCAAATTGTGGAAATGCGCCAATGTAAAATGTCCAAGGAATAAATACCATCAACTCCCTTTAAGTCGAATTGTCACTTGCCACTGAAAGAAGTTCGATTTACAGAAAGTTCGAGATTAAGGGAGTGAGAATAAAAGAGGAGCATTTATTTGTTTTTTCTTTCAATAACGACGAATTATTGTCTGAAAGTATTTTAATTAATTATTTATTTTTTAGGCGACTTAAACTAAAAATAAAATTTTTAGGCCTTAAAAGCGGCCTAAAAGTGAGTCTTTTCTGGCCGCAAACATTTTCGGCCAATCTATGGTGGCGCCATCTATCCATAGTTATGCATATTACATCAAGGTACCGATATTACCCTCAATTTTGTAATTATTTGGGTAAAATCAAATCGACAAACTGCTGTAAAGTGCAACAAAGACGTGTTGAATTATTGAAAATGAACATGGATAGCAGTGCTGTTGCAACAACATGAAAAAGCACATCAAACCTAATTCATACAAATTGTGAAGCTACACATGCCAAAACTGCAAATGTAAATAAAAAAAATATGAACTTTTCTAAAGAATTCATAAATATTTCCAATTGTTCAGTTGTTATAAATGATTAAATCAATAAATCATAAGTAAAAATTAATTAACTAGTAAATTTAATGATGTCGCCTAAAAAATCTTGTGTGTAACACGGCCAAAAAGTGCCATTTTGCCCTCGGCTAGCGCCTCGGCCATTAAAAAACGGCTCGGCCAAAAAAGAACCATTTTTTGGCCTTGGTACACAAATAGCTATATGCGTTGTTAAAAAATCTGAAATTTTAGTTTGTTTACACTGTTTTTGGTGGTAACTTTGGAAAAATATGGTTTAGTATTTTGGTTCATTTCCAAAGCTATTCTTAATATATTTAAATTGTTTTTTTCACGTAAAGTTAACGTGTGAAGCGTTCTCTTCGACATTGTGCTGGCAATTAAAACAACTTCGAATTTTTCGAGTATTAAAAAGTCAAAGCAAATAAATATTGTTTTGTCTGCTGAATAAAGTTTTAAGTTTATATTATACCCCTATAGTTTTTCGGAGAACTTTGTTTATGCAACATGATATTTGTTATGTTCGACTTAGAGGAAGTAATTAACACTGTTTCTGGTATGGCAGTCCAAAAATTATGTTCGACTTACGACATTCGAGTTTTGTTTGAGGATGATTTTTGCATGTAAAATGCTATGCAAGTGCTGTTGCCATCCAAATAATTCGAGTTAGAGGAAAATTCGACTTAGAGGAGTGTCGACTTAGAGGGAGTCGACTGTAGAAGGTTTCGTAAAAATTGCTACTTTCTCTCGGATCCTGGCATAGTTTTTTTTATTTTTCAACGAGTGGAAGTACATTTTTGAAATTTGGTTCGTCTAAAGCACAGATCAAAACTAGTAAATCCCGAAAATTTGAACTCTGAAACCCAAGAATTACCCAGATTACAAACTAAATAAAAGGTCCTGTGAAAAATTGCCACTTTCTATCTGATCCTAATCTAAAAATTTTTCATTGTTCATCGTGTAAAGGTACAATTGCCTGTTTAATAAAAAGATCAAAACTAGTGAATCCAGAAAATTTCAACTCTGTAAATTAAAAATTGCTCCATTTATATTTATGGAAGATTTTGTAAAAAATTGACACTTCTCTTAGATCCTGATTTTTTTTTTTTTCATTTTTCATTGTCTAAAGGTACAATTCCAAAATTTGATGTGTCTAATACAGAGATGGAAACTAATAATTCCTAACCCTGTATCCCAACAATTGCCCCATTTACGGTACTAAATACCGTAAAAAAAAATTGACACTTTTTTTTGGTCCGGATATAAAATTTTTTCATTTTGCATCGTAAGGAGGTACAAATTTGAAATTTAGTGTGTCCAATTCAGACATCGAAACTAATAAATCTCGAAAATTTCAACTCTGTAACCCGCAAATTGCCCAATTGACAGAACTAAATAGAACATTTTGTAAAAAATTGACACTTTCTATCAAATCCTGACATATCTTTTTTTTTATTTTTAATCGTATGGAGATACAATTTTGAAATTTGATGTCTAATATAAAGATCAAAACTAGAAAATGCTGAAAATTTCAACTCTGTAACCCAAAAATTGTCCACTTTACGGGTCTAAATAGAAAAAGAAATTGCCACTTTGTCTCTGATCCTAATCAGAGGGAGAGGGGAAATTTAACATTTATTGGAGAGGATAAATTGGAGCAAATATTATGGTTTATGACGCTGTAAAATTGCAAATTCCATTATTAGGTTCTCCTCAGAAACCATTTAAACCCTTGCAAAACGATACAGAACACGAAAGCAAGAAGATGTCGCTGGTGGATAACGCAAATAATTTATATGTATTAAAAATAAAATCAACTGTTAAAACTACAAACAAATTGCGGAAATGCTGCAATGTAAACAGTCCATTTCCCCGACTTTTCTAATATTTGCGCATATGTAGCCCGAAACAACACCCGTGTAAGCCTCTTATCTGCGAGCTCGTCCAATATTGTGCATATATGACGGAGCAAACACCCAGTCCGGCCCTGAGTTTTACAGCCCGTCTGGTGTTTATTCATGAATTCATAATCACCTCTCAGTTACTCGCGAAGAAATTATTCCATAAAGTAACACCTCTTAATGACTAGGTGCAACTCTTTGTTTTTCCAATGTTAATAACTTACGATTTGGATCGAAATCCAGAACCATTTATTACCCCTTGACTTACTCATGCAATTATTTCTCTATTTAGTGTCCAGTTCGCGCAATATATCGCAAGTACAACCGGCTAACAAGTAAAATAAGAAGACAATTGGACTTGTCTCGTGGTATTTCCAACCGCACCCAATTTAGAAACAGACTGGATATGTCCTTTTGGCACGCGTTACACATAAGAAACGTAATACAATGCACATCGTTTTTTGAGCCAACGACACGACAGACTGAAATTTTGATTTGATGGACGCCATATTTGGATGAAGGAAATTACATAATAGCGTGGTATTTTTACTAGTTGCATGCATTCATTCATGAATCTAGAAAGAACGTTTGTTTCTTTCAGGAAAACTTTATCTTTGTAAATTCAACTACTTCCAATCGCTGCTTATAGCAACTAATTGTAACGACGTCAAAGCGAAACTTTTGAGAGGAAAAATTCGTCTCCAGACAACACTTTTCATTTAGATAATTGTCTCGTCTCGGACGAAAGTTATAAAGCAAGAGCGACGAAATTATCTTAATTGCTGGCGAAACGTAAAAACAACAGAATTTCATTCTATTTACATTATTCTTTTGATCTAGCAGCCGCCGCCGCTGCAATATCTAGGATTAAAGACGCTTTTATAATAATGTATGTTTGAAATTTGTGGATCCTTTTAAGGCTCCTTTCTTCGCCTCCGAGCGAAATAAAGATGTATTAAGCGAAACAAAGAAACATTTAATCAAACTGATATCATCATTTGTCAAATGTCTGGAACGTCTCGGTACACGAATGTTGACTGTGTTCTGGAAAACGTACATGTCGTGCGTACGAAGGCTACAAATAACTGGAAAATTCTCTGGAAATTAGTGGCGCCATCGATTTCACGTTTTCACGAAGACAACGATATTAATCACGCGCGGAGGTGGCGTTATTTGGTTAAAAATACTCGCAGTGGGAGGTAATCGTGTTTGAATGTGCATTACATACATTAGAAGAAAAGGGGTGGCGGCGTGGGGGCGATTAGTGTAAATCTAAAAATTCTCGGTCAATACTCTACCAGTTCATCGTTTCATAAATTCGCACAGATGTAAATTTTGGCAGGACGTTCCATCATGTGAGTTCACTGCCTCCCTCCACTGCGAAATGACATAATCGCCCCCACGAGTTATTTTTATCGGAAATAATTGGCGGAGTTAGCAGCTCCACATGTGGAAAAGTGGTTGCGGGAAGAATCTGCAATTGCAATAAGCCAAAGCCGCCAAAGAAAACCCGAAAAACTCAATAAAGAGAGTGCGCCCTCAGGTTAAATAAAAGTTAGAGAAATATCACACGCTGGTGTCTGCAGGACCGAATTGACCCGAATCCTGCTCGCACCATTTTAATAGATTGTCAAAGTGGAAAAAAGAATAAGCGAGGATTATGGAAATCCAGATATGTTGGCAATAACACAAAAAGACATAAATTCGCATAGATCTGAACCGGCTGAAATTTGCATCGCCCTTTAGCTTCCGTTTCATATCCGGTTTGGGGAGGTTCAGCAGTTCCGACTGAAAGAAGGTATTAGACTTTGGGTAAATCGAGCAAAATAGAAAGCCCAGATTTCCATCAGACTGCTGGAAAATGTCGTTGCACTTGTCCCTGATTACCATCCCAGTAATTGTATAAACAGGTTCGGATTGATATTTATGACATGTTACTCATACTTCTTGAACTGTGTGCTGGTTTAAACCCAGACATATCGATCATTCAATTTGTGCCCAAATGTTTTGGGTCACAATAAATCACCACAATTATCTCCAGGTTTTTTGCACCGACATCACGTGCAAGGGGAAATTAACATTTTAATTGGCTCCAAATTTTACTGTATGATCATTTCATTGCTTCTAACAGCGCGGGTCACTTTATTAATTACACCGAATATTAAGCAATTATTGCGTGACTACGCGAATTTACTCACAATGATTCATAATTTTCTGAACCGTTGGAACGATAACACGAATAAAAAAAGATTGCAGCGCTAATTATATTATGACTGATGCAAGTGAAAATATTTTCATGTTATCGATTTTATGATTTTATTGATTAACGCGTGTGGACAATTTTAAAATTTGGCGAGTCTAATACAAAGATCAAAACTAGTCTATTCTAAAAATTTCAACTCTGTAACTCAAAAATTGCTCCCAATTTAAATTAATAGATAGAAGATTTTGTAAAAAATTGACACTTTCTCTTAGATCCTAGGATAAAAAATGTTCATTTTTTATCGTGAGGAGGTACAAATTTAAAATTTCGTGTGTCTAATACAAAAATTAAAATTAGTAAATATTAAAAGTTTCAATTCTGTAACTCGAAAATTGCCCAATTTACGGATCTAAATAAATGGTTTTGGAAAAAATTGGCACTTTTTCCCTAATCCTATTATAAAAATTTCTCATTTTGCATCGTGTGGAGATACAATATTAAAAGTTGGTGTGTCTAATGAGGATATTTAAACTAGTAATTCCTGAAATTTTCAACTTTGTAACCCGAAAATCGTCCAATTTAAGTGAATAAATAGAAGGTTTTGTAAAAATTACCACTTTCTCTTAAATCCTGGCATAAATAATAAAATAATTTTGTGGAGGTACAATTTTGAAATTTGGCGTGTTTAATGAAAATATCGAAGCTAGTAAATCCTGAAAATTTCAACTTTGTAACCCGAAAATCACTAAATTTAAGTGAATAAATAGAACGTTTTGTAAAAATTACTACTTTCTTACTTACTTTATCCTGGCATAAATAATAAAATAATTTTATCGTGTGGAGGTACAATTTTGAAATTTGGCGTGTTTAATGCAAATATTGAAGCTAGTAAATCCTGAAAATTTCAACTTTGTAACCCAAAAATCACCCAATTTAAGGGAATAAATAGAAGGTTTTGTAAAAATTACCACTTTCTCTTAAATCCTGGCATAAATAATAAAATAATTTTATCGTGTGGAGGTACAATTTTAAAATTTGGCGTGTTTAATGCAAATATCGAAGCTAGTAAATCCTGAAAACTTCAACTTTGTAAACCGAAAATCACCCAATTTAAGTGAATAAATAGAAGGTTTTGTAAAAATTACCACTTTCTCTTAAATCCTGGCATAAATAATAAAATAATTTTACCGTGTGGAGGTACAATTTTGAAATTTGGCGTGTTTAATGCAAATATCGAAGCTAGTAAATCCTGAAAATTTCAACTTTGTAACCCGAAAATCACCCAATTTAAGTGAATAAATAGAAGGTTTTGTAAAAATTACCACTTTCTCTTAAATCCTGGCATAAATAATAAAATAATTTTATCGTGTGGAGGTACAATTTTTAAATTTGGCGTGTTTAATGCAAATATCGAAGCTAGTAAATCCTAAAAATTTCAACTTTGTAACCCGAAAATCACCCAATTTAAGTGAATAAATAGAAGGTTTTGTAAAAATTACCACTTTCTCTTAAATCCTGGCATAAATAATAAAATAATTTTACCGTGTGGAGGTACAATTTTGAAATTTGGCGTGTTTAATGCAAATATCGAAGCTAGTAAATCCTGAAAATTTCAACTTTGTAACCGGAAAATCACCCAATTTACGAAACTAAATAAATGGTTTTGAAAAAAATTGGCATTTTTTTTCTCTGATCCTGTTATAATTTTTTTTAATTTTGCATCGTGTTGAGTTACAATTTTGAAATTTGGTGTGTATAATACAGAGATCAAAATTAGTAAATCCTAAAAGTTTCAACTTTGTAACTCAAAAATGGCCCAATTTGTTCACACTGATTCCTTGTTTTCTGGCTGGTGGAACGAAAATAATAAAAGATTGCAGCTTTAATTATGGAGAGAATATGACATATGTGACTGTAAATAAATTCATGTTTATGTGATTCTAGGATTTTATTGACTAACGTGAAAAGTGCGACTTAAGTGCAAAAGCAAAACTAAAAAAAAAATCCCAATTAACCTGTGAATTTGAAATAATTAGTTTTGAAATAAAAAGCCTCGTTGAACCAACCCAACAAATCTTAATTAAGCGCTGATTAGTGTCTTCCATTTGAATCAACGTAAATTGTATTTTTTGGGATGTAATCAATTTTCACGCGGCCAAACCCGTCGTGTTAAAATAAATCCGAACCGATTCATTTCCAAATATTCCACCCCGAGCTGTGACGATAATATTTTATTAAAATTTTCATGTTTTCATTAAACACGGGATTAGAATAAATTGCTTATTGATTAATGTTCCTCAAAACGCGAAATCCCCAAATTCTCCTCAAATCCGTTTTATATGGTTCAACAATTTCGCGAGGCAATATATCACATAAGTAAACATAAAGTAAGATTTGCCGACTTAAGTATAATGGCAAAGACTACAAATACAGATGAAAACATAAGCGGCTTATGGATGGCGGTTTCATTATTTATGGCGCGGAAAATCTATGAAATGATTACGTGTCATTAAGGGTGAGGATATTACGCGACGTGTTGACCCCTATTCTGAATTACCGTTCATTGAAACCCAAAGAAAAATGTTGTCTGTGTAGGTGAATTCCTTTTGTATCAATTGCGTGTGTGATCTTACAATTTTATATAGCGAAGAAAAAATAGAAAGTGGTCATTAGTCTGGCATTTTTGGACAGACAAACTAAACTCGTTTGGATTTTTGCAAGCGTTATGAAAGACGTACTTAAAAGTGTAATTAGTTACTCGTTCATTTCATTATCTTTATGAGCTTTGGCAAAAAAGCCGACGTGTCCTTTTTAAAGCTTTGTGGTGCTGTAACGCCGGAGTGACGCAAAAACTTCATCTCCCACAGAAAAAATTTAAATTTACCACGGGACTCAAAGAGACTCGCTGATGCCAAAGCAGAAATTAGGTCGGTTAATCTTATCAATTATCAAAAAAATGTTGGAAATATTGTTACATTGTGCGCAGATAGAAAGCGCGCTTGACACCTTTCCTCTTATTTATGAATCCAATTATCCCAAACGACGTATTGTGATCTACATTGCACAAACCCCCATCGCGACGTTTACAGGGTGTGTCACCACACCTTCCTCATTTATCTTCACTTTTTCTCAAGACCTCACCTTCAAACTCGAACCCCCTCCGTTAATTTTTACTATTAATCACCCTTTATCTTTATTCAAATTGAAAATCATTTCGTTCATCCCATTTCAAAAGACTCAGTCGATTAATCTGATGAAAAGAAGAGTCGTTTTGAAAGATGTCTGAGACATGATCACCAGTGCGTAACGAGATTACGAGTAATTGTGTGGAGTAACGATGGCAATTATTAGAGCGGTAATCATACAAAGAGTGACACTGATGCAAGGACAATGTCTGCAGCCGCTTCTTGGTTATTTAGCTGCTTGTATTTCCAGTTATGCCGACGCGTTATCGCTATGCTAATTCGGATGACGAACGAGTGGGTTGAGAATTTAGCGTTTCGGGAAGATTCTTTGTTAAAACTGACCACACAAAGGAGTGACAAAGTCGAGTCCTAACAATTTTTTGAAAATATCTTGTGTAAATTAATATCAGCTCGAAGAAGCAAAAAAAAATAGAAGGTTTTGTAAAAACTCTGATCCTGTCATAAACATTTTTCATTTTTTATCAGGTGGAGGTACAAATTTGAAATTTGATGTATCTAATGCTGCTATTGAAACTAGTAATTGCTAAAAATTTCAACTTTGTAACTCAAAAATCGCCCAATTTAAAGGAATAGATAGAAGATTTTGTAAAACATTGACACTTTCTCTTAGATCCTAGGATAAAAAATATTCATTTTTTATCGTGTGGAGGTACAAATTTAAAATTTCGTGTGTCTAATACAAAAATTAAAATTAGTAAATATTAAAAGTTTCAATTCTGTAACTCGAAAATTGCCCAATTTACGGATCTAAATAAATGGTTTTGGAAAAAATTGGCACTTTTTCCCTAATACTGTTATAAAAATTTCTCATTTTGCATCGTGTGAGGTACAATATTAAAAGTTGGTGTGTCTAATGAGGATATTTAAACTAGTAATTAATGAAAATTTCAACTTTGTAACCCGAAAATCGTCCAATTTAAGTGAATAAATAGAAGGTTTTGTAAAAATTACCACTGTCTCTTAAATCCTGGCATAAATAATAAAATAATTTTACCGTGTGGAGGTACAATTTTAAAATTTGGCGTGTTTAATGCAAATACCGAAGCTAGTAAATCCTGAAAATTTCAACTTTGTAACCCGAAAATCACTAAATTTAAGTGAATAAATAGAAGGTTTTGTAAAAATTACCACTTTCTCTTAAATTCTGGCATAAATAATAAAATAATTTTACCGTGTGGAGGTACAATTTTAAAATTTGGCGTGTTTAATGCAAATACCGAAGCTAGTAAATCCTGAAAATTTCAACTTTGTAACCCGAAAATCACTAAATTTAAGTGAATAAATAGAAGGTTTTGTAAAAATTACCACTTTCTCTTAAATTCTGGCATAAATAATAAAATAATTTTACCGTGTGGAGGTACAATTTTGAAATTTGGCGTGTTTAATGCAAATATCGAAGCTAGTAAATCCTGAAAATTTCAACTGTAACCCGAAAATCACTAAATTTAAGTGAATAAATAGAAGGTTTTGTAAAAATTACCACTTTCTCTTAAATCCTGGCATAAATAATAAAATAATTTTATCGTGTGGAGGTACAATTTTAAAATTTGGCGTGTTTAATGCAAATATCGAAGCTAGTAAATCCTGAAAATTTCAACTTTGTAACCCGAAAATCACTAAATTTAAGTGAATAAATCGAAGGTTTTGTAAAAATTACCTATGCTAATTCGGATGACGAACGAGTGGGTTGAGAATTTAGCGTTTCGGGAAGATGCTTTGTTAAAACTGACAATTTTTTCAAAATATTTTGTGTAAATTAATATCAGCTCGAAGAAGCAAAAACGACAATTCAGATAATATTTAAAGCACAGTTTCCGATGCAGCGATTTTCCAATAATTCTGCATTAATTTTCCTGAATTAAAATTTTTATTGAGTCTTCTCTAACGCTCCATTTACAATTTAAAATAAATAAACATATTCGTGCCAGCATTCCAATAAACAAAGCCGGGCATCAAAAATGAACAAAATTTAATCACATCGCCCTGTCCAAAAAGTAATTTTGCATTTTGATGATTGAGTTCTGCTTAATAACGAAAATTTTAGATTAATTATTTTGATTAACTTTGCAGACATTCGATTCAAATGACTGGAGTACCAACAGTAAAATTACAAGCAATATGAAATTAACTCGTGTCTCACGTGTCAGTAAGTTTTAGTGTTTTCGTCCTATGGGGATTTTTCGTAAAATTCAGTGGTGGTAATTAATTTGTGAAGTAATGTTTTGTATTAAAATTCGCGCTAAGTATGTAACAAATTCAGTGTGAGTAAACTTTACAAACGGAGTTAATTAAACGGAATGAACGCGATGCTGATTTACAAACTAATTATTTTGTTGTTTGTTGAATTCATTATGAAATTTAATTATGTGGATTATGTTAATTACATGGTTCGGAATGATTGAATTTATTGGCAATTTGTTGTTTTATTAGACAAAGTTTTATTATAAACTCAGGCCCGCCGTAAAAAAAATTAGGATCAAGTACAGTTTTCCAAGCCGGCATCTTTAATCGAATTTTTGCCATCGCGCTCTAGAAATATGGTCCGAGTTATATTAGTTTTTCTCCAGCCCAGTTTGAAACAATCTGATGAAGCCGCCCATAGTTGTATAAATTAGTTTTTCCACGCTTTAATTAATTTCAAAATTAGCTTGAAGTAACGTTACGTAACCGCGCTTTTTCGTTGACCTGCCCTAGAATGAAATCAACTTTCCAGGAAGAGACCAACTTTTTCCTGTTTATTTTCAATGCCTTTTCCTTCCATCTTCACGGATATTACCATCCTCATCAATCATCGCCACTTCAGGCTCACATGTACGTGTTCCTAATTCCAATTATATTGAATTTAAAGTACGATGTTTGTTCAGGATTTCGGATATTTTGAACGGATCTGGACCAGTTTGCAAACAACTTCGATGTCGATAATTTAATCCTTGTTTACACTGCGTTGATAAAAATGCTAATGTTCGAATGTGCGGGTGCGAACTAGGGTTGTATTAATTAGCCGATGGATAATGTTGACGGGGTCAACGGTACATTCGGGAATCCATAACCCTGCCAATATTGGAACGGGTTTCATGGTAGATTTGTATTTATAACCCACGTCCAGGGACGCCGAGAATCAATCCCGTGTTGTAATTAAAATTGGAAATTTGAAAGTGAGGTAAAATCGTACAAATTTTAAAATAGCACAAGCCAGACATCTCTCACAAAAAATATTAAAATTCCAAGAGCTCGTTTTGTCAAGTTTACAATTTTTTCCTCTTATTAAAGGATAAAAAGCCTCACGTTAATAAAAAAGTTGAGTGCTTCAGCAATACGCTAAATATGTATTGCCTGCGTATAAATTTTAGTACTTTATTATTCAAACCTGTTGTTCAAATTGTGCGCTTACGTTATTATTTAATATTAAATTATTATTCTGTGTATTTTCATATCCAATGACAACTTATCACTGGTTTTGCATAATTTATAATAAAATGAATGTTTACAGTAATGTACGTGTATTTGAGCTGATAATCTGTTCCCATCAATAATTCATACCAAATTTGGCTCAAAATCATTTGAAACAGGACCGCTTTCGAAAATTGATTAATATTAAAAAAATGAGCGGTTAATTTGAAAATTATTTTGGGCACTCACCGAAAACTTTGGACCATTGTGCCGGCGGCCTCCAGTCCGGGTAGTGTTTGGGGAACTTATCCCTGGCCCAGAAGGTGTGCAGGACCACTTTATAAACGGTGAGCTTGTCTGGCTGGCAGGGCTCCCCCGTGGAATCCCTCAGTCCCGGGGCCGCCCCCACAGCCGCCGCGGCCACACATAGTGCCAGACACACACACGTCGCGAAAGCCATACCGACACTGGGAAACGTCGAAAACGACCTGGTTGCAACGCGACCGTCGTGCGATTGGTGGCAGGCGCACTCTGCACCTCGATCCTAGGCGGCTGTGCTGGATGCGTGCTGCGTGAGTCGGTGCGTGACGACGAGACGTGATGCTGCGAGGTTGAGGGTGTACACAACGGGAGACGAAACGGGGGCGGATGTGGAAAAACAATAAGGAAGTCGAGAGATGTGCCAAAGTTTTCGAGCTTTTTCTGATGTAAATAAACACATAAAACGCTAATTTGCAGGATACACACTGCGAGGCGGAATGAACGGAAACATTCAGCGATAAAAAATTTGTCTGCTGGCTCTCCACCTACGTCTGTCGTGCGATACACCCCAATCGTTATTGGAGCCCCCATTATAAAAACATCAATATGTAAATGGGGGTAAGTTTCAGAACTGGCCGGATTCTCCCACTTTTTAATGGATTCTGGATTACAATCTCGAGTTTGTTTGAATCTGTCCCATCAAATTACCGAAAAACCCAAATATACTTAATTTTATGGTTCAAAGGAAAATTGCTATTTTCCTTCGAAACAAGAAGATAATAAACGCGCCATTTGTAACAACTGACGAATAATTTTGTCACATGATAAGAAAGTAAATGAAAAAAGTTCTTATCGGTGGTATCAACAAAAGTAATCTTTTAAATGAGATAAGTTTGGGATTGTAGAAGCTTCGGTTTGGAAGTTAGGATTATGATGATTTTTATTTCACCAGCGGAATCAAATTTGAGGTGTTTTGGGCTACCATTTTACATGTGAATGGGGCATTTTGCATCTCCATTACATGATCCAGGCGAGTGTAAAACTTAATTATGTGAAAGAGAAATATGTTAGATAAAAAGATTAAAAAAGCGCGGCTTTGTGTGTTAAAATAAAAAGAAAATGAAGTAGGTTTCGTGTTCGATGCTGAAATTTCTCAACAAAGGCTCATTTTTCGTCTTCGTTTCGAGCCGTTATTAATAATAAAAATCGAATTCGCACGTGTAATAACTTTAATAAGCGTCCCAGTACAGTGTAATTTATCAAAAGCACAATAACACGAATTGTTTTTGTAATAACATGTTTTGAAGCCGAAACGGCGCTGTTACAACAACAGATTGATGTAGCAGCGTGGAAAAGTTGCAAATTTGTCCGTCATTCGAGCCTCGCCAACAATGTAATTTAATTAAAACCGAACATAATTATCGTCACAACTCGTGTGTGGTTATTAATAATTGAAGCAATTAAACTATTACCGTTTGCACGAAGTGGTAATGACTTGTGCAGTAAACATCCTTTGTATTATTAAGCAGAGACCGGTTCATTCGTACGTAAATCAAACCGTTGTCCTTTAAAGCCAACGACAGCCAATAAAGCCAATGGAAACGGAGAAACCCTTCTTAATGATCAAATGATAAAAACCCAACTTGCACTTCCGGAGAGTGATCAAAGAAGTTCGCGATTTGTGGAGTGTTTTGGGTTGCTTTTCAGTGATTGAATATTGGTGGATGTGATTAATGATCGGCGAGTTTTAATTGGGGTATTTTGTCGAGTTTGCACATTTGATCTTTTATTGATTACCGGGTTTTGTGCGAAAAATAATTACTACCATAGCGCGGGTAATGAAAGGGATCCAATGTTGAAACAAATAGAACAAAGGCCCGCACCGGTTTTTATTTTTTAGTTTGATTCTGAACAAAAATTCTCAATTTACAAGCGCATTTCTTGTCCCCCCAGCCTCAAATTAACAACCCTTAAATTCGATTCTCCTCTCGTCAGCGGTGTTGGGAATTCTCAGTGAATTTTTTAGCGCCCCTTATTACACCGCCGCACTAATATATTAAAGGCGACAAGAAGCCAATTGTGGTGCAGCTGGGGGGCAAACTATATTGAAGCGGAATAGAGGATGCCTCTGAGGTGATTTGTAGGTTATTGGGGCGCTATAAGGAAACAAATTACACACCCTGGAGATTAGGGTAGGCCCGAAATAGATCAATTAACTTCGAGATTGCTTGGTTAAGGTAAATCGGGAGATTTGCACTTTTTACCCTTGAAAATAAACTAATCGTAGCTAAAAGCAATTAACCTGGAAATGAGTATAGTGTAGGTACTCAACTTTTATACGTTTCTTTTTACAACCGCACTTAACTGGGCTAATTTCGACCTTCGAAGGGATCAAGGGGTTTTTGTCTTGAAGGGTTCCGTGTACGACTGTTATCTTTGGGTTGCGCCAATTTTACGAGGTGCTTTCGAAGCAACGAGACCCTCTTTGCAATTTCGTTTATGATAACTAGACAATTAATTGTTTGCTTATTTTAATTAATTTTTGGTCGGAAACACAAACAGTTTGAGCCTCATTTCGATTCGACTCTAGTTGCGCATTATGCAAAACCTATTTGCTCAATCTAATGGTTGTGTTCCACTGAACACCTACTTGACAGTTTTATTAAATTTTATCGGCCACAAAGTCCAAGGCGTTGGAAGAAAAATTAAAAATTCTAAAGCGTGTTTGTGGGTTATGTGCGATTTACCTAACCCGGAACTCTCCGGTTTTGCCCGGAGGCTAAACAATGCCCGGAGCTGAGAGCCTCGGTTTATTCGATCATAATTCACGGCTTTACTTCTGCAATGTCGTTGCTTGTTTTATTGCTCTGTTTGATAATGTAGTGGACCTGCAACGGTCGACAAAATCTTGAATTTATGAAACAACCGGAATAAAGTAGGTGGGTGGAATAAATCGATTTGCGCGAATTTTGCTATTGCATAAGCGGACATATTTTTTGAATTTCTTGCCACACAGGAATTTAATTTAATTCGGACTATGTATATGCCTCTGTTATTCTACCCTTGTCCTCTGTTGTCATTTAATCAAAGCCGTCACTCGGCAAATAAGTCTATTACTTGCGTAATATTAGGCCCCGGTCCTGGAAGTCTATAAAAACACCGGTAAAAGTAAAAAACGAGAAATTATTGGCGGGATAAGTTGTAAAAACGGCGACGTCCATGACCTGCATGATGTAGGTACGGTCAACACGGAAGAAAAATGAGAAAGGGTCGGAAAATTGTCAAAACTTTAGCAAAAGCCGTAAATTCGCCATTGTTAAGGCACAATTTAACAAATTACGATTTAAATTTGTGAAATGAATTAGATGGGGTCTGTTGGGCATTTATCTTGACTCTCTTCTTTGAAATTAGGACGGAATGTTTGTCTCCGGTGCTAATCGTACGAATTTTTTCAGACGCTAATAACTATTCTGAAGAGCACATCGTCGACTTAGCGCGATTTTTACATTTCAATTTATAATGCAAATGCAGTTACAAACTCCATTACAGGTGGCCGAAAATTTAATTATCGCTCGTGTTCTACAATCCAACTTTGCCCAGCCAGCTTGTAATGAAAAAGTTTCAGAGTACCAAGTTTCTAAAATATTATTTGTCATATCCTTAACGCCAGGCGTGTAAGTTTTAATGGGGTCGCAAAAGAGGGACAGGGAATACGTGCAAAAGTGTAATATAGACACATAGCGCCTAGTTGATTAACACGAAATTACGACTTTCAATGTAATTAGCCCTTTTAGAGAGGACTTACGTACTTGGGAATAATCGGGTTATTTCGTTAGTAATGCAACTCTGACTTGCAAAATCTGGTCGATAAGTGAAGAGCGCGATCTGCAAATCTGCTGAATTTGACGAACCATCAAAGCCAAGTTGAGTTTAAAGTTGAACTGCAATATAATTAAAACCAAATGCGGATTAAGGGAATTCTGTTCAAAAGATACGGTAATTTTTGAGGGGGGAAAACCGTTTTTGTCGTAGTTTCCGACATATGGAGCACCGAAACAGATTTGATACATTGGAAAATCAAATAAATTGTTTTTTGTATTTGAGATAGCTTTGAACCGAAAGTCTGCTTAACAGTTACTATCTGAATAGAATTTTAGAATTTATTAATTTTGATCTCGTATTAGAGACACCAAATTTCAAAACTGTACCTCTACACAATGAAAAATTAAAAATTTGAATATACTAGAATCAAAGACAAAGTAGCAGCTTTTCACAAAACTTTCTATTTATTCCTGTGCTATTAAGTTTAGGGATTAATTATTATCCTTTAGTAGTGGTAATTGGACAATTTTTGGGTTACAAAATTAAAACTTTCAGAATTTACTAATTTTGATCTTTGTTAAACACCAATTTTCACAATTATACAGGGTCCGGCAACACTTGTGTCCACCCCTAAAATTTTACAATTTTGAAAATTTGCATACGCTCATAGTCGACAAAGCTCTAGAAACTGACGCAAAAATTTGTTTTTATCACAGTTTGGTTGGCGACACCTAAGAGTTATAATTTTTAGCGATTTTTGAGTTTTCGCAGAAATATTCGCAAATTCAATTTGTTTTCAACATAACTGTGATACAAATATCTGAGTTTTTATTTTAAATCTTGCAAATTGTGTTTAAAATTTGCGAAAAAAAGGTTGTTTTATCAAGTTGGTTTTCAAAATTATGACAGCGCAGCGGCAAACAACGTTTACACCAAAATTTCACAAGTCACTTCATTCACTCTTCATGTTGTTGCACTTTATGGACACCAGAAATCGTTAATTAACATAGACAAAGCGACAATTTCACCAAGTAAGACTTTTGTTACAATCTAAAGCGAGCCAAAGAATAGATGTCATTAGTGACACAAGATCTTGACAGACGGGTGTAAACGTAGTTCCCAATTTTGACGTAATGAAATTAAAAACTAACTTAATCAAACAGCATTTTTTTCTCAAATTTTGAAGACAATTTGCATTGAATCTAAAATAACAACTGAGAAATTTTTAACACATTTATATTGAAAAAAATAAATAAATTAGAGGTTGATATCACAAACCCTCACAATTAACTAAAAATTAGACTTTTAAGGCGTCGCGACGCTAAAACTATCGGTGATAAAAAACAAATTTTTGTGTCAGCTTCTAGAGCTTTGTCAACTGTGAGTGTATGCAAATTTTCAAAATTTTATCTTTAAAATTAATGACGATTTTGGGGGTGGACACAAGTGTTGCCGGACCCTGTATATCCACACAATAAAAAATAAAAAAAAAATCGTACTAAGATCAAAGTGAAAGTGGCAATTTTTCACAAAACCTTCTATTGACGACAAGACCGGATTCTGAGGCAAAAATCTGGAGAAATACGATGGCAAAAACCGCATTTTTATATCTGTCTTAGTTTCAGAGTTATGAAGTTTTTTATGCAGGTACATTTCAGAACCAACAACTCACTGCCTGCAATTTTAATCGCTTTTAATTTTTTTATTTGTGGATGTACAATAATAATTCGCACAATTTTGGAATCTGCATAAAATTCTGTGTACAATAAGGGAGATATCGACAGAATTTTTATCAGAAAAAGTGTAAAAAAAACAGATGCCAAAAATTATTGAGTATTATGAAGATGATGTTAGTGGTAAATATTGATTATGATTGTTGATTATTTTTTATTAAAAAACAGCCTGGCTTGACTTTATTGTTATCTCCAAAAGCGACTAATAAAAATGTTGTATTATTAAAAATCGTGGAGCAGCCAGACGAAAACTTGAGTACAACTTTTAACTTTAGTAAACAAGAGCTCTTTTATTACGCAAAAAACCAATTATTGTACAAACAAGTTTCCATCTGACATATTTTGAAGACGTTGGTCGAAACTTTCTATTTCCATTATCCCGATTCTCTCTATTTTTGCCTCCCGTCGAAATATCCCATTAGCACACTTAACCCAGTAAAATAACCATCCTCTCTGCATTTCAGAGCTTTAACTCTATCATCTGAATGAAATGTGGGCGCAACCCATCTAAACTGAATATTCATATGCTCGTGCTTTTGACCCAGTTGCTCCGTTCTATTCTTCCTCCAACTTAGACTTAATTGCCTCCACTACACCATGAGATTAACGCAATGAGTGCTTGCCTTGGATGATTATCACTTTTACACTGACGAAGAGGCTATCCGGGCATTTTACTGCCGCTTGTATTGTACTCGAGTCGCTCTTAACGAAACGAAGTAAAGTCTGTGTTTATTCGTACGAAATGATTTCCATTTAGCCGATAAAAACGAATTTTATGGATTTGCAGAGTGCGTCTTATTTGATGTGGTAAGTGGAAGGTAAATAAAAATGTATTTTCCATGTGTATGAAGCATCAAACGCCGGAAATGCGATGAATAATAAACAGGAAACGAGAATTTTCCAGGTGATTTCTAGATAGCAATTGATTTGCATTGGATTAATCTCATTTGGGACTGATAACATTTCGAATCCGTGCGTCGAAGTCACATCAAACGAAACGGTTTTATTAGATACTGCAGTTTCATACAAAGTTTCTCGTAGCCCCAAAATTTGCATTTTAACTGGAATGTGATAAAGCGCCAAGTACTCGTAAGAAAAACCTGAAATAATAGAGATGGAATCTCGTATAACAGCTTTGTGCTTTGGTATTTTCATTAAATTAATATGAATGCAGACGAGATCGTTCTTTGTGCAGCGACCTCTGTATCAATGCGACGTTTTTTCCTTAGCAGGAAAATTCCTGGCGCTTTAGAAAAAACACTTACAATCGTAAGTCAAATATTGACAGTAACCGGTCGAAATTTTGAAGAGGCGAAGCAATATTTATGGATTAAAAAGAAAACACATTACGATGTGTTTAAAAACATACAAGTACAAGTGCAGCTGTCAAATAATTGGACAATTTATTAAATATCTGGGCTTCGTTATCCAATCAATTCGTTCTACTTTGAGCAAACGGGTCAATCATCTATTAGGATTCGCACATGCAAAATTTGCTCTGGAATTTTATATTAAACTTCCCCGTCAAGATTGTCCGGTTCATGGCCAATAAAAATTCGCCGTTATTTGATCGTCCTTTTCAGACCTAAATAACTGATGCCCTCGTAAAGTTTTAGTTATAAGTTTATGGAACATGCATCAGCAGCAATTTAACGACTCGTACAAAAGTGCGTCTGTTTGTTACCTTTCTACATTGTATGAACAGAAAGCTCTTGGCCGAATTCCTGATGGAAATGTTTATCTCCGCGTTCTGGATTTCCGGATTGAGTAAATGCAAATCGTTACTCTTTCTCGAGCAATCTGGAACGTTGTAAAGCTGTCAGAAAGGTAAGAGATCGTTAAATAGTTGGCAACTTTGGCCGATCCTTGTAATTTCCTATCCGGAGCACAGTTTTATTTTTTGTTCGATCACACGATCACCCACTAATTGTTATTGTGAGAGCGCGAAAACAGCCTTGTTTCGTGTTGGACTCATTAAAAAGCCATTACGTGCACTTTGCAATATTTTCTTTAAAGTTCAATTAAAAGTTTGCAGCGACGACCACATGCCTCCCAGACGACGAAATATTAATAAGAAAATGAAAAATTACCGGTAACTTTCTAATTAACTGTTTAACTCACCGGGAAATTTATGAACCGACACGATTTTTAACGAAGATGGAATTTCGGTAATTATTTCAGCGTCATCAAGAATCTCCAAAAAATACAAAGTTTTCCATCCCGGAATTAATTTTTGAAACTCCGAAGAAACTTTTTTAGTAAAATGAAAGTGTCTTCCCTGGATCGAGGAGTGGTTTCCAGAAGCAAACATTCAATATGAAGTTGAGCTGATTCAGTTGCGACTCGCGTGTCGTTGGTGAGAAATTAAATGAGCAGGTCGATACCGAACGTCAGAGATTGCCTCCAGACGTATCCAGGATAGCACCGGTCTCGTTTCTTCCATTTCATTTACAAGTGCCTAACTTCACCCGTATAAATCCCAACACACAACCACTCCAGCTTTTAGTGCAACTTTCTGCCATAATTAAAGCGTTAGTATGAATTGCGGGCGCTGCTCGAGAAAGTTAAGGGATTTCAATGGGTCCGATAACTCGCTGGGAGATTTTTAAATGTCTGCTAAATCAAACATAAACAAGAGGGAATAAATATCGCTGCATTATTATCGGAAACAATAACTTTTCACAGGGGAATGTTTACACGTTTATAATTTTCCCCGGAAATTATTTAAATGGAACCATTGGGGTGTAACAACTTTTCACAGGGTAAACAAAGCAGCTCTTGGGGAAATTATTTGATTTTATTTCGTACATAAACCTATTTTGGAGTTTTTCCTCTAGCTATAAACTCCCGAACGCTTTTCCTACGTGCAGCCGAGATGGGTTAATAATAAAACTTGGCTTTGTTAAAAGAGTGATCTTGTGGTCAGCGTTATTGGCAGATCTCTTAACTTGATTGGTCAATCACATTCCCCGGTGTCCTGGACATCAGACCCGTCCTTTATTTCGGACTATAAACCAGTACGTTTCTGTCACTCTTTGTTCTTTGTCTGCTTTTCAAGTAGAAAAAAGAGAAACCTTCGCTACGTGTCTCAGCATCCTCTAATTTATAATACTTAAGTAGACTTCGCTGACCAAGCCTTTCGTGTAGAAAATCTAATTGATTACTTTTGTTGTAGTTATTCGGAAATAGATAGTCAATAAATCGTCGTATCTCTTGACGTTTCCACCACGAGCAGGTTTCGAAATTCGCCTTGTCTGCTCAGGTTACGAATTTCTGTTCCGGACATAAATCATCCCAACAACCTATGGATTATTATGTACATTTAGCATCTTATCGACTTAACATTGATTGATTTCGAAACAAGGCATATTAAAGTCAAATTACGCCCAGCCTCATAAGTGCCAAGCCCATCAATAATGAACGCTGTTTATGTTGAAGGAGATTCCTCACTCTGTTCGTCAGCGTCAACAAACCGTGGAAAATGATCAGGTCCGGACCTGCTAATGAGAGGGCCCCCGCGGTGTAGGCAACCAAACTTATACCTTATCCAAATTGACACTGTAACTTTTTGAAATCATACACAATCACCAAAGTTATGATGCAATTTCCGGTTCCACTTTAGTACTGAGCTGCGTTCATAAAAATTACTCTGTGTAAAGTTAATATATAATAAGCTTAAGTTTACTCTAAAAAATTAGCGAGATATCGATATCAGAAGTTTTAGTCATGAATTTTTACGAACATTTGCAAATTTCGACTGTACAAAAATCAAAGAACTATTTCTAGTTTCCGAGATATCGAGCACGAATTTTTTGAATCTTCAAAAATTTGGCCCTCTGGCGACAACCCAAAAATTCAAACGACCATAACTCAGTTATTTGTTGACGAAAATTGAAAATTCTCATGTTTTTGGATTCAGCGTGACATTCTGCGTAAAATGAGACCCAAATTTGTTGAGTTTGCTAAATAAATAAACGAGGCATTGGCCAAAAACTGTATTGAAAACGTCATTTTAGAGTGATTTTCAATCAATGTTTCCAAAATGAAAACGACGTTTAATAGCTTTCGATTATACATCAGTCGAAAGAGGAGCTCAAAATCTATCTACTGGCTAAATTTGAGGTCGATCGGACAAATAGTTTACAAGCTATGGCCAAAAATAAAAAAAATGAAAAATTTTCATCGTTTGAGTCGGATTTTTTTTTTGCGAAAAATCGACTGTCGACTTTTGAGTTTTTGATAACATTTTCTAACGTAAAATAAGCCGAAAAAATGAATGGCGCAAACCGCATCTCAATATCTCAAACAGTTTCCGAGATATTTAACTTTAAAAATTACGAAAAATGAGGAAAAATGAATATCAACTTTCTGAAACTTTGATCGGCCATAACTCAGTTATCTGTTGTTGGATCTAAAATTAAATCCCAGATTTGGAATCTACGGAAAATTCTGCTTACACTGATGTATAATAACATAAGTTTACTGTAAAAAATTAGCGAGATATCGATATCAGAAATTTGGCATTGTTTTAGTCGTGAATTTTTGCGAAAATTTGCAAATTTTGGCTGTAAAAAAATCAAAAAACTATTTCTTATGTAAAAAATCGCGAGAAAAACGATGGCGCAAACCGCATCTCAATATCTGAAATAGTTTCCGAGATATCGACCACGAATTGTTTTGAACCTTCAAAAATTTGGCCCTCTGGCGACAACCCAAAAATTCAAACGACCAAAACTCAGTTATTTGTTGACGAAAATTGAAAATTCTTATGTTTTTGGATTCAGCGTGACATTCTGCGTAAAATAAGACCCAAATTTGTTGAGTTTGCTAAATAAATAAACGTGGCATTGGCCAAAAACTGTTTTGAAAACGTCATTTTAGAGTGATTTTCAATCAATGTTTCCAAAATGAAAACGACGTCTAAAAGCTTTGAATTATACATCAGTCGAAAGAAGAGCTCGAAATCTATCTACTGGCTAAATTTGAGATCGGTCGAACAAATAGTTTATAAGCTATGGCCAAAAATAAAAAAAATGAAAAATTTTCATGGTTTGAGTCGGAATTTTTTTTTGCGAAAAATCGACTGTCGAATTTTGGGCTTTTGATAATATTTTCCAACGTAAAATAAGGCGAAAAAAAGAATGGCGCAAACCGCATTTCAATATCTCAAACAGTTTCCGAGATATTTAACTTTAAAAATTACGAAAAATGAGGAAAAATAAAAATCAACTTTCTGAAATTTTGATTGGCCATAACTCAGTTATCTGTTGTCGGATCTAAAATTAAATCTTAGATTTGCAATCTGCGTAAAATTCTGCATACACTGATGTACAATAACTCAAGTTTACTCAAAAAAATAAGCGAGATATCGATATGAGAAATTTGGTATAGTTTTAATCATGAATTTTCGCGAAAATTTGCAAATTTCGACTATTGGAAAATCTAAAAACGATTTCTTATGTAAAAAATCGCGAGAAAAACGATGCCGCAAACCGCATTCCAATATCTGGAATAGTTTCCGAGACATCGAGCACGAATTGTTTTGAACCTTCAAAAATTTGGCCCTCTGGCGACAACCCAAAAATTCAAACGACCAAAACTCAGTTATTTGTTACGAAAATTGAAAATTCTTATGTTTTTGGATTTAGCGTGACATTCTGCGTAAAATGAGACCCAAATTTGTTGAGTTTGCTAAATAAATAAACGAGGCATTGGCCAAAAACTGTTTTGAAAACGTCATTTTAGAGTGATTTTCAATCAATGTTTCCAAAATGAAAACGACGTTTAATAGCTTTGGATTATACATCAGTCGAAAGGGGAGCTCGAAATCTATATACTGGCTAAATTTAAGATCGATCGGCCAAATAGTTTACAAGCTATGGCCAAAAATAAAAAAAATGAAAAATTTTCATCTTTTGAGTCGGAATTTTTTTTCGCGAAAAATCGACTGTCGTATTTTGGGCTTTTGATAACATTTTTCAACGTAAAATAAGGCGAAAAAAAGAATGGCGCAAACCGCATTTCAATATCTCAAACAGTTTCCGAGATATTTAACTTTAAAATTTAGAAAAAATGAAGAAAAATGAAAATCATGTTTCCGAAACTTTGATCGGCCATATCTCAGTTATTTGTTGTCGAATCTGAATTTAAATCGCAGATTTGGAATCTACGGAAAATTCTGCGTACACTGATGTATACGTATGTATAGTTTGGCATAGTTTTAGTCATGAGTTTTTGCGAAAATTGCGTTTTGTATGTAGGTGATGTACCTATTTGTCGAACATTTAAATAACCACGGAAACCGTTCATAAACGCAACAACACTCTGGCGAATCTCAATCACATCACTCTGACGTCACACGCTCCAACAGACGTCTCACTTTATGAACACACCCCTGCTCTGTACACAATAATGAGTTTCGCTGGGAAGTTTCATTGGACGTTTTATTAGGGTTCGTTGATAAACAGAAAGAATAAAATTAAACCTGAGCTTTTCATATACTTACAACCAGCACACGTAGCCGGAAAAGTGTTTAAATGCAAGTTTAGATTGGAATTGGGACTATGTTCGGATTTAGCCCGATGCAGCTGCGACTATTATTGGTTTTCCTGAGAGTGCACCGCCAGATTTTCGCCTCGTAACGCTGAAGAAAGTGTAGTTTATTAATTTTGCAACAATGTTGGTTCATTTGGAGCGTAATTAAAATTTCTTTCCGACTTTTTCTACTCATAAGATGAATCTTTCCGCCCCTGAGGTCTCAAAGCCGCCCCATTAATAACGAAACCCCTGTATTGTAACACGACAAAAACTTAATTTTCAATTTTTGATGAACTCGTTCTTTGTCAGTGTGAAGGATAAGTTTGCAAACAAAGCTCGCAATTTGCACGTTGCTTGTTGGCGCGAGTCCCTGTCAAGTGGATCAGATACGTCAAGAAGACGGAACAAAAGAAGTCTTTAAAAGACAATTCTGTGAGTTTGTTGGAAGTCATCTGGAGAGACAAAGGTTTTGGGTGTGGGTGTAATTCCGCTCCGCCAGATTAAAGCCGCCCTCTTCTATACAGTGGGCGCAAAACATGTTGCCTTACACAGACTTCGCTGCAATATATGTCGCTGCCGAGGTATATGAGAGCGACTCGTGGTTTTAGCACTTGTACAACTTCGAGACGACCGGGAAGCATGCTTTGGAGTGGTTCGACAACTTATCTGTGATCGTGGATTTCGGGGGCGGCTGACATGTGCTGCTGTTTTGTTATAACGCACGATTTTTTTAACCGAATTAATCCAAACTTCTTCGCCAGTTTACGCCCGACTCATTATCTCTGATGTTTAATTGTTGGGGAACACTACAGCTACATGCTCTTATCTACTTAGTTTGCAGAGCTCGCCAGATTCAGTTACTGTCTGGATCCCCCTAGCGTTTACGTCCTGACACATGTATCACAATTATCTAACTAACTGGTTGTTTATTACATTACATCCCTTCATCACAAATCTCATTAAACATTAAATTCTCACTTTCGTTTTGGATATTAAAAATGTGAGGCAGACGTGAATGATGACAGCGGCATGCAAAAAGTTACGAGCGACCGATATTTTCAAATAAAATATTCCCTTTAAATCGCTCTTTTACATGCTAAATTAAAAGAGTTTAATTAAACGGGAATCTGAATGGATGGGGATTACCTGGAATTTTCGTTGAACTAGTTTTATTTCATTAGTCATATTTTGCAAAAAAATTCAATCGTGAAATCCTTTAAAAGAAATTTTATACGCAATTTCACATGTTAAATAAAATTTTATTTCGAACCAAATATATATATTTTTAAACTCTTTCTTGTTCTAAAGTTTTTTAAGTTAGGATAGTCAATAAGTGTTTCAAAAATAGTAACTCGTCCAAATACAAATACAAAGTCGTTGGTTCGTTCTAAAAATAAAAATTGCTAAAAATTCGCTTTCTGGCTCTAATGTCTTTTAATTTGTACTGCTCAATAAGTGTCTAGTGATTTCTTTAAATTTTATTTATTTAGTGCTAAAACTGCATGCGGGAATTATGAAATTTCAAATAAAATATTCAAAATTGTTCGTTCGTCTTAGAAGTGAAAATTTCTAAAAATGCTCTTTCTTGTCCTAAAACTGTCAAATTAGGGTCAATTAATAAGCGTCTCTGAAGACGTTTTTCGACCAAATTTTACTGTTTTTACATAAAAATTGACAAAGTCATGAATTTTAATAGAAAGTATATCAAATGTTGGTTCATCCTAAAACCAAAATTTCGAAAAAAATTTCTAAAGTCTCTTAATTTGGACTAGGCAACAAGTGTTCGAAAACTCCGAATCTTATTGATTTAGCACAAAAACTGCGCAAAGTATGAAATTTCAAACAAAATTTTGGAAAATTTTTGTTTGACTTAATTATAAAAATATCTAAAAATGCTCTTTCTTGTATTAAAACAATCTAATTATACTCAGTTATAAAGTGTCTTTAAGGAAGTTTTTCTACCAGTTTAACATTACAAATTTAGTAGAAAGTTTGTCAAAATGTTCGTTCGCCCTATGAACAAAAATTTCTAAAAAATGTCTTTCCGGTCCTAATGTCTTTTAACTTGTACTAATCAGTAAGTGGCTTAAAAGTAGTGACTCGTCCAAATTTTATTGATTAGCGCGAAAACTGCCAGAGTTATTAAATTTCAAACAAAATATTGGAAAATTTTTCATTCGTCTTAAAAATTATTTTTTTTTAAATTGTTGTTTCTTGTTCTAAAACTGTCTAATTAGGGTCAGCAAATAAACGTCTTTAAAGAAGTTTTTCCACCAGATTTCACTGTTTTAACATAGAAACTGACAATGAATTTTACTAAAAAGTTTATCAAAATGTTGGTTCGTTCTTAAAATTCTCTTTTAGATCCTAACGTCTTCTAATTTGGACTAGACAATAAATGTCTCATAAGTAGAAACTCCTCTAAATTTTATGTTTTTAGTGCATAAACTGGAGGCGTTAAAGAATTTAATACAAAATATTTAAACAGTGTAAAAATGAAATCCCGACAATTAAATCGCTTCTAATTCAGTTATTTGTTGTTCTACAAAAATTCTAAAAACATGATAAATTCTGTGTAAAAACTGCGTAAAATAGGGAAAATAGGGATCATATAGAGAAATTTTGTTGCCACGAAATTATCTTATATCAATTTAATCTTATTATGGGCAAATCAATAAGTGTTCCAAAAGTAGTAACTTCTCTAAATTTTATTTATTTAGGGCAAAAACTGCGGATATGAAATTTCATATTGGAAAATTTTCGTTCGTCTTAAAAATGAAAATTTCTAAAAATGTTTTTTTTGTTCCTAATGTCTTGTAATTTGGACTAGTCAATACATGTGCCTCTCAAAAGTTAATGATTTCTTTCAATTTTATTTATTTAGTACGAAAACTGCGGAAATTATGAAACTGCAAACAAAATATTAGAAAATTTTGTTCGTCTTAAAAATAAAAATTTCTAAAAATGCTCTTTCTGGTTCTAAAACTGTCTAATTAGGCTTAATTAATAATCGTTTTTAATAAAGTTTTTCCACCAAATTTCGCTGTTTTAACATGGAAACTGACAAAGTTGACAATTTAAAAAGAAAATCTATTAGTCCTAAAAGTTAGTCGTAAAAGTAAAAAATTCTAAAAATTGTCTGTCTCGTCCTAAAGTCTCTTAATTTGGACTAATTAATAAGTGTTCCAAAAATAGTAATTGCTCTAAATTTTATTTATTTAGCGCAAAAACTGCGGAAATTATGAATCTTCACAATATTGAAAAATTTTCGGTCGTCTTAAAAAAGGAAATTTAAAAAAAAGCTTTTTCTGGTTCTAAAACTGTCTAGTTAGGCTCAATTAATAATCGTCTTTTATTTTGGACTAGACAATAAATGTCTCATAAGTATAAACTCCTCTAAATTTTATGTTTTTAGTGCATAAACTGGAGGCGTTAAACAATTTAACACAAAATATTTAAACATTGATTAAAAATGAAATCCCGAAAATTAACTCGCTTCTAATTCAGTTATTTGTTGTTCTACGAAAATTCTAAAAACAGTTTAAATTCTCTGTAAAATTCTGCGTAAAATAGGGAATTTTAGAGATCATATAGAGAAATTTTGTTGCCATGAAATTATCTTATATCAATCGAAGGAGATTAGAGATCTACATTAGTGTAAAATTTACTAATATTGTTGCTATTTGTGGTTGCTGTGAATCGTTTTACCCCGCACCTTGACAATTAGTTCCCAACTTGCCCTGGAACAAATAATCGAGCAAGTAAATCACGATAACAAGACAATGATGAGGCGTTCTAGCGTGACCATTAATCGGACCCTACGGTCGAGGGTTCTAACGACGTAGCATCAATACTCCATCAGATGAGAGCCAGATTTCCACTAGGTTTCCTATTTACGAAATGCAGCCAATTGTAGTAAATTGTGCAGTGCTGAATTATTGATTGCTGACTCTTCGTACACTGCTAATTACAAAACTCTGTTCCAAAAATAACGTACACCATCACAACTTGCTTTCCATTATTATGAACAGTGCGCTCTCGATTAAACACAGAGCTATTCAACTGAACAAAACGGGCCTAAATTTAACATATTGTTAACGAAGCGCATAAATCTCGCACCCACGAGTTGGAGATAGTTTAGAGAAATTGTTAAATGGTAATGAGCAGAATTGGGAGCGGACGTAAAATTTTTCTCATCACTTGGAGCACTTGCTCACTTCATTTCCTTCCATCGATTGTCCCGAGGATTTTAGGAATAGACATAAAGTTGAAAATTAAGGACGGGTCGTAAAGACAAATTCGTGTATGAAGGAGCGAGGAACAAATTACACCAGTACTACTCAAGTATAGCAACATCTTTATGCATGCAAGAAAACACTTAATCCATTTCTGTAACAAGGTAATATTTTTTACGACAAAAACTTTCGACTTGTTTACATTTAATTAGTGAAATTAATAATTCAACACGACACTTTATAATTCTTGCGTTGCTACTTGTTGAAAATAAAACACTTGGAATATCTGCGAGCACATGAAGTAAAGTGGGGGAAGTTTTAACTAATTGAATTTATTAAATTTTGAGGAGTTTGGTCGGGGGTTGATTTTATCGCTTCTCCAGGGTGGAACTCGCGCTTGGCTCGTTGGTCTAGGGGTATGATTTTCGCTTAGGGTGCGAGAGGTCCCGGGTTCAAATCCCGGACGAGCCCTACGTTTTATTTTAGTTTGTTAAAATATTTTTTGACCCGGCGCATCCACCATTTTTGAGAGAACAAGTGGCTTTTCAATTACCTAAATGGCCGTGGTAGTTTTTCCGGTAATCCTTTCTCTGCCTATAATGCCTCCAGGATTTTGGAAATCCTCCGCTCCCATTAAGAATTTAATTATCCTTTTCCATTCCGGTTATTTTTCCACTTTAAAGAGCCCATAAACTTGGGAAACAATTGATTAGAGAAGCCTAACCGCCAATTTGGGGAGATAAAGATAAAGGGATGAACGTGACGGCGTCCTTTCGCACAGAAATGGTAACTTATAGATTTAAATATCGAACCCACATAATTCCACAGCTTAATCGAACCGCCAAGCCAAATCGGATTGGTCTCGAAATTGCTCATTTGATCGCACGAAGAAGAGATACACTTTCACTTTCACGAAAAATGCCATTAAACTGGGCGGATATTCATGAACCAATGGACTAATGGGCCGTATGATTTACGGGAAAATTAGTTTTCTCAACACTACGATTTTTTATTTAAGCCATACATCAATTTCGACAGTTTCTAATTCGTTTTGACAGGTTTTAATTTAATTTATTTATTATTTTCTTGGTCTGCATCTGGGTCTCAAAGTTTGATGAGCTAATCCGGAATCGATCAAGGAGGAAAATCGTTTAGCTTCGGAAAATGCGGTTTCATTACGGTTGATTGAATATTTTCCAAATTTTCTTTATTTAATGCGAAAACTGCGGGAAGTATAAAATTTCAAACAAAATATTAAAAATCATTGTTGTTCTATCAATAAAAATTTCTTAAAAATTTTCTTTTGGTCCTAATGTCTTTCAACTTGGACTAGTCAATAAGTGCCTCAAAAGTAAGAATTTCTTTAAATTTTTATTTATTTAGTACGAAAAATGCGGAAATTATGAAATTGCAAACAAAATTTTGTTCGTCTTAAAAATAAAAATTTCTTAAAAATGTTCTTTCTGGTTCTAAAACTGTCTAATTAGGCTCAGTTAATAATTGTCTTTAATAAGGTTTTTTCACCAAATCTCGCTGCTTTAACATGGAAATGTCAAAGTTAACAATTTTAATAGAAAACCTATCAAAATGTTAGTTAGTCTAAAAATAAAAATTTCTAAAAATTGTCTGTCTGGTCCTAAAATCTTTTAATTTGAACTAATTAATAAGTGTTCCAAAAGTAGTAATTTCTTTAAATTTTATTTTTTTAGCGTAAAAACTGCCGAAATTATGAATCTTCATAATATTAGAAAATTTTCGTTTGTCTTTAAAAAGAAAATTTCTAAAAATGCTTTTTTTGGTCCTAATGTCTTGTAATTTATACTAGTCAATAAGTGCAACAAAAGTAAGTATTTCTCCAAATTTTATTTATTTAGTACAAAAAGTGCGGGAATTATGAAATTTTAAACAAAATTTTCAAAAATTTTTTATCTTAAAAAAATAAATTCTAAAAACGCTCTTTTTTGTTCTAAAAATATCGAATTAGGCTAAACTAATAAGTGTCTTTAAAAAAGTTTTTCCACCTAATTTCACTGTTTTAATGTGGAAACTGACAAAGTTAAGAATTTTAGTAAAAAGTCTATCAAAACATTATTAGTACGTCCAAAAAAAAATTCTAAAAATTTTCTTTCAGGTGCTAGAGACTCTAAATTTACACTAGTTAATGAGTTTCTCAAAAGTAATGTTTTCTCCAAATTTTATTAATGTAATACAAAAACTGCGGAAATTATGAAATTTTATACAAAACATGGAAAAATTTTCGTTTGTCTTAGAAATAAAAATTTCTTAAAACGATTTTAGTGGTCCTAATGTCTTTTAATTTGAACTTGTCATTAAGTGCCTCAATAGTAAGAGTTTTTCTAAATTTTGTTTATTTAGTGCAAAAACAGCGACAATTATGAAATTTCAAACAAAATATTGTAAATTTTTGTTCGTCCTAAAAATATCTTTTTCTGGTCCTAATGTTTTTAACTTGGATTAATCAAAAGTAGTAATTTCTCCAAATTTTTATTCATTTAGAGCGAAAACTACAGGAGTTTCAAACAAAATATTGGGAAAATTTTGTTCGTCTTAAAAAGAAAAATTTCTAAAAATGCTCTTTGTTGTTCTTAAACTGTCTAATTAGGCTCAGTGAATAATCGTCTTAAATAAAATTTTTCCACCAAATTTCGCTGCTTTAACAGAAAATCTGACAAAGTTAAAAATTTTAATAGAAAATCAATCAAAATGTTAAAAAAAAATTCTAAAAATTGTTTGTTTGGTTCTATAGTCTCTTAATTTGGACTAATCAATTAGTGTCCTGAAAGTAGTAATTTCTCAAAATTTTATTTATTTAACGCAAAAACTGCGTAAATTACGAAATTTCATAATATTGAAAAATGTTTGTTCGTCTTAAAAATGAAAATTTCTAAAAATGCTCTTTCGTGTTCTAACACTGTCAAATTAAGCTCATTTAATATACGTCTTTAAAGAAATTTTTTCACTAAAATTCACTGTTTTAACATGGAAACTGACAAGGTTTAAGAATTTTAATAAAAAATTTGTCAAAATGTTTTGTTCTAAAAATACATACATCAATTTCGACAGTTTTTAATTCGTTTTGACAGGTTTTAGTTGAATTTATTTATTATTTTCTTGGTCTGCATCTGGGTCTCAAAGTTTGATGAGCTAATCCAGAATCGATCAAGGAGGAAAATCGCTCCGCTGCGGAAAATGCGTTTTCATTATGGTCGATTGAATATTTTCGCTTGATTTTGTCTTTCTTTTACCGGAGAAAGCTGGACGCTGTTCGGACGTGATAAAATTACCCACTTTTGTCTTTTTCCTTATTTGTTGCTCAGACAACGAAAATTTCCCAGTAACGGAATTTTCGTTCGTCGAATCATTGGATTTTCGTTTTCGTCCCGATCGAAAGTATTGAAACTAATTAGGGTTGTTGTGAATACAATGTGATTGTTGGAACAAAATTGGGAATTCACTGAAATACGAAACAAGCTATTATGGAGTTAAGGGTTGTTTCTGAACGTAATAATAACAGCTTTCAACGGAAGCAAGTCTTTGACAGCGCTCTTCGACTAATTTATTAAGCCTCAACACACACAGGTATGAGAACGCAACATTTAATTCAGGATCACTAAAAGCGTCCATTAAAAGCTTAGTTCACTCTTTATATCTTATTATATGGCTGGCGTGTTTAATTTTATATTCGGTAATAGCAGAACTTTATAAATTACTGAACTTTATTAAGTACTGGTTGGATACATCGCCGGAATTCAAGTTACCTACTTTGCTAATTCGGTTTCAACGTCAATTAAAACAAGCTCTTGACATAAAACACTTTTGAATTTTTAATCCGGTAAAAACACGAGCAGGTGTTGAAAATTTTACATGATCGTCGTGTACTGAAAGCTTTGACTAGTTTAGTTTAAAAATTTATAAAAATTGTGTGCCTTTATGCTGCTGCTTTGTTATTCAGAGTTTTCCATTCTGTGTACGCGTCAAAAGGTTCACTCTTGCTGAAATTTTAAATTGACTAGATGGTCAATTACGTAACGAAAGGCGAAGACTAAAGGACAAAAAAATCGGTAATAAATTTCTCAAATTGCTTATTGGCGAAAGCCCCGACGCAGGTGGAGATCCACCTCAACAGCTCATAACTTGTTCTTTCTCCGATCCGTCTTGTGTTGAATCTCCTTAAACGAGACAGCCAAGTCTATCAACAACAACGAACGACAGACATAAAAAACTTTCTTCCAGAACGTCGAACATGTGTGATAAGCTAACAACGAACGCTCCTACTAAATGTGACGACACAGAACCATAGAGAACTCGAAGAAGAGACGAAAATAACGAGCTACCATGCATCAACGTCACCTGATACAAAAGCGCAATCACCCCCAATGCATTCGCAAATGCTCACCTTTTCGCGCGGAAAATTAAAGGAGCTTCGATTGAGAAAATCACCCCTTCAACTTTCCACATTGTCTTTTTTCTAATACAATCCAACTTAAATTTTAAGCAAGACGCTGCCGCCGGCTAAATTGTAGCCTGAATTATTGAAGGGTAAAAATCTTACGGAGGTTCAAATCAAGCTGTTGCTGCTTTGCCATCGAGATTTATGAGTTAGTAGACACTGGGGATTTTCGTGGTCATCGTTGTAGTCAAGATCTTTTCTTGTTTCGGTGTCCATATGCCGGGTCGCTGCAGATTTCTTACAAAACCCTCTTGAAATAAATCTTTGTCAGATACAGCGACCCTCGGCGCCGTAATGATAATAACCAGAAAAACTGCGAGATTCGGACGCTGCTATCAGTTCTCGATGATTCTCAGATAATCCAATTCGCGATCGGAAATTATTTTAATCGTGGTGGATGCGCCGTTAAACTCATTAAACGCCTTTGACCCTCAACACCTCCTTCTTGTCCATTCCTTCATTAAATTAGCACACGTCTCCGCGGACTCTCGCAACATTAAAGCCGAGTGGCAAACTGGTTGACGGGAAATGTAGATGTAGCCGCAACACATTCTCTGCCATATGCCCTAGCATTTCGTCCGCTACATTTAAGCCGCACATGTAAATTTATGCAGTCGGAGTAACTGCATGAATTGCGTCTTCGTGTCTACGTTGGAGAATTCACTCGGAATTACGAATGGCATGTTCTTAGTGCGGGGTATTTCACTAGTGTCATAAGTGTTGTATAACGTTGCAATTTGCTCTGAGTAATTGCTGTGCTAGTTTAACCGGTGATATCAGTGCGAAGGCTTTTATGCAACACCGGGTTTACCGACGATGCGCAAATTTAACTCAAGAGTTATTGCGAGTGTTAATCACAAGATGAAATGTAATTTAAGCAGCGCAAAATCTATAAGTGGAACCAATCTTGCATCTACAAGCCAAGTATTTTAGGAGTTATAGGGAAAAAACGAACAATTAACATTTTTAACTTTTTGAACCAAAAATTTTTTTCTTAACAAAATCACACAGATAAGGATCCGATTCTAATTTTACAGAATTGAAGTTCTACAGAAATCTAGCTACAAAATTCACTCTTTTTTGTAAATTCTAAGAGATTTGCATTCTACGAAAAGCAAAAAATGATAAGTATTTATCAAGATCGAACGATTGATTCTGGACAAATTGACTAAAATGTATGAAATTTGCAAAATTCGTCGAAAAATCAACTAAATTTGAAGCTAAATGACGATTTTCTTTATACAGGGTGATTTTGAAATAGAGGCGGAAAAAAAAATCTATTTAAGCTTATTGTAAATGAAGGAAGTTGGCAGGTTTGGTTTAAAATTTTTCCCGGGGGCCACAATCGATTATGCCCGTGGCACATACAAGCGTTTATTCTATTTTATAATTTCTAAAATATTTAAGAATCAGTAGTTTCTTACAAGCGCTTGTGACAATGCAAACAATATTTAAATTTAGTTGTCTGGGATGATCACGTTTTAAAGACAATTTTTTCTGCAAAATCTGTGATTAATCGTTCAGTTCAAAAATTAAACAATCAGACTTGAGACTTTATTATCTTTTTACTGGACCAACATCTTCATTACTCTGTGGTAAAACTGGCGTCCAATGGGCAGGTTCCTTCCTAAATTAGCCGAAAAACCCTCCTCCTTTTTCCGAGCTTGGGACCGGCAACAGCGTTCTTAAAGCCTCATTTCCACGGTCCGTTCTAGAGAGAACAGAATTTGATTTACGATGGAATTTGAGTTATTGCACCATATTTTGCGGTCAGAAAATTTGCAAATCCTATTGCACCCTTGGTTTACAATCCTCTGTTCCGATTCGGGCGGACAGGCTGGTTGAAACGCCGAACCACCACACGGACTGCTACATTTGATAGTAACCAACAGGTTTAATTACTCCAATTCCTTTAATTTGAACACTATTTTTTTATCACAATGTTAACAAGGTAAATAACACATATAAATGTGGATTAATTTTGATAAAAATGGTGATAAATGTAGATGAACGTACTTAATTCTTGCGTTGAAATTTATAGAATCATTGTTTAAAAACAGGCGTGAATGTATGCAGGTAGGTACGTTTCTTATCTCTGTGAGTAGATTTACCCTTTTGAAATAACCGATAAGTCTGTATTTTTGTGGATTTGGTAAGAGTTATTACCTGAAAATTTGAATTTTTAATTTCGTTCTATGAATTGAATTTTCTGGATTTTAATGTCGTTAACATACCAGACATATCCACGTACTAAGTAACTTGAAGTATAAATAAAATAAAATTCATTCATGAACTACTGGTTCAAATGAACGAACCATCTTATCTGTCCGACATCGGTTCGGCGGACATTTCAACACAGAACCAAGACAGAACGCACCGGACAGTTCAACACAGAACGCACAAAATCATTGAAATTAGCCGATCTTTTAGAGAAAACTTTGCAAATTAACAATGCATTTCAGAATTTTTGTAGTTAAGAAGGAATAAATAAAATGTTACTGGATTCTAATTGATGATTCCTGACATTATTTTACTGGTTGAAAAGTTATTTTAAGATCAATTCTGGGCGTTCTGTGTTCAAATGTCCGCCGAACCGATGTCGAACAGACAAGATAGTTCGTTCAATTAAAGCAGTAAACTTTGTACTGTAGGAAAATTCTCATATAAACCGTCGTAATTCGGAAAGATTCAATTCATAGAACGAAATTAAAAATTTAAATCTTCAGGTAATAAGTCGGACCAAATCCACTAAAATACTACCTGTCGGTTACTTCAAAAGGGTAAATCCACTCACGGAGATAAGAAAACTACCTACCTGCATTTATTCTAGTCTGTTTTCATACAATAATTTTGTATATTTCATTGCAATATTAGCTTGATGTTAAAATAACTTTTCCACCAGTAAAATAATGCCAGGAATCATCAATTGAAATCCGGTAATATTTTATTTTTATCCTATTTAACGAGATTAATTATAAAAAATTCTGAAATGTATTGTTTTTTTGCAAAGTTTTCTCTAGACAGGCGTCTAATTTTCAATGATTCTGTGCGTTCTGTGTTGAACTGTCCGGTGCGTTCTGTCTTGGTTCTGTGTTGAAATGTCCGCCGAACCGATGTCGAACAGACAAGATTGTTCGTTCGTTTGAACCAGAACAGAATGTTCATCAATTTATTTCATTTTATTTATACTTCAAGTAATTTATTACGTGGATATGTCTGGTTAACTTTCACTAATATCCAAGAAATTCAATTCATAGAACGAAATTAAAAATTCAAATTTTCAGGTAATAACTCTGACCAAATCCACAAAAATACAGACCTGGCGGTTATTTCAAAAGGGTAAATCCGCTCACAGTGATAAGAAACGTTTCTACCTGCATTCATTCACGCGTGTTTGACCTGACCTGACCTGACCTGACCTGACCTGACCTGACATTATTTTACTGGTGGAGAAGTTATTTTAACATCAAGCTAAATATTGCAATGAAATATACAAAATTATTGTATGAAAACAGGCGTGAATGGATACAGGTATGTAGGTTTCTTATCTCTGTGAGTGGATTTACCCTTTTGAAGAAACCGACAGGTAGTATTTTTGTGGATTTGGTCCGACTTATTACCTAAAGATTTGAATTTTTAATTTCGTTCTATAAATTGAATCTTTCTGACTTACGACGGTTTATATGAAAATTTACCTACAATACAAAGTTTACTGCTTTAATTGAACGAACTATCTTGTCTGTTCGACATCGGTTCGGCGGACATTTCAACACAGAACAAAACACAGAACGCACAGTAATAAAATTGGCCGCATAGAATGAACCTAACTTATGAAATTATTTTGTACGTTCGAAAAACAGGGATTTTTGTATGCTTGGTCTGCGTTCTATGAATTGAATTTTTTGGATTTTGGTCAGAGATATTACCTGAAGATTTAAATTTTTAATTTTGTTCTATGAATTAAATTTTCTGAATATTAGTCAAAATTACCATAGCTGACATATCCACGAAATAAGTAACTTGAAGTATAAATAAAATGAAACAAATTTAAGAACATTCTGTACTAGTTCAACTGAACGAACGAACCATCTTGTCTGTTCGACATCGATTCGGCGGACATTTCAACACACAACCAAGACAGAACGCACCGGACAGTTCGACAGAGAACCGAGACGAAACGCAGAGAACCTAATTAATTTTTTTTTAATTGCACTTCATGATTGCTGACAATTGATTGGTAAAAATGAAAGTTATTTAACATCAAATAGTAGCTGCAGTTTTCAGATTATTACTTATGAAATGGCCAAAAAAAAGTTCAAATCATAAGATTTAAGGTCATTCTCAAATATCGAACTTAGCTTATTTGATAAGTAGCTATTTATTTCTCCTAAAAATTATAACACTCGGACGAACAAGTTGGTTCTGTCCGTTCTGTCTTGGTTTTGTGTTGAAATGTCCGTCGAACCGATGTCGAACAGACAAGATGATTCGTTGAGTTGAACCAGTACAGAATTTATTTAACTTCATTGATCCTTCAAGTTTCTTATTTCGCAGATACGTTGTGTAAGTAAATTCTCCTAAAATCTATTTAGCAGATTTAATTTACAGGATCATATAAAAAATTTAACTCTCCATGTAATAAACCTAACTAAATCCATAAGAATACAGAGGCCTGTCAATTATTTCAAAAGGGTTAATCCACTTACATAGATAAGAAACCTACCTGTATTTATCCACCTTTTTTCATGCAATGATTCTGTAAATTACAATGCAGAAAATAAATATCTGCATTTATCGCCATCTTTATTAAAATTAATCCACATTTATATGTGTTATTTACCTTATATTAACATATGATAAAAAATTAGTGTTCAAATTAAAAGAATTGGAGTAATTAAAACTGTTTAGTTGTCACCAAACGTAGCAGTCCGTGTGTTGGTTCGGCGTTTCAACCAGCTTGTCCGCCCGAATCGGAACAGAGGATTGTAAACCAAGGGTGCAATAGGATTTGCAAATTTTCGGACCGCAAAATATGGTGCAATAACTCAAATTCCATCGTAAATCAAATTCTGTTCTCTCTAGAACGGACCGTGGAAATGAGGCTTTAGTGATACGTAATGTACCAGAAGGGGCTTGTATCATAAAACTTACTATGATAAATTAGTAAGGTGTCTTTAGTTCAAACACAAACCTTATCAGAGTAAATTTTATGAAACAGGCTCCAGAACGCTGCAGGCGGAGTTAAACCTAAAAAATAGTGTTAATTAAAAAGTAATAAAATGATACAAAATGATGTGCTTACCTGAATATGATTGTTTTGTACCTTATAATTTTGTTTTAGAGAAGTAAAAACGAGTTACTTATACGAGTCGCTTAAATGCAAAACCTGGCATCTGCATTCTACCCTAATTTTCAGAGCAATCGAGAAAACTTTTCTAGCGCTTAAATGAAGGAAGATAAAAATTAATAATAATATAATAATAAATATACATAATAATATATATACTATATATATTACACCTTCGTAATTTGTAAGCTTTTATTTTATTTATTATTGAATAATAAATGAAATAAAAGCTTATAAATTACAAAGGTGTTTTCAAAATTTAATTATGAAATTTATATTGCTGTGTCGAATTTGGGTCATATGCAGATGTCGGGTCTTACATTTAAGTGACTGATAGTCTCTTACCTGCATGTTAACTAGCACTAGCACAACAGCACTAACACTACCACTGCGCAAAAAAATCGGGTTCACTTACACTCCACGAAGAACCGCAAACGCAACATCCCAACACCAGAAAGAAAAAAATCCTACCTTGTGAAATCCAACGCCGCCATCGTCTTCGTACACGAACCTACTGCAATAGAAATTTTTTATTAGAAATTAGTACCACTGTCAAACAGTCTGTTAACTTTGCATCCCCCTCTAGGCACCAGGAAGCAGGAACCACTCACTCACTTTGTTTCAAAAACGGTTTTAATTTTATTTTTAAGACACTAAACTCTCGCGCACTAAAAATAACTTTGGCACTGTTTTGCAAAACTCGACTTTTAACTTTGACACTCGCGGAAGTTCCGAATTTATGAAGAGTTATAATAAGTAAAAATTACATTTATTTAGCTAAACATAATATTGTCTTACCTGCATGTTAACACACTAACACAGTGTCATTACCACTACCACTTGTCAAACAACGAATGCACTTACACTTCGCGAACAACTCGTAAAGAAAAACATGCCATTGCATTGCCATCGTCGTTCAAATCCCGTCACCCAGAAGGAAAAAATCCTACCTTGTTGGATCCAACGTCGCCATCGTCTTCGTACACGGACCTACTGCAATAGAAGTTTATTATTAGAAATATGACTTACAGTTTCAAGAGCAGTTAACTTACCCTTTAATCCTGATCCCTAAGCAGTATTGTCGCGCTCCTACCACTGCATCCCCCTCTAGGAACAGGAACCATTCACTCGACTTTCGTTTGATTATTTCGCGCACTAAAAGTACTTCGGCACTGTTTTGCGAAACTCGATTTTGAATTTGAACACTCGCGGAAGACGCAGTTTCCGAATTTACGAAGATGTACAAGAGAGGAAATTTTACAGTGGCGAACGACGATGAACAGTTTCGAAAAATGCCCAACAATCCCAGATCCTACCTTTATGGCGTCTACGATGGTAGCTAGAATTAAAAAAATAAATATAAGTATTTGTACATTTTTGGAGGGATGAAATAACTTACCCTTTAATCCTGACCACGTGCTGTGTCGTCAAGCTCGTACCTCTGCATCCTCCTCTAGGAACCAGGAACCACTCACTCACTGACTCACTCACTTTGTTTTAAAGATGATTTTAATTTATTTTTATTTTTAAAACTTTACTGAAACTCAACTGAACTATTTCGCGCACTTAAAACTCTCCTACCTTATAATTGTTCGTTTTATATTCTTCAAATTGTTCCAAGATTTCGAGTGAAAATTCTGAAAGTTAGGATGATATCTGCAACAACTAAATACGTAATGAGTAAAATTATCGAATATTTATGTACAAACAATACACGCTCACTTTCAAACCATCGTACAAGTCCTACCTTTAAGTCCTGGCAATCAGTAAAACACACTAAAATTAATTTCGAGTCCGCAGCATGTCTTTCTTACTCAAAACTCGGAGCACAACTAAATAAATAATGGCTTTGCGGGCGTTATTAAATAACGATTATTTAACTCTTTTTTTGAAAAAAATGACTCCCAATGTATTTGTAACTGACCTGCCCTTTCACTAATTAGGAACAATGCCCAATTAATTACGTATTCTGCGTAAAAAAAACAAGACTAAAACTGTAGCACTCAAATTACCAAAATTACGAATTTTACAAGAAAGGATTTCTCATATTTCGGTTTCGCCTTGAAAATAAAAACTTCTAAAATTTGTATCTTTTGATCTACATTGTTGTAATTTGGCAGAGTTAATAAACAATTTAAAACTAGTAATTTCCCCACGTTTTATAGCTGTAGCACTAAAATTACCAAAATTACGAATTTTAGGGGAGAATTTTCATCTTTCAGCTTCGTCTTGGAAATGAAAATTTCTAAAATTTGTTTCTTTCGATCCACAATGTTGCAATTTGGCTGAGTTAATAAACAATTTAAAACTAGTAATTTCCCCACATTTCATAGCTGTAGCACTAAAATTACCAAAATTACGAATTTTAAGGTAGGATTTCTCATATTTCGAATTTGCCTAGAAAATAAAAATTTCTAAAATTTGTGTCTTTGGATCTACAATGCTGCAATTTGCCAGAGTCAATGTACAATTGAAAACTAGCAATTTCCCCACATTTTATTGCTGTAGCACTAAAATTACCAAAATTACGAATTTTAAGGTAGGATTTCTCATATTTCGAATTTGCCTTGAAAATAAAAATTTCTAAAATTTGTGTCTTTGGATCTACAATGCTGCAATTTGCCAGAGTCAATGTACAATTGAAAACTAGCAATTTCCCCACATTTTATTGCTGTAGCACTAAAATTACCAAAATTACGAATTTTAAGGGAGAATTTTTATCTTTCAGCTTCGTCTTGGAAATGAAAATTTCTAAAATTTGTTTGTTTCGATCCACAATGTTGCAATTTGGCAGAGTTAATAAACAATTTAAAACTAGTAATTTCCCCACATTTCATAGCTGTAGCACTAAAATTACCAAAATTACGAATTTTAAGGTAGGATTTCTCATATTTCGAATTTGCCTTGAAAATAAAAATTTCTAAAATTTGTGTCTTTGGATCTACAATGCTGCAATTTGCCAGAGTCAATGTACAATTGAAAACTAGCAATTTCCCCACATTTTATTGCTGTAGCACTAAAATTACCAAAATTACGAATTTTAAGGGAGAATTTTTATCTTTCAGCTTCGTCTTGGAAATGAAAATTTCTAAAATTTGTTTGTTTCGATCCACAATGTTGCAATTTGGCAGAGTTAATAAACAATTTAAAACTAGTAATTTCCCCACATTTCATAGCTGTAGCACTAAAATTACTAAAATTACGAATTTTAAGGTAGGATTTCTCATATTTCGAATATGCCTTGAAAATAAAAATTTCTAAAATTTGTGTCTTTGGATCTACAATGCTGCAATTTGCCAGAGTCAATGTACAATTGAAAACTAGCAATTTCCCCACATTTTATAGCTGTAGCACTAAAATTACCAAAATTACGAATTTTAGGGGAGAATTTTCATCTTTCAGCTTCGTCTTGGAAATGAAAATTTCTAAAATTTGTTTGTTTCGATCCACAATGTTGCAATTTGGCAGAGTTAATAAACAATTTAAAACTAGTAATTTCCCCACATTTCATAGCTGTAGCACTAAAATTACTAAAATTACGAATTTTAAGGTAGGATTTCTCATATTTCGAATTTGCCTTGAAAATAAAAATTTCTAAAATTTGTGTCTTTGGATCTACAATGCTGCAATTTGCCAGAGTTAATGTACAATTGAAAACTAGCAATTTCCCCTCATTTTATTGCTGTAGCACTAAAATTACCAAAATTACGAATTTTAAGGGAGAATTTTTATCTTTCAGCTTCGTCTTGGAAATGAAAATTTCTAAAATTTGTTTGTTTCGATCCACAATGTTGCAATTTGGCAGAGTTAATAAACAATTTAAAACTAGTAATTTCCCCACATTTCATAGCTGTAGCACTAAAATTACTAAAATTACGAATTTTAAGGTAGGATTTCTCATATTTCGAATTTGCCTTGAAAATAAAAATTTCTAAAATTTGTGTCTTTGGATCTACAATGCTGCAATTTGCCAGAGTCAATGTACAATTGAAAACTAGCAATTTCCCCACATTTTATTGCTGTAGCACTAAAATTACCAAAATTACGAATTTTAAGGGAGAATTTTTATCTTTCAGCTTCGTCTTGGAAATGAAAATTTCTAAAATTTGTTTCTTTCGATCCACAATGTTGCAATTTGGCAGAGTTAATAAACAATTTAAAACTAGTAATTTCCCCACATTTCATAGCTGTAGCACTAAAATTACTAAAATTACGAATTTTAAGGTAGGATTTCTCATATTTCGAATTTGCCTTGAAAATAAAAATTTCTAAAATTTGTGTCTTTGGATCTACAATGCTGCAATTTGCCAGAGTTAATGTACAATTGAAAACTAGCAATTTTCCCTCATTTTATTGCTGTAGCACTAAAATTACCAAAATTACGAATTTTAAGGGAGAATTTTTATCTTTCAGCTTCGTCTTGGAAATGAAAATTTCTAAAATTTGTTTGTTTCGATCCACAATGTTGCAATTTGGCAGAGTTAATAAACAATTTAAAACTAGTAATTTCCCCACATTTCATAGCTGTAGCACTAAAATTACTAAAATTACGAATTTTAAGGTAGGATTTCTCATATTTCGAATTTGCCTTGAAAATAAAAATTTCTAAAATTTGTGTCTTTGGATCTACAATGCTGCAATTTGCCAGAGTCAATGTACAATTGAAAACTAGCAATTTCCCCACATTTTATTGCTGTAGCACTAAAATTACCAAAATTACGAATTTTAAGGGAGAATTTTTATCTTTCAGCTTCGTCTTGGAAATGAAAATTTCTAAAATTTGTTTGTTTCGATCCACAATGTTGCAATTTGGCAGAGTTAATAAACAATTTAAAACTAGTAATTTCCCCACATTTCATAGCTGTAGCACTAAAATTACCAAAATTACGAATTTTAAGGTAGGATTTCTCATATTTCGAATTTGCCTTGAAAATAAAAATTTCTAAAATTTGTGTCTTTGGATCTACAATGCTGCAATTTGCCAGAGTCAATGTACAATTGAAAACTAGCAATTTCCCCAAATTTCGCTGTAGCACTAAAATTACCAAAGTAACGAATTTTTACCACCTACTTTGCAAAAATTTTTCTCAGAACAGCACACACACAATCAAAACGACTCTCTTCTTGAAAAGTCGAAACACAACTAATTTCAATAAAGTGATTAATACGTAATTTTTAAATTTCTAATGACCGCATTTTTCTTTAGCGAACAAAAAATTATCCGGTGGCGCGGACGATTTGTTATATTTCGGATTTGCTTTGAAAATAAAAATTTCTAAAATTTGTGTCTTTCGATCCACAATGTTGCAATTTGGCAGAGTTAATAAACAATTTAAAACTAGTAATTTCCTAACATTTCATAGCTGTAACACTAAAATTACCAAAATTACGAATTTTTAGGGAGGATTTCTCATATTTCAGCTTCGCTTTGAAAGTAAAAATTTCTAAAATTTATGTCTTTCGATCTACAATTTTGCAATTTGGCATAGTTAATAAACGATCAAAAACTAGTAGTTTCTCCAAATTTTATAGTTGTAGCACTAAAATTACCAAAATTACGAATTTTTAGGAAAAAAAATTCCAATTGAATAAGTTGAGCAAAAATGGTGGATGCGCCGAATCAGATATGCTAAAACAAGTTGCTCTGAGTTTACTATGCAGGGTAAACCCGAATAAACTGCAAAACTAAAAGAAGGCAATAGTCCACAATGAGTTTCAAGTGGTGACCAAGTTTCAAAACGTTATAAATTCCAACAAAAAAAGTTCAGTTTTATGCAACAATCTCATGAATAAATTTGTGTAGTGTCAGTACCATCGTAATGTTAGGACAAAAAACGCTAATAAACCAGTGGCATTTTTTTATTAGATTACCCGTCTATTTAAGAATAACCGTTGTAGGGATAGGAACGTTAGTTTTGCAGTGCCGAATTGTCCAAATTTGGATAATTGTGACTTTTTGATTATTTGCTAGTAGTTTTCTTAGGTGTTGTGATAAACTTAAAGCTATAAAAAGTGTGTTTAAGGGTGAACTAAATTTACAATTAGTGTCATTGTGGTAATTTTTTGATTACTCCTATTTCGTTTCTAATTAAAATCTGGGTAACTTACAAACAAAGCCAAAAAAAATAATTACTACAAAAGCCCAATTTTTGAAATTTGGTGTCTAAAACCACTAATAATTGAAAGTTAAAAAAGTGTCATAAGAGCGGATTTTGCAGTCTTTGGTAAAGTTGTTGAGCGTCATTCGAGCTTTGTAATTCATTTGGGTTCACTCTATATTTGCAATTTAAGTTATATTTGATTCAGCATGTCATTTATTTAATATTCAAATAGCTAGTGCATTAATAATGCAAAATATTGACATTTCGTGCGTAGGAAATAATTTCTCTCTGTATACACAATTTCTGATTAATTTATTATAAACCGCACTGACATTCCAACTTGAAGCTTTTACTGAATCGTAAATATTCAATTTACTTGAGTAGATGGAAACGCCGTCTATGTTAGCAATAAGTAGGTACAGATTTTTGAACTTTCGTTCTTTGAACAACGTATCAATCATATCGTTGAGCTTTTTAGCGCTCTTTTTGTAACGATTCTTTATTCGTTTTTACGTTCGGTCACATTATTGGTAGATATGTCACGACTATAACTTGTACACCGGTTGACAACGACAGTTTGATTTATTTGTGTGTGTCCTATCGTCAATAACTGTACAAAGAAATATGTTATCGACTTATCACAAACAATAATACGAAATGTCGGATGAAGGCTGATGGATTTTATACAGTAGCGTCGATAACGGAAACGAAAACGCTCGAATTGTTGAACATGGAAATATTGTGATTGTGTCCCAGAACCTTCAGCGCTATTGTCAACGAACGTGCGTTAATAACTGCAAAAATCAACGAGTGGTGGAAATATAACTGTAGCACATCAATTTCTGCCCTTTTCCCGCACAGGCAATTCTTTATAAAAGACGTTTTACGTGTGGAACCCTCTCATATAAAGAGCGATACGTTATTTCCGAGTGGGTTGTGTGCAAATGTCCTAACTCGCTTTTAGATCTTCGTTTTTCTCGGTCTGATAATGTTCACATTGTCGGCGCTCTTGAGTAATTACACTCGACTTTATCAGGAAGGTGTCGCAGGACAATGCTATGATGTTATCAAAAGAGAAGTAGTTGATTACAGTGAAACATTGCACTTGCAGCTCTTTACGGCTGACCTCGGATGATGTATAGGTTTGGTGTTTATCTCGAAGGATCAGACGGATTTATGAGCTCATAACTCTTGAGATCATAATTGATTTTATCAAAAGAACAAAGCAGGTTGGGGCGCAAGAAGAGGACATTTTATGGAGTAGGTTAGTGATATATGGTGGAAGGCGTTTTTATTTTTATTCGGGCGCGAAGACGGGAAGCAATAACAAGGATCGATAGAAAAAGTACACTGCCCAGGTAGCTGTTTTAAAGACTCTTAAATTTATTAATGGTCCAGCTAATTCTACCCCTGAACCAGTTTACCCACTTCTTCAAGTCCTGACCCAATTCCCACGCTTCTTTTCACAATCAAAACAAAGACTGGTATTTACACACGAAGTGGGTGGCGCAAGCGAAAAAAAACGGAAATACGACCTTGGCACGAGCTCAAACTAGTTCGCCGGCGGTAATAACAATAACACACGTACGATATGAGTAATACCTGTCGAAGGGGTGTAAAGTTGCAGAGACGGGTTAAGGCTGGTTGAGGCCCTAGGCGCATAAGAACATCTTAAGCCCTTTAAAAAAAATGCTTGTTCGGTCCCCTTTAGAGTACCTACTTTCTCGTTTTTTTTTCTTCTGTCTAAATTTCCGTTTCTGTAGAATTCCTTTCGATTGTCTGTAGCTTCTGTAGACTCTGTAGACTCTCCGTCTCTATTCTCGTTGGATGCTTAAAATTTTTCTCAGATTTATCTCAGATTCCAGATTCTCTTTAATTTTTTTATATCTAGGGACATAAATACTGAACAATGGCCTTCAGGCAGCCTAGACTTGAATTCTCTGGACTACAAGTTGTGGACAATTTTAGAAGAGTTTTAGAGTCCTTGAAAAAGGCTAAAGGTGACCCATTTGAAAGTTAATTCGGTTATTTATATATTACAACCTAACAAATATATTGAAAAATTTTGATCAATATATCTGGCGTATTTTTGAATTAATTGAATAAAGTCTGTGTAACAGTATTTGTGTCCCTACTAGGTATTCTATTTTGACTTTCTCCAGACTCTTATACAGGGTCCGGCAACACTTGTGTCCACCCCTAAAATCGTCTTTAATTTTAAAGACAAAATTTTGAAAATTTGCATACGCTTATAGTTGACAAAGCTCTAGAAGCTGACGTAAATAATTTGTTTTAATATCACGGCTTGTTTGACGTCGCGACGCCTAAAAAGTATAATTTTTAGCGATTTTTGAGTTTTTGCGGAAATATTCACGAATTCAATTTTTTTTCAACATAACTGTAATACAAATATTTGAGTTTTTATTTTAAATCTACTGCAAAAATTGGCGAAAAAAACGCTGTTTTATCAAGTTAGTTTTCAACATTTTGACGGTGCAGTGACAAATTACGTTTACACCAAAATTTCACAAGTCACTTCATTCACTCATATGAAGGTGAATTTTGATTAACTCAGGCATGTTGCACTTTATGGGCACCAGAAATCGTTAATTAACATCGACAAAGCGAGAGTTTCACCAAGTAAGACTTTTGTTACCATCTAAAACGAACCAAAGGATAGATGTCATTTGTGACACAAGATGTTGACAGACCGGTGTAAACGTAGTTCCCAATTTTGACGTAATGAAATTGGGAACTAAATTTATAAAACAGTATTTTTTCCTCACATTTTGAATACAATTCACATTAAATCTAAAATATCAACTGAGATATTTTTATCACACTTATATTAAAAAAAAATAAAATTAGGGGTTGATTTCACAAACCTTCACAATTAGCTAAAAAATACATTTTAAGGCGTCGCGACCCCAAAACTGTAAGTGATAAAAAATAAATTTTTGGGTCGGCTTCTAGAGCTTTGTCAACTATGAGCGTATGCAAATTTTCAAAATTTTGTTTTTAAAATTAAAGACGATTTTGGGGGTGGACACAAGTGTTGCCGGACCCTATATACAAATGATTTTGAATTAATAAACTAAATAGTGTCAAAATTCAGCACTTGCACAGACTGAGAAGTTCACTTTAGATTGATATTACATTTGACTAAATTTGACTGAATTTTAATTGCGAATAATACCAATTTTTACAATCTTTCTCAAAATGACAAACTATTTTATTTTCGACGATAATTTGAGAACTTTTAGCTTGATAAGTTTAGACTTGGCGCTCTTAGAAATCCTGATATTCTCATTCGAGTGATATGACTGAAATTTTGACTGCAAAAAATTGCAAAATCTCAGAACTGCTTCAAAAATCCTAACCGAGAGTTACATTCGGCCATAAAATGAGTAATTTTTGTTAGATGAACATGAAATTGAGCACTGTTATTGTCATTTGATGGAATTTGACTAAATTTTGACTGCGAAAAGTACGTACTAATTCCTAGGACCACTTTCAAAAAATCCAACTGAATTTTTCTTTCGGCGATAATTTTTGAACTTTTGACTGAATAGAGTTCATACTCGCCACTCTTGTAGATCATAATGTTCTCTTTCCAATGATGCCACTTATTATCGAATTTGAACAAGTTTTAACTGCGAAACCTGAAAGCAGCTTCAAAAATCATAACCAAAACTTACATTTGCCTATAAATTGAGCAATTTTCGTTAGATTGACATAAAATTAAACACACTTAAAGATTTTAATGTTTTATTTCAATCCATAGCATTTTTCATGGAATTTAACGGCATTTTGGCCGCAAAAAATCCAATTTCTACAATCTTTCTCACAAATTCCTAAATTTTAGTTTCAGCGCAATTTCAGAACTTTTAGCTCGACAGAGTTTAAATTCGGCGCTCTTAAATTATAGATCTTGATGTTTTCCTTTAGACGATGCCATATTTAAGCACTGAAATTGACCGACTATACATCAATATTTCTGCACAAAAGTAAACATTTTTCTGTTAAAACCGTAACCGGACCGCAAAACTGGATGCTAAATGACGGCTTTTCTTATGTCCCTGGATTGAGTTCACAAGAGAGAAAAAAAGTTTATTTTTCATTTTACAAAAAAATGACAAAGGAATAACATTTTTTGCTTATTTCAAAACAGATAAATCTGCAATTAAAATTTCAAAATTATTAGTTTCCACTCTTAAAATTAATTTTTTCATTATTTTTATTTATTGAATTTTGTAATCGTATTAAATAATGGCAGGCTGTGGATTCCCAATATCAAATAATGCGTTAAAGATCAAAGAAAAATTTACCCAATAATGTGTAAGCATTAAAAAATTCAAAAAAAAATGCAATTGCATCCATAACAATAATTGAGAAAATTCGAAACAGTCTTAAAGAATTACGAGTTAGAATGTGCTAAAACAAGTAATGGGTCAATCAAATAGTGGAAATTGGTTGAGTTAAGGAACAAATTTCATTCCTTTGACAATTTTTGCAAAATTAAAAATAAAAAAGTTCTTCGTTATTTTTTGTTTTTTCCGATTTTAAGAACACAGCTTGATCATATTAAAGTTTTAATTAACGATTTATGTATTTTAAATTAAGCAAAAAATATTATTCCTTTGTAATTTTTTTGTAAAATGAAAAATAAGGTTTTTTTTTCTCTTGTGAACTCAATCCGGGGACATACTGTATATGCAAACGTTTTTTTGAGAAATATTGTATAATAATAATAAGTTTTTATCAAGATCCGACGGTTAATCCTGAAAAAAATTGAGAAATGTGCATGAAATGCACAAAACTGCATAAATTCTCTCTAATGTAAATTCTTCTTAGATCTTCTTAATTCTCTTTAGATTTTCGATGTAGAATCTCTTGATATTCTATGAATTTTGTAGATTCTTTGTAATGACTTTAAATTTTTCTTTAAATCTATTATTTAATTTTTTTATTGCTTCAATTCTCTCCAAATGTCATTAAAATTAACTTCCTAATTCAATTAATTCTTTCTACTTTCTCTTAAACGCTTGTTTTTGTAGTTGGCCGTTCCACTAAATGGAGTTAAAATGAAACTGAAACTCAAATATTTATATACATAAATGAATGGGAATCAATTGAGTAGAATATAATCAAATTGGATGAAAATAGCGAGCCAACTGTGAACAAAAACTGAGATATTTAATTTAACCGATAAATAAAAGCGTTCGGATTCAATTAAACGATGAAATTTAGCAGAAAAAGCGATGATAGTTTTTAGGTAGAACGTTATAATCCATAGCAATCAGATTACTGAGTTAATTGCCCCCTCCTCTTCAAGTTTAACTTAATCCAAGCTGCAACTCCCATTTTAATCTGCTCTAAATGAACACGTACAAAAAGCCACACTGCACCATAAGCGCCAGCTTAGAATTTTTAATTAACAAAACTTGCAGCTTAACAATTTTATCAAATTAAGTGAGCTCCATCGAATAAGAAACGAATGAAGATGAATACTTAATGTTGCGGCGTCGCCTCCCACTTAAACTTAGGTAAGCGTGATAATTAAGCTCTCAAGTGTATAGGTGTTTGTGAAGAGGATAGCCAATTTGCTCGTGTGCTTACCAGGATAAGCTCTTAGAAATTATGGTGAGCTCTCGAGGACCGGACTTCTTAGTTTTCCTGCACACGTTGTTGCCGTTATGACTTTACTGACCTAATTTTGCATTCTGAATACCCAAAATAATTGACTGACTTTCTTATCGTCCCAAGAATCTTAGTTTTGGGAGCTTTAACGCGAGTCGTAAAAGAATTTTTACAGGTGGCCTAAATTCTTTATCACCCAAAGGCATAAAAAAGACGGAAAGCAAAATTAAGGAAAACTCACCCCGAAATCAATGGAGCGAACGGAATTTTAATACTGACATAAAAACTTACACACTTACGTAATTTTCTGCATTTATAATTTAGCGGCGAGATTTTCGAGATTTATGCAGTCAGCGGCTTGTTTAAAAATCCTGCAATAACATCGTAAATAATAATTAAATATTAGCCCGTTTCCTGCTGCGTTTTATTATGATACAGCGAAAAATCCAAATGGTAAGCGTTTTCTTCGCGGCAAGTAGTTTTATGAGACATCCTTCCGGATTCTGCTGAATTATTGGACATTGACTCATTGAAAGTTTTTACGAGGTGTTTTAATAACGCTCGAAATGGTTTTATTGGCTTGATGTTTGTCGGGGGACTGAAAGATTATAAAAACTTTTTTATTTTTTATGGGGAAAAATGGAGACGTTAACGTTCGGTTTTATTGTTAATTAAACTAAATTAAACAATTAATGGACTCATTGAACTCTAAAATTTAAACACTACTTTATGGTGGAGCTGGTGTACTTGGTAACTGCCTTGGTGCCTTCGGAAACCGCATGTTTGGCCAATTCCCCAGGTAGCAAAAGACGCACAGCAGTTTGAATTTCTCTGCTCGTAATAGTAGACCTCCTGTTGTACTGAGACAAAAGTGAAGCCTCGACCACAATACGTTCAAACACATCATTCACATAGCTGTTCATAATATTCATGGCTTTACTTGAAATTCCGGTATCTGGATGAACCTGCTTCAAGACCTTGTAAATATAAATGGCAAAACTCTCCTTCCTCCTCTTCTTCTTCTTTTTATCGGTTTTGGAAATGTTCTTTTGTGCTTTTCCAATTTTTCTCACACTCGCTTTCGCCGACATGTCACACATTTAATGACACCAAATCAACAAAAAAACAATCACACTTTCATTGAAGCGCCTACTTTATTCCAAGAAAAGGTTTTATGTGTCGCAATCAATCATCCTAAATAAAGAAATCATCAATAAATGAAATTCATCAATTCAATAACCGTACCTGCTGTTTTATCGATCAAAAGTGAGTGAAATGACACAGAAGTGCAACACGAAAAACCTCTTTATTTCGATATCAGGTTTTGCGAGCTTTTTAATAAAACCGACTCTTAATAATCGTTTTTCTTTGTTAACATTCCCAAAAATGGTACAATTCACTGCAATTCGACGTGCACTTGTCAAATTTATTCAACCCTTCATGTAAAGTTACTGTGATCCATCTCCATTTCCTCCATGACTAACTGCTCGCTCCGACGTGGAATAAGTTGTTGCGCATCTGCGATTTGTTTGCTCGTTAATTTAATCGTCGTTAAGTGGAAATGAAATTTTACGTTAAGTGTAAACAAGGGGGGAGGAAACCGCAAGTGCAGCTAAGAAAGGGGTATAAATCAAGCTTTCATTACCGAAATGCAGCATTTAGTTAATTAAAAGAACTCGCCATGATGCTGGAAATTAAACATTGTCGCGTTTTTCGTATCAATATTTTCACAAGCATTCATTTTTCAAATATAAAAAGGCAAGGAAAATAGATTTTCACCGCAAATTTGTTAGCAAGCGCTGTTTATGTATGCCAACCAAAGCACCAAATAAACTGAAAGCTCCATCAATGCAAATAACAATATCGTTCGATTCACCGCCGACACGTGTTGAACTCTTTGTTTCGGTGGTTTTATCTCCCGTAACGAATTCTTGAAATGTGTACACTGAATTAAGGGTAATGAGTAGCGAGTATTTGCAATTTACATTCGTTAAAACGAGTGCACAAAATAGGTTTTTAATTGGGGTAAACTGTCGGAAAAATGAAACAGATTTAAAGACAGGTTGGTCGTTTTATTTTTAATACAAAACACCACTTGGAGGTTGCAGAAACCGCAGACTCGTCTATAATCCGCGACTGTTGGCAAGCTTACCAAATTTCAGGTGTTTGCAGACTCAGGTCGCCGGTTTTAAATTTCAATGAGAGAGGAAGATTTATTATTTAGGGTAAAAGTTTGAAAGCATTTTTATTGAATAAGTGTACTCTTACAGTAAGTGGAAGTTAAACAAGTCTAATTAACTAATTACTTGTTAAGACACGGAAGCCATTAGTGGTGAATTCAACCGTTCAAGAAACACTTTTTTTCATCTACTGCAGTTGGTAAAATTTGCTGAAAGACTCAGCAGCAATGGCTGAAATCGGAATGATTAATGACCTCACCCTCAAGTCAGCCTATTATGTACAATTCGGCTAACGCAATAGTATCAACTTTGCAAAAATCTGGCAATAAATAACGACTTGAGTCATTGATATATCAATGCGGATGACTGACGGATTACAGCGATGAGAAAAGCGGTTTTAATATCGGCGAACAACGCAACAGAGTAATTGATGGTTGGTCGAGTGACGTAGCAGAATTTACGAAGATTTAACAGTAATTGGTGTTTGGCGGAATCTAAGGACCATAATCCAATAATCCCATCTAATTTATGCCCCCGGTTGTACCTAAAACCTGATAAATATTTTAGCTAGGGTGCAAGAGGCGGTTAACGACCACCTGCACTTGGAAGGTAGAGATATGTGTCTGCAGTGGCGATTCCTGCAACTTACGAATCGATAGGGCGACCTCTACGCCAAATTTCCAGATCCCTTATTGGGGATACGTACATTTTATATCAGGGACTATAACATGTACCTGCATTTACACATATATTGCTTTCTGGAGTGCATTCGCCGAATTGGAACTGATCTAATTTCGGGTTATTTACTACGGGGCTCCGACATGGTAGCTACTTCCAGAATTTGCTAATAATCTTGCAAAATATCAGCTTTTATACACTTTAAATTTGAGGTTTTACAGTTTTGTCAATATTTCATAAGAGCTTGATAAGAGTCTGCAGCTCTATTTTCAGAGTGCAGATACGAAAATGATGTGTTAAAGTTGGCGTTATTCGCGAGGGGCAGAGAAAGGAGTCTCAGCTTAAGAAAAATTATAATAGTATATTAAAGAACGTGTTTTAATAATGGCCAATTTGGTGCACGAGTGCACCAATGACATTATAAAACAAGTCCTTTATACTATTTTTTCGAATTTGCACCCTTTTTTAATAAAAAAATTTAAATTTTCTAATTCTAACAGTTTTCGTGTTACACGATTTCGACAGTTGACATATAGGTTGACAGCAAATTATGCTACAAAATTCACTAAAAACACTAAATTCCTACGCGAAATGAGTTGACAGAGTTGTCAGTAACTGGGGTTACTTTGTTATTTTAAATTTCGCGCGTATGGTACACTTTTTATTGCGTAGATTTAGTGACTTTTCTGTCATTCAAACTCTCATTGTACGGTTTTGTAACCACGACTTGCTACTTGATTTTCAAATTCAATTTAAAATTTGACATTTATTGAGTCAACCTAACGTAACCTAACCTTACAACTTGTATTCACATCTATTATACATGTTTATAAATGTTTCTAGCATCAAGGGTGGCTATGAAATGTCAAAGAAATTTGCCGCTCATTACAAATGTGGGTTTCGATTTGTCAACTGACATTTGCAGTTAACCTCAAAGATGAAGCAAAGTAAGTTTTGAGAAATAAACTGTTCCAGTTGTAGTTTAAAACCTGAAAATCGAAAACTTGGGCATAAGACCGTAACTAAAACGTCATTGAAGTAAGTAACATTATAAATAATTTTCCTGATAGTTACAGTCACTATGAAAACAAAGCGGCAAAATAATGTACGACATGAATTCCAAAGCCACGCTTGATGCTAGAAACATTTATAAACACCTTGTATTTAGGTACATATATTGCTGGCCGTAAAGGACAATTCAATTATATTCATACATTTGTTATTCATGCAGCAATTTGTTAAACACGAATCGTAAAATTCGTAATACTGAAATTGACCAAGAACTTGACACGAAACAGGTGACAGCCAGACTAATTAGTTTTGCCAATTCTTAAAAACAAAATTTCCTACTTTGAGTTCTCTTATACAGGCTGTGTCGTAAGTGGCGGATAAACTTGACGAATTCATAAAGGTCGGCCTTAAAAAGCATAAAAACGTGGTTTTTGTTCTTATATGAGTTTCACTTCTTAAGGTAAAAGCAGTTGTAACAAGCAGATTAATACCTTTTTATTAGGAAATTCAGTAAACTTTAAAGAAAGCTGTAACCATAGTAATGATGTTTTAAAGCATTTGAACGAATGCAATCATTTTTAATAATCAAAACGTCATTACTATTGGGTATTGAAAGTGGTTAATTTGAACAAAAGGTTGCGTGTACAACATGGCAACACCGTTGTTAAAAATATAAAACTACGGAAACTGCAAAATTTGATTTACAATAGTCAATGAAATTGACTTTTGTTAGGTTTTCATTTTCTTGTTTGCATACACACATGGTAGAATTTTCTGCAAACGAGTCTTGTGCAATGTACCTAGTGGTTGGGAAGTGCGATGGAAATCAAGAATCATTTATTAATTCAGAATTCAAAAATGCAAGTTACTAAGAAACAAGATTCATTAAAATCAATCTTTATACTCCTCATTTATTTTGAATACCGCATTTCAAGGTCATAATTTGTGAAACTTGTGGGGCTCTACGTCAAATTTGAGAAGATTTATCCATTGAATTGAATATAAACGAGTACTGGATCACTCAAAAACCTGTTCGTGATTCTTTTCAATACATAAATCCTCTTAAATTTGTCGCACAGCTCCACGACTGTCACAAATTATGACCTTGAACTCCGGTATTCAAAATAAATGAGAAGTAAGTACACAGGTAGTAACATTGTTGCCAAATTAGCTCAGTAATAACTACTCAATATATCAAGAAATATGCTATTTACAAAAATAATTTTTTTAACAATACTTTTTAAAGTCCGTTTTTTTAAAAAAAACCCACTAACACCGCAATGTTCCCCTGCATTACAACCGGCAACGTTGCCTAGGGAGATTTTTGGTGAGAAAATAATTGTCAAATTTTTGACATTTCTGAAAATTAGGCAGTATTTCCGTTAAAAACGTTTCTTTTACAGCCTGTTGGATTGCAAATCAAAGGATTTAATAGTGAAAAGACTCGGCACAGCCTGAAAGGCCGTTTTGTGTAATCAAATTGTCAATTAGGCAGCTAACCTATTTGATTTTATCACCAAAAAGTCACATCGACGACGTTGCCGGTTGTAAAGTGGTTGGAGAGTGCGGTGTTGGTGGTTTTTTAATAAAAAAACGGACTTTATTTAACTTTCCAAACATGGTGGTGGACAGTTTATCCGCGACTTACGACACACCTGTATACTAGAGCTCATTACTATCAGTCCACTTATTAAAAAGTAAACTTGGCAGCAGCCCCTAGCAATTTTTATCGGAAACAGTTGGCAGCAAAAGCGCTTGACCTTGAAGCAATTGTGACATGCGTAAAAGTTAATCGTACTGCGCAAGTTTGCCAAAACTTGTTAAATTCTTATTTAAATCTCTCTTTTGAAACTAACCTTTGATTAATTCTTAACTAATGTGAAATGTTCATACACCAAACTTTGACAACGTGTTAACCTCAAAAATCGTTATTCAATTTTCTCCTAATTTTCTCCCTAAAGAATTGAAAGTTGGATTTACACCCAAAAATTTTCGAAAATTTACACAGGAAAGTGGACTGATAGCAATGAGCTGGACTTTATATAGTTCGTACAGTGAGAGTTTGAATGACAGAAAAGTCACTAAATCTACGCGCGAAATTTAAAATAACACAGTAACTGGTTACTGTCAACTCTGTCAACCCATTTCGCTTAGGAATTTAGTGTTTTTAGTGTATTTTGTAGCATAATTTGCTGCCAACCTATATGTCAACTGTCGAAATCTCCCAATCTCTCACCGGATATACTATACTAGAGCTCATTACTATCGGTCCATTTATTAAAAACTAAAGTTGGCAGTAGTCCCTAGAAATTTTTATCGAAAACACTTGGCAAAAAAGCGTTTGACCTTGGAGCAATTCTCACATGCGTAGAAGCTAATCGTCCTGCGCAAGTTTTCCAAAACTTGTTTAATCCTTATCTTTAAATCTCCTTTTTTGGAACTTATCTTTGATTAATTCTTAACTAATGTGAGATGTTGATACACTAAACTTTGACAACGTATTAACCTCAACAATCGTTATTCAATTTTTCCCTAATTTTCTCCCTAAAGAATTGAAAGCCGGATTTACACCCAAGAATTTTCGAAAATTTACACAGGAGAGTGAACTGATAGCAATGAGCTGGACTTTAGATACCTATAAACGACTCCAAATTGAGTACTCTAATGGACCTGTTAAAGCGGCAAATTAAAAAAAAAAACATTCTTTCAGTTCTTATTACTCAAATTAAGGTGTCGACTCTTCTAACACTTTGATTTTTTCCGTTTCTCCGTATCTTGGCTTTTCAGCTTTTCACAGTTCTGCGTTATGTAAAATTAAACCTTAAAAATCTCGTACCCCTCATTGTATCTGTCCAGAGATCGATCGCGAAGAAAAATGCCCTCATTCAACCGCCCCACTTTCCAAATGTGTGAATCGGACGCAGTGAAGTCGAGTAATTTAGTAAAAGGCATTGTGCACTCAATATGCCAATGTGGTCTCTTTGTCGAGAGGTGGTTTATGAATATGCAGAGACGGTAACCGCGTCTCCGGAGCGGCGATAAACAAACATGCTGGAGGCGAACGTGGGCGGACACCGCGAAGAATAATTTATACACATACCTGAGCTGCGCACACTTTGCATAAATTGAGGGCGAAAAAATTTCGACCGACATTATTTATTAACACCGTCAAAACAACCGGAAAATGTGCCCGGAGTTTTTAACACCGTGAAGCACATACATAGTTGCGGAGAAAAAAATGAAAGAATGATGGATTATAAACAATTCAATACTCCACTAGTTGTGTTAGCTTTGCGGAGTTATTTCTGCCAAGTGGAAGTTTGCTCTTTTATATGTAAATAAGTATTCAAGGGTAATTCTGTGTTACGTAAACTCAATAAGAACTAAAGCGTTTAAATAAACTTGCGTGTATGTACGAGGGATCGTGGGTATTACGGGGTTTAGCGGGCACTAAAAGTCGCTGAAATTGTCCCCTTCGTGTACGGGGTTGTAAATTCGCGATGAAATGTGACCGAAAGTAGCAACAAAGTACACAGTAGGAAAAAACTGTTACAGGGAAATTGTGTCGTTTCCGTAAGATGACAAGTTGAAATATGACTCATTGTTTCGATTTAGAGGATTTAATACGTGCGGAACATCATAATATCGTCGGGGACTTTGTATTACATTCAAAGTTTAGCTTAAACGCTTGAGTTATAGTCTTGTGTTGTGATTCAAATTGGAAAATCGTAATGGGAGTAAAAACACCCTGATATGGCTTGACTAGCGCATTAGCAATCCGGAGCCGGGGGACAATTTGATCTTAACCGGAAAAACCTCAATCTTATTTGCATGTCTGGCCCAACTGGCCTTTATTGAAAGAATCTAAAATATCTTCCTCGGCAAAGGCAAAGCCTCAGCTTATTTATTTCCACCTTGCATACCTGCACAGGTGCTTCCATTCACAACGGCTGCTTGTTCGCTTTGAAAGCATTCATATGTTACTTTTCTTCGTCGATATGAAACGTACAGGCAGACATTAAAAATGCTCCACTGAAGTTCTAAGTTAATGCAAAATTTCATGTACCTCACGCAATCAATTTATGCCTTGACATGCAAATGTTGTTTATGTGACAGGTGCTTTTATTGTGGTTTGCATTGGTATTTGGAGCACGAAAGTACAATAACGTTGAGAGAGTTGTCATTTTATTTGAGTTTTTCGAGAACGTACGCACCGGCTTCATCACGAAAGGGAAATACGTCACTATAAACCCTTTTTCGGGAAACTTCCCCGATACAGATCACTCATCTCGAATAATTTATTAAACTCTATCCAACAAAGTTCCCTGGCGATTTGTTATCCAGAAATGTCGCAAATATTAGTGCGATTTTAATTGGACAAAAAATTCCAGGGAGTTCTCTGGAAATTATGTGTGGTCATTGCCTGCAGACATGCTCTTTCAGTTTAAACAAGCGGAATAAAGTTTCAGAGTTGTTGACTTCTACTTGTCCAGAATGTAGCTAATTGCATCAGTTCTGACCACACTTATGTATGCATTTCGTATAACTAACCATAACGTTTGCAAGTTTTGCTCTAAGGCTGCTATTAAATGTTACGGTCGACGACTCAACTATTCACATGTTGATTTAAGAAACTTAAATGTCTGGAAAGTTTAAAGGGGACGATAAATGTGAAAACGTGATGTGCACCATATATTCATTTTACAGAGTAGTAAAGCAGCGAATAAATGCGGATGCATACAGAGAATGGGCAAATTGAAGTCATATTGCAATATGCGCTGCTGAGGAAGTAAGTAAATCATGGATATTTTACAGGCGCAATCGAAAAGATTATTTTTCTTCTTTAGAATCTTCAAAATTTAATTTAATAAACAAATTTGTTGTTGTGCGACAAACTCTAAAAAGTAATCTTTCGCCCAATCACATTAACCCCCAAGTTGTATTTAATTCCTCCCTTAAATATTTATCCCATCAACAATCCGCCGCATCGTAAAACATAGTTATTTGTTTCACTAGGCTAGAAAATGGTCTTTTGGAAATGCGAGGATTTCAATTTCCGAGCATTTCCAAAACATTTTCTAGCCGTGTCAAACACGAAATTTTGTGCGCCGACAATTATTAATAGTTATTTATTTTGACTTTTGGTTTGAATTTGAAACGTCATTCCCTCATTTAGGGGAATTTCATCAGCTGGGAAATAGGTTGGTAGCACCCCATTCAAATCAAACGATAGCAAATTAATTTAAATTCAGATGTGTTTCAGCAAATTTTTGTGGTATCTTTACTTAATTAATTTACCTTTATTATTTTCGAAGGTCATTGGCCTCCAAATCGGCACACAAATTGACACAATTGACATTTATGCAGCGATGCCAACTTGCAAAATAAAACCAACTAGTCGAAATGTCACGTTTGACTGCCTAGACATTCAAAAGGTGAGCACAATAGTTATTTTTTGTATCAGTAAATACGTTTTTCCGCTCGCTTTCTCTTTTACAATTTTCATTACATCAGCCACTTTTGGCACGGTGTCTGGACGATTTGTAAAGCTCAACCAACAAATAAATGAATAAGTTAAAATTCTGTTCGAACCGTGGCTCGACAGGCTATCTTTCAGTCGCTGAGTGAAGAACGAAACCAGAAAAACATACAAAAAGATCCACAAGATAAATAACACAGATTGAGTGAAATGTCGAGTCGACTATGTGGACTGGATTTAGGGATAGAGAGACGAGGAGGGTCACTAGGAATTTACTACAACTGGGTCCAAATGCTTGTTTTTTGCATCTCTTCTTAATACCGTTTCGAATCGATACGGAAATGTGGAGAGTATAATTACAAAATGTAGAAGTTTTCGTGTTTACATCGGTGGTTGCAATCCTGTTTTCATAATTAAATTCGTGGAATTGAAAGAGTCCTTTATTTAGAATTTACGGATTGCTAGGTGTGTTCAGAGTCAGTAGTACAAATAAACTTGTTTTGAAATGAAAGAGGCTCTTAGTTTATTAAAATCCAGATGCGTTTTTATAACAAAATCAAAATTAGCATAACAAAAAAAGGTAATTAAACGTGATATTGAAGGAAACAATTTTTTTGTTCCGCGCACAATTTTTAATCGTTTTCCGCCCTTAAAATAACAATAAACCCCCGCCGCGCGTCAGCAATCTAGGTTAATGAAGATCATAAAGCGAGACAATTTAAAAAACGTTTATTCAGTTAAGAAGAAGATAATTTTCGTAATGGTCGTCGCATTTAGACGTTTAACATTTTATGCAGGGTAGTTAAGGAAAGGAAACGATTTCCGAGTAGTTCCCTACTTGGTCCCAATAGTCCATCGCACGAACTCTGTACCTGCCGATGGTCGTCTCACACGCTCCATCACCTGAAATAAACTTGTCGTAAAATAAACTCCACTTACTTTCCGAAGCTTTGCACAACTCTCACCCACGAAACCATCAAATTCAGCTAAATCCACGATATTGATTCGGAACATGGCGTACCTCTTGGGTTTTGTTTATAAAACTAAAGAACTGATAATGGAGCGATATCAGGATGGTGTCGACGTAAATCGGAAATGGAAAGAGACGTTCACAGGGAATTTTCGATGATTTTACTCTGAGTGAATCGGGAAATGTACCTTAATATGCGCGTTTCGAAATTATGAGAAAGAACCATATGGGATGTATTTTAATATTTTAAGCTATCAATTTTTCAGTGCGATGAGAGGATAGCACTGTGAAAATTTAAATGGTTTTCTGTTACATGACTCCATTAGCGGAAAAAGCTCATAATCCCTTAATGTTTTAAACTTGATAGAATGAAATGTGCCTGTTTCAGGTGAAATTGTGGATGGATTGAGCGCAAAAAGAATTTAAATGCATCAAAATCGAAAACATTTCAACGTGAATTTTAACAATTTGAGTTCTCCACAATTCTTAATGATCTAGGTATCCAGCATTTATTCATTCGCCGATTCCTTAAATATTTTTTTAATTCCGTGAATATTAATAAAATTCATTGTTTATGCATTTAGCCAAACGAAATTTATGAGGCCCTAATAGGTACATAAAGTTTAAACTAACAGAGAAAGTTAGATATTAAAATTGGCGCATCCACCATTTTCACCAATATTCGTATTTTTGTTGTAACTGTAAATATTTTTGTTTTTCGTTTTACAATTTTGCAATTTGGTGAAGTTAAAACCTAAGAATTGTAAGCTGCCCTAATTTCACAGCTTTAACGTTAGCATTACTAAACTTACGAATTTTTAAGCAAGATGTCTGAAATTTTAGCTTCGCCTTTAAAATAAAAATTTCTAAAATTTGTGGCCTTTGCTCTACAATTTTCTAAATTTTACGGAGTTAATAAACGATTAAAAATAGTAACTTCTCTAAATTTTATAGCTGTAACATTAAAATTACCAATATTACGAATATTTTTGGGGAATGTCGTCTATTTTTGCATCGTCCCTAAAATAAAAATATCTAAAATTTGAGTTTGTTGCTTTACAATTTTCAAATTTAGTGGAGTTAATAGACGACTCATAAATAGTAACTTCACTAAATTTCACAGCAGTAGCATTAAAATTAACAATATTACGAATTTTTATGGAAAATGACAATTTTTGCTTCTTCAAAATGAAAATTTCAGTTTTTTGCTCTACAATTTTCTAATTTTGTAGAGTTAATAGACGACTTAGAAATAGTAATTTCACCAAATTTCATAGCAGTAGTAATAAAACTACCAATATTACAAATATTTATAGATAATGTCAATTTGTGCTTCTTCTTCAAAATAAAAATTTCTAAAATTTGTGTCTTTTTCTCTACAATTTTCTAATTTAATAAAGTTAATAAACAATATAAAAATAGTAACTTCTCTAAATTTCATCGTTGTAGCATTAAAATTACCAATATTACGAATATTTTTGGAGAATGTCGTCAATTTTTGCTTCGTCTTAAACATGAAAACTTCTAAAATTTGAGTTTTATGTTCTACAATTTTTCAATTTGGTGAAGTTAAGAAACAATTTAAAGATAATAACTTCTTCAAATAGCATCGTTGTAGCAATAAAATTACCAATGTTACGAATATTTTTCGAGAATGTCGTCAATTTTTGCTTCGTCTCTAAAATGAAAATTTCTAAAATTTGAGATTTTTGCTCTACATTTTTCTAACTTGATGGAGTCAATAGACGGCTCAGAAATAGTAACTTCACTAAATTTCATAGCAGTAGTATTAAAACTACCAATATTACGAATTTTTATGGAGAATCTCGTCAATTTTTGCTTTGTCTCCAAAGTGAAAATTTCTAAAATTTGACTTTTTTGCTCTACAATTTTCCAATTTGGTAGAGTTAATACACGACTCAGAAATAATAACTTCACCAAATTTCATAGCAGTAGTATTAAAACTACCAATATTACGAATTTTTATGGAGAATCTCGTCAATTTTTGCTTTGTCTCCAAAGTGAAAATTTCTAAAATTTGACTTTTTTGCTCTACAATTTTCCAATTTGGTAGAGTTAATACACGACTCAGAAATAGTAACTTCACCAAATTTTATAACTGTAGCAGTCAAATTATAAATATTACGAATTTTTATGGAAAATCTCGTCAATTTTTGCTTTGTCTCCAAAGTGAAAATTTCTAAAATTTGACTTTTTTGCTCTACAATTTTCCAGTTCGGTAGAGTTAATACACGACTCAGAAATAGTAACTTCACCAAATTTTATAGCTGTAGCATTCAAATTATAAATATTACAATTTTTATGGAGAATCTCGTCAATTTTTGCTTCGTCTCCAAAGTGAAAATTTCGAAAATTTGAGTTTTTTGCTCTACAATTTTCCAATTTAGTAGAGTTAATAGGAGACTCAGAAATTATAACTTCACCAAATTTTATAGCTGTAGGATTCAAATTATAAATATTACAATTTTTAAGGAAAATGTCGTCAATTTTTGCTTCGTCTCCAAAATGGAAATTTCTAAAATTTGAGATTTTTGCTCTACATTTTTCTAACTTGATGGAGTTAATAGACGGCTCAGAAATAGTAACTTCACCAAATTTCATAGCAGTAGTATTAAAACCACCAATATTACGAATTTTTATGGAGAATCTCGTCAATTTTTGCTGTCTCCAAAGTGAAAATTTCGAAAATTTGAGTTTTTTGCTCTACAATTTTCCAATTTAGTAGAGTTAATAGGAGACTCAGAAGTTATAACTTCACCAAATTTTATAGCTGTAGCATTCAAATTATAAATATTACAATTTTTAAGGAAAATGTCGTCAATTTTTGCTTCGTCTCCAAAATGGAAATTTCTAAAAAATAAGTTATTTGTTTTACAACTTTCTAATTTGATGATCTCAATAATCGACTTAAAAATAGTAATTCCTGCTAATTTCATAACTGTAGCATTAAAATTACCCAAACTACAAATTTTAGTGTAAGATGTCGTCAATTTTTGCTTCGTCTTTAGAACGAAAATTTGTAAAATTTGAGTTTCTTGCTCTACAATTTCGCAATTTGGTGGAGTTAATAATCGGCCTGAAAATAGTGACTTCCCCAAATTTCATAGCTGTAGCATTGATTTATGTTGGAACTCCTTTTCAAAATGAAAATTCTCTTTTACTTAAGGATTTTTATTTAGCTCATTGCACGACATTTCAAGGAAGAGAAACAATCATTTCAAATAATTTATCGCTATGTTTTGTTGAAAGAACTCAAATTTGCAACTCAAAGGAGTCAGGTAATTAAGAAGCGACCTCCTCCCAATTTATTATAAACTGCTCATAATTATTAAATATGAAACGACTAAAGCAACTTGAACGTTTACATAACGTTAGCTCACTTTTCTTGTTAATTTTCCTACCTTTGAACGAACCTTTTTGTTTGTCGATTTTTTGCAACTACTGAGACTGAAAACGTAACTTCAAACAGTGCACGTAGCGTACATTAATAATTCTTTTACTATCGTCCTCGGCGCATATTTCCTCTTTTCCTCTCAAACAAAACCTCTTCATTTCCCGCACATCAAAACGAAGTAGTCAAGTTGCATTGCATTTTATCAAGATGATTGAAACGTAATTGAAATTTGGTAAGAGAGAAGCATCAGCTTGTGCCATATCACACAGTGTAACAGCTTCCACTTGACAGTAGTGCTGAAATAGATTCCAAACTGAAAGCGTTATCATTTGTTTCAAGTTGATTCAGCTGGGTGAGCATTGATAAGTATCTGTCAGGACCAACTGCGTCGTGGACACCGTAATTAATGCATTTTCGCAAGAGGATAACCCGAATCACATTTGTAAGTTTCCGCTTTACCTGTCGGTGCATGATGATACGAAAGAAAAATGGTGTCGTTGCTGTTTACTCGCACGAACTGGAGGCTGTTGGAGCAGAGAGACTCGAACTCAACCTCGTAGGTTCGAAGACACCTAAAAGTATTGAAATCGCGAGATGTTAATCTCCTTTAAAACAAGAGCAAACGCCTAAATTGCTCCCTGAGAATTATTCGGCAATTTTCATGCGATTTATCGGTAACTGCATTCGTGAAGGAAAGTTTGAATTTAAAGCGTAATCTAAGACACTTCAGGGTGCACTTCCTTACACAACAAATCCAAAGTGAAATACCATAACTCGCCATGAAAATTGTAAGTAATGTGTATTGTTAGATAAGTACTCACTTTGTATCAATTTCGGCGTCGCTCCAAGTTAACAAAACCTCATTTCTTGTGACGTTGAAAATTGACAATTTTGTCGGCGCTCCTGGATTGGACGTCGGTTTTGAACAAATATGGATCAATGCGACACTGGGAATCGTTAAATTAAACGTTAATGTTAGGTTTTCGTTGAAAAGTGCTGTCGGCGGGAACAAACGATGCGGACTCTGTAAATAAAATACGTTTGCACATTTATTTGATCCTAAAATCACATAGGAAAAAAATACACAATGTTGTGTTGTTCCACGCTCCAATACCCAATATTGTTTAGCCTACTGGAACATACCAGCAATGAATAAATCAATCTGTTGAACCATTCTCATAAATCCATTATTGTGGCTTTAATTAACATGGTTTTGTTCCCGTTTTAACATAAAGCGAAAATTCACTGGGATATAAAACCGCAACAAGGCTCTTATGCATGTCAAGTGTATCACCAAGGCTTCTTTCATGCTTCATAGTACTCTGTTCAGGAAATTAATATTGTCGCTACTTTGTCAGTTTTACATATCGAACTTGTGGTAATTTACATGGCTTAGAAGATGGGAAATTCATCGACATTCTGGATAATTGGGAATTGTTAAACTCCGATTGTGGCTCTAAAAGCACTTACCTATTATTATCATGCTGAAGTTGGCTTGTTTTTTTTTATTCTGTTACTATTTTAGCGTTTAGACAAACAAAATTTATTAGAAAATCAACGCACATTACGACATAGAATGTTCTAAAGAAAACTGCAACAAAGCGCTTCCACCATGTTTCCATTGACATTAAAAGAATTCGAATTTTTCTTGTTTCTGTAAATATAGCAAAAATCTCATGTTTCTGCTTTTAGATAGATAAGATTTATCAAAAAAATGACTTCATTTTATGACCTAATCACATTTCAAAATTTACTTTAAAACTGGAGCATCCACAACTATTATCCATCGAACTGAAAAACTCGTACTTTTCGTAATTCTGTAAATACGATTAAAATCTTTAGTTTCCACGTTTAGACGGTCGGAGTTTACTAGAAAATAGCCCCACTTGCTAAAGTTAAAAACTACAGTAGAAATGAGAAATTTCATTTTGAAGTGGCGCATCCACCAATTTTTCAAGTATTCAAAATTCATATTTGTCTGCTTACTGTCAATATAACAAAAATCTGTTGTTTCTGCATTCAGACAGATAAAATTTATGAGACAAAGGGCCCAAGTTATAATCCTGAGACCCACAGAGTTGGAAATTATACTTTAAAAATTGGCGCATTTTTTTTACAGATTTTTTCAAATTTTTAAGAAATTCGTATTTTTCTTATTACTTTACATATGACTAAAAATCTGTCGTCTCTGCTTTTAATGATTTAAAAAATGTATTAAAAAATGTCATTTCAAGAGGTTGAAACTTGCAGTCAACATTAAAAATTTTACTTGGAAAATGGGGCATTTACAATTTAACACTTTTTGGTAATTTTGCAATTATTACCAAACTCTCTTGTCCCCACGTTTAAAACGACAAAATCTATTAAAAAGTAGCTTTACTTCACCACGTTGAAGACTTTAAGGAGAATTAGAAATTTTACTTTAGAGCGGCGCGTTCACCATTTTTCTAATTAAAAATTTGTATTTGTCTTGGTACTGTAAATATGACAAAAATTTGTGTTTCTGCGTTCGAACAAATACAATTTATTGGAAAATGATTTCATTTCATAGAGTCACAGGGTTACAGTCAATGTTAGAAATTTTACATTGAAATTGAGACATCCACAATTTATTTATCGACTGTAAAAAAAACTCGTAGTTTCTTTCATTCTGTAAATATTATTAAAATTTCTTGTTATTTTTTATAACCTAAATTAAAAAAAAAGCCTTTCTTCATGAAATTGAACACTACAAAAATTGAAAACTTTACTTCGAAATAGCATATAAAATTTTTCCATCGATGTTCAAAGAATCATATTTTTCTTGATCTATATAAATATGACTAAGCTCTCTTATTTTTGGTTTTAAAAAGACCAACTTCTTTTAGAAAATGTCTTCATTTAAAAAGGTTGTAGCTTGCAGCTAACATTAAAAAAATTACTTTAAAAATGGGGCATCTACAATTTAACGTCATTTTCATAGTTCTGTAATTATTACTAAAATTTCTTGTTCCTACGTTTAGGCAGACAAATTTTATTAGAAAGTAGCTTTAGTTCACCAGATTAAAGACTACAGGGCAAATTAAAAAATTTATTTTGGGATGGCGCATCCACCATTTTTCCAAAGACATTAAAAATTCAAATTTATCTTGTTACTGTAGATAATTATAATAAAAATCTGATCTTTCTGTTTTTAAACAGATACCATTTATTACAAATAGGTCTAATTTCATAGAGTCATAGTGAAAATGAGAAATTTTACTTTGAAATTGAAACATCCACAATTTATCCATCGACTTAAAAAACCGTATTTTTCTTAATTTTGTAAATATTACTAAAGTTTCTTGTATTCACGTTTAGACAGTCATTTTTTTTTAAATCCCCCAACGTTATAACAAAAATCTATTGTTTCTACTTTAAACGATAAATTTATAAGAAAAGGGCCTCAATTCATAAAGTTGAAACTCCCTTAATTAAAGGTTATACTTTTAAATTTTTTTAATATTTAAAAAAATTGTATTTTTTTTGCTAATATAAATAAATTGTGTTATCTCTTCTTCTAAAAAAAAAATTATTAGAAAGTAATTTTACTGCACCACGTTGAAGACTACAAAAAAATTAGAAATATTAGTTTAAAGTGGCGCATGCACCATTTTATTTATCATTTTTAAATGACAAAAATCTGTTGTTTCTTCTTTTAAACAAATAAAATTTATTAAAAAATTACTTTATTTCATGGAGTTTGAGGCTAACAATCAAAACGAGAAATTTTACTTTGAAACTGAAGCCTCCACACTATATCTATCGACTTTAAAAAATCGTACTTTCCTTAATTTTGCGAATATTACTAAAATCTGTTGTTTCCACGTTTAGGCAAACAAAATTTATTAGAAAGTAATTTTACTTCATCATTTTGAAGCCTACAAAAAGAATTAGAAATTTACTTTGAAGCAGCGCATCTAAGACATTCGGATTTACTTTTGTTACTGTAAATATGATGAAAATCTGTTGTTTCTCCTTTTAAACAAATAACATTTATTAGAAAAAGATTTCACTTTATAGAGTTTAAGATTCATAGACAAAATTAAAAATTTGAGATTGAGACTTCCGCAATGTATCCATCGACTTTAATAAATCCCACTTTCCTTATTTCTGGAAATATTACTTAAATCTTTGGTTTCCAAGATTAGATAAACTAATTTAAAATAAAATAGCCTCACTTGCAGTTAAACACTACAAGAATAAATACAAATTTTAATTTGAAGTGGCGCATCCACGATTTTTCCAAAAACATTAAAAATTCGTATTTGTTTTCTGTCTGTAAATGTGACAAAAATTTGTTCTTTCTTCTGTTAAGCGAATAACATTCGTTAGAAAATTGTCTCATTTTAAAAAGTTTGGGGCCAACAATCTAAATTAAAATTTTTACTTTGAAATTGAAACATCCACAATTTTTCCATCTACATCGATATTCAAAAAAATCATATTTTTCTTGGTTCTATAAATACATATGATTCGGATCTGATTTTTCAGCTCCTAGACAAACGAAATTTATTTAAAAATGGCCTCATTTCATACGGTTGAACCCAACAATAAAAATAAGAAATCTTATGTGAAAGAAAACTTTAAAAATGTGGAAATTTGTCTGTTTTATTTTTCAATCTTGAATCTTTGCATCCAACATTTTCGCGGATTTTGTTGCAAGTAATATTAATTTCCTCTTAGTGGAGTCAGTGGACTGAATTTGAATATTTCATCGTGTCTCTTACATTTTCAATTAAAATATTAAGTAAAGCCAATCCTGGAGCCCGCTTGCAATAATAAAAATAGCGGATATGCAAATAGCTCCTGAAGAATTACCATGAAGCATAGCCAAGCCGTAAACGACACCTCTACTTTATGTTCGCGTGCAACAACTCGCTTCGCATAAATTGTAAGCACATTTCAGTTAATTGAATCGAATGCAAGTGCTTTAAATCATCAAAGTCTGCAGACGTTATCATAAAGTTGTGAAGTCGTGCAAAGTTATGGTTAGTTAAAATAATTATCGATCATAGAAAATTTTTACCTCTCGTTCCCTCATTAGTTCCCTGGAAAGTTTATCTGGAAAAACTGGTTCTCCAAGCTCTTGCCAAAGCCGATATGGATTAGTGAGGATATTATCCACCAGATAAACAACAAATCTGCTTCCGATCGATAAATTATTAACATCAAGCTTGACAGATTTGATAGTTTCAATATTGACCTCGTCACTGTTAGCATACGCTAGAAGGATAGCGGCGTTTGATTGATCGACACTCAATGTCCTCGTAGCTATAACAGTTAACAAGGAATCTTGCGAATTAATTTCCGGCTCAAGCCAAGCGGCCTCTAAAAAAGACAACAGAGCCATCGTCGTGTACACGGGCTTTTTAATAAATTGCTTGTGAGGGGGATCAGTGCAATTCATCTGGAATCTGATTATGGAAGATTTAGAGTGAGAACGTAAAAATGAAAACACTAATCATACCGCGCAAACAGGGTTCTTTGTGTGAAGTAGAATGGGTGGTAATTTAGGAAGCCGTTATCGTAGCTTAACAATTCTATTTTCAATTTTCTATCCAGCGTTAGTGATTTATAATGGTCGGCTAGTACTTTCACCACCATCGCTGCATATCTTGCATCTCCGCGCCACTCCCAGCTATTGGACCAAGTGGTTATGATGTCCGACTCGCTATAAATTTCAATGGGTTAGTTTACAGATAATTCATGGAAATTTATTGGGTTTGCTCAGGTCGGGGCTCATATGAGGAAGGGCGGGTTGAGAGTTGAACGTTTTTGTCTATATTTTCCCCAAGCACTTCTAAAGGTTTCGGCTACAAACCCTCGATATTGTTGTTAAAAAAATTCTTCTTCCATTACCTTAATTTTGAAAAAGTTTTGTGCATTATTTTCAATCCGGAATTGCGCAACAAACCCCACAATTACTAGTTTGAAACAAACATACACTTTGCTAAGCCATAAACAAACCCCAATAATTACGAAACCGCAACTTTCCAACACTCCACTTTTTTACAATCAAAACATAAAAGTAATAACATGGTTTCCGTGTTTACGAAAACATCTTTGAAGTCTCCTGAAAATCTGAATTCGACAAGCTAGTTATCACCCACAAAAACTGATCAAAGCTAACCGATAAATTAGTTTCATGTAAGGCTTCGCCTTTTATTGATAAGCTAATTAGATTACGTGGGGCATAATATTTGGGGTTAAACACAAAGCTTTACTAATTCCTTTCAAGATCAACGAGATTAGTAAATGTATTAATCACGCAAACTGCAACGGTTGGAGGTAATCGCAGCTGCCGCCAGCACATGTAGTTTCAAGCTGCAGTTCGACTCGCATAAGTTTAACATATTACTGAGTGTTTACAAAAACGTGTCTCTCTTGATTTTTAATTAACACAGTGTGTACTTTATATCGATGAGAAAAACAGGAATTTCGGGGAATTATCTCGTTTTTTGCCTCCTCGCCCACTTCTTTGTTTGCCTGCGAATTGGCAACGAATCGATTCCTGAATTAGTTGTGTCAATTTATCGGACCCTTCCCGAATAGAATATAAGAAATAACAACTCTCCCAAACTCTCCTAATGAGGGATTACACCCAAAGTGTTCTTTTCCCGAATTAGAGCTATTAGACACAAACTGAACTTCACTTACTCATTTGCTATTGGCATTTCAGCGAGATCTGGAAACTTATTGTGTAGCAAATCCAATAACTCTAAAGTTCCATTTAAAACTCCCTCAGCAGTGCCACCACCCTTTCTGTGAAAAGAAATGAATTGTATAGGGCACTGGGAATTCCCCGAACAAGCCTCCAACAGACCCCAACACAGGGGATGGTTTTCTTCTCTAAATAACCCAGCCGGGCCACCTAACGTCGCTGCACCCTTACCACCGAACGCACTCTTCAACCCTTCAGCACAGCCATTCACGTACTCGAGATATTCTAACGAAAGGGCAAATTAGAGGGTTGCTTAAATGGGGTGATTGTGATACCTGGGAGGGTAAAATTTAAAAGGTTGTAGTTTTTCAAGTCGGGCTCATTCCACAGCTCGAATTTCCACGAGGAAACCTCAGACACGCCGAATTTTCCTAAAACCGCTAAATAAATATACAGAGGGACCAAATTAATGTTTACCAATGTATCGACTAACAGTAGTGTGCACTAAATCCCTCCAAAATTCCCTCTCGAGTGTCTTTATCTCCAAAGGAGTTCCCATTAGTTCAAACCGCGGTTTGAGTTCGCGAGCTACCAAAAACTCCAACAATTGGTCGAGATAAGTAAAATTATACCCCCCGGTCCTGGAATAAATAAAATTGACAAAAAAACGAAAAAAAAGCCTCCACCGTGACAATGTTTGCACATTGCCGTGACCAGGATTCGAACCTGGGTTACTACGGCCACAACGTAGGGTCCTAACCACTAGACGATCACGGCTACCGGAGGACTGGTTGGTATGCGCGTGGCTACTCATTATCAACAGTTCTACGTACCCAATAAAAATTAAATCCAATAACCAATGGATCCGGACTTGTTTTATACCATGATGAGGCAACGCTCCGATTAGCGCCAGATTGAACCGTTCGTCTTCGCTTAATAGGAATTTATAGATTTCTTCTTTGGGGTCCGGTGGGCTGGAAATTGTACCAATAAGATGGTTTTTATGACTACTAATTACCAGAAGCCGGTGCTTTGCCAAAAATGCTCGAATTTGGTGGTGGGACTCTTTACGTTAACTTTGACTTCCGTTGACGCACCGGAAGTTGGATAAAATGTTAATAGCAACACAGAGAACAGGAGAAAGGTCATGATTTGATAGGGACCAATCAGTGTTTGTTTTGTGGGGCAGATAAAAGAAAGACAAACTGACGACACAGTCTTTTATTGAAATACAAAACAAGAAAACGCTAAAAAATAGATATTTAATACACGACTCTATCACAGAAGTGTTGATTCATCAACCACAAGAATTCCATAGATCACCGTCCACGCAACGCGTGGGAATGTAAAAATAGACTAAAAGCGCATTCTGAGATCTATTAAACATTAAAAAAAACATTTTAAAACCAGCGCGAGTTTAACTTAAAACTAACTTTTCGCTTAGATAAATTATTCATTGTTAAATTGTAGTTTTTGGGCTATTTGAGTGAGAACGTCGTACAGTTCATTCACGAGTTCTTCAACCTTCAGGCCGTCCTTCAGCTTCAAGGACACCATGTAACAACTCTTATAAATCTCTGCTAATCTAGGACAGTCTTTACTCGGCGGCGGTTTACTTAAACATAACTTGACCAATATTTTAAGGACGTGTTGCAATCGTTGTCTAATAAGATTCAATAACGAGTAACAAGTCTTAAACCCGTCTTTGGTCTTCTTGTCTTCGAATTCACCCTCCGGAACATCCAACTTCTTTTCAAACAAAAGTTTGACCATGTCGTTAATCTCGACGAAGACTTCAAGACAATGTTGTAAGTGCTTGATTTTAACGTGAGCCACGTTGGTTGCTGAAACCAGAAGATCAATAATCGAACGAGTAACAATTGGGGACTTACTATCTGCTAGATATTCAGACAGAGCCACTCTTTGCATTTGAGACGTGAAGAAATTGATAACATCCAAGGAAAGGAGATAATATCTAGACGCTTTCTCATAGTTGATTTTTGCTAACTGGATCACGTTCTTGCGATTGGCGGAGTCACCAGTTGACAGCCAAATGTGGCTATGGTACAAACAGCCAATTCGGTAGTGAATCATCGCGGCTCGGAACTGATATAAAGGAAGCTTCGGGTTGTCTTCGTCCAAATCGCAGTACTGAAGAGCCTTCAGCAGGACCTCAATGACTTGTTTCTCGGCTTCGGACTTTGACTAAAACAAACAATCAATAACAAATCAAATTAGAGGCTTCTACTTACAATATTCGACGGAGGATTCTCGTGCATGATAATCCCCATGTTGCAAAACGCCGTGGATAATTCCCATCGCACGGCGTCCCATATCCCCGGACACTGCTTCCTTTCGCCCAAAACCTGCAGGGCTTTCTTATAATTAATAAAAGCTTTATTGAAATGCAACTTTTCTTTCGCGCTCAACTCTCCCCTCGTCTTGGGAGTGTTGGCATACGCCAACAACCGATGCAAATGCCCCATGTTGGTGTACAACAATGCAATATTAGCATTATCTTTGACTTTTTCAAAAATCGTAAGACCTCGAATTAAGTACGGCTCCGCTTTCTTCGACATTTCCACCGTGAGATCGTACGTTGTAGATGACTTGGCTTTGTTTAAGTAGAACGAAGCAACTTCGTTGAGACTGTTACCGAGGCGGCGGAGAATACTGTCGTTTTCGCAGCATTTGAGCGCCTCTTCATAACATTCTACGGCTTTAAGTAAGATTTGTTCGATCGTTCGAATGTCGTAAATGAAGACACACTTCATATTAGAGTCGCCGATGTGGATATTGAAAAATTGTTCGTCTTTCTCGAGGTGTTCCATCATTTTTTCGTCCTCTTCGGAGTTGGTTTGGAATTGTTGGCGGTACGACTCTACATGTTCCCACTTTTGGACCATCATAATGCAGCAGTCGCCGGCTCTCCCTAAGAGACAGTTTTCTTTCAAACCGTTGTAATTGTAGACGAGTTTGTGCATGATCATCTGACACCGCGCCAGCAGTCCGATGGTTCTCATACTATTACCATAACACCCAGAGACGAAGTGCTGCTCCGCTAACGTGGCGAAAACCAACACTGCCTTTTCATACAAAAGAGTCTTCAAGTGGTCCTTCCAGGATATCTTCCTATCGTTTTCATTCTGCCATGTCGGCAACGGCTGCGCTTCGTTTTTGTTCTTCAGCAAAAGCGCATTCTCGGTTTTCTCGTTCTTTTCCTTCTTTTTCTTTTCTTTGTTCTTTCTGTTTTTCTTCTGGACTTGATTAGTGTCGCTGAGTTTTGCGTACGGCATCGGAATAGGTTCGAACGGTTTCGCCGCTGGTAGTTCTTCTTCTTCGTGAACTGTCGTCGTGTGGGTCTGGAAATACTGTAAACAGTTCAACCCCAAAGCGACGTGTTGGATGGCCTGCAGACACCGCTCTTCGACGTTCCCCGAAATTGGAGGCGCACTCTTGTACTGGTTTTTAAATTTCTGAGTGTAGTTCTCGTCCAACAACAAAACTTTCGTTGCCGACTCTTTGTCGCTCTCGAACAAGTCATCGTCGTCGAACTCTTCGTTATCATCAACTTCCATCTGTTCCAAGCCTGGGGCTTCTGGATTCGTCCCGGCAGGAACGTACAAATCAGACAGCATGTAATGTGAAGACGTAACAACTTCAGGGTATTTTTCTTGGTTCAATAACTCCACGCAGTTCTTCAGTAACATGCGGATGACTCCTGGACGATCCGAAGTGTGCTTCATATTCCGCGCCACCCTGTATAGTAACATTCCCACGGGAACAGTAAAAGGATTTTGCCCGTTTTCCACGTCTTTCTCCGAGCATAAAGAGGTCAAATCGTAAAGTTTGACCACATCCTCTCCTTTTCCTCTAAACAACCAGTAAGTATGCCCCGCCTTTGTCGCATTTGACTTAAGAAAAGACAAGATACTCTGAGCGACGTCTCGGATGACCTTGGGAGAAAACTTCGAGTTGTCTAACCGTGGCAAATCCTCAGTTTTTATGAGTTCGTACTTTTGGACGATGCCGTTAAGATGGTAACACATTACAACCTCGGGAACGTTAGACATGAGATTATCGAGCCAGTAATCGATGCCGGTGAGAACATTGATTGGTTTGCTGACATCGCGAAGACGGAGGGAAATGCAGGGGTGAGTGCCGCCCCCAAAAATTGGTAAATCCGTCCCGATTAACATCTCAATGTCTTCAAAAGTCCAAACGACGTTTCTGTTGTAATTATGATCGAAAGGTTGGGAATCGGGGGTTGCAGAAACGGGTTCTGGTAACTGAGGGCCATGCAGAGGCAACGGAAGAGTTTTTTTAGCTTCAAGCTCGATGTTATCGTCCCCTTCAATTAAACTGTGGTACAAAAACTTGGAAACTAAGCTCTTCTGTTTCAGTGCTTCTCTTCTCCTGTTCTTAATGTACAAGTTTCTGTCTGCTTCATAAGTCTCGGTGTTTACAGTCTCGAAAAAGAACTTCTTTAGCCATTTCCACTCTGCTTCTGACGTTCTCAACAAATGTTTGTAGATATCAAATTCGTCCAAAAGTAGAGTGTTTTCTACTCTGTGGACCATCATACTGACCCAACCTTTGCTGTATGGTATCTTCAGCAGATTCTTGATGTTTTCGGCGTCGGAAACTACATCTACTTCGCCAACGCAATCTGGGAACATGTGAGCCATGCGAAAACTGGTTAAAAGTTAGATTTTACCATAACTAAGAAAAACTTACCTAGAGAAACCTTTTTGGGGGTAGAAGACATGCTGCAAACCGTACGAATCCGCAGAACTACTCAACCAGTTGGAAGGAGGCAGATTTAAATCGGTGTTGCATTTTAATTTCAAAAATTGTGCAGGATTAGGAACTGAGTATTTCACAACTGCTCTACTCTTAACCTCTTCACTTTCCCCGGTGTCGTTGTCTTCGCCGTCCATTTCGTCGGAAAAACTAAAGTTGGAAGGAAAGAACGGAATCATTTTGGGCTTTTAACACTGAATCTGTGAAGTGATAAGACTTCTGGAATGTTCTATTTCTTAAGTTAGAATTATGCAATGTCTACATTTTAGAATGAGTAAATTTAATTCATACCTATTTCCGGGTTGTAATGAAAACGTCAAACATTAAATTTCAGCTTTTAATTTTGAAAAACAGCCAATTTTGGAAACAGTTTTGAAATTCCCTTGACATTTACACTTCTGTCAATGACTGTCAACTGGCGGTTGTCAAAATGGTTTCGCGTATAAATGTGAACGATTAAATTAATATGTGGACATGAAAACGACAAATAGAAACTGGAGATTGATAGATTTAATTGGAAATTCCTGAAAACTTTGCCCTTTAAAGACTATTTTGTAAATAATCATTTGCGATTGGCAACCATGCGCAGCTGTCAAAATTTGACAATCAGCTGTGCATTTTCAAAATTCAAAGCTCGTGTTTTTGCTTTCCCGTTCTTTTTCTATAAAGTGTACGCTTTACAATAATGAATTTCGCCAAACCACAAATAACCTTCAAAAGTGGTAGCACATCACAAAGCAGGAAGAAAAAGTTTTCTGCCCTTTCATTATGTAAACACAATGAAGGTGAGTCTCATAACCACTGTATTTTCGACTAATCAATTTGTATACGTTTAAAGCGGGAAAAAATGAGGAAAACGCAGATCCACGTAACGCCCTTCACAAAAAAAGATCCCCCAGTATTACAGAGTTAAATACCATAGACAAGAAATGTAAACTTGAGGAAAATCCCTTTGAAGACACCCTCCTTGATAATCTAGATCTTACCCAACTGTTGGCAAGTGAAAATACAGAGAAACGCGTTTCAATGAGAGCCAGTAGCGACAATTCTTTACAAACTGTGAAGACACAAAATACTGAAAGAAAAGTCTTGAAAGCAAAAAGCGAGTCCTTCCAAAGTAACATCGATCCTTTTAACGACACTTTGGAAAAATCAGTGATGAGTCAGTTGTCACAGCTTTTTGAGAGCAAAGAAAAATCTCTGTGTGAAAAAAAGACTTCTTTACCCACTGAAAAATCGGAGAATTTAGGCGATCTGCTTAAGCCTGCGAATCGCAACAAAGTCGAGTCTTTTTTTGACCAAATAGAGCATTCTGTTAGTATACTGGGGTCGGAGGACATCGGAGACGAAAAAATGGTGCAGATTTTGGATGATCTCTTTGGAACACCACTCACTAGCAACACAGATAAAGTCGCTACTTCTGAGATATCAATTCCAGAGAAAGACATGACGCTGTCTGGAATCGACGCCAGTTTTTCAACCGCTTTGAAACGAGTGTTGTTAAACAATCTGGTGAAAGAGAAAAAGGTGCCTGAAAAAACCGCGCAGATATGTGAACAAGGCTCAAAGTTTCTAGAAATGGGACCTTTTTATGGGTTACCCATTAGAGTAAAAGAACTCGTAAAATTGTACAAAGGAATTGAAGAACTCTATGGTAGGTTCTAAATTCTGAAAGCACTTTTACTTTCGCTCTTTTTTAGATTGGCAGGATGAGTGTCTAAACCTCCCATCCATCCAAAGTCGTAAAAACTTGATCTACGCCTTACCAACCAGTGGCGGCAAGACTTTGGTCGCTGAAATTTTAATGCTGCGCGAAGTTATCTGTTCGAAAAAAAACGCGTTGTTTATTTTACCGTACGTTGCAATAGTCCAAGAAAAAGTCTGGGCATTATCACCCTTCGCGGTGGCTCTTGACTTTCTAGTTGAAGAATACGCAGCCAATAAAGGAGTTTTTCCACCGCGAAAACGACGGCGAAAAAACTCGATCTACATAGCGACTATTGAGAAAGCTTTAGGTTTATTGAACAGTCTCATTGAAGCGGAAAGAATTAACGAAATTGGCCTTATAGTGGTTGACGAGCTCCACTTGATTGGAGAACAGGGCCGGGGCCCAACTTTGGAGGCGCTTCTCACCAAAATCATGTTCATCAAAGGTGATTATGAGCCACTAGTAGTCAAATTTAACGATTTTTTTTTAGCGGATATTCAAATTGTTGGAATGAGCGCAACTATTGGAAATGTTAACGAAATCTGCAAGTTTCTCAACGCTGATATCTACACGCAGAATTTTAGACCAGTTGAGTTGGTGGAGTACGTAAAGTGCGGATCTGAAGTTGCGAAAGTTAACTATAGTAGTAAACAGGAGGAGTTTCTGACGGTAGTCAGGTCTTTCCATGTTCGAAATGTATAACCCCATTGCAGTATTACTTTGTTATTTACAAAGAGTTTTAGTACCCAGTTGAGATGAATAAGATGGATCCTGATAAGTTGGGGGCGTTGGTCATGGAGGTTGTTCCTGAAGGCTCGTGCTTGATTTTTTGTCCTTCCAAGAAAAACTGTGAGAATGTGGCTTATTTACTCTGCAAAGTTGTGGATAAGTAAGTACAAAACGCCACCAATAGTTGTTTCTTAAATTGCGAAAAAAAATATTGTTGACCCGGCGCCTCCACCATTTTCACTTATAATAAAAAATGTTTTATTCTCTTCAGGAAGTTGCTGGACTTTAAAAAGGAGGAAAAGCGGCAGGTGAAGAGCGCCCTCCGCGACGAAGGCGGCTCCTTATGCAAAATCTTCAACGTGTGCATTCAACTGGGCATTGCGTACCACCACTCAGGGCTCACAAACGAAGAGCGCAGAGTGATCGAGGATGCTTTTCGTGCCGGAGTCATTTCAGTGATATGTTGCACTTCGACGTTAGCAGCTGGTGTCAATCTACCAGCGAAAAGAGTGATTTTAAGACAGCCTTACGTTGGTCGCGACTTTATAACATTATCAAAGTACAAGCAAATGGTTGGTCGTGCAGGGCGAGCAGGTTTGGGCGAAACTGGTGAGAGTATTTTAATTTGTAACCTTCCGGATCTCCCCAAAGTTAAACAGTTGTTAATGTCGCCGATGGATAATGCTATGTCTAGTATGCACGCAGAAAACAGAGGTCTTAAGTACGGTTGTCTGCCGTCTATTCTTTGCCTTAATCACTATTTTTAGACAATTACTGCTAAGCTGTATTAGCTTAGGGGTGGCCAATACGAGGGCGCAACTTCAAGAAGTCTCCAAATGTACGCTAATGAACATCCAAAGTGAACGCCTCGGTGTCAATGTTAAAAAACTAACAGATAAAGTCATCTCGGAGCTCTTCAAACAAGGCGCTCTACAAGAAGCTGATTTGACCAAACCTGAAAACAGTATCAACTGCGATGTCACTGTTAGAATGGACTGTTCTGTAAGTTCCCTTTCTCTCAAACTTTTTCTGATCTGAATTTTCAGTTCGCCAGCACCAGTTTTTGTGAAAGTCAACCTGCCGCCCCCACAAAACGAAAAATTGTACTTAAAAACAACACTAAACTAGTCATAAGTAAGTTAGGATGTGCTGCAATAAAAGGTAACTTTGAGATGAAAAGAGCTCATCAATTGTACGACGATCTTCACGATGCGCAGATGAGTCTCGTTCTATTGGATGCTTTACACTTACTTTATTTAGTCACGCCGTACGATTTAGCGGAGCAGATTCACCCAAACAAGAGCGATTATTACAATATTGTAAGTAAAAACAACGAGATGTTTCCAATTTCGTTGTTTTAGTATTGTAGATTGAACTCGAACGAGCTTCACACTGCCCGCGTCCTCGGAATCACCGAAGCCGTCTCTGTAAAACTCCTCTCCAATCAGCCGATCAAAGTACTCCTTCGTTTATCTCACACTGTAGATTGACTCTCTGCTTTTAGAATCTCCCAGAGCGCGTTTTAAACCGATTTTTCCTAACTCTAATGCTGTACGACTTATGGAACGAAAAATCTGTGTTTGAAGTCGCGGAAAAGTTTCAAGTTGACAGAGGCGTCGTACAACACCTCATGACTGGCGCCGCGACGTTTGCAACAAATGTCGTACATTTTTGTGAGCAGTTTGAGGAGTTTTGGACCTTCGCTAGTTTATTGAAAGGAATGAGTCAAAGACTGTCGCATTGTTGCGTCCGGGAACTCTTACCATTAATGGAGTTACCAGCTGTGAAACAAGTAGGATTCGTTTCTTTGATTCTCTTATCCGATTGTTGTTTTTAGAGTCGTGCAAAGCAACTTTACGATGCCGGATATAAGAGTATTCGAAGTATAGCAGCAGCAAATCCGGAGAACTTGGTGGAGGCTATTGAACACATGCCACGAAGAGTAGCCAAGCAGTTGATAGCGGCGGCTAAAGTAATTTGGAGAATTGATAATTTCGTTTCTAACATGATTTTTAGATGTTGCTGCTGGAAAAAGTTGAAAATCTCCGAGAAGAGGCTGAGGATGTGCTTGACGGCGTAGAAAATCCGTACGCTTTGGTAAATAATTCAGTTTTACATTAGTTCATTGTGTTATTTAAGGACGTTTAAATTTTTCCAATAAACAAAGAAAAATTATCGTTTTTTGTACAGACATGGATTTAAGCTGACCGTAGGCAGTTTTTTCTTATTCTTTATATTCGCTTCTTTCTTGAAGTCTAAAAAGTAAAATAGATTATGTGAAAAGTCCTTCCAAGTATTCTTGAAATTGAATCGCTTTAGAGCTTCTATGAATTGATTCACATCATCGAAACGACTCTCCACTTCTGCAATCTTCAAAGTACCCCTACAATTTTAAGCAATGAGAGCACGAAGAATTTCAACTCGTTTTTACCCTAATTTTAATATTCTATTAGCTTCCAAAAGGTAATCGTGAAGATTCGTCCCCATTAATGATAAACAGAACACCACCACATCCACTGAAAGACTCTCTAAAGGTACATGAGCCATATCACAGGGCGTTACCAAATCATTTATGGCTACTAAATCGAAAGAATGGACTTTTTGGGAGACTGTTTGCGCGATTTTGGCGTCTCCACAGCCAAAATCTGCTATAACATGGCTCTTCGGTCTATAAAAAATTGCGTTAATTAAAAAAATAAATAAAAATTCACGAAAAACTTACAATTTTTGAATGCTCTTGATTATGACGTCCACAGGATTCAAGGGCCATTTTCCCACTTGTTGTCGGTAGCCATCATGATAGGCAGTAAATGCTTCTGGATCTTCTTTGAAGATTTTTTGGGCTTCCTTGCTATCAGTAGAATAAATTTGTTCATTGAGATATCTGAATCTAGCAGCTTGAAGCTGTGCCATCATTCTTTCTCGCAAAGATAAATTTCTTGAATTACGTTTTTTAGGTGGCGGTAACTGTAAATTTAGCCTTTTTAATTTTTCGTTCTGTTGATTACGATCTTTTTGAGGTTCGTCTTGCATCACCAAAGTTTTTGTCTTTCTTTTGGTCTTTTGTTTTTCGTTTAGGGTTTCTGCCTTGCTTTCTCTAAGGACTATCTTTTGTTCAAAGTTAGTTTTCTCAACATCGGCGCTTTTTACTTTTTGTTTTTTTTTCTTTTTTCTCTTCTTTTTATTTTCCAATATCTCACTAGAACCCTCTGGCGTGTTTAATCTAGCGTCAAATGTTTTTATCCGCTGGTTGTCTTCATTTTGTTTTCTTTTTAACTTCTTCAATTTAATTTTCTTGGTGCTGTTTGCAGTGGAATTAGAACTTAAAATATTTTTAATTTCGTCTTTTATCTTCACTGCGTTTCCTAAAGTTTTCTTCTTCTTTTTGGCTACTTTTCCATGTTTTACTTTCTCCTTCTTTTTCGAGATGAAGGGCTTGTTCTAAAATAATTTAACAAAATCATTCTGTATATAATTTCGTTTTCAAAATGACGAGCGTAACCTTAGTCACTGACGTAAACATAACCCCAAAAACCTCTCGTGCTTTTTACTTACCGCAAAGAGTTCTTTACACATAGCGTCCGCATCATTATTGTTATCGAATTTGGTCACCGAAAACATTTTCTCAAGTTTCGTTTTTTCAGAAGTTATTCAGTAGACTAAATGATAGCCTTTCAACTTGACACTCACCTGACGGTTGTGTCAAAAGCTCCGAAATGTCACGGTGACAGGTGACCATTAACCTCAACATGAAATTACGTAAAGAAAAATTCGTAATTAATCCAAAAATGGTTTAGTACCTCTCAGTCGCATTTGAACTTCGATCTTTAACTTGTAGGTATTATTACTTTTAATCGACAAAAATCTATTGCCACCCTTTCAGATTATCCTCCCCGTATCTAAAAATGTTGCGAATTTTGCGATACTCCCAAAATCAGACCTTTAAACTCCATTTTTCAACATCCGCTCTTCTAAACAAAGGCCCCGTTGATGCTTTGAACCAAAAAATCGACTCAGGTGAACTATTCCGCGACGACATTCAGACAAAAGTAGGTAAATCTCTGCAACGAATCTATGAACAAGTGAAAACGTACCAGCCGGCAGAAAAGAATTTGCTAAGCAAGTTTTTTTCTAGTCGCAAAACCGCCCCCAAAGGCTTGTACATATATGGGGCTGTCGGAGGTGGCAAAACTATGCTAATGGATCTCTTCTATGAGAACTGTGATGTAGAGAAAAAATCTCGTGTTCATTTCAACGAATTTATGGTGGATGTCCACCAGAAAATCCACGAAACGAAACAGGAAGTCGTGAGGGATTTCTCGGATCGCGAGTCTAAACCATTTGATCCCATCCCCCCAGTCGCGGGGCGGATAAGTCAAAAAGCGTGGATGATTTGTTTTGATGAGTTCCAAGTTACCGACATCGCCGATGCTATGATCCTGAAGCGATTATTTACAGTGTTGTTTGAACATGGAATTGTTATGGTAGCGACTAGTAATAGACCTCCTGATGATTTGTACAAAAACGGTCTCCAGAGATCGAACTTTGTCCCGTTTATCCAAGTGCTCAAAGACCACTGCGAAGTCATCAGTTTGGATTCGGGGATTGATTACAGATTGAAGGGACAAAGCAGTAAATCGAATTTTTTCGTGAAATCCCAGCACAAACTCGACCCCATCAAGCCAATTTTCAAGTTTCTGGTCTCTAAAGAGAACGACGTGGTTCGCAGTCGAACTCTCAACATCCAAGGACGAGATGTCACCTTCAGAAAAGCCTGCGGAGGAGTCCTTGAAACATCTTTCGAAGAATTGTGCGACCGGCCGTTGGGAGCTAACGATTATTTACATTTGGCGCAGTTTTTCCACACTGTCATTATAAGAGACGTGCCACAAATGAGTCTCGAAATCAAATCCCAAGCGAGACGGTTCATAACACTAATAGACGCTTTTTATGACCACAGAATTAAAGTGGTCATCAGCGCTGATGTTGGAATCAAAGACCTTTTTTTGCGCCAACAACAAGAAGTTGGCATAAGCGACGAGCATAGAATGTTAATGGATGATCTCAAGATTGGAAAAGATGAGACCACTGCGAATATTTTCACTGGAGATGAAGAAATCTTCGCTTTTGATCGAACTTTGTCGCGATTGACGCAAATGCAAACTGATGACTACTGGGAAAAAGACGGCAAGAGATGAAAGTCTAGACAACGCACAGTATTTATTTAAGTCGCGTACTTAACAGTCATTGTTACTTTTTACTAACTGTTTTTGTTATAGTGTGGGGTCGTCGAAAAAAAATAAAACACGTTTAAAAAAATGAGAAAGTTCATATGCAAAAGTGTTACACTTTTAGTTTACAATCATTATCACATTTTCTCACATCAATTTTTCCTGCAAGGACCCTAATATCAACTAGCTTTATCACAGGAGACTTTTTGAGATTGTTTTCGGAAAGCACAATTTTACAATAATTTACCCTAACCCTTGCAGGAAATCTCAAAATCAATCACAAAGACATCAAATGCATGGTAAAATCTGGAAACTACTCTAAAAATAATGCAGTCCTGTTTGCAACTTATCTAAAAGCGTTTTAACTAAAAATTCTATTCGAAAGGAATTTGGAAGGAAAAGTTCAGTCTTGAAGCAGAATCAAAATCAGTCTCGGTTCGAACACATTCAAACGCACTCGATTTGATCGAGTGACACTGTGTAACAAGATAAATGTTAAAAAAAATCCTCGGAGTTTAACGCCGTGTAAAAATATTAGGACTGCTCTATCTACACCCTTGTAAAAAGTTAATACTGTATAGAACCCTAACTAGATATAAAAAATGTAAAACATTGCGAAAGAAAGCACGAATATAAACAGCGTGATTGTAAATAATGTCCACTACAGTTCCATACCTTCGCTACTCTTCTAGTCATGACCAAAGTTTAAAAGCTTGTAGAAAAAATCAGTTACTTGATTGTACTTGAGAATTTGACACGGTGATAACACAAGCCCCCGCTCTTCCTGTTATTAAAGGCGACAGCGCGCTCCATTCATTCGTATTTGGGTCATACTGCTCCACCGTTCGCAAGTAATGACTCCCATCGTAACCCCCCACTGCTACCAACCTATCTCCGAACAAACAAGCCGCCACTGCATCTCGTTTACTCGAGAGTGATGCAATCACCGTCCAAGAATCCGTACCTAAAACAAAATGTTAGCGACAATTTTCCACCATAGAAACTAAAATTTACTTGGATCGTAACGCTCCACGCAGTCAAATCTACTCGCAGCTGGGTTATTGGCTGGTGCATCTTGCCCACCCAACGCATACAAGTAGCCATTGGCTACAGCTACACCAACTCCGCCTCTTCGTCTCGCGAGAGGTGCACACATTGTCCATTTATTGGTGTGTGGGTCGTAACACTCCACCGTACGCAAACAGGAGGCGCCGTCACGCCCTCCTACTGCGTAAAGTTTTCCTTTGAGGACTGCCACACCCGCGGAGCAACGTTGGTTTTGCATTGGAGTGACGTAACTCCACGAACGGGCAATTGGATCCCATCTAAAACCATGTTATTAAAGTGTAATTACAGATTTGGTGGTTTACCTTTCGACATTGTTAAGGTAGCTCCACCCATCGTGTCCGCCCACTGCGTACAAAGTTCCGCCCAGAACAGCCACGCCCAAACCGTGTCTGTGCGTGTTCATAGGTGATAGCTGCGTCCAGGAGCCGGATTCCATGTCGAGGCATTCCATCGTGTTGAGAGTTTTCAAGCCGTCGCGGCCCCCGACCACCAATAATCTAAACTTAATAATAAAAGGGTTGTTTTGTGGATGTTTCAAACATACTTGTCGCCTAATAGGGCGATACCAAACTGCAGCCTCCGCCCACTCATGTGATGAGCGATTGTCCACACATCGCATCTTGGGTCGTAACTTTCAATTGTTGTGGCTCCTTTGTTTTTATCCATGCCGCCCACGACTAAAAGGCGACCAAGCGTCGCTTTGCGAGGTCTAGTTCTACCGCTTGCCATTTGTAGATGTCTATCAGGCAATAAGTGCCATTTGAATGCTTCCATTATGAGTTTCTGGCACCCTGGATCTGACCCAACTAGAGGTTCTACTTGATCCGTCAAAAATTCGGGAGATAACAGAGGAAGTTTGACGAACGCGAGCAGTCGACTGATTAGAGCCTTCCTGGTCGTTGACTCATGTTGAATCCAACACATCAAAGCGTGGAAAATATGTTCTTCTGACGTAACATTCAAATCATCGTTCGACAAGAGATTCGTCATTTGGTCCACAGTCAGTTGAAGAAATTCTTGGTTTCGTATCACCTAAACAATCGTCAAAAACGCCCAAATCAAACAAACCAACTCACTTGCATGAAATTGTGGCTTGTATAAGCATTCGCTTCTTGTAAAAGACTAGTACAAGCTTGGTGTTCTGCAAAGACTGCAATTCCGAGGCAGTTACTAGGATGAAGTTGGTGAGCTAGGAACCTTGAACATGCTTCCACTACTTCGTGAAGTTGCATTAGACACGCGGTTGCTAAAAGAGTTTCCACGTTGTCTTCTCGGATATCGATAGCCCCGGTGTAGCAATAGTTGACCACTGCTTGGAGCACATCGCCGTTGACGTCGCCGAGCGTTATTTCAGATTCACCGGACTCTCGCAAGCTGCCAGTGAACATAGCAGCGAAGTATTCACTAGCGGCTGATAAGACGAGTCTATGAAAGGGAGAAAAGGCGTTTTTGAGCAGACTTTTGAGATGAAGCGACTCCAATGGGTAATACAGTCTTCTTTGAATTAAATTTTATGCACAAAAAACTTTGCATAATTGTTTTGGAATTTAGAAAAACAAGATAAGATATGGCTGCATTTTCAACTAATCCAAGATTAGGGGAAAGACAGTCATATCCTGTTACACTTCTTATCAAAAATTCTCCATTACACATAAATGCAATAAAAATTGTTACCTATGCGCCTGCACTTTCTTTCCATTGTTACCAGCAATAAGCGTAACATCACACAATTTCCCTGCTTGCAAATAAGTCTGCATACAAGAAAGACTATGTTCTGCATGTCCTTCACAACGAAACTGTTCATCTTGAGACGTCGCAGATCCTGACGAAAACAAAGACAACCTACTAAAATCCCTCGTTATATTGTCACTTCCAACTAAACTTCCATTGGTTGAAATTGAGTCTTTCGAGGGGCTTCCCAAATTCCCCGGTAATGACATCATATATTTGATACAAAGACTTTGTTCTTACTACTAAAAAAGGCCTAATGTAACCTAATACATAATAAAAAACGGAACTTACTGTGCTAAAACAGCAAATTATAAACAATAAACAAGAGCACCTCCTTGCAGCAACAATTTGCAAGCTTTGACAAGTTGATGACAGATCAGAGGACATTGACATTTTGGTGACAATGCCTGTCAATTTAAAAATTGCAAAACGCACCACAAAAAATCTTTTTTACAAAAGAACGATTCCTTGTTTCTTTTAAAACAAGAATTGTTAAACTTATTTCGTGAAAAACAGTTCTGCTTCCGAGAAAAATTGTATTATTCCCTTAGTTTTTTTCGTTTTTATGTGTTGGCAACGTAATGCTCGGAATGCAGCAGTGTTGTCGTTATCAATCTTGCGATGGTTATTGAAAAACGAGGTGAAAAACGCGGTTTTAAAAATGTTTCTGCTTCACAAAAACGGTGTGAAATGTGTTGATCTTTTCATTCCTCATCGTTCGGTATTTTCACTTTAATTCACTACTTATTTCAAAATGATTGAAACTCTGTCCGTGTCTTTTTCGGGCCCCGCGTTTTCGCTTCTTTTATACGATAATTTGAAAAACAAGTTTTCCCAGGTAACGTTAAGCATGACTAATCAAAATCAGAAGTAAAAATGCATTTTTCTTTAGGATGGTTTCCTGCTAGGTGACTTGGTTGAAGAAGAAACCAAATCAATTACTGATAATGATCAGGAGCAAGTGCAGATTACTAGGACCATCAGGATAATTGGTTCAGTTCCATGTCCAAAGCCTCATTACTTCTACAATGGAGGTGGTAGGATTAACCCAGAGCAAATCAGAAGCTTGTTGGGTGATGTAATGCCCAAAGTCATAGCTTGGTATAGATTTGAAGCCAACTCCAACCTAAATCTTACTTTTCGTCAGAAACTCATCCACAAACAACTTCCACAGTTATTCAACGTGCGACCTGAGTTCTTTACATGTTGTCTTCTCACCAGTGAGAAGTCTGAGAACAGTTCTACACACTCCTTCACCCAAACCTTTATGAGGTATAACAATCAGAAGTTTGAGCAGATCCCCATGCACATAGTGAACCTCAGTGATGCCCCTTACGTGTATAAGACAGTCCGACCTGTCTCAGACACTCTTTCCACTCTAGTGAAAGGGTTAGACCTTGATCCTAGTAGAGCAGGGGGGCCCAGCACAGTGATGAAAATTCAAGATGCCTTACAGAAGCACACAGACCAACTTGTGGAGAAGCTAGCTAAAGCCGAAGAAGAGATGTTCCAGCTGGAAAGAGAAGTGGAGCTCCTCAGAGCTGGATCTAAAGACGGAGACGTTACTAGTGCCTCAAATAACCAAGTGATGGAAATTGACTCAGAGCAGAGCGCCTCGAGCAGCCTCCCGATTATAAAAGCGAACTCTACACCGAAAACAAGGAAAGCCACGAGTCCCGTGAAGAAATCCACTCCGGGTGGGCGGGAAATCGTCACCAGATCAATGAAGAAGATGTAATTAATATTTTTGTACCAAAGCAGTTACTAAACTGGTTTTCTGGTATTTTGTACCATTTATTATAATTCAGTTTCGTTTATTGCATTGTTGACATTAATAAAATTTTTTTGTATTAAAAGTTTAGGTTTATTGCACACTGATTACAACAAATCAATTGGATGAGCTTTAAATCCTCTCAACTCCCAAATTGTCGCCGCTAGTCTTCGAGTGTGTTCCAAAACGCACGACGCCGTCACCAACCCCAAGTGGACACAGAACAACTCGTAACACCGAATTTTGTTTGACGGCATTTTAGGGAAACAAACTTCCTTCAGTCTCCTAAAATTACAATAATAGACTCCTTCTAAAGCGAATAAAAAACGCACAAATAAAAATCACCCCCCAACAAACTAGGCTGCGGCAAAGCCTTTGTCGAATTCGTGGGGTACACCAGCGGCTTCATGGGCGTCCCACTCGTATCTTCAAACCAGAGAAAATACGCATAATTGAAAATGGTGTCTTTCCACATCAGCGATAAATTCCCTTCTTGCAAATGACTGCGTGAAAACTTGATCATCGCCCATATCTAAAAAAAGAAGTCAGCTTGTTTTTTTTTCATCACCAAATTTTCTACTTTATTTTTGGTGAGTTTGTTGGTTTCGTCAGCGCTGAAATCCAACGTTGGTGCAGTGACTCGATGGTTAACTCGATCAACGTAAAGGAAATGGACCAACCCCGGGAATTCTTCTAAGTACTTATTAATTGTTAGGGAATCTCTAGTGCAAGGTGATTAAGGACAATTTCACTATAAAAGTGCCCACCAATGTGCGATAAAAAGGATATGATCCCAACGTGAAGTTCCGAATCGACTTAACCCTCAGGAACTCGTTATAACCGTTGAGTTTCTCAGACACCATCTTCGCCACTTCTTGTGTTTCTTTCCGAGTCGAAACCACAACCTTCTCTTCGATAGACGTCAAACAAAGCAACTGCTTCAAGTTTTCCAACAAGCCCAACGCCAACGTTTCTGCTCGTAACAGAGCCTCATCGGAGTTGGTTTTAATAAAATCCAAGTACTTCTTCCTGATGACGTCCCACTTCTTCAGGACTTGTTTCCCGCAGTTATCAACCGCGCTATTCTTGTTCTTCTTTAACGCATCGTTGAGTTTCTTCATCGCAGTGTCTAAATTATCAAAGGCAGGTCTCAGAGTTTCTGAGTCTTTCTGAATCTGGATAGACTGCATGGCGTGGAGATAAAGAAAAGATTCGTATAAGCTTGACGAGATGAGTAAGTTCCCCACTTCTATGAGATAGACGAGATTTATGCCTTCGCAAATTGGAATGATGTGAGTGATGTGGCTCAGACAAGTGGGCAACGGGTCTGGACCAGCGAGGCGAACTTCTAAACTATCAACGGAATGTTGAGCGCTGCTGTGCGACAAAATCGTGGAGAAAAGAATGTCGGTAGCAGCTAACTCTTTGGCGTTTTGACTAAAAAATAATTGTAGGAGAAATGTTGAAAGTGGAGGTTCTAATACCTAGAATATAGAGAGAGGAACTTGTTGTTTACAAGTACCATGGCATGGATTTTGGATTTGTCCGTTAAAGAGACCAATTTATCCACAGATTTGCGCAAAATTTGTAGAGTAACAGAGCTGACATCAGAATTGACGACCAATTGTTCCACAGCTTCCACAAACACAGCCTGATCATTGTTCTGCAAATACAACCAGCTATCTATGAGTCTGGTAACCACTGAAGATTTCTGGCTTGACCTCAATCTAAAGACAACAATGATCAGTTTGTGACAACACAGTTTGAGTGACTCACAAAGAGAGATCTGGACCACACAGGTATCTGACCATAGTTATACAAATATTAAGAAAATTCTTAATGGTTTGGATATCCTCCTTTGATACACTTACAAATAAATATCCCATGTACTGAAAATCCACGGATAATCAAAGTTTTGGTCTCTACTTTCACTTACATCATCAAAACAAATATTCAGACCATCCTCACACTGTATAGACGTGTATGAATTCCCAAACTGGCAATGCATTATTCTCTGGGACGTTATTATGGGGGAAAATACTTGCACAAAAATATTATCATCGATTTCAGATTTATCATTCTAGAAGAAACAGTTTTTCATTCATTACAAACATTTTTTTTACGTACTTCTGTCGGGAATCCTTGTAAAGACGCAAATTCTTGGATGTGTTTGGAAAATTCTGTATCATATTTGGTGTAGACTACATCATTGAGATGATCGAACACTAATAAACACTTCATGTTCAGTTTTCTTATCAAATTATTGTAAAGAGTAAATAAAAACGGATTTACATGTTAACGAAGGTTTATGTTTTGACGTTAAAGTGACAGATGACGTAACATGTGTTGACGTTAGGCAGGACGAGTTAGGCAACCAATAATACACTTCTGTATCAACGCTAATTTTTTTCTGTTGAAATAAAAATGAGAAAATAAAAACGAAAGCACATTCATGGTCGGTGTCCTTACATTTTTAGAGTAACACACATTCAAAATGAAAACTACGCAGTTCTTAAAAATTTCTTTACAGTAACACCTAAAAAAGTTATTTTAAAAGACAAAAAAATATTTTGAGTTGTTTTGATTTAATCTTTTGAATTACAGTTAAAAAAAATCTCACGTTTTTGTTCTTGGAAACAGCAATAAACTTTTACAATAAGAATTAACTAAATATAATAATTATCACAAAATGCTAACAATTGCAACTTTACTGCAGCGTTACTGTTTTAATATCTTTATGGCTTTAGCATTCAGTTTAACAATTCTCATCAGGTGCTAATAAATATATTCCGAGCAAACACGTTATGTAAGCAAATAGCTAAGCAGCATCGCAGTATTAAATAAAGAGTACCCAAAGCTGCGCGCCTTATAACCCGATCTAATCACGATTAAACCATAGTATACAGTATAGCTCTGTAGTAAACCACGTTTATGGTTTCACTTTGGGTGTAATGAATGACTTCGCATCACCAGAAAATCCGCGTTCGTTATTTTAAGAACGAAATTTATTTTTGACACAAGTAAGATCGACTTTGCGTTAAACGGTCGCATCGAAGATAGTGAAGGAGACAATAAATTTGAGAAAGGTGAACATTATACGACCCCTAAACTATAAATACTGATAAAGATATTAATTTTTGAGATTATTTCATGTTTTATCAAAGAACTACTACGCGCTTCGTTCATAGTTTGACCAATGGCAGCGGAAAACGTTGATCCAGCGGTAAGTTTTGTCTTTGCCTTTTAAGTTCTGATGTTATTTTTATTTGAAGTACAACCACGTTACATCATTGAATTTTATGGACGTCTCGTGGTTGTGTTATTCGTTAAATAAACTTTTCCTCTCGTTCATTTAGCTCTAATAAAATTTTACTGTGTTGTCCGAGGTTTGTCTTAATTTCGTGTTTCCAGACATGATGAAATGTCCTTATGTAACCTTGTTGATAGACGGTATTTCAGGTAAAAATAAATATTTATGTACGCGACATTGCTTAATTAACTAGTTTGTTACGACGGGAATAAGTCTCATTTTTTTAACTAATTAACTCTTGAAATTATCGTCGAGTAAACACCTGAAACCCTTCATCTCCACAATTACAACCAAACAAGTGCTACGAAAATATTTACCATCACTCTTGGCAGCTGTATCTAATAACAGTATTATGAATTTTCCCAAAAATTAGCTTGTAAAGCGCTTTTGGTTACAAGTTCAATTAACTTCAGAGCTTTCAGCTCTTGACATCCCAAGCTCAGGTAGATTTTGATTAGATTAGATCCAATCTCAATTATAATGATTGACAAAATACAGAAACAAGTGCTGTCAAGGATTATCCGTGATGGATTTATCGAGATATTTATTTGACCATTTATCAGAATAGAGAGGGTAACTCACACATTACAAATTGCGTCAAATGTTAAACGACTTCTTGCATAACATAATGACGTTCGACTTTTTTGTCCTGATAATTTTAGATTCGAGATGGTTGCAAAGAACTCGTTTTGGATGAATCCCAGCTCCAGGAGCTCTCACGAAAGTTCTTAGAGAATGTCCACAAAGGGCTGAAGAAAGAAACGCATCCTAGTTCAATCGTCAAATGCTTCGTGACATACGTCCAAGACTTGCCAAATGGCTCAGGTACTTGACCTCTTTTGATCGACTCCCAAACTGACTATTTTCACAGAAAAAGGGAAATTCCTGGCTTTGGACCTTGGAGGAACCAATTTCCGCGTGTTATTGATTGAACTCAGTAAAGACCACTTCGAAATGAGATCCAAAATCTTTGCTATTCCTCAGCATATTATGCTAGGTTCTGGAGAGCAGCTCTTCGACCACATTGCTGACTGTCTAGCTCAGTTCATGAAACAAGAACAAGTTATGTGTGAGACTTTACCTCTCGGTTTCACTTTTAGTTTTCCTTTGACTCAGAAAGGGTTGACGAAGGGGTATTTAGAGAGGTGGACTAAAGGTTTTAACTGCTCAAACTGTGTAGGAAACGACATCGTACAGTTGCTCAAAGATGCCATAGCGAGACGAGGGGTGAGTTCCCATTTTGTCACTACTCTTGTAATAATTCTTGACATCTTGGATAGCCCCGTTTGGCGTTATAGTTGGTGAGTCGAACGTCGCGTGGTCCAGCTTTGCATGATTAAAAATAAACCGAAGCTTGCGTCAATTTTGCGTTTGTACGAGCGATGACATCGTCCAAACATAATGAATTAACACTGATTGAGACCTCAACTATATCGCCACCAAATAATTGTTGGTGCTTGAAGAGTTAATAACATTTTAACACGCTTAACACCTAATTTAAGTTATTATAAACATAAATAATGTCATCATCATTAGCGTCGGGAAAATTAACTTAATCTTGGCTGAAATTAAATTATAGCACGAGTATAAATGATATAACAATCCGTTGTTTGTTTACATATTACTTGTCGTCGATAAACAACATTCTTTCTGAAAATAATGGGGATTTTAAGTCAAACAAATCAATATTTCTAGGACGTAAAAATTAAAGTATGTGCCATCCTGAACGACACAACAGGAACTCTGATGTCGTGCGCTTGGAAAAATCCGTACTGCAGAATCGGACTCATTGTTGGTACGTTAACACTTTTGCCATCCTTTGGTGTTATCTTCGGCGTTTTTAGGCACCGGCAGCAACGCCTGTTATGTCGAGAAACAGAAAAACGCTGAGCTGTTTGACGACGTCAATAAAGGCTCCGATAATGTCCTAATAAACTTAGAATGGGGCGCCTTTGGTGATGACGGCGCCCTCGATTTTATAAGAACTGAATATGACCGTGACGTCGATGTCAATTCGGTAAACCCCGGAAGACAACTGTAAGTAATAATTGCCTTTACTTTTGGGACTAACAGCACTCGCAGGCACGAAAAAATGATTTCCGGGATGTACATGGGAGAGATAACTCGTCTAGCTTTGGAAAAGTTGACGAAGAAAGGACTTCTTTTCGGTGGTAAAGGCTCAGACAGTCTGTTCACCCGTGGGAAATTCTACACCAAGTACGTCTCAGAAATCGAGGCCCAGCCCCCGGGAACCATCACAAGTTGCAAAGATATCCTAGTCGACGAATTAGGTAAAAACTTACAAAATTTGCCTCTGTCTTTTACCATTCTTTAGATCTTTCCCATGCCACTGATCAAGACTGCATCAACGTCCGATACGTCTGCGAATGCGTCTCCAAAAGAGCTGCAGATTTAGTCTCCAGTGGAATTGCCACACTTTTGAATAAGATCAATGAGGCACGCGTCACTGTGGCTATTGATGGATCTGTCTATAGATATCATCCACATTTCCATGACCTTATGATGAAGAGAATTTCCACGATGGTGAATCCGGGGATTAGTGTACGTGATTAAATGTTCCGATTGAGGTTTATTGGTCATTTTCAGTTTGATTTAATGCTGTCTGAAGATGGGAGTGGACGAGGAGCCGCTTTGGTTGCTGCAGTAGCTTCCAGGATCGAACAGGAACAGAGTGGAAGTTAAACGAAAGAAGGAAATCTTAGGGAAATGTTTATTTATTATTCAAATGTTCCTGTTAGTAGATAAACTGTGAAGCTATTTTTACAAGATGTGCAATAAAGAAATATTTATAATCCCCAGAAGTTTTAGACAAATTATCGTATTTTCTTCAGTGGGTCCAGGTATCTTCGCAACAGATGTCGGTGCCGTCGCAAACTCCTATCTCACGTGACTGTTTTAAATTAACAACTTAAAAAACGCTTTAAAACTACTTAAATCGAAATTGTATTCTTAAAACCGTATTAAAAATTATCGCACAACACCTCGTGACACACTTTTCCTGCATTTTTTGGCGCGACAATGATAGATAATATCAATATTGCAAAATCTATATCTAGACTTCGAAAACATGTTTTTTCACCTTAATCGCTTCCAGATAATTATTTCCTCCGCGAACTCTATAATTTTTCTAGAAAATAGTCTTTACTCAAGAATGTCCTTACAAGAAGGTAACCAGTTCTTCCATGTCTGTAGGCTGTAGGTTTCAAGGTATTTGACTGCAAGTTTGATCGTCTATTCATGATCATTATCAATGACAATGAGTGGAGGGGCATCGTAGGACTTTAATTTATTAACTATAGAAACCTCATACGCATTTCTTTAGTGCTTCAGTTGATTGTAGGTCTTAACAGTAATAAGTTGCTTTTAACGACCAAGTGAAAATGAGGCAGAAGCAAATATTTGAATGTGTTAATGAATTGGGAAGAGTGGAACTGGACCACGTTGATGTGAACAACGCGGAATTTGAAATTACCAACGAGGTTTGTTTTTTCTTTACTTCATGTTGGTTGTTGCGTAATTTTAATTAGACCGCGAGAGACAATTTGCGTCAAGATAACTTATCGTTTAGTCATACCCTCAAACAATACACAATTAAGTTTACTAATATTAAGTCACCACGTTTCATTTTTTTGTGGAAGAATTTTGCAGAGTAATCGCCAATTACCGGCGACTGAAATTACACAAACGTGACTGTGAAAAAAATTGTAATTTTTGACGGAGCTGTTCGACGTGATTTGGGCATCGTAGCCGCATCATATGACGCTAAAAATAATTGTCTAATTTAACCCATTTAACATCTAGATTGGTTCGTTATTTCGATTAAAACAAGCGATCACCAGTTATAGCTCCATGATTTGTCATCAAAATTCTAGCAAGCGTCGCTTTTGTTGATTTTAATTTCTTTCTTGTCACAAATTTAAAAAATTACTTAAAATTTTGGAAAAAATGAAAAAAGTCGAGCATCCTAGCACGAAAAGAACTTGCATGTGCAGACCCCTTCCGATCCCCAGAACTAATCCTGCGAATCCAACAGTATGTATAAATTCTTCCTTATCTCTTGTAATTCCGACTGTCTGGGCAAATATTGTGTAATTAACCCGAATTAACTCCGGGCGGAAATCTATGACCTCAAGTTCACGAGTAATCCTTCGTTTTATGTGTCAATGTTGCACTTTTGTAATTTCCTGATTCCGGGACGTTCTAGAGTATTTCTGCAGACTTCTTGTTGACCTTCGCGGATGTTGTCATTCGAGCAGGTATTTGTTTTAGATGAATAGTGAGATTAAAATTTCCACACTTTCCTGTGAAAGCACAGATAACAATAAATGTAGAAAAACACGATAAAGAGAAAATCTTTTTACAGAAAGGGCAGGAATTGCCCAATCGTTGAACGGTTCAATTCCTAGTGAAAAGATTTGTATCTTTTATTCTGTAACTGGCGATGACGTCACTCGTTATCTTCAAAATACAAAAACTTGGACTCAGACAATACTAAACAATGTTTTACGCAGGGAAAGTTCGCTTCATGGTCGAGTCGCAACAGGTTGCAATACAGTCCAAAAAAATTCAACAAGATTTAAATCAGGTTGTCTGACTGACAATTGCAAAAAAATACTGGTTTTACATAGATTAATGAAAGCATCACGAATGATAAATTATAATAAATAATGACCCGAAAAGCAGTATTGTTTAGAAATTTATATATCCTATCTTTATTAATGCATCTAAAAATACTTATTGATCTGGTCTATAGTGATGCATTAATATGACATTGAGAAGCTAAATTTACACTCTTCGCTGACCCAGAAGCCTTTTTAAAAAACCTCTTCAAGAAATTAATGGTCTGATCAATAACCACGTCCTTGGTAATTACAGGGTATTTACATCACATGTAACATGCCTTTATATTGCAGTAGAGACTAGTTATGATAATTGTTATCAAAAGCTGCTTTCACTTCACCGTAATTTTATCATTGACCTTCCTTCCGTCGCTGCGTCGAGTGCCAGTGGCATTTTTATGTTAATTACGACAATTTAGGAACAGCGAGGACTCGTTTCTTGCAAGTTCCTAACAAAACAATGACTAGTAGTTTTTCCATCGACAATCATTTCAATTTTGAAATTTAAACAATGATGCTAATCCTGTTTGTAAAGGAAGTGGAAAAATTCCCTTGATTCCTGAGTGTCCTCCCCCTATCGATCTCGCTTTTCAAGGGCAGACGAGCCCCCAGACCCGCGTCGTTGCGTTCTAGAATGCGCACCCTTCACTTTCCCGTGACGTCAGCTGGAAATCAATGATAGGGGGTGTGGTGGGAACGCTCCTCCTGAAGGTGACCTCAAATCGCCCTTCCTTCAACAAAACAGACATTCGCGTACGTAACCTCACGTGAGTTTGACCAAGTGGGATGAAAATGGTGCAGGCACCTTTCGAAAATAGCGAATATGTGGCGCCGGCTGTAAGTAAACATTTTGTTACTTCCTGTATGGTTTCTAAAGCAAATCATAGAGTTTCTAGTCACTAAGCGCCTATTAATATTAATGACTGAGGAAATTATACAGGTTTTGGTAGAGGGGGAAGAAATAAAATTTACTGAGTAATGAGGATAATTGCGCGGACCCATGGAGGGCCTCTTATGAATCCTCATTTCTGATTTTTTTTTTCAAAGTTGCGGCGCCTGTTATGTCTAATTTATGTTACAATAGGTTGTGACTTTTTATGCAATTAGTTAACACCTTTAATTCACCTTGAACTAATCCAACAATACCGCGAAGCTTATTCTTTGAACTTGCTGACGTCGTACTCTTTACGTTGCGCATGTTAAAAGACACACCTACAAAGTCAACCTTTTTAAACCGGCGAGGAACGTGACGCAACATTCCTTCTTTTTGCATCAGTGCCGGGGCAGAGGCCAAAGGGCCCATTTTTTATTTCTGACATCAAAATGTTCATTCATCGACGAGGTTCGACCTTTATTTATCATCCAATGATTGTTCAGAATGAAGTCTGATTTTATAACTACCTTTGAACGGAATGGGTAATATCCGACTAGTACTTCAGAATAATGAGATTTAATGCTGAAATAAAAAGATAAAAAAAACGATAAATGTTGTTGCGAACCACGAAAATGGGAGAATCTTTTCACTAATTGTTTTCTAAATTCCGCAATTCGTTACTATTATTATATATCCGAAGGCTTAAATATTATAGATTATTGTGTCAAATAATAAATCTTCTGATAGCATTCCTAGAAATTGATAAGAAATTAAATGTTTATTTCAGGTGAAAAATAATTTCATTAAGAAAATGGGGCTAAAATAACTCAAGTGGTTTTTGTGAAGTTTAATTAATTGAAAAAACAAACATGTTTATCAATGAAACAATAAGCAAAAAAATGAGATGCTTTCGAGACTTTTCCGCTGATGCTTATCCATTTAAAAACGATAAAGATCGATGAATTTATCTAATCAATCATAAAAAATGGTCTTTGTCCAACTTATAAAGATTAAATTTAAAATAATACAATAAAGTTCTTGGAAAATTTGTGTCCTCTTCAAACTGAAGAACACTGTTTGTTACATTTTCACAGGTTCACTCAACCCCGTCAGTCAACTCTTCCTAAATTTATCTAAAGAAATAATCAACAGATCTTAATCAATTAACAATTTTCCTATAATATCAGTACAGATAATCGACATTTATTGTTTATAAATTATTTTCATTATTGATTGCAGTCCACATTTGTAGTTTATTATCGTTAGTCTTGTTGTGAAGTCCTGTTAATATCACTGATCCAGAATGGGAGATTGTTGTTCCAAAGTTCCCGTTTTTGTCTCAGAGGAGGTGAGCAAACACATCCTAGTCAATTTTCCTTTTGGAATATTTGATGATTCAAACAAACAACTCTGTTGTGGTTAGATAATGAATGGTGGTAACCACTGATTATAGAAGAAGAAAAATAATAATTAAGTACACGTGGTGGCTTGCAAAAAAAAGCTCTCACGACAATTTTATAGTATTTTTGCATGTTTCTAACAAAATACTTGTTTTGCTTTATTATAGTTATCATTTATAGCTGTCATTACAAATTTATTGTAGGAATTAGTGCAGAATGGAAAATATTACTTATTGTTAAGACAGAATGACATCTATAACTTGACAATGGAATGGGCTTAGATTAGGCTTATAAAAGAGACATTAAATTAGGGTAATATGCCATTAAATTATAAGATAAGTGCTATTGAACTTAATTACAAACTAATCAAAATTATAATAGCTAAAAAATCAAGACTTCGAACTAGAATTAGATGAACTGGCGCAAAATTTGAACTAGTATGTCTTTATCTTTTAGATACCACCGCTGATACATTTATTGACTCTTGATTTCTTTTCTTCAAATTCCACTTTTGTAAACATTTTACCCAACATGTGGTTGGGGAACTACCTCAGCCCCTCCCTTGGCCCGCTGCGCTTTCTTTCACAACAGCACGACATGCAGATTGCACAGGATTATCCAATTTTACCCGAAGGGAATTCCTTCTCGTGCGTGACGCTTCGCATGCAGCCAACCTCGCCACACCACACCCCTGAAATCGACCAATGAAACGCTCTTAACGTGGAGGCTCGCTCAAGGTACAAATGGTTCAAGCGGTGTGGGAGAGGAACAGTTGCCCGCTTCAGGCTTCATATACTCGTATTTGTTCGGGTCGGGTTCAGAAGGCGCGAACGCGACAAGTCAACCACGTTATCAGTTTTAGTCCGCTATTGATTACAATTTGGTGTGTTCATTTTTTTAATCTGAGAAAAGTTAGAGACGACCATGGGCTATAAGAGGAATATGCAACCGCACGCATTGGTATGTTGCAATTTTTTTTCCTTGTGGTGTAATGTTTGATCTTTACGCTGGTTGGACGAAAGCGAGGGTGTGTAACACGAGGACCAACCGCTTTCACGTAGAGGTTCATTCAAGCACATGGGTTTTTTGAGTGGGCGCCAGTTTTAAATATGCGGTAGAAATTGTCATTGAAAGGTCGCGGAAATTAGCGTTTCCGGTATGTTTGGAGTTTTATTGAATTGATGTAGTGTTGGATGTTACAAAAATTCTGGTACTTTCCGGTTTTCTAGAATAATTAGAAAAGAGGTGGCGATAAGAAGCCATTGACAAGATTATCATTGTCTGATACGGCTGACGTTGTTTTGGTGCCGGGAATTACTTTTTGTCTTTTAAACATGAAAGTTATCAGATATGGTTGAATTGCGAAATCGTTTTATCATAAATCCCAACTCCCACTCAAAAAGTACCACAAAATGTGAGCAACATTTCATGGAAGTTTTAATGAAATCATTATTTATGTAAATAAGAGGAACCTTGTAGCTGCAGAGTGGTGCAGTGTGAAGAATTTTTTTATTCCCTCAGAGTTAAAAATACGTATCGTCTACATAAAAAAAGGATAAATTAGTCAAATAATGGATTTCCGTTTAACCGCTAATGGTTTGAAGGCGTCATTAGTACATCAAGGCCATATTTACTTTACTGTTTGCGTGCTTATCCATTCTAATTCTCTTCCATTATCCCGTTAACTTTTCACAGTTTATAGGGTTGAAATCTCACTGGGTTCTTTGTGTTATTCTGAAAACCAGTCATTGAAAAAATGTTTTTGTTGCAGATCCGCGAAAAATGCAAAGAGCTATGCTTGAGCAACGCTCAACTGGAAAAATACAAGGAAAAGCTGCTGAACGACATCAAAAAAGGACTAGGCAAAAAGACACATCCTTCGTCCATAGTCAAGTGCTTCATTACCTACGTGCAAGATCTTCCTGACGGCTCAGGTAAACCAACAACTTAATTCTTCGGTAAAAGAAAGTATCGTGAAGGACTCTTTTGGCACCTTTTGCAACACCTCCGGGAGAATTTCATGACCGCCATATTAATATGCAAGACATCGACCTTTCGCAACACAATTAGCATATCAATCTGATCGAGTTTTTGCACATTCCATTCATCTCCGTTTTTTTCTTTTTTAGAAGTGGGAAAATTCCTGGCTCTGGATCTCGGCGGTACAAATTTCCGCGTGTTGCTCATCGAGTTGAACAAAAACCATTTCGAAATGAGATCGAAAATTTTCGCCATTCCTCAGCACATTATGTTGGGTTCCGGGGAGCAACTTTTCGACCACATCGCTGATTGTCTGGCCAAGTTTATGAAGGAGGAAAAAATTATGAATGAAGTTTTGCCGTTGGGTTTCACTTTCAGTTTTCCTCTGATGCAGAAAGGTTTAACTAAAGGGATTTTGGAACGTTGGACTAAAGGGTTTAACTGTTCCGGCGTCATCGGTAACGACGTCGTGCAGTTGCTCAAAGATGCCATAACGAGACGAGGGGTGAGTTAACAGACGATACCACCTTGAAAATACTGCATGCATCACGTCATTGTTCCAACATTCAACCCTCACAATATAATTCCAGGATATATCACTTTCCGTAATGGCGATTCTAAATGATTCAACAGGGACATTGATGTCCTGTGCTTGGAAAAATCAGTATTGTCGAATTGGTATTATTATTGGTGAGTCTGTTGGTTCAAGTGGTTGTTGCGGTGCATGCAAAATTTTTATGTGGAAATCCCAGTTCATTTCTTTGCCTTCATCCTCATGCATGTATTCCTTTATAGGATGTTAAGATTGACGTATGTGCTGTTCTGAACGATACCACTGGAACTCTCATGTCATGTGCATGGAAAAACAGACATTGCAAGATTGGTTTGATCATTGGTAGGTTTCGCGCTTTGTTAACTGCATCACGCTTTGACCATTTGTCACATTGGCTCGATTTCCTTAATCGATCCACTGTGATTCGGGGGCGGTAAAATAGGGAAAACTGCATCCTCCGAATGGTTGAACTAGCCGCTCTTAGCGAAGTAGCTTTTTCGTTCAACACTCTCGGTCTTCACAGGTACTGGCACCAACGCCTGCTACGTAGAAAAGCGCGAAGAAGCCGAGAACATGGACGAGGCAGACCGCGGATCGGGTAAAGTCCTGATCAACACAGAATGGGGTGCTTTCGGTGACGATGGTTCCCTCGACTTCCTCCGCGTCGAGTACGACAATATCATCGATGAAAACACAGTGAATCCCGGCAGACAACTGTAAGTACCAAAAGTACCACCAACAACCCAGCTAACTCCCATTTAACAGTCACGAAAAAATGATCTCTGGGATGTACATGGGAGAGCTGGTCCGTTTGATCCTCGAGCGTTTCACCAGCGAAGGTTTACTCTTCGGAGGCAAAGGTTCCGACGCTCTTTCAACTCGTGACAGATTCTACACGAAGTACGTCTCTGAAATTGAAACCGACGCCCCGGGCACGTTCAATAATTGTAAAGAAATTCTTGAAGAATTAGGTCTTAAACACGCCACTGAACAAGACTGCATTAATGTAAGATATGTGTGTGAGTGCGTATCGAGACGAGCGGCTCATTTAGCGTCGGCCGGCATCGCGACGCTGTTGAACAAAATCAATGAACCTAGAGTTACTGTTGGGATTGATGGGTCGTTGTACAGGTACCACCCTCATTTCCATAATCTGATGATGGAGAAAATATCAGAGTTGGTTAATCCAGGAATAGTGGTATGTATAATTGAGTCTTTACGATTCCAGACTGATTTTTGGTTGCAGTTCGATTTGATGTTGTCTGAAGATGGTAGCGGACGTGGCGCCGCCCTGGTAGCCGCAGTAGCGTCCCGAAAACGGTGAAGCTAACTTTAGACTAGTTTTGTACATATTAGCCATCTCATGTCATGTGCAGCCGGCACGGATCAGAAAAATGTCTACTAATTTTATTTTTGTTAAATTTTACCAAACTATTTATTTGTTGCATCTCTGTTAATTGTTTTCTACTAAATTCTATGTGTCATATTTTGTGCAAATGCATTTATGAACGAAATCGTATTTTTTATACGCGGTGGTTTATGTAAGATTCATAGCGATCAATTTTCTGCTTTAATTTTATAAAGGCGCTTTTAGTGAAGAACTGATAGAAGCAAACCATCACTCGGTACTTAAGTCTGCAGAACCTTTTTCAAATGGGTTTAGTTGTATCAAGAAAAAAAGATATTCAAATTACAGTCTTGTTTTATTGAAAAAGTACATCTTTCATAGCCACAATTCCATAACATCGGGGAGAGACAACAGGGTCAAAAAATTGCACCAAAAACGAATTCTCAAATCCCTGTTCCTTCAAAAACAGCAGTCGATCAAGCAGAATCAAACTCTCGACAACCGGCGATAATTTACAACGCAATAAGTAAAAAACATTCAGTTCTAACAAACGCGACTGATACGATGAAATTAAATCTTGGATTTGGTCATCGGTAATATCGACAGATACATCGAGACGCTTTAATGCTGCTCTTACGTAATCGATAAAATTATCAGGAGTTTTTCTAAATTTACCCACATGTTTCGTGGGATTTTGTACACAATTTTTTTCCAAAATCAATTGTAAAAGGGCCCGATAAAAAATCGTAATATTGGGAAGTTCTTTGGCGTCTAAAATTCGATCAACTGATTGATTTGCAATCATGCGAGCACTCCGACCAATGACTAGTTTTCTTTCATTTAAAAATCTACTCAGAGGGAAGTTAAATCCATCCTCTGAATCGCATCGTTCGGTTATTAAATGATAACAACACCCCACATTACAAATTGATCTAACACTGTCGTTTCCTGCGAAAATTTTTAAAGAATTCGGGGACAAATCCCCGCAAGTATGTAACCCGACCAGACCCAACCGCAGTGGAAATGTTTCCTTGAAAATGTCCCCAACGAGCCTCTCCAAATCGAAATCCTGATCAACGAACGCGGTAACTTGGCGGTACAAATCAACGTGCGTGCTTCCAATTGTGTTAGTTTTCTTCGGATACGATTTGTGGGGCGCATTGGGTATGGTATTCCAAACTTTTGATAGCTTGTTTGCTCTTTTGATGGCCCCACAAGTGTTTATATTAGAGGCGTCGACTCCTAACACCGCAATTTTATGGTGAAGCGCAAGCATGGAGCTTAGATAACCTTTTCCGTCGCCGATATCGACCACATGGGAAGTTCTTGCCAATTTTGAGATGGAAGCTGCAACAGCACTTAAGACTTCGACCTCATGAGATTTTTTAGAAGTCATGAAGACCTGTAGCTTGAATTTATCAACGGGGTCGCAACCAAACGAGTGCAACAGGTCTAAAAACGAATCAATTGTTAAGCAAATATCTGTGTTTTTCAATGTCAAGTTGAAACTGTTTTGAACAAAGGATCCCAAATGAGGGACATGTTGAAAATCATTGGAAAAAATTAAGTCCATTGTTTTTTTCAGTCCAATTTCACTGATTTCTTGTTGAATTTCAGTGGGGACGAACCGTTCATACCCCGAATCCGTGTAAAAATCAACCATATGACAGTTGGCAAACCCCAAAAGTGGCTCCAAAAATTTGAGCAGTTTTTCAATATGCAGCTGAATTGTAAGAGACATGTTAAAAAGACAGTGGATCAGGCTCTGGAAAACTGGGGTGTATTTTCAAAACGGCGCATAGTTTTTTAAATTTCGCTCTGATTTGATTGAGGAGTCCTAAAATGTCAGTTTCCAAGTCATTTTCATTGGGAAAATCCACCAGAAGTTGTTTTAGTGTCGCAAGTTCTTTAACAATTTTATCGTCACCTGAGACCTTTTGGAGATAACTGTCGGTGACTCCTATGTAGTATCCTATTTCTGTGCCGAATTCGGCGCCCCTGTGGTAACCCAGGTGGTAGGCTTCTAAGTTTTCTTCTTTTTTACCTTGCTCATAACCTTCTTTGAAACTTTCTTCAAACACTCGGTTTTCGCTTAAAAAAATGTCGTCAAAGACGTCGTTAATCTCACGGCCACTTGTCTGTGCTAGAAAACATTAAAAGTCTTGGAAAGAAGCAAGTTGTTAAACTAACCTATATTTTCGTCTTGCATGTCATTCAAGATTGTCACAAGATTTAGCAAGTACTGTCAATGGAACGCTGGAAAACTCACTTATGGAACACTTCTAACTTTAAATACCTCCAAGAAGATATACAAATAGTTCTAGGTTTCGTAGAAATACCTCCGTTAAATTTGACAATTTGTCAAACGAATGTCAAACATTTCCACCAATGGAAGCAGAGCATGAATTAACCCGAGTAACTACGAAAACGAACGATTTGTAGACAAACAGCTATTTTTGTCACAACTATCTAAAATGCAGTTTTTGCGGACTAATCGTTGCTATTTAGGGACGACGCGTACTTTTTTTAATATAAATATGAACTTTATTTTTTTTGAATCAATTTACAATATTTGTTTCATTAATTAGAACTATTTAGAACAGATAAAAGGCAATCCAGGGCGTGGACTGAATTTTCGAAAATCCGAGGCTTCTTTTTAAGATCCAAACCCCAATCGGGGGCGTCACACGGTATAGGCAAAGTCTTGCTGCTTGTAGCGAAAAGTGACACATAGTTTAGTTGTACTTTTGCGGTCATCCGTTTCTTTCTGTGAACCATCTGTTCTATTTGAGCCATCTTCTCCTTGAATTTGTGTGTACTTAAAATAATTTTTTTGTACTCTGGTTGGGCTAAAAAGAAATACAACAAAGTACACAGAGAGGGAAACATAAGGCTCTCCTTATCACAGCAATGTAACATCACAGTTATGACACTTTCTAGATACTCAGTAATCCATGTATAGCCCCGAGTTGCTTCAAATCGATAAATATTTAGCAAAATCAAAGTTGCAACGCTGGAAAGTTGCATTTCCAGCATCGACCTGTTGGTGTTGCAAATGGTTTCGTACAAATACGGTGGTAGCACAGGTGCCAACTTTCGGAGTGTCCCTGAGCACCGTCGTGTGATAAATTCTGAAAAAACATAATGACGACACTTTATATTTAGTGGATGCTTTACCTAAATCGCGAAAAGTGCTCAACATGTCTGCAAGTGAAATCCTCTTGCCCAGTTGCATCACGGCTTTCTTACAACGAACTCGCATCGTGTTTTCCGGTACAGCAGTTTCGTTGGCAAGTTTTAATTTTTTGTAGATTTCAAAGAGTTTTGGTGTTTGAGAACCACGCACTTTGTAGCTCCTCCAAACACTCTGAAATTAGAAAAAGCGTCTTTTTATTGTTCCAAATCTGTCATTTCTTACCTGAATTAGAGTTGCGGCTTTGGTTTGGGTCCTTAACAGTTTTCTCGCAGCGACAGCTTCTGGCTTCAAGAAATCAGCGAATTTCTGCCGGACCAAAAATCCTCTCACGTGTCGTTGCACCTCCGTAATCGCCACACAGTCTTCTTTTCGTTGTTCTTCCTTCTTTATCGCAACTATTTCTCTGTAGCGCCGCTGAATAGCAATCGCAGCTCCTTTCAACCGTTGGTACTTGTCAACTTCGGCTCTCATTGCCAGTTTCGCTCTCCACTTCCTTTGAACGTAAATAACAGTCTTCCTTAAAGTCTCATATTCCTGTCTTTCGGTTCTTGCTAATAAATTTGACCTGAATCGTCTTTGAACCACCAAAGTTGCTTCTTTCAAAGCCTCAAATTTCGTGGTTTCTGTCTTCATTAACAGGGTCGCTCTCCATCGCCTTTGTATGCAGATTATTGCCTTTCTTAACTTCTCGAACTGTTGATGTTCAACTTTAGCAATCATGGTCGCTCTTAACCGCCTCTGAATAACCAAAACTGCACTCTTTACTGCTAGATATTTCTTCACCTCAACACGCATGGCAAGTTTAGCCCTCCAACGCCTTTGCACACAAATCGTTGCTGTTTTCAATGCTTCAAACTTCTGAGATTCAATTTTTGCAGCTACATTCGCTCTGAAACGCCTCTGAATCGTAATCGTGGCCACTTTTAAAGCTTGGAATTTCTTTGTTTCGGCTTTCATGGCGAGTTTGGCCCTCCAACGCCTTTGCACACAAATAGTTGCTTTTTTCAATGCCTCAAAATTAGTCTTTTCGGTCTTCATTAACAGCGTCGCTCTCCAACGCATTTGAATGCAAATCGTTGCTGTTCTTAACTTCTCAAACTTCTTATGTTCATCTTTAGCGATCATAGTAGCTCTGAATCGCCTCTGAATAACCAAAACTGCACTCTTTACTGCTAGATATCTCTTCACCTCAACACGCATGGCAAGTTTAGCCCTCCAACGCCTTTGCACACAAATCGTTGCTGTTTTCAATGCTTCAAACTTCTGAGATTCAATTTTTGCAGCTACATTCGCTCTGAAACGCCTCTGAATCGTAATCGTGGCCACTTTTAAAGCTTGGAATTTCTTTGTTTCGGCTTTCATGGCGAGTTTGGCCCTCCAACGCCTTTGCACACAAATAGTTGCTTTTTTCAATGTCTCAAAATTAGTCCTTTCGGTCTTCATTAACAGCGTCGCTCTCCAACGCCTTTGAATGCAAATCGTTGCTGTTCTTAACTTCTCAAACTTCTTATGTTCATCTTTAGCGATCATAGTACCTCTGAATCGCCTCTGAATGACCAAAACTGCACTTTTAACAGCTTGGAATTTCACCATTTCGACACGCATGGCAAGTGTAGCCCTCCAACGCCTTTGCACACAAATGGTTGCTGTTTTCAATACTTCAAACTTATGAGATTCAATTTTCGCAGCTACATTCGCTCTGAAGCGCCTCTGAATCGTAATCGTCGCCACTTTTAAAGCTTGGAACTTGTTCATTTCGTCTCTCATTGCAAGTTTAGCTCTCCATTGTCGTTGAACGAAGATGGTTGTTCTCCTCAAAGTCTCAAACTTCTGGGATTCTGATTTCGCAGCAAGAGTTGCTCTAAACCGCCTTTGAATCACAACGGTGGCAGTTTTTAAAATCTCGTATGCCTTCATTTCCTTTTGCATTGTAAGTTTCGCCCTCCAGCGTCTTTGAACAACGATGGTGGTTTGTTTCAACTTTTGATAATCGGCGTGTGCCACTCTTGCAGCCACAGTTTCTCTGAAGCGGCGTTGAATTACAATTGTAGCCGTCCGAAGAACTGTGTACTCTTTCACAGCAGCTCGCATCTCTAATTTAGCCCTCCATTGACGTTGAATAAAAATGACAGCGCTCTTTAGCCGAAGAAAACTCTCAAATTGAAGCTCCGCTCTTCTGGTTTCTCTGTATCGTCTCTGGATCAACGTTACAGCTTTCTTCATATTCTCGTAGTTTTTCTTTTCCTTTCTCATAGCTAAAGTAGCCTTCCATTTCCTTTGAATTAAAATAACTGTAGATTTTAATCGTTGGTAATCATTGGAGGTAGCTCTAGCCGCGAGCTTTGCTCTGAATCGCCTTTGAATACAAATGGCCGCATTTTTCAAACTCTGAAACTCCCTCATCTGCTTCTTTACCGTTAAAATCGCCCTCCAACGCCTCTGCACAAAGATAACTGTTTCTTTTAACTTGTTATAGCTCGTCCGCGTGTTCTTCATCTCCAAGTTTGCACGAAACCGTTTTTGAATTAAAATCGTACTACTTTTCAACACCTGGAATCTAAACATGTCGTCTCTCATTACCAAAGTAGCCCTCCACTTTCTTTGTAGAAAGATGACACTGCTTCGAAGCTCGTGGTACCTAAGACATTGCTTCTTCATTTCGAAATTTGCTCGGAATCTTCGCTGGATCATGATGGTGGTGGCTTTAAGAATTTGGAATTGTTGAGCTTCCTTTTTCGCTCTCCACGTGCGTTGTATTAAGATCGCGGAATCTCTCAATGCTGTGTACTTCATTTCTTCGATTTTCTTCAATTCGTTCGCTCTGAATCGTCGTTGGATTACAACAGCAGCGTGTTTTAAGGCTTCAAATCGATTTCTTTCTTCTAGCATGAGTTTCTTGGTGAGGTAGCGTTCTTCGACGAATCGCACGCAGGATTTTAGCTTTTGGTACCGTCTCTTTGCTATAAACATTCTGAAGTAACTCTGAATCTTGGTAGCTGCAGCGTCCTTTCTTCTAACTTCGAGTTGTTTGGCGTAAACTTGTGATTTTCTGTACCATCGTTGGATTTTGATAGCAGCCTCGGTCTTTCTCAGCGCGATGAGTCTCAGTTCTTCGCGTTTTCGGAGAATGTGTTGACTGCGCCACCACCTTGAAATAATGCTCGCGGATTTCACCATTAGCGGTGTTTCCATTTTGTGGATAAGCTGCCATAGAAATGCCAGCGTTTTTTCTTTATGACCGTTGACGATATCTGTGGGGGTTATTTCGGACATGATTTCGAGCCCTGACGCTTTCATGGCCTCGAAGGCTACCGTAACATTGTGGACTTTTTGTAACCGGGAAATCGCCGGGACTCTAAGTTGCTTACTCAAGTTGGGAAGGAGTAGTATGACCTCCATGACTCGAGTTAATCGCACGCCATCCCGTAAATCCGCCCCTAGGAAGTTGACAGAGTAGTCGAATTCGTCTAGGTACACCTGTTTGTGCTCTACAATGTAATTGTGGTGCTTGAGATACTTCGTGATGTCTCCCATTGATGTTATAATGTCTCTAGAAAAACGGGTTAACGCTTGACCACTTTCTTTAACCTCAGAGTTCTTCCGGAATAAGCAAGGATCATGTTTGATCAGTTTATTGGTCTTTGCCCGATCTAATAAATACACCAACGCGAGAAACTTCTTTAATATAAATTTTTTGATGGTGTCACTGTAACGTGGGTGGTGTACAGATTTGAATTTTTTCAAGAGGAGAGGGTTTCGTATCAACCACTCTTTTAAGAACGTAGTCAACCCTATGACATCTGAGTTAGATCGTAGCGGAATATTCATTCCAAAGATTGTCTCCAACCCCAATCGCAACCATAGAGGGTTGTAACTTAGAATAATCGTCATAACTTCAGTTTGAAGAGCTAAATCTAGATGAACGTCTCGGTCTTTTCTGATGGCCAATCTGTCGCTTTCTATAGCGGCATTAACTTTGGACAAAACTGCCTGGATCTCGGGGGTTTTGTAGAAAATTTTGAACGTCTTCCTCAGGGCATTCAGCCGCGAGCAGGATAACCCAACAGGAGTGATATCGATGGATTTTTTTAGACAGTCCCGCCAAAGTTTTGCAACATCGATTTGTTGTTCGGTGGATTCCAAATCTGCAGGTGGTGCCAACACCATATTGAGCCACTTTTTAAAGTTGTCTTCGTGTTGTTCGAGGCGTAACGCAAACTCAGGATCTATGATCGAAATTTGATATTTTCTCCATTCAGTGATATAAGGTACACCAAGATTGGGACGTTTGGGTGAAATCATACAAGTGTCTTCGCTTTTACGTTTCACAGGTGTTGGTTTGAAGTCCGACAGTCTTAGTTCTTTGCCGATGGGAATTGGACGGCGCTTGGGTTCATTTGTTGCCCAAAGGTTTGCTTCGATTGTGTCTTTCACCGACGATCCGCAAAGACTATCCAAGCGTACTCTTTTGCTAAAACTTGGAGGTGTTACGGCTTCATTTATCCCTCGATCTGAGTCATCAATGTTATAAGTATGGAAGCTAAGATCTTTAGTGAAGGTTTCCGAGCTTAGATTAGGTTTGACGTAAGTTTCCGAGCTCAAGTTTTTAACATACGTCTGACCGCTGATGTTCGGAGACTTTTTCAAAAAGCTGTGTTCTGGGAAAAGACAGAATCTTGCTCCAGTGAGAGACGATGTAGAATTAAGTGATTTCTCATCGGTGGAACAATGTTCAGGTTTAAACGAGTTTAGAGGGGTACTCTTTGGCGCCAAAACGAAAGAGTCTGATTTGAGTTTACCTTCAAATGACAGACCCGGGCCGGGGGAGTTTTCTAAACTATCTTCAAAGACCGGTTCTAATACCGGCACGTTGTTAGGTACGACGTAAGTCTCTCGACGACTAGATAAGGGTACATCAAACAGCAGCTCTGGAACTATATTTTCTTTGCCACGGGACCCTCGGCTGTGGGTTGGTGCCACAATGACTATGTTGGGTACTTTTTTTGGAGACTTTCTCCTTTTATTTACAGGTGAGATGGTTTTCTTGGCGACCACCCGTGGTAAACCTTTTTTTGGTGGGGAAGCTTTTCGCTTTTTCTAGAATTATTGGCGTTTTTACTTTTGTGTCGCAGTTTTTTGTAGACATACCTTTTTTGGTAATATTGATTTTAGAGCAAGAGGAACTTCTCGTGGAGGACCACCGTAACTGAACCGAAGTGTCTGGCGCCAACTGCCAGCCTCCTGAGGGGTCCACGTCAACTCCAGCAAGACTTCTTCATTTGACTGAATGTGCTTTTGCGTCCAACTTAAGGAGAGTTGTAGTTCTTCGTCGGATTTTAACTGAACATTCACCTTGAAAAATTAAATCACTCGTTTATGTGAGTTTAAATTTATGTAAGACCATTACCGTCATTCTTTGAGGTGTGGGATTTTTCACGCATATTTGTTCAACGGCTGATTTCCCGACTTGAACATTTTCGAAAAACAGTTTGGGGTTGGCAGTAAATGGGGCCAAAGATAGAATCGCTGCTTTTTCTTCAGTCTGAACCTTCACCTTTTTCTCCGCTTTTTTTGGTGGTGAAAACTATAAAACCATTGTGAACTGGAAATTTTCATGTCCCAATTGTGCAACTTACTTGGAAGAACATGTTTAAATCACAATTAAACGTTTAAAAACTTATACGTCAGAACAGTTTAAAATTTAAATGGATACGACAGAACAGTTTAAAATTTAAATGGATACGACAGAACAGTTTAAAATTTAAATGGTTATCACATTACGATCACATACTCACAACTGTCACTTTTAAAATTCGAGAACCGTTAAACAGAAACAGCCACCCAATCAGCAAAAACTATGGCGCTGCAGTCGCGTTATCTATCTTTGTCTAACACACGTGGCTTCCTGGTTTCTTTGTCTCACAAATCGTAACGGCCGGTGAACGTTCAAAAACCGACGATTTGAAGTGCATTCTTCCAGGATTTTTTGATTTTGCCGATTCGGGAAAAAAATAAAACTCAGTCTTACTTAAATGTTAGTTTGCTTTACAATAAAAACTATAAACAAATATGCTGTTAGGAATATTTATACATGTATGTTTACTTAAAATATGTACACTGAAACAAAACTAAAACTAACGAAACCCGGTTTTGTACAACATAAAACTGCGTGGAAGTTGAGAACCTTACTCGACACGGTAAATTTAATAACACAGAAAAAACGATTACATCACTTCAGACAAGTCAGATCTGTACGCACGTCGGAAATACAAATTCAAATTTTCCACCCCAAGAAGTGGTTAAAAAACAAAAAATGTCATTAAAAGACCCCATTTGTTAGCTGTGAAAGTAAAGAAATACTTAAAGAATTCTTTAGAGCGTACAAATTTGGACGATCAACAAAAACAAAAGCATACATGCATAAAATTCGGTTACACTGTAACACTATCACGTCATTCAAACTAAATATCTTAATATTTAGGTTGGATATCTTGATGGTTATCCTTTGGCTTGATACTCAAAGTATGCTCCTTTTGTAAATAAGCTAGAACTTTTAAAAATTAAATCCACCCATTGGTACAGACTGATCTGAACTGAATTGATATTGTTGTTGTCCGGGATTAACCGACGGAGCTACGGTCGTGTCTTCTTCTTCTGTCCCGAAAAAGTGTTCAATAATGTCGAAGGCCTTTTGATAGATTTCCATATTGACGTGAGATTGCAAGAACTCGATTTTATCCAACCCTGTAAAAATTCGTCTTAGAAAAAACTGGGATTGAAACACGCAATTTTCGTACCATAACACTGCTCGATAAGAACCGCGTAGGGATTAGTACCAGAGTGATTCTTGGCGTCTTGTTCCCCGAGTCTGAGAATATTTTCTAATCCGTTAAGTGCCACTTGTACAATCTTCGCGTCCATCACCGTGAGTAGATCACAAAGAGGTCCGATGCATCCCTGATTTACTAAATATCTAATCTGATCGGGGGTCCCACCGCTGGTGGCGTTCGTTATAGCCCAAGCAGCTTCTTTCCTAGTTTTAAATTCAGCTTTACTCAAAATTTCTATTAGAACCGGAAAAATATTCGCATCTATGACTGCCTGAATCTGTTGTCTATTTCCAGCGGTAATGTTACTTATAGTCCAGCACGCCTCCTTCCGCACGGACTCTTTCGATGAAGACAACAAGTGATGCAGACAGTGCAGAGCTGAGCAGTTTAAAATGACTTGAGTTTGGACATCATCACCGGTCACTATGTTACCGACGGCTCTCAAAGCTGCAGAGATCACGTTGGGTTGTTGATGCATTAGAAGTTCCACTAGTTTTCGACAAACGCCGGCGTCGATTACAGCCTATAATGGAAATGGTCAGGTTTTTCCTAGTTAGTTTCCGGGGTGGAAATACCTGGATTTTCTCGTTGGGTCCATCAGATAGGTAGCTCAAAGCCCAGCACGAGTCGGCGAGGACATCTGGGTCCTGATGGAACAACAAACGGGCAAGGACTGGTAAAGCGGGAGACACTTTCGAGAAGTCTGGGGGCGGATTCTTGCCGCGACAGAGGTTCGAGAGGGCCCAGACAGCGTTTCTGGTCATTGTTAAGCGAGTCGATTTGCTAAGCAATCTAGAAAAACGTAATCTTTGTTACGAAAGTGATTTCTTATATCCTATCATCGTGGCGAAAAAAGTTCAGCCGCGATAAACCAAAGAGCGATTATGAATTTTTGTTAATTACAGATATAACCATATAGAATTGCATACGAATCGATTTGAATTAATTGATAGTGAATAAAGACATTATAATCTCGTTACCAATAATCGTTTGAATTGAATGTAACGTAATCTGCATTTATAGCTCTTTGTTAAACGTAATGCTTTCATAATTATGATATGCAGAATCTACTTACTGGAGAAGTGGAACCAAAATCCCTGAATCCAGAACGTGGTCTCTACATTCAGGTGAATCCCCTGCAATATTACCTAAAGCCCAGACAGCTTGTTCCTAAAAGCGATCTTATAGTGACACCCTTAAAGTGTTTAAAGCTCATACTTGCACATCCTCATACTGGCTACTTAATAGATGAATAAAAATGGGAACAGCTCCAGCTTCTATGACCATCCGCGTCTGTTGAGACGTCCCAGAGGCTACATTAGTCAACGCCCAAGCTGCTTCAAACTACAATAAAAGTGAGACCAAGCCGCAAAAAACAAGAAAATCACCTGAAGACTACAGTTGCTTGCATTCTGTAAAAATTCTACAAAACGTGGAATAATTCCAGTTTGTACAACTTCATCAATTGGTGGATTGGGTTCCTGGCTAAGCAATTTCCTAAATTTCTGTGTGGCATTGATTTGTTGTTCTACATCTGGGCTGTAGAGAGCCTGTACCATTTCTGGGGTAATCACTGGCGATAAGGGTGATAATATGTCGCTTTCCACCTAGAAATGAACGTTGCTACTGAAGAAATGTTCAAAGAGACATTTACCTGTAAGTCATTGTCTTCTGGCAGTAGCTGATTAACGTTAACATTTCGTCGTTTATTAAGCTGTTGCTCTCGTTTCTGTTTTCTTAGTTGTACTCCTTCTTCTTCTCGTCTTCGTCGCAATTCGACACTATCCAAAGCGGCGTTTTTATAGCGGTGTTTATGAGCTGATCCCGACATCTAAATCAAAGAATTGAAAAAATGAGTCTTTGCTGATACTTAAATAAGAAGGTTATTTCATTGATGAGTCAACAAATGCAAAATTATTGATTTTTACCGTGAAAGATATTGATTATGTTAACGCAACACACTTTTCGTCAATCATACATGAGAACGACCTCTAAAACGCAGGAGTGGCCAAAAATTCTTATAACCTAACCAGTCCACGACAAATAGAACATAATGAAGTCAGGTATTGAATAGCTGGGATATGGACGAAATAAAATTACCTTTTACAATGTCAGACAATATCCGTTTCATGCACTGCAGATGTTACAATAACAAATCATTTGATATTTGTCCACCACTCCGAATTTCAGGCACTACAATCAAGAATAAGAGTCAACCGACAAGAAATTGCAACGTGAAAATGAAAATTCTGGCATTCGGAAATCCAGACGTGATTTGCAACACTGCGAAATACGACAGACACTAAAATCCCTATTCACGCGCCACCATTACGTTGCCAAGAAATCACGGGCTCTATTAAAAAAAAAATGATGGAGACACAACGGCGCGTCTGATTGGTTGCTAGCGTGAAGGTGACCAATCAAATATTTTTTTGGATGGGGATCTTTTGTTCTTTTCCCAAATCCACTAGACGAAGGTTATCAATCAAAGGTTGGCGACTGTGATGACGAATGTCAAAGTTACGTCAAAATGTTTGCGAAGAGACTTTTAGGTTATGTACACAAAAAGAAATTTATTCCCTTGTCGATTACTCGAAAAATACAAACGACGTCTAGTAAGTAGTCACGACTCAACTTTTTGATACACACGTGGGTTATTTTAAACAGAGTTAAATCACGGTGAATATGAGTGGGAAGACCCAAAATCCCCAGATGAAGTGTAAGTCTCAAGAGTCACACCACGTTCAAACTAATTGCCTTTTCAGTGTTAACATCACGATTTGTATGAAAGACGGCAAACGATTTCCAATTAAAGGAAAAGTCGGGGACAATGTACTCTACTTGGCACATAGGTACAACATTCCCATGGAAGGGGCGTGCGAGGCCTCCTTAGCGTGTACGACATGCCACTGTTACGTAAACAGCGATCACGAACTTCCTCCACCTGAGGGTGAAGAAGAAGACCTGTTAGATATGGCTCCATTCTTAAAAATGAACTCTAGATTGGGTTGTCAGATTATTTTAACTAAAGATTTGGAAGGATTAGAACTAGAATTACCACAAGCGACTCGAAATTTCTATGTTGATGGTCATGTTCCTGAACCTCATTAACTCTGGAAATTTAGGGAAACAGAACTGAATATAATTACAATGTATATAGTTGGACTCAAGAAACCTTGGAGTAAGAGAGGAAGCAATAACTTGTAGTTATTTTATTGCAAATATTAGAAAAATAAAACATTTTTAAAAAAATCTCAAAATTATTTTTCTTTATCACCTTTCTTGCTTTGTTTTTGCTTGGGAGGAGCCTCTTTCCTACATGTTTTTACAAGGAATGCCAAGAAAGCCAACATAAGTACTCCCACACTTATCTGTAGCACCAGGGTGTTTTGCTGGATACCTGTAACCACCCTATCCACAAGCTCGTCACTAAAAAACAACTTTAAATAGTGTAAAAATCAAAGAACGTTTCTTACAATGGACTCTGAGGCACTGGAACTCTTTCAGGTTTCATGTTTTTGTACCAATCTTGAGCAAAAGAAACAAACGACGCAATGTCATACTTTTGAATCTGGTACCTATACATCTTCCCATGCCTAAATAGAATGAAAGTTGGAACTTGATTCACTTTAAATCTTGAGGCGGTGGCAGTGCTTGAAGCTTTGTTTACTCTAGCTACATTCATTCTGCTTTTTAATTGCGCCCCGACAGCCTCCCATCGCGCCGTCAACCGCTGGCAATCCACGCAATCCGTTGTATAACTAAGAAAAATAAAAATTACACCAATCCTTGCAAAAGTCTTGTGTTACATACAACATGACAAACCAATCGCCGGTTGTTGCTCCAGTAGCTACCTGTGTTAAATGCTCAAAAGTATCGTCGTTCAGTTCTTTAACAACAGGTTCTTTGTTGCTGAGGAATGTGTGCAGAATCAGTTCTTCTGAAGGAACATCTGAATCAAAAAAGTTATACTTTCATCATTATTAATTAAATCTGGTCTGTACCATTATAAAGTAGTGGAATACCATGTCTGAAAAATACCAACAATGGTTCCTTTGTGGGACTATACAGGCGGGTTAACTGGCTGTTGAGTACTTTGACTGTTGGAGCATTTAGCTGTTTTGTGAACTCCTCTTCTAAACTCGTTATTGTATTCTCAAAATTATCGCATTGGGGGCAGTTTTTGGAAGCTAAAAAGTCGACAAGTCACTAAATTGGATCATGAGCCTTGATTACCAACAAAAAAGGGTGACGACGTAGGTTTCAGACCGGATTAAATTCATTAGATCATCGTCTTGGACGGTTTTTACTGTGTATGCCCCTCGGATTACAAAAACAAGTAGCAAAAACTTGGTAAAATATAAAATTACAGTGTTCATATTGACAAATTTCGAGCCACAACACAAACTTCCACTTTCTGACACCTGTGACTTTTAACCTCACAACCTTAGATTAGTTAGAGTATAGATAGCCGACTCCTTCACTCTCATTTTGTTACCGAAACTAGCGCATTCTATAAAAATCGGGCCGTACTATTTTGAAGAGTCTAGACAACAACCACACCAAATGTGGTGTTTGTCTTTGCTAACTAAAACATTGGTTTTTGTCTTTGCTATTTTAAGAATAGGTTTTTATCTTTGCTATTTTTTCTTTTTATGGATTTGATAGAAATTAAAACAAAACAAAATATAAAATAAAAGTGTATATTAAAAAGTAATAAACGCAATAACAAGTACTGGAAACAATGAGTTATGATAACTGTATTAAAACATCCCAATTTTCAATACCTAATTCAAGATCATATGGTTCAAACTATACAATGATAAACTCAAAATATGATGATTAATCAATTAATTACTAAACAAACACGTTTTCAACAACTAAGAGAAAATGTTGAATAATAAAATCCACTTCATGTTTTAAAGGAAAAATTGTATGTTGGAAAAATGTATCAAATTCAATTAAATCTCCCAACGTATACATTTAAAAAGAAAAGCATAAACTAAAATATGTGAAAAATGGAGGTACACGCTGGTACTCCATATAAATTTAACAATATTTACATGTATACAAATACACTATCTGTGTAAGATCATTCGTAAGGATTGACCACAATCAACCCAAGTTAACAATTATTTACCAGGCCAAATTTAAAGCAGACAGTGGAAAAATTTTCAGTGTGCTTCCATAAAACCACTTTCAATCAAAATGTCCCAAGCAAACTTGGAGTTTTTGGTAGAATCGCCGATCCTGGAATTGTTAATCCGCTGAAGCAATATTAGTAACATTTCTGTCAGATGGAGTGCGTACTCTGAAAATATTGGTTCATATTAGATCGTAATATATTAAAATGATTTTCAGTCTTACTTTTTGGACATATTATCACCACACCCAGGAACACAACACCCTGTTCCTCCTGTAGTCATTTTCACAAACAACATTATAATGTTAACTTGGGTAATTAAACTACTAATTATTTACACTACACAACCTTATCACTACATTAAACACTAAACTAAAACGAAATTAAGAAAATACACAAGGAAATTCGGAAAACACTCTTAACGAAAGTGCAAAACAAAATGCAAGTGCAAATTTGCAGACTCTGCACAAATTTGAATTCCAAGAATCTGTCAACGACTGCTGCGCTTGAATTAAAATACCAAGCGCCACCTAGATCAGAAGCTGGAAACAATAATTTATGTTAAGGCCCGATTTTTATAGATGGAGGTAATGTAGCTGAAAAGTTCATCCTATGGAGTGCCCGTGCCTTGCTCACAACTTGGAAACTTTGAAACACCGGCGCGCCCCCGCGAGGTCACCATCTTATCCAATCCCAGTTGAAGACTTAAAAACACGTGACTACAACCAACCAATCCGCTCTCTTGTAATGACATTTTTGTTTTAAACTGTCAATCTGTCAAACATCGCGCAGCCATTTTGTCTACTTTGTGATGCCGGTGTTTATTATTGATTTGTGGACTTACAAGATGAGTGTATATTAGTGAGACAGTGTTGCGGGGTCCATTTAAAGACCAAAGGTCTTTAAAACCTGAGAAGGAAGAGGTTTCGAGACAGGTCAGTGGCTTTGCTTGGGTTCAAGGTGTAGACTTGGGCCCTGAAGATGCTCTCTGTTGTGGAGAAACTTTAGAGGAGGCAGAGGGAAAAGTCAATGATTTATTTAAATTAGAAGGTTCGATCGTTGTTGCTCCATACAGATTCGGATTAATTTATTTAGCCTCTTTTTACTCTCTCCCAGAATGTAAATTTAATAAAATGCTCTTATTTAGATCAGTTGAACCAAAATCTTTGTTTCTTATGGCCAACACTTACTTTTTTGTACTGTTTCTATGCATTTGTCTCTCACAGGAACTGCAACAGTTTCTCCACCATGAGTAAAAGAAGAAGAACTAGCTCCATCGCGAGCCGGGGCCAAGAAGACGACTCCTTGGACAGTCTGGAGGCTTCAACAAGCGGGGGTCCTCTCCGGAAACGCAGCAAAAAACTTGATCCTGTAATAGCCCCACTTTGCATATTGTCTTTGTCTAAGCTAAATCTTCTAGATGGAACTGTGCCATCAACTTTACGATTCCATTCGTAACCACAAAAAAGAGGACGGAACTCTCCTTTGTGACTCGTTTATTAGAGTGCCAAAACGAAGGCAAGAACCAGGGTATTACGAGGTCGTCACTAACCCCATAGATCTCCTAAAAGTTCAACAAAAGCTCAAAACTGAAGAGTATGAAGACATTGAGGATCTTCAAAACGATATTGAACTAATCGTGTCTAACACGAAAGCTTTCTACAAGAAGAGTTCTCAAGAGTACAGAGATGCTATGGATTTATGGGAGCTCTTTTTGACAAACAAACACAAGTACGTTTTGTTTGTTTTGTGGTATTTTTCTTAAGGCTGTATTTTAGGATTCTCAACACGAAAGACGAGGACGCGGATCCGAAAGGGAAAATTGTCCTCAGAGTCGGCCGACCCAGCAAAAAAGCCGGGACGCCCGTGGAAACTAAACAAGAACTAGACGAAGACACTTCTGAAAGCTCGAATTTTGATGAAGACAGCAGTTTATACGAAGAACTGTTCACAGCGATCATGACTGCGACGGATAATGAAAACAGACCTCTTCACACTTCGTTCCAGTTGGTCCCATCAAAGAAAAAGTACCCCGAATATTACGAGGTGATTGAAAGTCCGATTGATCTGAAGATGGTCGCGACAAAAATACAAAATGGTGAATACGGGAGCTTATTGGAGCTTGAAAAAGACTTGTTACTGATGACCAAGAACGCATGTTTGTTTAACGAGCCAGGATCGCAGATCTACAAGAACGCCAAAGCTTTGAAAAAGGTCATACAAACGAAAAAAGGTGAATTGGAACATGTCAAGGTTAACTTAGGAAAAGGAAGTGAAAGGATTCGGAATAAGAGATTGAGAGGCAGCACGTCTTTGTCGGCGGTGACGGCGGCGCTCAGAGACGAAGAGTCCGATGGGGACGGCGAAACCGAGGAGCAAATGGACGACGATGTATAAAATTTGGTTCATTTCTGGTTTTTGTTTCTAATTTTTTCCTTTCAGTCGATTGCCGACCCCGCAGACGCAGAAAATCCCCAATGGCAACTGTTTGAAGCTGTGCGTTCAATCTCTAATAACAGTGGCGTGTCCTTAAGCGAGCCATTTTGGAAACTACCTTCGAAACGATTTTACCCTGATTATTACCGTGAAATTAAAAATCCTGTTTCTCTAACTCAAATAAAGCGAAAATTGACGAATCATGGGTATGGCACTGTAAGCGAGGTAGCAGGTGATATGACAGTCATGTTTGAAAACGCGAAAAAGTACAACCAGCCCAATTCTAGACTCTATAAAGTAAGTTGTCGGTCTTTATAGCACCGTGAAGTTTATTCTTTGCTTTTAGGATGCAGTCAAGTTGCAAAAGGTCATGCAAATGAAAGTGCAAGAGCTACTTGACATAGATCAGGTAACATACAGAGTCACTAACAAAAACCGAAAGGTATGCTACTGCACTGCTTATGTCTCCATTCACCATTAACACTCTGTTTCATTTGTGGGTGTAGCGCGCTTACGTTGCTAACATCAGTCAGCTTGTTTCACCCCTTTCTGAACACATACTCGTGTGGATATTATACTAAATTATTTTTTTCCTCTTCAGGACACAGACAGTGAAGTAGACTCTGAAGTTGTTGTGCGAAAAAAGCCTGGGCCAAAACCAAAAAATACCCAGTTATCTGGGAACACCCCTCAAAGAGGTCGACCACCTAAAGATCCCATTCCTTTAAAAAAAAGACTGCATGCTTTGGCCAAGTACATGCTAGATTACACTGTTAGACTCTCTTTTTATTCTTAATTTTCTCCATACTAATCTCGAAGTTTTAGTGCGAAGACGGCCGGAAACCCATGTTGGGTTTCATGGAAAAACCTTCCAAAAAACTCTATTCTGAGTATTACGAGGTGATACAAGAACCAATTGACTTCCTAGAAATGGAAGCTAAAATCAGAGCGGATCAATACAGTTCCGAAGCTGACTTGGTCAAGGATTTCAAACTCATGTTCTCAAACTGTCGGCAGTTCAATGAAGAAAACTCGCCGATTTACGAAGACTCGCTCGTTTTAGAGAAATATTTGATAGACAAAGTAGGGCACACGGTGACTCCTGAGAAAAAAGAAAAAACGGTAGTTAGAGTGTAGGTTTTTTATGACACTGAAATTCCCCCATTCAAGTCTCTACTTTACAGAGTAAAACCACGTAAAATCCTTTCACCCTTGGAAAAAAATCTTAGAACGATGTACGACGCCATCAGAGACTACAGAGATGCTAAATCAAATCGACAACTGTCGATGATTTTCATGAAACTACCATCAAAAATTGTAAGTTTCCACTTGAAATTTTCTCTTCACGCTTAGGAGTTTTTTTAGGATTATCCGGACTACTACGAAGTCATCAAAAACCCCATCGACATGGAAAAAATCTCTCAAAAATTAAAAAACAACGGGTACGAAACACTCGAAGAATTAGTCGCTGATTTCATCCTAATGTTCGATAACGCGTGTAAATACAACGAGCCCGACTCCCAAATATACAAAGACGCGTTGGTTCTCCAAACTGTATGTCTACAAACAAAGTTACAACTGAAAGAAGACGACGACACTATTCCTGACGTCTCCGCGGCGGTCCAAGACATTTTATTAAATTTGTTTACGACAGTTTATAACCACCAGGATACGGACGAGCGCTGCTACACGGACTCCTTGGCGGAGCTACCGGAACACGATGAAATCGACGGGAAAAAGTAAGAACCATCCGGAATCTTCGGATCTTTAAACTTTTCTTTTAGAGTGCGTGCCGTCTCGTTGGACCTCATCAAACGCCGCCTGGACCGCGGTCTATACAAACGACTAGACACGTTTCAAGATGACATTTTCGCGTGTTTTGAGCGAGCTCGCCGCTTGTCACGTTCAGATTCCCAAGTTTTTGAGGATTCCATCGAGTTACAATCTTATTTCATCAAGCAAAGAGATGAATTGTGTAAGAGCGGGGAACTCTTGCAATCCCCGGCGTTAAACTATACTCTCATGGACTTAACATCCGCCGTGGAGTCGCTGCGTCAAAGTAAACTCCTAGAAGAATCTCTAGAGGAAGAGACGGAAACGCGCAGCTCGGACGACTCAATCATCAAAGAAACCAACATAAATGTCGGCGATTCTATGACTTGCAATCAACAGACTTTCAAAGTTGGCGAATTTGTTTATTTGGATTCGAAGGAAAAGGGTTGCGATCCTCATATTTTGTTGATTGAGAGGTTGTGGACGAATAACGGCCAACAAATGCTTTACGGGAATTATTATCTGAGACCGGCGGAGACGTACCACTTGACCACGCGGAAGTTCTTAGAGAAAGAGGTTTTCAAGTCTGATACCCACATCGCTGTTCCTTTGGAAGAGGTGAAAGAGCGATGTTGCGTTCTTAACATCAAACAGTACTTCACTATGAAACCTGAAGGTAATTTTTAAATTTCACACTTCAGATCTTGAGTGACTTCTTGCAGGCTACGAAGAGAAAGACGTTTATGTGTGCGAGTCGCGATACAGCACGCGTAGTCGCAGCTTTAAGAAAATTAAAATCTTCCCAGAGAATCCCAGTTTGAAATTGGTGGCTCGGGATGTTCCTTTAGAGCCGAAAAGAGTCGTTTCAGTTTTCAGAGAACGCATTGAGAAGCACAAAGATGAGCTGGCAGAGTTGCAAGAACAAGAAAAGTTGGTGGAGAAAGACAAACCCGTAAGTTTACAACTTTGCGTGGAAAACTAGTCTAATTTGGGATTTCAGAACGTCGTTGTCTACTCAAGTCTTGAAATTGACGATGGCAACACGTACTATGAGCAGTACAACACGATCTGCAGCGGAGTGGTTAAAACCGGCGATTTTGTCTACGTCGCCGCCGATGGCGGCCGGCAATTGATAGCTCAGATTGACAGCATCTGGGACACTAAAGAGTAATTTTCGGGGGTGTGTGACTTAAATAATTTTGTTTTTTTAGTGGGAAGTGTTACTTCCGAGGTCCGTGGTTCGTGGTTCCCAATGAAATTCCTCATTCTCCCAACAGACTGTTTTATAAGCAGGAAGTGTTCTTGTCGTCCATGGAGGACACGAATCCTCTTGTCAGCATTATGGGGAAATGCGCCGTGTTGGAGTTTAACGAATACATATCTTGTAAGTTGGAAGAAGTTTCAAGTTTGTGTCTCATGACGGAGTTACAGGCCGCCCCACTGAAATTTCTGAGGGTGATATTTTTATTTGCAACTCCATGTACGACGAGATTAACAGACAAATTCGCAAGCTGCCGGTTGAGGGGATTAAGAAGTTTTTCCACAGCAATTTGGTGACTGAAGATGAGATTTACTACTTCCCTAAGCTAATCAATCCTCCAAAGGTAAGCAACTTTAATCTTATCGATTTTGGATACTTGCTAATTGTTGACTTATTGGATTACTGAAACTGCAATGAAAAAATTATCACATTATCTCTTTCGCAATTGAAGTGAATCTCCCTTTTTTTAGGTCGGTGTCGACGCGACCCAAGTTCATTCCGATCTTGTCAAGTCTCACAACACGCCAATTCACATGGAAGTGGTAAGTTGGATAAACAAAGAACTAAAAGACGTTAAATTTTTTACTTGAAAGGAGGCTTCGCCTCAGTTAACCAAGATGAACGACATGGACATCCTCATGGACGATTCTTTGGATGGAGGACCTCCGTCTGTGGGTTCTGGCGAAATTCCAGTGGTGGTGTCCACTCCTGGAAACACTTTAACCACGCCAGTGACAAGCAAAAAGAAATCAAACAAGAACAAAGTCGTGACTGGGTACATTTTGTACTCTCGCGAAGTCCGAAAACAGGTTGTTCAAAACAACCCCGACTCCAACTTTGGCGAAATCAGCAGAATCGTCGGGAACGAATGGAGATCGTTACCAGCGAATGAAAAACAATCTTGGGAAGAGCGTGCTTCTAAGCTCAACGAAGAAACCAAAGCTTTGCTTTTGTTGGACGAGCAATGTGCGAGTCCAGCGCCACCAAATCCGGACACAGTACGTCCACAATTTTTCTCATGTTCTCCTCTAAATTAACACTCACTCACAGGTGTATGAGTGCTTGTGGGACAACTGCGATTACCAATTCGAGGAGCTGCAAGACTGTCTAGAGCACTGCATCAAAGACAAAGAATCGCAAGGCCACGTCCAGAGCTACTTTCAGAGTAATGCGGACGCGGAACTGCATTGTCAATGGAAGAACTGCTTGAGAAATAACAAGAAGAACGTGCAGCCGTTCCCGAATTTGGCGAGGTTGGTGCGCCACGTCAGAGATTTGCACATAAATAAAGGCAAAGGACGGATTGTGCCGCAAGGGGACCGCAGCAAGTACGTTGACGTTTTTCCAGGCAAAAATCTCGAGCAAGCAAGAGATTTTTGTTACTTTATATTATTGAAAACATTGAATTTTATTAAATAGGAACTTCGTCGGTAACCGCGTCATGCCAGTTTTACAACCGTGCGTTTCAACATCGGCGGAAATAATTGCCGGTTTGTTGGAGTTCTCTTGCATGTTCTGCAACAAAATTACGGAGCTAATGTCCTTAATTTTGCGTTGCAGTTTTAAGTGTGTAGATTGAGCCGTAATTTCGTTTTCTTATGTATTTCCTCCCATGTTTCTTGAGTTATCACTGCTTTTCTTAGAACGACGGAATTTTCAAAATTCGTTGCTTTGCCTGCATGAAGGGTTGAAAAATCGAATCGTTTTATGAAAAAGTAGTGGCATGACTAGATTACTGAAAGCGCGCCAGTGTCATTTACAAATATGTGTAGTTTTTTTAGTGTAATGCATTTTGATTTTTGATGTGGTAGGAACTTCAAGCCTTCCAGTAAACCTGCGGCTGTTTCACGCCCGACCCCTACTGCTACTCCCAATCCCCGTGAGTTTTAATTTTATTTTTTTCAGTTTGATCATTCATTATTCATGAGTAGTCGGTGGTGGTAGTTAGAGTTTGTAGCATGCTAGGTTTGAAGATTTTTTTTTAATTTAAAAATTCATTTTTATCGGAATAGCTGCTAGCAGCACCTTTAATTCAACCGCCGGATCACACTCGACTATAAGTAACGCAGGTAATCATCTCATCTCATCATCTTCTCTTTGTGTTAAACTTTTTGCTATTGCTACTTTTTTTATTTAGCCAACTCGACGACGAACGCTGCGAATAATGCAGCGGCCCAAAAGCAAGAGCCGATCTTCATTACGGTTCCACCGAGGCCCCAAAGAGTGCTCCACTCTGAAGCTTACATAAAGTAAGGAAAAGAATAAATTGAGGGGAGACTTGATGGGGTGTTTTTAGGTACATTGAGGGGCTCCAGGCGGAGAATAAGCACGTGTCTCAGTGGGAGAGGAACCTGTGTGCCACTCAAGACACTATCCTAACTCCTGATCAGGATAAATTACAGAATGTCACAACTTGGTTGGGTAAAAAGGCGGATCAACACGATAACGTACTTGCAGCTCTGTGGGCACTTAGAAACAGGCTGCTCCGAGACACGTTGGGGTTACAAAGATCTGCTTAATTTTGTAGTATTCACGAGATTTCGTAAATAAAAGTATTGTAATGAGAGCTGTTTTTCAAAAATAACGCCAAAATGACAACAGATCCCGATTTTACCGACATAAAAATAACCTAAAAAGCAACGTAACATCAAAGTTTAAAAGCTAAATTTACGTGATTATATGCGAATTTTGTGGGGTAAAACGACAATCGAACGAAACTCTACTTTACCATGTCCATCGCAATAATGGAATGCGGAGATTTCAGTGAGTTTCAGGTGAGTAATCAAAGGTCGAAATTTGAGGTTATGTGCTCCCGTTAACGTGAGCGACAAGCCGGTGCCTCTAACAAAATACACAATTTATAGGATGCTTTGAAGAACATGCGTAAAGTGGATGATCTCATAATAAACACACTAAACGCTGCAATACCCACAGACTCTTTTCACCCGGACGGGGAATCGGCGTGTAAAGACTTGCACAAAAAAATTCAAGAAGGGAACGAAACGAGGGCGAGAGTAATCAAAAAATGCATAACCGTGAGTGCTGATAGAGTAAAGCAACTGAAGGAGAAAAAGGAAGCGAATGCAGAAGATATTTCATTGTCTAAAGCACTAAGATCAGAACAAACTAAAGTGAGTTCTAAAGGGGGGTGGTTGATTTTAACTTACGTTGATTTCCAGTTGCGCATGCTGCAAGTGGAGCTTTCAGTTGAAGATTTAGTACAACAAAGGACTGCCAAGGTTTTTACCGAGAAATGTAGGAAATATTATAAGCCGCTATAGCGGGGCCCCATCAAGTAGTCAGGATATGTAATGAATACAAATTTTTATACCACGTTTGTTTTTTTGTACAAACGTCTGTTTAAGAAAAGAAACTGTTACAAGTTGTTTTATTTCAATCAAACACTTTTTAAGTTTGTAAAAACGATTATATTTGATCATCTAATTTTGAACATATAGCGTCAGGAAAATACGATTTTTTCAATATAAATACGTTAATATTAAATTACGTTTTATTTCAAGACGTATTTCATTCTAATAAATGCAACTAAACTGAGTATAATCAAAAGGTGACTAGAACTTACATTACTTTGGTTTTAATGAGTCACTGAAAACAATGTGATGTTAACTGAAAAAAATCTAAAACTCGATTGAATTTAGCTGCTCTTCTTTCACTGAAAAAGCGTTTCACATGAAACTACTTTCCAATCAAACGTAAAAACAAATAAGAAAAAGGAACGAAGTACGTGCCTTAAGTAATTCGTATTTGCTCTAAAAGTGATTTTATGATTACTTTGTTGCAAAGTACTGAGTATTTCTTTCATTGGAAACGTAAATGGCACAATTAGGTATTCGTTTTGGTATCAATATAACTCTGAGTTGCAGGATTTAAGAATTGGTGCTGTTTTCCCTACGTGAGTGAACTAATTGGTTAATATAACTAACTGGGCAGTGGTTTTGGACAATTCATAAGTTACACTGATTCTTTAAGTTAAAACATACAAAGTCACTTTGTAGTTGTGTGCATTATGAGACATTGAGATTCTCGAAAATCCGTCTAAAAAAACAAACAAAAAATAGTAAAATTCTTAAAAAATGCACCTCTACCGTTTGAGTAGTGTTAATAAAAATAATTATCAAAACTTAAGCAAGTAAAAATGTCAAAAATTAGCAGGCTTGTATAAATACCCTACATTGAAGTCCTTATTGACTGTAAATGCCCTGAACTATTCGCGAAGATTGAGACAAGTCAGTTCAGTCATCAATGATGAGAAACAAAATAAATAATACATTACATAAGCAAGCACTTGCGTTGCCGTCTTTTTTGCGGTTCAGGTCGTAAAACGGCTCTTACCGCCTCATCAAACACCTGTTTGAGCCCCCTTTGCGTCAAGGCCGAGCATTCCATGTACTTGACCGCCCTGATTTTATTCGCCAACTTCTGGCCTTGTTCTCTCTTGATGGGACTCAGTCCTTGATCCGCGAGCGCATTAAGAGTCTCTCGGTCGTCCCTTAAGTCTATTTTTGTACCAACCAGTATCATAGGCGCATCAGGACAGTGATGTTTAATTTCTGGATACCATTTGGAAGTAACATTTTCAAACGACGATGGCGATGCTACACTAAAGCAAATGAGGAAAACGTCAGTCTGTGGATATGAGAGTGGCCTCAGTCTGTCATAATCCTCTTGACCTGCTGTGTCCCACAAACCTAAACTAACGGAAATTCCATCGACTACCATTGGGGCGGAATAGTTATCAAAACTAAAAATTAAGAAAAATTATGGGAGCTTGGAGCTACTCTCTAGATACTAACACTGTGGGGACGTACTCTCCCGGAAAACTATCTGTCGTGTAAGATATGAGCATGCAGGTTTTTCCGACTGTGCCATCGCCTACGACTACACACTTAATGGGGCGACCCGATGACATTCTTGCTCACTAAAAATAATGACAAAGCTTCAATCTAACCTCAATTGAAAAATGGGCTGGGTCGTCTAACCTACCACGCTTACCTTGCACTTCAAGTTTCTAAGGGCTTCACAGATAACTTCGCGGAGGTTCAGAATTGTTGCAATTTTGTATTTACATAAATATTAAAAAATTAATAATTCTTTTCTTGCAAAATATTGATGATTAAATGTCAACTATATGTCAAACAGATGCCAATGTCCGTAAATGTCATAGTTGTCAAACTCGCAGAGACATCTTTAGGTGACGGCTCGAATCCTCCCTAATCAATATACGGGGTGTCCCATGGAGTTTTTGGTACCCCGTTCTCCAATTTCTTTTATTATTTTTTTATTGTTCATCAATTGCAATTGCAATTGCATTGTCTAAAAAATTAAGAAAATAAATAACTTAATTTTTAATAAAAACTATAAACTTTAAATCTTAAAGTCTGCTTTTGTTCAAACACAACTCAATTTTTTATTCTTAACTGTTCCATAGTATTATTTATGATTAAGAAAAAACACAAACAATGCACGAACGGAAATAACTTGTTTTAAATTTAGACAATATGTGCTTATCTTTCTGATTTTATTTATTACCTATTGCAAATACTAAGAAAGATACCTATATAACATATAAGTATATTGAAGTAGATACAAAAATCTTTATTTTATCGATAAGATAGAGATGACAGGCAAGGACAACGGCGCGTATTTCAGTAAATAGTGACTACGAAAATAGTATGGTTCGTAAATATTCTCTTTTAGTTCAAATTTTGTTACTTCTTACAGAAGGAAGTCTTGTAAGTTGTGTCGTGATCTACTATTATTTATTTGCGCTTTTATATGGAGTCAATAATTAAAAGTCAATAAAATAAAACCGATAGGTAAAAAACAATCATTTTTATTACAGGGAGACGAAAAATTATGTAGATTTATGAACCCTCGTGAAGGAATCCGAATTGTTGATCGCAGTGCATGGAACGCTTTGAGCGGATTGTACTGTTATAGCTACCTCAATAAAACATTTTTAAAATTTAAATATTATACAACTAAAGAAGTGAATATCAATGGCACCATAGTGAATGGCACATCGGTATGTCTGTACCTCACTCTAATTACCCCATAATTGTTTTTTTTTAATAGATCGACAACTCAACGTATTTCTTGTACGACTACAAGGATCCCATCGCTTTATCCTACATAAGATCTTCCTTTCGCGAAGACTACCTCTTCCAAAGATGGATGACGTGCGCTCGCGAAGCTGAAAACTGTTGCGACAACCTCATGACCTCAGAAAACATTTATCCAAGTCTGTTTTTGTCTTTCTTTTAAACACAAACTACCACTTCGATAATTTACAGCTAGTGAATACTCTTGCCCTGCAGTCTGGGACAGTTGGGCATGTTGGCTCCCAGCTAAAGCAGACACTGTGTCGAAACAACTTTGCCCAGAAATTACGTTTTCTTCTCCGAGTAGAGCGTGTGAATGTACGTAAGAAACTTCTTCAAACTCCGAACTAACTAATTCTTTAGTACAGAGTGAACGACAATGCTTAGCAGAAGGTGGTTGGGCCGAGAGCACTAATTACAATGTTTGCGCGTGGGCCTCAGTTCTCCGAGACCGTCTCAATTTCCATGTCATTTTTCTAGCAGTCACAGCATCACTCGCGTTTCCTGCAGTGGTGATTTTCTTCGCCTTTAGCAAATTTCGACAAAAACTGTTGTTCGTCTTGCATCGAAATCTAATCGTGGCGCTTATTATAAGAAGTATCTTTACTATTATGACCAAGGAGATGATTCTAAAAGACGATTTGATTAGTGTGGATGCTGATAACACCATGATGGCGAGAAACTCCATAGATTGCAGAGTTTTGGCGTTCTTTGAAAACGTGGCAAAGAATGGGATTTTTGCCTGCATGCTCGTTGATGGATTTTATTTGCATCAGACCATCGTACGACCATTTGCCACGAAACCCAGCTCTGTTATGCTGTACATCGTTGTTTTGGGTATGATGAGTAGAACTTGCGACTTGGTTTTAGTTTAGTTTTAGTTCTTTCATTGGTACCGTCTTTGATTTGGGCGTTGTTGAGAGGTATTCATGGCGGGGCAAACTGTTGGATGGTCGATAACTCAGGGGATCAGTGGGTCTCCGATGGGCTACGATTTGCAATTTTGGGAGTTAACACCCTTCTTTTGCTGGACATAATTAGAGTTTTGATCATGAAGTTGAGAAAAGATGGAATCTCACAACAAGCTAGGTAAAGAAACGTGTATTTTTGGAAAAAAGTTGATTTTTCTTTTCAGAACGACTTTACGCATAACTCTATTTTTGATTCCTCTGTTTGGGATTCATATTATAGTCACTGCAAACCGAGACATGGTGCCTGATAATTCATGCAGTTCATTGGATGTTTATTACTATTTTACCTACGCTCTGGAAGGTATCCAAGCGATCGCAGTTTCACTGTTGTTCTGTTATATGAATTCCGAGGTTTGTAATGTTGTTGACCAATATCAGAATTAACTAAAGTTTTCAGGTTTACGAGGAGTTGAGAAATGCGACAAGGAAAATTATGATTCGGTTTGAAAGTCCCGAAGCAAAATTGCGAAGAAGACCAACGACGGCGACAGTTATGGAAACAATTCCAAACTAATTTTTTTATAAACTGTTATTTATATCAATATCAAGCAATTTTTTACTGTGTCGTTTCATTTTCATGACCTCTACAGGTGTCCGGAAAGTCGCGCACCACCGTGAAACTGTATCATCGGACAATGCCATAGGTCACCGGAAAAATGTTAAAAAAAATCCATGTCTTCAATTTTTCGAGATATGGATTAAAGAGGCAAAGTTTGATGCGAAAATTAGCGATTTCTGTGCAATAATTTTACATTTACATAAATTTGTTACCTAAAAGATATTTTGCGCAAAGACATGGTGCAAAGTGTCAGTGTGGCATCGTTCACTTGAAACCATAGTTACATTACTCGTTCATGAGCCGACCTGAGTTACGAAAACAATACAACAGCAACGTTACTATGGCTTTGAATACTAGAAATTTAAATTATTGGAGGAAAAGTTCAGCAATGTTGCCATTTTCCTAATTTTCTTTTGGTCTTCCTGCGAAAACAGAGAGTCTGGAATTTTTTTGGTACTCTGGAGGACCACCAAATTATACCCTTTCAAGGTGGTGCGCCACTTTCCGAACACCCTGTATTTTCCTATTTAATTTGCGAATTGTATGTTTTTATAATTCGATTCGATATCTGATCTTACCAGGGAAATCTGGTCGCTATTATCAGATTTCATCTAAGTTTTTGTTTCGTTAATTTGTATTACACGTTCCAAAGCGTGGATATTTACATTTATTTCAGTAAATTAATTCCTATGATTCGAGTACAACACTCATAATTATTTGAAATAAAATCACAAGATTTTTCTGATTGATAAGATACAATTCCAGAAGCTTAGTCAGTGTGACTGCGGCTCAACTTGGAGTGACATTGCAGAGTATTTGCTCTGATAAAAAGAAACGACTCTCTGTTATTATTAAAAGATTAGAGAGGAAAACGTTGGTTTAACTGGTTTCCTAGAATTTCTGTTTAAAATATTGTTTCATTCTATGATTAAAGTCTAAAACTTTAGTGTTTTTCTCTCAATTTTTTTCGTTTTAAATGCACGAAAAAAATGGTGGAGGCGCCAGGTTTTCGGTTGCAAAACTTTATTTATTTTATTATTACCTTTCGCTTCCAGAACGAAGAAAAGTTATGCCTTCTCAAAGAGTTTTTTCTCGATGTATCTTCATCTACTGGACGGGATATTATTGTTACCTTTTTACAAATAAGTTTAGATTAACCGAATTTAGACCCAACTTCAAACAAGAATCTATTCCGACAGCGGATTGTACAAAAGAAAAAACAGTCCCGCTTGCTAATGTAAGAAGTTCACAAATTTCTCCACTTACCGAAAACTTATTTTCAGCTCGAAGACGAATCTTTTTATTTACATTACAACGACAATGATTCAATCCAACACATAAAAAAATTGTTTAAAACCGATTACTTCTTCAAAATGTGGGAAAGTTGGGTTGCCGAAGCCGCAGAGTGTTGCGACAACGAGATGACAAACTCTAATATCCAAGTTAGTTGTAAAAATTTAGTTTCGTTCGCTCATTTATTTTTAGGTGTTGAATTTCCGTGTCCCATGGTCTGGGTTGGACTTGCTTCCCACCCGCTAAAACGCAATAATTTCAAAGAAAACATGTGCTTTTTGAGAGGTTTTAGACCTTTTTTGGTGTTTGATTTTGGGCAAACAGCTAAATTTGTAAGATTCTGCTTTGCTTTTTAAGGCCAACTGCCCTGGCCCAGAAGTAACTTTTTATACTTTACTGATGTTTACTGATGTATATAAAGAGGAAAGAAATGGTTATAAAATTTCAGATGCAGTCGGAATTAAAGAATGCCTACAGAAAGTTTGTTTTGTTTTTAGCGTAGCGATTTGATGTTCATCTGCATAAAGAGACAAACTTCAAAAAGAAGTCCACCACTATGTAGAGAGCTTAGAGAAATCGGCAACATGAAATTGCTTGTTTATTGTGTGTATTTATTTAATTCTTGTTGTGTCACGTACATTTTTTATTCCAACTCAAATAAAAGTTACTCATTACTATTTATATTTTTTTCAAAGTCATCGATAATACTGATAAAATTATAAATAGAGGAATACCTTATCTAAAGTTAAGGTGAACACAATTAGCAACTTGTTACACAATAAAAATAACAGTTTTAGTCATGATGTCATAAATTTTTTGACGGAAAATCTAACAATAAGAATGAATTCTTAGCCAAAAAATTGCGAGAAAAACGACGGCCAAAACCGTTTTTTTAATCTGTCGTAATGTCCGAAACATTGAGCATATATTGTTTCGAACCTTAAAAAATTTGGCACTCTGGCAGCAACACAAAAATTCAAAAGTTGTTTGTTGACGTACATTTAAAATTCGCTTAGTTTTGAATTCAGCGTGACATTCTGCGTACAATGAGTTCATATAACATGAGTTTTCTCTACAAATAAACGAGATATTGATCAAATTCTGTTGGGATCTCTGTGGAGTGATTTTCAATAAATTTGTTTGAGAGAACACGACGTTTAATATCTTTGAGTTATACATCAGTCCAAAGAGCAGCTGAAAATCTATGAACTGGACAAATTTCAGAACGGTAGGTGTGTTAGTTTACAAGTGGCGATCAAAAAACAAAAAATTGAAAAAATTGTATCGATTGAATTGCCAAAAAATTAAGCATCGAATTTTGAGTATTTAAGAACTAATTCTAAAGGAGCAAACCCAGAGAAAAACAATGGCGCAAACCGTTTTATAATATTTGTCGTAGTTCCGGAGATATTTAGCTGTAAAAATTTAAAAAATTAAAACTGTTTGAATCTTTAAACGGCCTTAACTTTGAAATCTGTGCAAAATTCTACGTAAAATAAGCCCTAACACGCAAATTTGTTCTAAAAATAAGTGAGACATCGTTTTAGTCATAAATCCTTATTAAACACTTTTTTCCTGATTTTTAAAAAGGATAATGAAGGTAGCACCTACAGAAACCTGTTACAATTATTTAAACAAATTTTTAAAACAGGAAGGAGAAGAAAGAATACATAAAAATTAATGGCGCGTTATCCTTCGTCTTTAAAGTAAAACTGGTATTATTTGCTGTTCAAAAATATTTATGAAGGCAAACGGAAAAAAATGCTCAAGGTAATTCCGTCTTTGGCAATGTAAAGCAAATTTAGCTTGAGTTTTTTCTCAGTCGTCTTTGCATAAGAACCGCGAACCGACTGAAATGAATACGTCGTTCATTTTATACTTTTCACTGTTAATTTTCCAAGTGTTATCTCAGACTGGAAGAACGTCTCTGGATGACTTTTTGGGACTTTTTAGAATTGGAAGAAAAGTCCTCTTCGAAGTGGTGAACGAACAAAACAAGTCACCCCTCAGAGAATCGGTTGGTGGTTATAACCACATGAACAATCTTAATTTTACATTGTAGAAACTCCAAGAACGCATTCCAAAGTCTCGGCCCTTTTTCTGTGATGTTGCGACAAGCAAAAGTGCCCAAAAACCTGAATCAGTTCATCAATTAAAACCTGGAGACATCGATGTTGTTGCGGCTCTGGGTGACAGCCTAACTGCAGGTTTTGGAGTAACTGCACTGAATATTTTTGAGACTGTTTTACTGGAGGAACGGGGGAAATCGTTTTCTATAGGTAAACAATATTTTTGTTTTTTGTTTTCTTATCTAATGTTAGTATGCAGGTGGTGAAGGCGATTGGAGAAATGTTACTACGTTACCGAACATACTAAAAGTTTTTAATCCAAATTTAGTCGGATTTTCTTTAAAGAATTCCTTATCGATGGATTCAGAGTCACAACTAAATGTTGCGGAAGGAAATGCGATTTCAGCGGACATCCCATACATGGCTCGACAACTTATTAAAAGAATAAAATCGGATAAAAGAATTAACATAAATGGAGACTGGAAAATGGTAACGATTTTTATAGGAGCAAACGATTTTTGTACCCACATTTGTTACTTGGACGACCCGTTCTTAAGCTTGGAGAACCATAAAAGAGATTTGATTGAAACACTGCGAATACTTAGAAATAACTTACCGAGGACTTTTGTTAACCTGATACCACCGCCTAGTAATTTTTCAACTCAAAATAAGCACCGATAACTTAACCATTTTTTCAGATATTAGAACTTTAGTGGAACTGAAAATTACAGATTCTTTTTGTGATATCACTCACCTTTTCGAATGTCCCTGTTTCTTCGGGTCTCAGTTTGCTGCAAAAAGAAGTATTCTTTACAAAGTGATGGTTCAGTGGCAAGAACTTGATGTGAAAATAGGAAATCTTCCGGAGTTTGACACTGACGATTTTACAGCGGTTGTTCAACCGTTTACACTAAATTATACGTTTCCAGTTGTTTCAGGAAACGTGGCAGATCTTCGGTACTTTGCCCCAGACTGTTTTCATTTTAGTCAACGAATGCATGCGAGAGGTAGGTGCTGCATTTTGCTGTTAAAAGCGAGCCGAAATGTTTTAGTTGCAAACGATCTGTGGAATTCTATTATGGAGCCCGTTGGTAACAAACCTTGGGATGGACAAGAACTGTTTAAAAAATTTAAGTGTCCTAGCAGTGAGCGTCCTTACATTTTTACGAGAAGAAATAGCATTTCGTGACATGTTTAGCAAAAGAATTTTTGACTGATTTTTATACAAGACTACAACCTGTTATGAATATTTTAAACAGAAGAGGGAAAATTATGCGGCGTTGTGTTGAATATAAGTGAATGATCAACCAGTAGTCAATAAACATTTTTGAAAACTTATTAAAATAATTGTAATCCGCCATTCGACCTTCTAAAAACTGGACTAATTTTTGCAGGCTCTAGAAAAAGGTGAAGATACGTAATTAAGAAATTACGTATTAATCTCTTTGTTAGAATCAGTTGTGTTCCGACTTTTAAACGAGACATTTGTTTCGACAGTTTGTGCTGCAGATTGCTGTTTTGTGATAAAAATTGGCAAGGTAGGTGGTCACCATCTTCATTTACACATTTTGTAGGGTTTTCTGTTTAAAGAAACATTAGGCGCGTTCAATTGTACCAAATTGCAAAACTGTAGAGCGCCAACTGCATCGCAAAATGAAGAGTCCAGCGAGAAGACATTTCTTTTGATTGTTATAAGCTACCAATTAACATTTATAAAGCTAGTTTAAAGATTTGTCATTTCATGTAAAGCTTTTGAAACAGATATTAAAGAATCACAACTGCACCGAACGCAACCAATAAGTGACTTGAGGGACGTTTTATATCTTGTCTATCTTGTTAGTGAACAAGTTTTAAATTTAAAAAATAATAATAAAAGTCGTGAATTGAAATTTTTTTACAAAGACATCTAAAGAGACTGAAAGATATCTTTTCGGATTTTTCTGAAGTGTGAATAAATAAAACTTATTCAGTCTTGATCTACTGGAACGATAGAAGTGGTGGAGGCGCCAATAATCAAACGCTGTTCAACATTATACTCAATTTATTATTAAACCTTCGAAAATTTGGCCCCTTGGCCAACTCAACTCAAAATTATCATGTTTTTGGATTCAGCGTGAAATTCTGCGTAAAATGAGACCCAAATTTGTTAAGTTTGCATAATAAATAAACGAGGTATTGGCCAAAAACTGTTTTGAAAACATTATTTTAGGGTAATTTTCAATCAATGTTTTCGAAATGAAAACGACGTTTAAAAGCATTGAATTACACATCAGTCGAAAGAGGAGCTCGAAATCTATCTACTGGCCCAATTTGAGATCTATCGGACAAATAGTTTACGAGTTATAGCCAAAAATAAACAAAATTAAAAATTTTCATCGTTTGAGTCGTAATTTTTTTTCGCGAAAAATCGACTATTGAATTTTGGGCTTTTGAGAACACTTTCTGACGTAAAATGAGCCGAGAAAAACGATGGCGCAAACCGCATCTCAATATCTCAAATAGTTTCCGAGATATTTGAATTTAAAAATTAGGAAAAATGAGAAAAAATGAAAATTAACTTTCCGAAATTTTGATCGGCCATAACTCAGTTATCTGTTGTCGGATCTGAACTTAAATCCCAGATTTGAAATCTGCGTGAAATTCTGCGTATACTGATGTATAAAAACTCAAGTTTACTCTAAAAAATAAGCAAGATATCGATATCAGAAGTTTAGCCATAGTTTTAGTCATGAATTTTCGAGAAAATTTGCAAATTTCGTTTGAAGATAAATCAAAGAACTGTTTCTTATGTAAAAAATTGCGAAAAAAACGATGGCACAAACCGCATCTCAATATCTGAAATAGTTTCTGAGATATCTAGCATGAATTGTTTCGAACCTTCGAACATTTGGCCCTCTGGCAAAAATCCAAAATTTCAAACGGCCATAACTCGGTTATTTGTTGACAAAAATTAAAAAATTATCATGTTTTTGATATCCAACGTAAAATTCTGCGTAAAATGAGACCCAAATTTGTTAAGTTTGCTTAATAAATAAACGAGGTATTGGCCAAAAACTGTTTTGAAAACATCATTTTAGGGTAATTTTCAATCAATATTTTCGAAATGAAAACGACGGTTAAGAGCAGTGAATTACACATCAGTCGAAAGAGGAGCTCGAAATCTATCTACTGGCCAAATTTGAGATCTATCGGACAAATAGTTTACGAGTTATAGCCAAAAATAAACAAAATTAAAAATTTTCATCGTTTGAGTCGTAATTTTTTTTCGCGAAAAATCGACTATCGAATTTTGAGCTTTTGAGAACACTTTCTGACGTAAAATGAGCCGAGAAAAACGATGGCGCAAACCGCATCTCAATATCTCAAATAGTTTCCGAGATATTTGACTTTAAAAATTAGGAAAAATGAGAAAAAATGAAAATCAACTTTCCGAAACTTTGATCGGCCATAACTCAGTTATTTGTTGTCTGATCTGAATTTAAATCACAGATTTGGAATCTGCGTAAAATTCTGCGTACACTGATGTATAACAACATAAGTTTACTCTAAAAAATAAGCAAGATATCGATATCAGAAGTTTAGCCGTAGTTTTAGTCATGAATTTTCGCGAAAATTTGCAACTTTCGACTACTGGAAAATTTAAAAACTATTTCTTATGTAAAAAATCGCGAGAAAAACAATGCCGCAGACCGCATTCCAATATCTGGAATATTTTTCGAGATATCGAGCACGAATTGTTTTAACTGACATATTGACAAAAAGAATTTCAAGGTGACCCAAGATCAAACAAAAAATCTTTTGCTAAAATTCTTAGTTTTGGTGATTTTAGTGCAATAGCTATAAAATTTCGAGAAGTTACTATATTTGAGTCATGCAGCTCCTGCAAAAAATTGTAAAATTGTAGAGTAAAAGATATAAATTCTAAAAATTTTAATTTAGAAGATTCAAGAAACATTTTACATTCTTCACAAAATTGAATTCTTATGCCACAGCTATGAAATTTGGGGTACTTACTTTTTATGAATAATATATTAACTTTACTAAATTACAAAATCGTAGAGCAATAGACACAAATTTTAGAAGTTTTTATTTTTTTTCCCTGTATTAAAATTCGTAATTTTGATAATTTCAGTGCAATAGCAAAAAGATGATGGAAAAATTTCCAACATTTTTCACAAAAATTCGTAATTTTAATAATTCTTATGCTACAGCTACCCGAAATTTAGGTAAGTTACTTTTAATGAATAATGTATTAACTCTACCAAATTGCAATTGTAGAGCAAAATATGTACACAAATTTTATTTTTAAGACTATTGTAATTTCTAATTTTAGTAATGTTAATACTATACTTATGAAATTCAGGAAAAGGAAAGTCGTGTATTAACTCTACCAAATGGCAAATATGTGGAAGGAAAAACACAAATTTCAGAATTTTTTTTTGAGACGAAACAATACAACATACGACAAAAAACGTAATGAACCGATGTTAAAAGACAACACTAAAAATTCTTTATTTGCTTGGTTTCTCTTTCCACCGTCTCTTTGTTGTTAACAGAAAAAATGATATCAAACAATTGCTTAACCCTACAAGAAGTGAAAGTGATGATTCGGCAATAGAAATATCGCAAATGCGTCACCCCACTTCAAAATTGGGGGGCACAGTGAAGACATTTTTTTTTGTCATCTAAGTTGGACTCCACTCTTAGAACAGTGCGGTGTAATAATGAAAATTAAGTGAAGATAAGCTCTGCAATGTTGTGACAATACAAATTGTGTCTTGAAATTAGGGTAAGTGACTTTTTTTTGGAATTTTGGCAGTGTCACTAAATAGAAAGTAAAAAAAATATTCGGAAGATGTATGTACATACATCATCTCTCTTTTTATGATTACCATAATTGCTATTGTGAGCCGCACCAGGAACCCAAATTATCTTACTCAATCAACATTATAAAACTTTTGTAAATTTCCACGACAATCTTACCTGGATTCAAAACTCGTGCTTGCTAACCCAGATCCTTATTTATTGTGCAAGCACCGTAAAGAATAATAAAAGACTTCAAATGTGACTATAATAAAATTTTACCACGATTGATTGTCTTCTTATTTATTACACAACTTTTCCATCAATCTAAAGGCTGTGGGTGGAATTGCCGCAATTAAATCATAAAAAATTGGTGTAAATAAATTGTTGCAGGAACAAAAATGGTCTTCTTGGTCTTCGTCATCTTATCTTTAACCGTCTTGACTGGAAGCAGCGAACTTGAGGAACGCGATTTTTTCAGTAATGTGAGTCGGAAATGTCAATTACCAAAATTAATAAGAAACGCCGAAACAAGATCACAAATTTGTTGATCTGCGATGGGTCTTTGTTAGTAACCTTGCGACGGGTTTTTTTCTTATATAATCATTTCATAACGCTGTGATTAATCCTGACCCAACTGGGTTTTTTGGTACATTTCATATCCGTTTTCAAAAGAAAGTAATACATACTATACTTTAGTAGGTATGGTAATGAGTTATTACAAGTTCCATCAGCGTCTTTCAGCTAATATTATATTCCAAGTCGTACTCAAATTAGCAAACAATGCCAGACACGCGTCTCGACTATTTTCACCAATTAAATTTCTTAGCCACATGTCAAGGCAACACGTGCGCCCTATTTGAAACCTCACATTTTAGAGCACCGTTCTTCGCTTCCCTCGGGACACTAGCAGCATCCGAAGACAAACCCCCTTCCCTCCATCCTTCAAGTTTCCCTGTTCTAACACAATTCACGGAAGATCCCCTACTAAACCAACAAATGTCCATCGTCTTCGACCTGGAGATATCGACGTTATCGGTGCCATGGGCGACTCACTAATCGCAGGGAATGGCGCACTTGAAGAATGGGCGTTGGGTACTATGATCGAGTACCGGGGCGTCTCCTGGTGTGCAGGTTAACAATTTCTTTCCCCAATTCCTCCGTGAAACACTTTTTTCAGGCGGTCAAGGCTCCTGGAGGGAGTTTTTGACCCTCCCAAACATCCTCAAAGAGTTCAATCCGAATCTAAAAGGCTTCTCCACCGGAACTGGTGAATTCTCCTCACCTCACTCTCAGCTAAACGTAGCGTTTCCGGTTTCTGCAGACGCGGATGCTTTAAAGCAAGCGAAAGTTTTAGTCAACAGAATTAAAAAGAACCGGAAAATTAACTTCAACGAGGACTGGAAAATGGTGACAATTTTCTTCGGAGCTAACGACATTTGCTCGGGACAGTGTTATAATAAAGAGGACTTTTCGCCCCGAATGCACTACAAGAAGTTGATGGTGGCTCTAGACTACCTCCAAAAGACACTCCCTAGGACCTTCGTCAATTTAATCCCAGTTCTTGGTAAGAAAAGTGAAAACTTCCCAAAACAAAATCCGGTTTAGATGTTTCAGTGAGTGTGCGAATCAAACGAACGATGATGTGTAGATTTCTGCACACTTTATTCTGTGCGTGCTTCCACAGAGGTGGTGATGAAATGAATGTTATTACAAAGATGGCGCGGCAATACCAAAGAGCTGAAGAAGAGTTGGTGAGTGGAAAACACGTCGGAATGACTTAAAAAGTGTTGTAGATCTTCAGTGGGCGGTACGACCGGACGGAGGATTTCACAGTAGTTCTTCAGCCGTTTATGAAACTGTTCAATGCCCCAGAAGACGAGGCTCACAAATATGACGAAGTTATCGATATTTCGTACATAACGTACGACTGTTTCCATTTTTCGCAAAAAGGTCATGCTCTAGGTTGGTAACTCTTCATTGAAAATACTGGTGGTTATACAACCAGTTATATAGAGACAAAATAGTTGGATGAAAAAACGAATTAAAAAAAAATCTAATTTCCTCCAAACGAGTTCTTAACTGTTGTGGACAAAAAGGCAATTCAGAGTTTGTTAACTCTGAAACTCCGGAGGTTGATAACCGATAATTGTCAACAATGCAAAATTGAAGAAGCTCAAAATCTTCTTACACGATTATTGAAATCATTTTCTGACGTCAATGGGTTCAACATTCGTCTGTTCTTTTGTTGGCTGCAGGAAAAACATTTTTTCGAAAACATTGCCCTGTGGTTATTTTTATAATAATTGTGGATATTTGTATGGAGTTTGATTGTTACAATTTATTCTCGTCTTCTGATAAACGTTTTAAATTCAAGAGGTTGTGAACTACACAAGTCGTTTAATTTAATATTATCAATAATTTTATTGGTTTTTTCATTGTGATCAAAGTTTATGTCGTCTGGCTCAATTACCCCATTTAATTTATTTCCACTTAGTACCTAATTATTTTTGCAAAGTGCAGATTTCGCATTACGTTTTAATTATGAGTTGAAATTACTAGTAATTATATTTTGATTACCTGTATTTTTAATTACCACCCTTTTTTGTTAGAAATAAATAAGACAGAATGGGGATAAATCAACTTCATAATAGAATATTGTTTAAACAATTCGAAGAATTTTCCAGAATTGATTAACAAACATCACCTTTATTTGAATAGACGGAATATTCAAATATCAACGTCAGACCACGCACAAAAAATCATTCAACATCAACACATAAATTTAAAATTCGCGTATTCGACGCGCTTACGCAAATCATTGTTTTGATGGTTCTAGAACTCAATAAGCGCGTCATTGTCCATGTGCGTTTTCTACGTTTATAAAACTATGTAATTGTGACGTATGTAAACATATTTTGCATTAATTCATTTTTGCCGTTGACCGAATAAAACAAATATCTTTAAAGCAAAACCGTAAACTAACTGTGACGCTCACTTCCATTCATCTTTCAGCTGCCAATATGCTGTGGAATAATTTATTAGAGCCCGTGGGCAGAAAAAACCAAAAGAAATTGAAGTACATCATGGAGAGTTTTGAGTGCCCAAAACCTAACGCCCCGTTTTTATTCACTAATAAGAACTCGAGGAATTTTTTGCTGACTGGTTACCAATAACACTGTTGTGATAAAATAAAGTCTATTTTTCTACTGTGGACTTTTGTTTCCAATCCTGTACAGAACTTTAATCTGTCTTTTCCTTGTTCTTAGTGAAACTAGAGCAGTTTGTTGATTGACCTACATTTCCCTACAAAATAAGATAAGTTTGTCTGCGTCTGACGCACGAGACAGGAAACATTTCGCGAACATTGAAGGCGAATTTTTAAATTATTGCGTATCAAGATCACTCAATAAAAGTTAGATAAGAATGAAAAAAGATACACGCGTTACCAAAGTGGCGACATTGAAGGAGGGACATGGTCAGATATAATTATTTTATAAATAAGGGTCATAAATCTAACACCGTGAAAGCCGGGAGGTTATCACTAAAAACTCTTGGACTGTTGGCAAACATTTCATGTATCAATCAAATCGATGCATAATTTATAAAATATCCATTTCTGAAGGCTGTGAATCAGAAAAACGCGTGGCAACATTGTATTTATCACCTTCAGTGTTTTCCCGTTGTACTCACAAAATTGTACTTTTTTCTGGTTCCTGGAATACGAAATTCCGAATTAGTCAATCTGCGGTTTTTACAAAGGTCAAGGGATTTGTTTTAGGAAAAACGATGCTGATAAATCGGCGACATGTTCAAAGCACGAAGGTCAAAAGTTATCATTTTTGTCTCGGGTATACTGGAGTTTTAAAAACGTCTTTGCCGTGGCACATAAAAAATTGTCAACAATGTAAAAAATCTAATGAGAACTTAATTATAAACGGAGTCCATTACAGCTAGTTTTGTTTGTTTGTTTGTTTGTAATAAATGGTGTGTGTAAAAAATTAATTTCGCTCTTTAAAGAGTACTGGTGATCGCACATCTTTATATAATTTATATAATTTTTGCTTATTATTGTTGTTTTTTGGTCAGGTAATTGTTTGACGTCAGTTTCAAATTTTATAATTGCCAAGAAATTTAATCAGGATAATCACTCAGTAAAAATGGAAAAAGGCAATTTAGCCTCATGGATGATTCAGTTTTTCCTTTTTAATTAAGTTAAAAATAGGAACCACTCAAAATTTTATTTCCACAGCTTTCAGAGTTTCAGATTCTTACAGGCATTTTTAAAAATCTGGGTAAATCCACCGGAAACAGTTTCCGGAATTTCGTTCAGCATCATCATTCTATTAAGTAACCAAAATTATTTTGCATTAACAAATGTTTCTGCTTAAAATAAAGAGCTTTTAAGTTGGTTGTGTCGTTAAAATTATGCAAGACAACCTTGCTAAGGTGCATTTTTTCACTGACCATGAAAATTTGTCTTGCATTGACAATGATATTCTGACCTTCATTTTCGTAACTGCAGGTAAGGAAAGTGGGATTTTTTATTTTAAAATCTATTTAATTAACGAGAAAGTGTTTAAATTTTTTAAACACAAGAAGAAGCTTGTGAAGTTTTCTCTTTATTGTTTTCATCTGTGCAGTGTCCCAAATGCTATAGAAACTGTTAAATATAAAAATAAATCATCAATATCAGGCAGAGACTTTTCTTTGTCGAAAAAACTAATTTGAGACACCTATAATTTAAAGACTTTCCAGTGGTTCCTTCTGACCCACTTCTCTCTTTTAAACATAAATAAATTTAACATTTTGGTCGTCTCGACATTTTAAACCAATTTGCATGGGTCGTTTTTATCTGCAATCCCATCGCTTTTTTTTAAATAATAACACAAATTTGGCGGTAATCTCCAGAACATTCATTGACGTCAGAGCGCTTTTTTTCTTCTATCCCAATCTTTGGATCTGTTGTCCGACTAGTTTTTGCACCTGCCTATTCGAAACCACTTATTAGTTAACGAATGGGCTTTGACGCAAAGAACAAGTACCGTACAGCCATAAATTTAACAGTTGAAGAGGAAAAGAAAACAAAGCAGGAAAAAAATCAATGCCTTTGTGTTGATTTCCGTTAGAATTTATAGAGGATGTACAAGTAAACTGCAAACCAGGATGCAATCAATGCCTTGATGCAAATTTTCTTTCTTTTCCCAGGAGTTATGGAGGTTCTTTGATAAAATGAAGCGCAGAAATGATTAGAAAACGTAGCCTTGCCCTCTTCGCATAAATAATTCTTTAGAGGAGTCATCATAATTCACCATTGTTAATTGCGGATCGATTTATTTCTGCAATTAATAGTCCTTCCTCGGTATCCTTCACGTTGCAAACAGTTTACACGAAACATGATTAATTGACAGTCCCCTTCATGAGAAAAATATGTAAGGGCAAGACGGACATATAATTATTGTTAGCGTGGAATTCCAGAAAAACCGTGAAATGATAAGAGATTGATGTCAATGTAAGGATAAGCCGGACAATAAAATTTTAAATTCGCGATGAAGCCTGACCTTTGAGAAAAAAATAAAATGCTAAGTATATCCTTTCAAAAAACTGGATCACCACGTTAGAAAGAGAGGTCACAAAAACTCAAGTTTAGGAAAATTTCTTAGTTTATTAAATAAATACAAATAAATAGAATAAATACAATAAGTTATGAACATCCTGGAAGCATCGTTTTCAGCCTTATCTTGTGGAGCTCGTGAGCAAGCAGAGAAGATCTTAAGAGGCCATCTGCAACAAGAAGGACATTAGTACTAGTCCTAATTGTGCTTCGTGGTCTACACACCTCCATATCTCAAAGCCTCAACTTCTTTAAAACTTTCAACTTGTCACTTCTCGTACGGTCACTTGAACACTTTTCTGGAGAACATCGAAGAACTCTTAGTTGATCCACTGGAACTCTTCGAAACGTCCGAACAATTACTTGTGCTTCTTTTCACCAAATTTCGATAATTCTTCCCAGAGTCGACATGGAGAAATTTGTCGATCATCTGGCGCACTTTGCAGTGGGTTCTATTGAATGGATTCGTGTACATGGTCACTGCACTCACTGTTAACTCTTCGAGAGTTGAGACAAATATACAAACACTAGCGTGCGAGGCTTGTTATATACGAGTTCAAGCGCGTCATCAGAGGGATTCCACAGTGACAAGGCCAATGTCAGATTGACGTCTTCGCTGTGGGACAACAGACTGTAATTTGTTTGTAAATGGTACATTTGCGTTTACGCTAATTGGGCTGTTATTAGAGGTATTCTTCTTTATTTGATTATAATGTGAGTTCTCGGTAAATTGTGGTTTTAAGGAATGGTGTAATGTAAATATTTAGTTGAAGTGTAATAGAAAATTTTACAATCAACGCACCAAGGAGTAAACAGAACTAATTGCGATTGATTCTCAGGTATTGTTTTACTTGTAATTTTTTACTGCTTATTTTGGTTTCCCGCAGAATTAAAAACGAATTAAATTAGATTGTACGAACGGTAATTAGCAATTACGCACGTGGTCGCAATTTATATCAAACATCGTCGTTATTTACAATTTTTTATTACATGTGGAGTATTTTCTAAGAAAGATGTGGTAAACCTGCATCACGAGTTTAGTTTTTGCCTCGTGGAAACTATTGCGATTTTTTTTGGATTCAAAGGTTATACCCATTAAAAAGCTGTTTAAATTTTGGATTTTCTTGCAGTTGATGAACAACAGTGATCGTCAAAATTCTCATCTTTAGCAAGAATTAATTTATTTTCGGGTTAAAAACGCCTCAACAACGGATCTTGACCTTGTCTGTCCAGTCATTCGATTGCAGATTCATTTAAACCTCATTTTATGATACTCCAAGAAACTGAAGACACTTTAACAGCGTCCCATTTATTCCACCTTGCTCTTTTTATGGCCTAAAATAACTTCAAGTTCAGATCAAAGCTCTCATTTTTTTAAACCGGCTTTTTTTGATGGGAACTCCATTGACGCCACAGGTAAAAGTCAAACAAATCTGAACCGCAAGAATTCTTCTCGGAAAGTGGCCGTGAATTTGAAGGAAACGAAACCCGTTGCGGAGATATTTGCATTTGTTTGTTTGGAAAATTAGTGCTTTCTCACTAAAGTAAACGTTTACGTAGGAGAAGTTCTGATAATTGCAATATAAGCACTGCAACAATGTTCTTTACACAGTTTTCTGAAAATCATTTCCTGCGATCTTAAAATAGAAAACAGGTTCGCACGCAATGATAAAATTGATAAACGAGTAACCTGTGCTAAAAATAAAGCTTTTGCGTTATTGACAAGATGCGACCATAACCAAGTCAACACATAAATTTTCCGTGATTTTCCAGGAGAAAAATAATTGTTTTGTAACGATGACTAGTAAATTTTACTACGTTATTCTTAGACAGGATAGTACTGACCACAGGACTAATTTTCCTTTTGGCTTCTTCAAGTAGCAACATGTCGAAGGTGACATTAAATTAATCTTCGTTTTTTGTGCATCACATTGATGTCACAAAGCAAAAACTTAATCATTGTTTAATTCTGCAAAAGAAACGTGCAAAACTTCCATCTTCAATAATTCACCTTGACCATTTCCACTTGAGAGACAAAACGATAAAATTAACATTTTGTGAGCTATTTTTGTCTGTTTTAAATATCATCGATTATATAATTAAGTTTCGATCAGTTGTTATTGCGCTGTCACCTAATTGTGGAAACGCGTTTTTTACAAAATTATCGGAAATCAACGTCAATGTCGCACCGCAAAAAAGGACATGTGTTGCCAATAAAACCTGCAAAATCACAATTTTATGCTTAATTTCACCGCATGCGAGAATTAAATGTCAAAATTACACATTGAAGAATCCACGTGTTTTGTTTGCGTATAGTTAAAAGACACGTGTCTGGAAACGCAAACGCGTTATTACACGAAGCAAGTGTGGTTTAATAGCGCAATAAAAATGTCGCCGAGATTAACGGAAAATCGTCATGCAATGATTTTAATATGTAAACAAAATAGGCCCTAGAGCGGGTGTTTGAGGACACTCACTTAGCCGTTTGATTGAAATTTGTGCGTCAAATCTGACCTTAAATGGCACGACATTCTCTATGCATATCTACGAGAAAATTTGCGCCTATAAATAAGTTCCGAACCTGTAATTAAGGAAATGAACTTTCTCTGCTGTATCTCATTTTTCGGAAATTACCTTAAACTCAAGGCGAATTTTGGTTTATGTGCCGACGACCTATGAAAAACGAGGGTTCATCTGAATGAATAAAGCTCGACCTTCTTGTAGATAAGCACTTTTCTAACGTTAGAACTCATCCGGATTAAAGTTCAACGTTTGCTACTTGCGACATCATCAATCACTTTATTTATGGTCGGTAATTGATATTAATTCAAAAAGTACGAAACACATGTCTGAACAATGAAACAATTAAGAAAATATTCATTATTTGTCTTTATCAATTAACGTAAATGGGCTTGTTAATTTGTAGCATGCGTTTGGATGCACGTAGTCCATGTCGTTTTTCAGGTAACCTTTGAAGAAATCGATTACATTCGCCTCAATTTTTGTCGTTATTAGACCTCATTACTGCTAATAGCTGTATAAATAAATAAACAAAATCCCGGCCTAATTTCCAAGTGGTTCGCCCTTAGCTTGATTAATTTGAATTTATTTTCGATTATCTGAAAACCGTGTTGTCCTTCAGAGTCCGAGTCAAAACACGCGTATCTCGTGCTCTTGAACTTATTACATGAACACTATCTTGTAATGAATTGCTGTCATTTTCATATTTGATATATCTAAATTTAAATATAATAGCGATGATAGGGATAAAGGTTAATAATCGGATATCCAGGAAGACGGAATTACTATCAGTGTCAAGACAAGTGACAAAAAAACGACCTTATTTTTTAGCAAGGAGCCTTGACAAATCTTGCTATTAATTGAAGATTTTATTCTTAATTTGTTTTCAACCACGCAAGGTGCAGGGAACTCATCAATTGACCTCTAGTAAGTGCAAATACATTAACAGGTCGTAAAAAAGGTATTTTTAGGAAGCGTTTCGATAAGAGGGCGCGACCTTTCTTCAATTTTGACTACGGATCGGACTAGATGATTACCTAATCAAAATATTGATATTTCATCAGAGCATCAGCCGTGGAGGTAGTGGCACAAGTACATTGGAGGTCGGAATTTGGGCCCGTGTTGTTTGAAATTAATTACAAAATTTGACCTTTTCGGATAATGGAAACTTAAAAACACGATCGCAAACAACGGAAAATAAAAATTTCTTCTGGAAGTCCCCTTAGACATACAGTTTTGTGGTCAGAAAAATGTCGTCACTGATTTTTGACCAAAACTTAAAACTGGTTTTGGAAATTCCGCGCAAACTGGAATTTATTTGTACAAATATTAAAAAAGTGCTTTGAACCTGAAACAAGTCTACAATTTACACAACTGCGAAACAATTCAAAAAAATGTTTAGGGCGTGGTATTCTTCTTTCACTGAATGTCACTTGTACAATTTCTTCAGTTCTACAATCTAAACTACAAATGTTGAAAAATGTAGATGTAAAATATAAAAGAAACAAAAATCTAAATAAAGTCGATGATTGCTGTCATTTGGCCCTGATGTCAACATTATAAGTTACCTATTTGTTTCACTAGGATAGAAAATGATCTTTTGGAAATGCAAGGAATATTTCATTTCGGAGCATTTAAATTTTAAACGTCATTTACTCATTTAGGGAAAATGTATCAATAGGGAAATAGGTTGGTAACACCGCATTCAAATCAAACAATCGAAGATTAATTTAAAATCAAATGTGTTTCTGTAAATTTTTGTTGGAATTTCACTTAATTCGTTTATCTTTTTTATTTTTGAAATTTATTGGAGTATCTCAAATGCTATGAAAATGCTCTTTTGGAAGTCTGAGTGAAATTATAAACAAGATTTAAAAAATAAAAAATACTTTTTTTTGATCTAGTGACATTTATTACTTTTCAGGATTGCTCGCTTGGTAACTTTATGTTAGAAATAAAACATTCGAATGGTAATAATTGTTTTTCAATTGCAATGTTTTTCGTTTTTTCTTGTTTTATTTGAACTAATAATTAAATTTTGAAATAAAATAATAATCAGACGACCATTAAACTTTCAGGGAAATTTACCATGTTTACAGTGGCAGCTCTGACAAATTTGGCGTTTGTTTCAATTGTTTCAAAATTGTGTTTTTTTTTTCTTTGGTTGCAAGCCGAAATAAAGTCTGTTTTTTATTAAAAAACCACCAACACCGCACTCTCCCACCACTTTACAACCGGCAACGTCGTCGATGGTGACTTTTTGGTGATAAAATCAAATAGGTTAGCTGCCTAATTGACAATTTGATTACACAAAACGGCCTTTCAGGCTGTGCCAAGTCTTTTCACCATTAAATCATTTGATTTGCAATCCAACAGGCAATAAAAGAAACGTTTTTAACGGAAACACTGCCTAATTTTCAGAAATGTCAAAAATTTGACAACTATTTTCTCACCAAAAATCTCCCTAGGCAACGTTGCCGGTTGTAATGCAGGAGAAAATTGCGGTGTTGGTGTTTTTTTTAAAAACGGACTTTATAAGTAAATTGTTTGTTCGTTTTATGCCTCAAATGAATTTCATTTAGATTTTTAAAATTTAAAGGCACTTTTTACCGCCCCATTTACACGCTTCCAAAAACATGAAAAAAGAATGTCAGGCTAAAATAGTAGATTTTGTTATTCGGCAGAAAAGTTATACTTTTTGTCGAGCAATTAAATAAATTGCAGTAGCGAGGCGAAGCGTAGCGTAATACTACTTATTCTCCAAACGAAGAGTTCCACGACTGACAATGAGTAAACGCAAAATGAACTATAGACATGGAAGGCAATGCAATGTTATTGATCACATTTACTGTGAAAAATATTGGTTTCAAAGTTAAGACCGTGCAAGGCCCATACAAAAAGTAAGTCTCAAATAGTAACAGTCACTAAAAGTACTTTTGCTGCCTAGGCAGAAAAAGTGTTTTCTTGACAACGGGCGCTTTTCATTACTTATAACAAAATTGCCTACTTCTTGTCTAAAAACGACTAAAAATAGTGACTTTGTGACGTTTGAGAAAATTATTTAAAACTGCCGCTTTTTCTAGTTCCATCACAATGTTCCATGTTTACAGATGGCGCAGCTGTCAATGTCCCTGACATCAGCTGTCCGCTGTCAAACGAACCAAAATAAAACAATGGAAGAGCGAGGTTTTGCAAAAGTCGCATATTTTAATATCTCTTTGTGTAATCGCACATTTTCTTGTGATATTAGTTTTTAGTGATTTATAGTTACTTCAAGTCTGAACTCGTGTTAATAAAAAGTGATTTTCCCTTGAAACTACAGACTGGCTGTGCACGTGTCGTTCTAACTCGCAATTTAGGTTTTTACGTTTTTAGACCTTCAAAATTTAAGTTTATTACAAACGAGCAAGTTTATATTACTCAACTGAGCAGTGTTTTTATTAGTGCCAACTCGTTTACAATGGATGTAGACCGGAAAATTATCAGTCTTCGTTTCAATCAGGACCAAGGTAAGTTCCTAAACTGAAGTATCAAGTAAAGACGCAGTTTTAGGGTGCTTCTCTTGTGGCATGGAAAGTGGGGTTCGTATTTACAACGTTGAGCCCTTGGTGGAAAAATGTCACTATGGTAAGTCTCCTCTTTTTTCATGCTTCTGCTAAAGTGTTCATTTTAGACGTGGATTTAGTTGGAAGTGTGGCAAAATGCGAGATGTTATACCGCACGAATTTGTTGGCATTAGTTCCTGGAGGCATGCGCCCCAAATATTCTGATAATGTCCTGTTAATCTTTGACGATTTAGTTAAGAAAATAATCTTAAAGCTAACATTTCCATCATCTATTCAAGCAGTCAGGTTGAGAAAAGACAAGTATGTTCCTCATTTTAAATTTTAATCGTATTTCATGGGGGTTTCTAGGATTATAGTGGCACTGTTGGCCCACATTTACGTGTTTTCTTTCCCTTCACCCACTCAGATGTTATTTCATTTGGAGACAATTAGGAATCCACGGGGGCTCTTGGAATTGAGCCCTATGGCAACTGGAGACAAACAAATCCTCATTTTTCCAGGCAGGAAAACCGGCAGCGTGCAGATTCTAGTATGGAAGAATTTACAACACTTTGATCTTAGAAATGTATTTTAGGACTTGGCAAACACAGAACACGACGTCTCTAGCGCTGCCGTGTGGTTCCAGTGCCATAAAGGCGCACTTGCATGCATAGCTCTGAATCAACAGTCCACGAAAATCGCCACGGCGTCAGTGCAAGGGACTTTAATCAGAATTTGGGATGTGGTCAGCAAAGGGATGCTGGCTGAAGTGAGAAGAGGCAGTGACACCGCGACGATTTATTGGTATTTTTGGAATGTAGCAACAACTGATGTTGACTTGTTGTTTTAGCATTAATTTCAGCACAAATAGCGAATATTTGTGTTGTTCCAGTGATAAAGGAACTGTTCATATTTTCGCCTTGAAAGATCAAGGAAAAAACAGGAGAATGTTGTATTTTGTGTTTTTGTTGCTGTTTTCTGACTTTTATTTTCAGGATTCCTAACACTAATCTGTTTGGGAAATACGCCAATTCTCAATGGGCGCTTGCAAATTTTATAGTTCCTCCAGAGTGCGCCTGCATTTGCGCGTTCACAGAAAACAACTCTGTGATTATTGGTGAGCTAATAAGTTCAAGATACAGAGATTTATTGCCCTTTTTAGCTGCGTGCATGAATGGTACTTTTCACAAATATGTTTTTAACCAAGATGGTAGCTGCAACAGAGACGCTTACGACGTTTTTCTGGACGTTAATGATGATGATGACAGTCTGCTCTAATTCTATTATAATATTTTTGTTAACAGTTTCTTTTATTTGCCATATAATATACAGTGGTAACTAACTCACTGAAAAGTGAGTACAACTATTGCTTTTTTCTCTCAAAAGGATCACTCCAAACTTTCATATCTAAAAATAATAATAAATTTGAAGTGTAGTTTTATTTAATACTTACTCCCTGGTTGAACCTCCTCCTGTCGAATTCCTTTCCTAGTTTGTTCTTGAATTTTTTCTGTGAAAAATCCTTGTTTCAATTGGTTAAAAAAAAGCGAAAACTTACTGTATTTTTCTGTGTTTATCATTGGGTCAATTGCAATGGGATATAAAGCCAGAGCTATTATCCCCACGATGCCCCCAACGAAGGCTTTATAACGCCATCCGATTAAAAGAGGAGCCATCATAAATTAATCCAAAAATCTCTAAAAATGTTCATGAAAGTTAGGTTATGTTTACTAGCGTCAAGGTCTATGGTGTCAAATCTCATTCAGCTAAGACTTACGTCCTAAAAAAAATGTGGGTGTATAATTAGTTGCATACATTACAGGGTTTTGTATAAATGGTTGCATACATTACAGAATTTTTTGTTACGGCTGTTTGGTACGATCACATTTTTACGAATAAAAATTTCAATTTTTTTTTGTCAAATTGACGTTCAAGATTTGTCACAAAATTAATGCGGAAAAATGTTTCCTGTTAGCTAACCTCCAAACTCAGCGGTTTGGGGGTTTATTTTCTTCATTTGGCGCATTGTTACTGCGCAGAATTGTGAAATTATTTGTAAATTTTTAGAACGTTTTAAAATTTATTTGCAAAAATAATTTGCTGTTTTTATTCGTAAAAATTTGAGAAAAAAATGTGATCGTGTCAAACCGCCTTTAGATATAAAACGGTAACTGAAGGGCTTGAATCCTGAATCGGATGTCGGTTTCTTTCTTCCCGAGTCCGGCGAATTCATATAAAAATATTTCTCTCGTTTTTATTTTGGCTGAAAAATGTTTAGATCGAAATACAAACATCAATAAATTGAACGATTCGATTACAAATCCTTGTTCCTGGGGTCCGAATTAAAGGGGAAAAAAATCCCTTGAGATTGATAAAAATGTGTGTTTAATTGGTTGCCTGTCATCAAACGAATGTTTGTAACATTAAAAAACGTGTAAATATTTATATAATCTTTATTGAGAATAATTTCAGAGCAATAGCGACATAGCCATTACAATTTACATTGGGATGTCATCCTGCTATAGCACAAACTAATTTAATGGGCGATGTAGGTATTTACAAAAAATACACAAAGTCAATAAAATGTAATCGTGGTATTTGCAAGGAACTAAAACTATTTCCATTGAAACAAAATTATGATATAAGTAGTAATAGAAAAACTAATGCTATTAATATTTTATATCACTTCATAGAAGTGGGCATTTTTACTAGTTATGAAAATCTCTACATTTTAAATTCGTAACAAGAATACTTATCTACAATTTTGGGTTAAATTAGCGGTAAAGCACGTATTTTACAATAAATAAAAATGAGAACAACGGGTAAACTACTTTCAATTTATTGCAGATAAAGATATGTATTTCCTATTATAAAAACGATCGTGTTCGTGTTAAACGAAAATTTAAAAACTAACTAAATCGAGTTGCGTAATGAACGAAATGAAGCATAGCTACAGGAAATGTCTTATTGTAATTTCTACAATGTAGTATAAATTACATGGATGTTATAAATAACTATACATAGGTATTTACAGGATTACAATATTATTAAAACAAACAATACTATAAGATTTCTGAAATATGATAACAATATGTTGTATATTTTACACTCTCGTCAAGTTACTTGCAAAAAAATGGATCCGTGTCGTGAACAAAAAATATATAATCTGTTCAAGTGATTGTCCTTAAATACGAATGAAATTATATAAGTACAGACCTTGTTCGTTTTTTCGCTTCGGGATTCAGTCAAGAGTCCGCAATGTAAATTCGTAAAGATCTATTTTTAAACAAACGAAAATAAACGAAACGGTAAAATCTGGAACGTATTTACAATGGGTATATAAAGGGACCAACACTTTGCAAGCGAAAAGTATTGCTTTGAATACGCACTAAAATTACAATATTTCAGATATAACTAATACCTCAGTTAACAGCAAGTCCATTCACTTTGGTCCGGAGTTATCAGTTTATATCAAGCTGATTGTTTTGCAAATATCCAATGTCGAAATGTTAAAAAAAATCAAACTCCATGAAATTACGGTACATATATATCACAGACCTACAATATTTAGAGAATTTTCAAAAAACAATACAAAAATATAAATCAGCGAAAATAACGGGTTAAACCGATGCGGAATTTTTTACATCGAAACGTCCTACGAAAAATGCAAAACAGGTAAAACCTATCAGTCCCAATTTAAAAGCACATTTTAAGCACTGTCCTCATTCACTCCTCGTCTCTTGTCCATCACAAATAAACAGGGCACTTTCACTGATTGATCGTTGAATAAAATTCACTTTGGTAGTTCATCAATGTCTTTACGAAAATATTTACACAAAGAGAACGAGAGTCCAATATAATGGGATTCCTAAGAACGTAAGAGCAAGTGGACCGCGCTGAACGAGCTATCAGACTAGTGGCCGGTATATTTCATTTGGGTGACTATTTTGGTTGCTGTCGTTCTGCCGAGAAGCACATTGCTGTGAACAACAAAATCATCACATAACGCATCGAAAAAACGCACCAAACTCACCGCTTGCTTCTTCTCCCAGGTTTTCATCGCAGACTTGTACTTTTCAAACTCGTGACACCAGTCAGAGTAAATCTTCTGGTAATCGTTGCTTTTGGCGGGCGGAGAACAACGATGGGCGTCCACCGTGACGTTGTAAGAACACAATAAAGAGGCGCCCATCCAGCAGTCGTAGCGGCCCGCATCGGCTTCCGTTACCGCGATGATGACCAGGCCGTGTTCGGAAGTCTCGACGTACTTATCAGGCCTAATAAAAACTGTTTACCTTCCTTCTTAATGATGCGATGAGATCTTACCTGTATTGTATCTTGTACCTTCCTTTCTCTTTGGAATAGTGGTACCACGTGATGGTCTGCGTTGCCAGCACCGCTGGCATCTTCAGGAAGCATCCTAAATGTAAGCTCTGCCCCCACGTCACGATCATTTTCTTCTTAACTACGCTGCTATCGCAAACATCGACTGTGCTGTTAGAGACGTCTTGCAACAACCTGCAGAAATCGTAATAGGTTGTCGAGGTCCTGCATTAATACGAATTCGAATTACTTACCCAGGCGAATACGGTTTGCATACATTAGAATCCTTGTCCCAACCGCAATAAGGATCGTGGACACACCTCAGGCAATTATCGTACCGTCTGTTACACATAACCAGGTCCACTTGCTTCACTCTGTAATCAGAAGCGACGAACAAAGCCTTATGTTCTTTAGAAATCTCCATAACTTGAATTGGTTCTCCGGGCGTCACATCAAAGACATCTAATAAGATTGAAGAAGTTCCATCGCTGTCTCTTTGCCATTCGACGATCTTATGTACGCGGCCGTCGTCTGAAACAAACGATATTTGAGTATTTTACAAATAAATGCGGGAATTTGAGACTCACTTGTGCCCGCATAGTACACAGTATAGTCCAAAACGGCGCCTCCAATGTCGACTTTTATCTTATCGACGACAAGTCTGGTGAAAAAGACGTCTCTTTTAAAGAAAACGGGTTTTTCGTGTTCGTGCATCACTGCAGAGTCCATAAGCGGATGCGAGCGAATGAAATTTAGTACAGTGTCCGGTAACGTTTCCGTGTCGTTAACGCACGTTCCCGGCCTCGGTTCTGGCACTCTGTTGGTCAAAACGGGCAACCACGCCGACGACGAAGACGCTTGTTCTTTGAATTTCCCACTGAAAGCCACTTGGATATCGTCCAAAGTAAACGAACATATCGCTGAACCCATCAAACCGTTAGTGGACGTAGTGAAGGTGCCATAAAACTTCGTGTCGTCTCCGGGGACTTTATAAATGCTTTCTGCAGAAAAAAGTGGTGAAATAATGGTACACCTGAAACGCGATACTTACGAATTTCGTTGAAATAGAAAGGAAACTCCCCCGGAATGGAGCAGTTGAGTCTAGCTTTGAGATAAGTGGCCCAGTTTTGCGAAAGGATATTCTTTCCTCCAGTGTCCTTTTTGCAAACTCGCGCCACTCTAGAGTAAACGCTTTTACCACAGTTGATGTATTCGACGGCGGTTTCTCTAAAGAAGAACAAAACGTAATCGCCGATATCGAATGAACCCACAAAGTTCGGCTCTGGAAAAAAGAAACCAGTTAAATAACATCCATTTCTGATGCTGATGATAAGCAACTCAACCGATAAAAAGCTACGAAAGGCATCAACGTTTACGCGAAATTCATCGTTCCGTTTATTTAATCTTTGTGCTTGTCATATAATTCGGGCTCATTTTCGCATGGGTGAGCCCGAAATGTCGAGCGCGGCCACGCCACTGAAACGAAAATATATACATGGCAATGTGCGGTGCATAATGGAATGGTTAATACGCGGAAAAATATATGCGTGCGTAATTATTGAAAATGCACGAAATCGCATTATGCAAAATGTACACGCGTTTCCTCCCATCAGACAACGCTTCAAATAATTTTGATGTTTCGTGGTTTAATGAAATTGTTTTTTGTTATGATTGCTAATTCGCCTGCACGTGTTTTTATCATTCGCTTTGCACCTAATCCTTGCAACTCCCGTCTTCCATTTCCACAATAAACATGGCAATAAGTGCAATATCGTGCCTCTTTTGAAAGTAAATTGGTATCTAGCCGAACTCGCCGTCCGTGAAATTCCATTACCTCGGCGCGAAGAATCTCCAATGTGTCGGTCCGACTATAATTTTTCGATGTGCGGCCACACAAGTAATCGATGTTGAAAAGTGTATTGAAAAAAACAAACGACCCTTTCATAGTCCATCAGACGTGGTGGCCGGTGAAACGCAAATTCGCCAATCCAATTACCGGTAATCTGTATTATCACGGTAAGCGGTGCGCGAGCACACTCAATAATTAAATCATGGAGTGGAGAGCCGAACGAGGGCGACATCATCGAGGTTGGAGGTTACCCTTCGTGGCTATGGGAACCTGCAGGTGCAGGATTAGAACGAGTCTGTAATGGGTAACGGGATACTCAAAGGTGTTTCCGCTCGTTGCTCCTTGCCTACCTAACTTGATTACTCCATGCATGATTACGGTCTGAGCTGGCACTCAGGTGTCTGATAGGTCGGACTGGGGTCTGCAGACTCTCTGGGGGATGGGGCGCTTTTTGTGGCGTTGTTAAGCGAAGCTCCACTACTCACTACAGGTATACAAAATCTGCTTGACGACGCCGAATTTATACGATCGAAAATACACGTTTAAATAAAACAAATTTGACGAAATGGTGGAGGCGCCTTTTGGAGAGCACTTTACAAACTTTGCTTGCAGTGCATTTGACATTAGAAGAACTTGTATAAACAAGCGGAATAATTAGAAATCTTAATGTTAATACTAATTGACTTCTGTAGCAACATGTTCATCGCTACTCTCCCGTTGAATATTTTAGCGAGAGCGTTGTATGTTGAGGTTTTGGCGAAGTTTTAAGTAAATGTTCTTAGTTGCAGAGCCACTTAATACTCATTTTAATAAATAATAGCAGCCGAAAATATAGCTTGCATGTCGGTAAAGGTGTTCAAAATTGAAAGTGCGATTTTACGGCGTAACCATAAAACTGTTTAAGGTGATGGCAAAGAGAAGTTTTGCAGGTAAAAGGAGCTCTGGATACTTAGCCCGGGCACAATGAGGGTGCCATAAATTAAATTTTCAATATCAGAATACCGTCAAGATTACGTCGGTGGTATAAAATGCAAAATTCGTACATTAGAAATTAATGTTTTAGCGGTTCAGATACGGCCAATTAGTCTTACAACAGGTGACACCGTAGGCCCTTGGTGTTATTTCAGAAGCGGAGTTGTTTCATAATTTTCTAATTTCCATTCGCTCCACCTTGCATTTACATACATATTATCTTTAGTCCGAATTTTTACGAACTCGCTCCAGCCGATGCAGTTCTTACATAAGTAAATTGTCAAAGAACTTATAAAAATGTAAATCCACTCGGAATTAAATTATCCGGACGAGATTAAACTAATCTCCCAACAAAATTATTTGTCTCCAATTTAAAATTGTGTTTCAATTCGGAAATTATATTGTTTTATGTTAAATGAACGATATTAGCCTTGCCACCAAAAATAGATTTAATTTAATTCTCCACCAACTGTAAATAAAAAGACTGTTTTAATTAATATTTCATGGGATGTATTGTGTCATGTGTTTTCTATGCATTTGGTAACCAAATTAACTTGTTTTGTATTTTCGATATCACTTTACATTGCAAATTTTAATAAAACCCGTATTATCAATTTGCAATGCGTTTAGACACGAACTAATAACGCTAAATTATGCTTGTTTCCATATATTAAAAAAATCATTTTATGTGCGCGTTGATAAACGAGAAATGAACCGAGAACAATTTAATTTAGTGGACAGAAATATCTGTCTGAAAATTATACGAAAAGTAGACCGGCGCATCCACCATTTTTTCTGCAAAATAATATTTAAAAAAATATATCCACTCGATCCATTTCTTTTAATTTAGCAGTTGCAAAAAATGACTGTTCATCTAGACGTTTATAAAAAATCGTAAAAATTGGAGCTGGGAAGTCTCGCCCGTCCATTTACTTATTTGGAGCAATTTCGCTGATTGCGCCTATCAGCTCCATCATCATCGTCGTTTTTCTCCGCATTCCTCGTTTAAACCGAGTCAGATCAAGTCTGGTGTAGGTCGGTGATCAAAGAAACGTGGGCCAACAAGAATGAAGAGAAAGGCTCCCCGTTTTAATTATCCCGACTTCGCACATGCTTTTGTTTGATGACGCCATTTCTAGACGGCATTGGGAATTACTATCTCAGGACTGAATTCCGCGTATCCCTTAACACTAATAAAGATCGACTCCGGTGATCCGTCCGAATTAGCAGTGAGCTCGCAGGAAACGATCACGCTTATCGCATTACGAGTTTTCGCCAAATGAGACAGAAGATATTAATACACATAAGCTGGCGACGGAAATGAAGAACCTGCGTGGCAACGGAAAAACGTTAAATTTCGCACACTACAATAAATGTCGTCGAATTAGAATTGAAAATTTGAAAAGTTTTCATCTTGCCTAATGGTTGCCCGGCATGAAATTGTCTGGGAGAATTTATTATTGCGGGGAATTTTTACGGGGATTTTAATAAATATAAATGTGGACGCGTCAAGGGAGGTCGTAACGACCTGGTCAGCGGATTATTTTTATACGAAGAAGTTGATGGAATGAGGGGGATTCGGCGTTATGAAATTCTTCTAGATCCAGGCCAATTACTAGAGGATCGGTTTAATGGCGATGATTTGAAGAAAGTTCAACACGGAATATTGTATCACGTTCGGGACGAGTTATGGCGTTTCGAAAAGCATTCGCGCTTATCGGCGGTAAAATTTTTCAGATAAAACCGCGTCCATAAATGTGAATGTTTTTACTTAAATCTTTCCTGGTTTTTGATGCTGCTCGGAGGCAAGCAGTTATTAGATTTTCGAAGAGGAAAATAGATGTTGGATCGAGCAAATACTTACTATCCAACCACTTGGAGTCATACTTGAGCGTCCTCTTGAAACTGAATTCCTTTCTCCCCGTGGTTAGATTGTAGAGGTCGGTTCTGAAAATGACTGTGTCGGCTTTGGTAAACTCGGCGTTGGTTCCGGAGTAGAGTCCTGGCAAGTCTCCGGGGTTGCCTTTCTCCACCCAAACTGCTGTCGAATTGTCTGCAGGATCATAAGGACATTTGGCGATGCCCATTCCTATTCCCGGTACGAACGTGTTGCGACTGAGGTGCGTCAAATTCGCCTGCGAAACAACCACAAACAAACGTTAATTTACAAAGAGCTGATGCGCCATTAATTTTCACAATTTGTTGATTTAGCAAACGCAAACGGTCTATCTCTTTTCAATTGAGTGCGTCCGTTCGAAATTTATCAAAGATTCAGCGTTATATTTAGATATACGCAGACAATTACCACGAGGGGAGCCATTTCGAATTGAAATCACGTGTTTCGGCAACAGCGTCTTCCGCACGAATCGGCACATCAACGAATCCTTAACATTACAGACGTATTAATTGAAGTTAAGCGAGTGTTGCTAAATCTGCAGAGAGAGACGCTCATATTAAATTTTCGATAAGGGTCGAAACGTTGCCGAGGAGAATTTAATAAATATGACCGTGAGTTTCAGGTCGGGATGATAGTCAACTGTAATAACCTCAATGGCGAAAGCAAATGGTGGAATAAATAAGTAAAACACGGGAGAAAGTAATGCGATGCGAAATACGAGTTTGGTTGAAATGCTCCTGCGAAATGCGATAAGACGTCTCTTCTACCCTCACCTTGGTATAAGCTTGTGCAATGGCAACGGTATTAAAGATTCACGCCTGCATTACCGATGCTCGACTCGCAAGAATCACATCGATTTCCCATTTGCGTTGTGCCCCCTCGGTGAACCGCACAATATTAGCTTGATAATACGTAATACACTGCAAAGAGACTGTGCTGCCTCATAATGGATTCTGGATTATTTACCACGACGCGGATCTTACGAGCAACTGGTGCCCACATCAAAAGCAATTTTTAAATTACGATCTTGTTACAATTTTGGACCAACGTTATACAATGATTCGTTGCCAACCTTTATGCTTTAACGAACTTCTCTCTTGAGCATCCCTCAAAACTAATGAAACTAAATTTTTGCGACGTGCTCCAACCTCAATTCATACATCTTACAACATTTTGACAATGAAGACTGCATTATATTAACAGAATAGCCTTAGGAATTCCCTCGCTCAAATTGCTGCGCTTGTATTAAATGCAAACTTTAACGAAATGTGCTTGAATTATGAATTAACCGAGAATTTTACATCGGTGTAAAAAATCCTTCTGAATCCAAACATAATTTCTGTTCAATTAGAAGCTATTCGTTGCATCCAGAGTAGATACCAAGAACCGACTGAGTAAATATTCAATTAGTACTAAGTAAACTTCATTTTCGCACAATATACTTTTTTTTGGATTCCCTTATGGCGTCGTTAAAATGTTCGTGTCAGAAACATGATTTAATTAGGCTGCTAATGAAAAAGTTCCTCGTGCCTCTGGCATGACGAGCTCATTCATCCAGAACGACTTACACGAATATTTAAACTTGAGTGTCATAAAACATCGATGTGATCGAGTCATAAAACGTATGGATTGTAATGGCTATAAATAACCGCACTTCCATAATAACAAAGTTGCGTTTTTTAATTCCACATCAAATCTAAAAACCAACACGTGGAGGAATAAAGTCTGTTGCGAATAGAGTAATGCAATCACACTTACATTAACCACCCAGTCTTTGGGGTTGTGGGCGTTGGTACCACAAATGTACAATCTGCTGCCATCTCCCATTGATTGGATTACTCGGATGTGGTTGCGGCAGTCGAAGTGCTGAAACAATGAAGATTTTAACATAGATTCGAAATACTACCAAGGAGGGAATCTTATTGTCAGTGTTGCTTAAACTGCATTTTTCTTACATTAACAGAAAACAAGGCAACGCATCAGCGAGTAAATTGCACCAGCGGCGTTTATTTCTTTTCAGAAAATGTCAGTATTTGACCAGAAGTCTTTGCTTCCGGCGCCAAAACTAGGTACAATTTATGAGTGCAAACCACGCAAAGAACCGTATCCGCCTCCGCCTTTCCGTTTTATGTCAGAAAGTTATTTAAAAAAAAGCGTAAAGTCGACGCGACGTGTTTAGCGTGAGTCCTCTCGTTTGATCGGTTTTCGTTGTTCGTCTTGAATAAATGTAAAATTTCCTCGACTAAAGGGTATTACGGTCCCGAATCATATGTTGCTGAAGGCCCGGACATGTCCGGTTCCCTGGCGGTCAGCAGCGAATAACACGCCAATTTCTAGACCAATCGAGCGATCAGAGCTTTTTGCGCCGTCGGGAACTCAACTTTTTCCAACTGTATAAGAAGTTGTTCCCATGGGGAATCGATAGCCAAGCTGTATTTCCGCGGTCGGAGGTTAAGAGCTATTGTGATTCGACACCGAGAAACGCCACAAACTTCCTTCGTTTCCCAAACTGGGCGTTATTCAATTTTGATCTTTCGTCTTACGAGCGATCTCGCGAATATCCTCTCGTTTCCGTTTCTAAAATCGACGTCTAATCGAAACCGCACATTAATTCCCCCAACAAACAAGAAGCGTAGACATTGCCCGAAACGAAATAAAACCGTCGTAAAGAATAAAAATTTATAGTGACGCGAATAAAGAAATTATCCCTCGTGAATCTATATTTTACATTTTGATGGTCGACTGAGAGTTTACGACGGTTTCCAGCTGAAATAAAACTTCTTCAATCATATCGTTCTCCCATTAGGATTAGCTCAGCGAAAAATAAGACCAAAAAACATACTTCATACGCATTACATTAATACGTTCGTAAGAAGCGGTGGAGTATAAAGAATCAAGGAAGGAGATTCCCTGGAGCGAGAGATTAATTTTAAGAGTTGGCTTGTATTTTTTGCCTTCAACGTTGGGGTTTAACACTGCAACTCGAGAACGGGTCGTAAATCCTGGTCTTGTTTGTTCACTGGTCATTTTGCGATTTATATATTTACCCGTTCGGGATTTATCTTCCTTTTACATTTGGGCAAGTTAAATGGACCAGGTAAAGCGCCGAAACTACATCATTAGTGGGAAATTTCCGCTTAATTAAAAGGATCGACGCACAAACACATTCACAATGCTCGTCAACTAACTAAGCTATGCCACAGTCCCAGATTCTTTTCATGGCTGGGGAAAATGTCACTATGGCATTTCTATGATAGCGATTTCCAAAAATGTTCTCCCTCGATTTAATCTTTTTAAATATTCATGTACGTTCGTAACTGCATCCAGCTAATGGTCCCTCGGGAAGGTACTAGCGTCCCATCATTTTGCATATTAAAGTACCCACCGTTTGAGGGAGCAAGTAAGAGTGAAAATCAACTGGTCCAATTAATTCCGCGAAAACGAAAGCGGCCAAAATAAATAATAATTAAGATGAAAGCAACGGCCATTAATGTAAAACCACGGCGCAAAGCAAATAGATTCAAGAGTGCCGTTTTTCCAATTACCGCCATTTACTGTATGGTACTTTAGCAAATTGTGAAAGCGAGTGTGTCGTCGCTGAACATTGCATTTTAATTGGTTGTGATGAACGATGGCGAGATTTCGGCCGTTTGTGCATCATGTGCGCCGAAATTAAGGACACGGATTTCTGCATGCTAATCAAGCACGTGGTGTAAATTATCTGCGTTCTTGGTGTTGCGAGATTACGCTCGAAGCGAATTGACATTTAATTGCCTCTATTTAAAAGCGTTTAGGTTTTTGAGACTAATTAGCGGCGGAAAATGGGGCAGGTTATGGTAAAAAGGCTAATAGCAGATTCTCTTTTTTTTTCGGACAGTTTGCCAGAGTTTTTTCATTTCCTCGGTCATTTTTACACAATTAGGTACTCGAAACAGAGCTTTCGCGAATCCGAAACGTGTATCAATTACACGCGTTATTGAATGTAAAACGTATCGCTGCGATCGTCGAGGACGTCTTTCAGGGAGTAAACGACTCGTGACGAATAATTTTACTCGCATAAATCCTTTTTATGAAGCACTTGGGATCAAAGCAGGTGCAGTCGGTGGCGTGCAATGAATCCACAAGAAACTCCATACTGGAAAGATTAAGCACCGAAAACACAGTAATGCACGACCATGAAGCAAACTAGCAAGTTGAAAAAACGTAAAATAAAAACTACTTTGAACAAACAGTCAACAGTCCCATCTTGCATATGGAAATAATTCATCGTGCACACGATTACAATCTCAGTTGAAAGTGGCTCTTCTTGACGAGTCGTCACTGACGTGCAATGAACCTTACGTTGAACGTCAATAAGTGCAAACAGAAACTGAAATAAATATAATGCGACGCAGCTGAAAGAGAAGGCTCATGGATTACGCTACGATCCGGAAAACTGCTCAAACTGTATTGGTAATGGGCTCTGGAATCAAATTGAGACGTACGGGAATATCAGTCCACTTTTTACCAACTCGAAAGTTTTTCATTAACCAAAGACACAATGATGTAAGTCGGAAATTGGAAAAGTTAAATACGTGTCACGCTGACAGATATTACGGATGTTGATGCAAATGCTGCGACTGCTGGAATCCCGAAATTAAATCACCCTGATTTTTCTAATTTGTTTCATATTCAAATTGGTGTTTGGTGAGGGTTTTTCAACTCTAAATTCCCGTGGACATCGATCTGGAACGACCAATTTGATGAAGGGCAGTTATTCCCTTTATGTCTGAATGCAATTCGCAATTTTAATCAATCCTTTGAGCACAACTATTAGTTTTTTTGGAATTTGCTGGAAAAGCTGCGGTGGATGCAAATTGACAACTTTAATAATAAAGTACAGTCAAAACTAAACAAACGATGCTCATCACAACGATCTTTGCGCATTTTCAGATCAGCAGCCGCCGAAGACAAGTGTTTTAGGTATCACAAAAGAAAGGGGTCGCGTTATAGTAAACAGCTTATTGTTAATTGGTAAGAAGGGAGAAGTGAACGAGTGGCTGTTGCGGAAAACGCTCGCCATCATTCGAAATGAGTGGAGTGGTTTAAAAACGCTTCACGAATTACTCAGATAATGTAACGTCAGCTCGCTGGCTAAACGGCAAATTAAAATATAAACAGTGGTAATGTAGCACTCGGGGCTGTTACGCGATTAAAGTCATATCCACCATTTGCTGCGAAAGCCTGTGAGGTGATTTGATTATCTTGTTGTTTTCGTTGTGTAAAAATTCTTTGACTGAAAAATTGGCGGATGCGCCGCGTTCTGGTTAACTGAAAAGAAAATTGTAGACCGACGATAAAACGAATTTCTCTGCGTTCGCATGTTACCTGCAATGAAAAATAATGAAATAAAAAATGGTGGATGCGCCCGCTGAAATGAAACCTGCAAATATTGCGAATTTTGTCTACTTTACGCACTCCTAAAGATGAAAGCGTACCGAACGTGTCCTGTATGACTCTTTTATTGTAATATAGAGCGCAATTTAGAGAGTATAGCAGCAATTTAGGGATGATAAACCTGGACAGATTTTAAACGCAAGGAGATTTTTAAATAAATGCTCCGTTTTATGGGAGGTTTGAAATATTGAAATGGTCCAAGGCACGACCCCTGAAACCTTTTATTTCAGAGGGCATAATTTTGCGTATTAAACAATTCGATGATGTGCAGTTTAATTTACTTTCCGAGAATTCTATTCCATGTCGTTTGCCACATTTAATTGATGGTAGAATCATAATTTCCTAATAGAATGAGACTCGACGGAGTTTTCTTATTTATTAAATTCTGGAGCAACAAGTTTGTGACGTCTTTAAAGTTGTCTTTGAAGTGTACTTGGGAACAAATATTAAACAAATTTATAAAAGCGCTTCGCTTGAGAAAATTCATTACGAAGCGCGATTGACATAATTGGAAAGAAAAATGAAAATGCGGAATTAGAGTTTTCCAAAAGAGCCAGAAAGTGTTTACAGTTAACCTTAGTCTGGTTTCGGTCACAGGCAGTTATATTAACGGAATTAGCTTTTGAATGCTGTATGAAAATTCATTTGTAATAATTACAAGTGGAGTTTTTGAACATCCTGAAGATACGGAGATGCTAACTTTTTACGATTGTCACAAATTTGGTGTGTAATTTTGAGAAAACAATTTCCACCCAACAAGCACGTGTTAATAGCGCTTCCGCAAAATACCGCATTGTGAGAATTCGTTCCGCTTTGTTTCGATTTTCACCTGGATTTGTCGTTTTTTGATCGCTCTTAATTTGATTTTGGCGACTGGTCAATTGCTTGCAATTCAAAGAGTTTTTTGTTGTTGACATACGGAGCTTTTGAATGTTTCAGCCTTTGTAATCGTCACCCCATATAGTTGTCAGACTCAATTTCCAGTCGGACACACAATGGTGCATGGAAATAGTGTGAGAGTTTTAACTTTTTAAAACCACGGACAAAAAGCGAACGCTTATTATCGAGTGCGATCACGTAGTGCATTTAAACTACACACTTTGGGTTTCGCCGCCGACAAACATCCATTCGAGGCGTTACAAGATTGGTCCTTACGGAAGGATAACGCAAGGGTAGCGGTCGCTGTGGCTGCAGAGTTCCTTCAAAATAACTGAAACTGCACTTTGGCGTAGACGGTCGAGTTGATGTTTCAAAACTAGAAAATTACTGTTGGCTATTTCATGTCCTGGAGAAATAAGACCAAACCGATTTCCCTCGATCGTTTAAAACTCCGCGTGAAAAGCCCTTACCATAAAATAGAAAAAGACAGTTTCGAGGAATGGTCGAGTTTACGGCCAACGTTTCGAAGACTTGATTAGTTTCATAAATTGCGGTGTCTAGTTTAAACGTAAACGTTTTCTTGACGTTTCATTCTTAAACGATTTTTTTCAGACACTACGAATATGGTATCGCAGTTATAATTTCCTGCTAGGCTACATTTGACTTCTAGGTCCATTAAACTTTTGGCATCTAATTTAATCTCACACGAACGTGAATCCTGAACATGAAAAGTTATCCAGTTATCCACTTGTTCTATAAATTTGAGCTTGTAACGTGACAGTTTTACATAGAGCCTACTTTATATTCTATATAACTTCATAAAACCACATAGCTCATACGTGTATGCGAATTTCCACTACATTATTAAATAGCTTCTAATTCAAGCTTTGTGTTACGTTCTATTCGGATAAATGCCATTAGGTTCGAACGTGATGTCTGTTAATAAATCGAAAAGTTTAATTAAAAATTTCACGAGTGTCACGTGAAAAAATCTTAAGAGACGAGAAAGACGTTTTAACGTCTGGTGGTGAATTAATCCACGCTCTGAGATTCCATGCACTGGAGATATCCGCAGAGTAACATATACACCACATTACTTTCCGTAAAATCATTGAATGGAAACTTCAACATCCTGCGAGTGGAGTTGAGATTTCATTAATTTTCGAATGTATTCGGCTCTCAATTATAATTAACAGTTGGAAACAAGAGCTGGGTAATGGAAGGCAGATGTCTCGTGCACGCGGAACTAAACAGACGATGTAAAATAAAAATTCGATACACTGAAAATTTTATAACGAACGGGAATAAAACTCATTAGAAACGTATTTTTAGAAATTTCCATTTAGAAAGTTGGGGTTATCAGAAAAATGAGATTAGAGCTTTTGGTTTTGGAAAAGAATGCGGAATAAGCTCACTTGAGATGGAAATCAGTGCGAGCGTTTTCAGTTAGTAACAGCAATATATTTAACAACTTGAATTGCAAGCAGTTCCAGATTACGTGTATGTAAGCGACGCAATTCAGGTAGAAACAAATCCACTCGACATTGGAACTGAAACGAGCCGTCGTCGTCGAGTGCGCCAACACAACCTTATTATGGGATAAATTTGCATGACACGTTTTAAGCAGAGCTCTTCTGTAACACATGCACATTGCGCTGCAATCCATTAGCTGCAATTTAAACTGCAATCTAAGCGAATAGCAAATTGCTACAACTTCCAAGGGACAAACACAAACGGTGTTGCAAAGCGAATATCTGCGGAAATAATAATTGAAACCACTGCTAATGCAACTATGCGCTGTCATAAATAGTCGAACCCTAAAAGCACTCTTGTTTTTCCCGGTGGTAAGCAAGTTTCGGTCGGAATTAATTGGGAAGCGCTATTAATAAGGTCTGTTGAACAGATCAATTCTGGTGGATTTTGGTCATTTACATGGTGGTGTATGGTTCATGTGCGCCACCATTTTAGCCACTTCCTCGCTTTCACGTGACCGTTGCGTCTCTTTCCTGCAAATGGAACGTTCCGTCGAGATCCGGTCTAAAACACATGGTTGCTCATCGCTAGAAATGCATTGTTCTATCGCATCCTCTCGGGGGCAACATTTGAATTACAAATGAGGTCAGAAGAACGGAGTCAAAATTAATTTCAATTTCATGTCGGCGGCTGATTGAGACTTCAATTAGCAAATAATAATATTTTGGTCCCGAATTGCCATGCAAATTTATTTAATTAAGTTTTCTTCTGTTACGGATACGTTGTTTTATTATCGAGGATTTGGATTTGGGTAAACTGGGAATGAATTCGCAAACTCATAATTAAATATAAAGAGATATTCGCGGATTCCGTCTCCCTAATTGTGACGACGAAAACAACCAGAGCTTTTCGCTTTATTAAAAGAGGAATCTTAAAATAAGTTATCTTATTAACGAGCAAAGTCAAATAACAAACAACTAAATGCTATTAAATGACTAATTGAAACTTGTGTGCGATCGGTTGGCTTTATTGCCGAGACTTCATCAGAAGAACCGCGCCAGGTAATTAATTACCTACAAATTTTATCATTACATCTCAAGTATCGGAAAATATTCCGACATTATTAAACCACTCGACAACGAGGAATATTGAAAACATAAACACGGCAAATTCGCTACAATACACTCAAAACCCTCGACACGCAAAATAGCGATTACTTAGTTCGCTTCACTTCTTTTTCCAACCAATTCGTCAAAAAGGACCTCTGGCCAAAACAGACCTCCTTAATAATTACCCATAACAATTTCCCCCGAAAATACAATGTTCAACTTATTTTCTCAAATACCCAACGGCGCAATAAAATCGAACCTGATCTTTTGTCATTTGTACGCAAGGTCATTAGCCACTCTGGAAAAAGTGTGGGTCTTAAATATCACATTGCGTTTCTCCTAAGCTAATAATTAGGGAAAGCATACTGCGGCCATTCAAAACCGCATTTGTCAATGTTATCGTGACAAGTTCTATTGAATTAAACGACGTCCCGTGTTTTTATTCATACGTTCGCGCTACTGGATCATGCTCAATGTTGAAAGACATGTCATTCGTCAATCAGAACAAGCTTTTGACGCTTACAAACTCACGCACCAGTGATGAAGAAGTAAATGATGGATTGCACTTTTTACGGGTCCTTAGAGGTGCAATGTGAGGAGTTTGTCGGGGCACTTTGCAACAATCACGCATCTTTCTATTGTCAAAACATGTTAAATCTAGTTCATTGTATTCAAACAATACAATATAACCGGCGCATCCACCATTTTTGCTATAATTACAGCCGGTTCTATAATTGTCAAAAGGCGGTCTGGCGGTGTAATTTGGTATGATTTATTCAGGAAATGCACGTAAAATATACAAGTATGCATCGCATAAATCACACTTTGTCTCAAAGCAGAAGCTTTCAAACCGACGCATCCATCAATTAATGATCTTTCCAGATTTATATTCTTTAATTATTATTGGTTTTAGCTCGCTTTCGGCGCGACTATGTTGTAATTTCCACCCTCAAAACTGCACCGTCGCAAAAATAAATAAATCACCTCACGGCGTCGGTTGAAATTCCCACAAAGCCTCCCTTTTTGTAAACTCGACAAAAGAAATTAAACGCATGCCCGCGACGGCCCGACCGAATGGAAATTATTAGGTACGATACGGCCACAAAAATTGTTAATGTGGTGCAGTTATCGGCAAAAATGTAAACCGACAGACAGTATTTCATTTCGCTTTTGAATGTAGTTTCCGCGATGAACCGGGGACGAGTAAGTGAATATACGGTAGAGAGCGAGAGATACCTGATAAGCGGTCCTGCTACAGGAAGAGGGGTAAATAGTCCCTCGTCAACAACGAGACGCGTCGTCCCTTGAAAGTGAATGTGTCGTGGTAACGTGCGTTATGCCGTTTCTGTCGCCGATCGCATCTCATTGACAGTGATGGTTTTCGATCAGCAAATACGAGGCTTTTAATAAAGAGCTGTGCGAATTTTCCGCGATATTTATCAACCGAGACAAGATCGATACGCGGGTGACTACAGATGGGGCCCAGAACTTTGGGTATCGCCGGCGATTGGATAAAAAAATTCCGGAATTAATTGCGGCGAAAGTCGTCGGGAGCGCTCCACTCGTTCGATTACATATTCATGAAAAATAAGAGATAAACATTTCAGAAATTCAGATCCGTTAAATCCCGTCCGAGAGGAAGACGTGTGGATATGTCAGAGTATCTTGCAGGTCCCGTCATAATTTAAAATGCAATTTCTTAGAGGGAACGTGACGCATAAAAGTAGGGAATTTGTTGCCGTTCCCGTGTAGTCGTGTAAATAGTTTCGCATGCAGCACAGACTCTGTGTACACGGCGTGTTATACACGAAATAACAAGAGTTTAAGAAATGCCGCCGGTGAAAATCTCGCTGAAATACACTTGTAAAAGATGTTAAACATTGATTGTACATACCTCCGATTTGCCTTTGGATACACAGCTGGCGACGTTCGTTGGTTCGAGGTTCAACGCGTCTCTCTGAAAAGAAAAAAAAACTTTAAAAACAACTCTTGACTTTGAAAAGCGACAAAATCACAAAAGTGTCAATCTGAAGAAAATTATAAAGTTTTCTAGAAAAAGTTGATCTGTCTAGAGCTAAATAAAGAATCAATAGTTGAAAAGATCTGCGTGAAATAATTCACGCTGAATTTTCCTGGGAGAAATAAACAATTCCCTTAAGCGCCCGCTTCTTTCTAATTGATCGTCGTAAAAAACTATTTACAAACATTCTTATCTCGTGGATTCCGGTAATTCCTCGCGAAGAAACAATATTCCCAAGTTCACGTAACGAGGCTTGTCAAATCGTTCCATAAATTAGTTCGGCTGCCTTTGCCTTGCCACCAAACCGTGCTCTCGCAAATAAATTTTCAAAGGTTAAAACAGGCGGGATTGTTATTGGTGCAATTCCAACCCGGAGCAATCGGCAATTGTAAGCGAATGACAGCAAACGTACGTAAATTCAACGTGTCTCAAACTAATTAAAGTAGTTAATTCCGTTTCCGGAACAAATGACGCCCATTATTCGTCTCCTCTTGGTCCACAGAGGCGGCGGAAACGAGACGGTCCCGGAGGAGCTAGCGTTTACCATTAACGTTTTCCACCGAGTTTTTCCAAAAACACGAGAAAATGCAACGAGGTTGTTCGTTACAATCAGGACTTTGCAAAGGATAATTGATCTTGTCGTTGTCATTTTAGTTGGAGTTGGAAGTTCGGGTGGATAGAGGTAGACGGCGCTAATCGCTCGAAAGTGGACTGAAATTTCATGTCGCGTCTCCGCCGAAGATTAAAGAGCAGTTCTTTAATTGTTTTAATTTATGTTAAGTGCTTTGCTAAGCCGGGCAAAGTGATTTTTTATACATCAAAAATGTCATCTGGAAATATTTTACAAAGCTTCAAATTGGACTGTTAGTTTTTTCTCACCGCAAATTTGAGGGCCTATTAAATTTGCGGAATTTGTTGATTTTGATTGCTGCTCGCTGACTGCACGTAGTCAAAATTGCTATTGGCCTCCCGTCGAGTTATTGGTCTATAAATTTTCGAGTTCCATTTTCTCTGTTTATGCGTTATTACAATATTTCCAGGTACAATTAGCTTAAATTTATAGCCAATTAAAATTTAATTCGAACAATGAAAGGTGCTGTATTCGGAATAACACAATAGCAATTGGCTTGGCGAAATCGAGTCTGCATATAAAATAGCATGAAACTGGTGTCGTGTAATCACTTGAAACTATTCGCGTGGAATGAGAATGTGGAAATTGTGGACAAAACGAAATTGGACCGGCTGCAAAAGAAGAAATATTTTTTTACGTTGGAAAAGTTGTAATTGTGCCTGAAGATATTCTGTAAAGGAATGAAGATGGCTCCTTGTAGACATTATTTGTTTTAAACTTTGCTTAACCATCTTTTACACGGAGGGGAGCGGCGTCATTTGAAATTGTAAAGTTGGGGTCGTTACGAGGGGTTTCTCCTTAAGAGCGATTTATATCATTTATGATCAAGTACTTTCACTGATGAAGTTGGATATTTTAATCATGTCAAAAGTAGAACACGTTTCTGCACATGCTGATGCAGCAACTCGTCATTACGAATTCCCCTATAGAAATCTCATAAAAGTCGAAATGCATTTATGAAAAGAGCCCATTATTCCATAAAACTTTATAACCTTCTACTTTGGCGAGAAAAAGTCTATTTAAAAATACAGTCAAGTCGAGCGCGGCTCTTGTATATTTTTATTGGTCGTAAAGAAAGGGTTGGGGCGGAGTTTGAAATTTGAAATTTGTCTAAGAAGGTCCCCATCGTGCCTCCGGTAATTTCTTTAAATGACTGCACAAGCCGGTAACTGTTCCCTTTAATTAAAAATTTCCCCCCCACAACGTTAACTAGAAGAGCTCCGAGGTTGGAGATAAATAGGGGATGTTTCTAGTGCCCACTCGTACCAACGAACTAAATATTTATCCACCATTTGTTTGTATACAGGGTGAACTCGTCGATTGTACTATTCAATCAAGTGGTCAAGCCAAGTTAAGCAAAGGATACTGTTTTGTGTTGACGTTACGGGTCAGAGGTTTCAAATGTTTATCCTTCTGGGCCAATTTACATTCAGCTTTGCTGGATTTGCAGATTTGCGAAATTAATTTTGTGGAATTGTTTGCTGTTAACTGAGCGGTTTTCTTTGGGCGGTGTTTCGGCGATATTCAATAAATTCATCAGTTACAAGCTTCAGGCAACATGAATCACATGTTATTGTTACATGCCCACATTGGAAATGGAAATCTGACCGCTCGAGGCTTTTTCATTGTTTATACGCTAATTATCACAGTGAATCGCACAAATTTAGCGAGAAATTCGCTAATCGCTATAGCAAATTGCGGTGTGAAGTCGATTAAACAAACATTTTTCTGTTTTTTAGCCCGCAATGGCACGCGCTGCAACGATTTATTACTCGCGAAAATGCAGTTCTATTTCTGATTCTAGAATTGCTGTAATCATTTCGGGATAATAACCCAAAATACACGATATTGTATATGCAAGTTTGATTAAGCTATTAGACGTTAATCACAACAGCCGATTATATTGATTCGTACACCGACTTTTCCATCTAAACATGGAAAGCTCTTAATCCGGAGAAAAATAACAATGTTCTGACACTATTATTACGATTACGGTATTTTTGTCGACTCTATTTCGAATTGTTGAGCTCGGACAATGGTCAAAATGTGCATAATCAAAAGCAAATATGCATGTATTTTGCATATAACTCATCAGTAATGAATTTTTGACTCGGCAACTCCTATTTTTAACTGCTTTTAACTTTTCAAAAGCCCTCGAGTAGAATTATATATGCAATTTTAGCTGCATTGTGCAGCGTGACAAATGTGCGTATGCAAAGCACACAAGGAAAGCGGATGAGTCAGCGTAAATGATTAGCAATAAAACGTTTACCTTAACAAATAGTATCATTTTTTACAAGTTTAAGTACGTGTCTCAGCGTCGACCGAAGAAGAGGGTCGCACACAGCTACTGTAATTTGTTTTTCGGTTTGATTTTCCAGAGGGAAAGAAATTCTTTTCCATTACGGTTGATATACATCACGCGCTCCCGTGCATTATTTAGTAACCGGCACAAACTTTCACCCCAAAAGTGCGAAACATTGCTGTAATGGCCCTTGCTACACACAAATTTCGTACAAGTTTTACAATTACCGCCAAACTTTTGTAGTTAGTGTTAAGCAAATGCTATATTAACCGGCCAAGAAACAAGCCCGTTTCAACCGATGAGCTTTTAAACTTTCCGACACTAATTTTTCTCCGGGAACACCTAAATCGATTGATGGAGGTTTTTAATTGCGGCACGGGAAAATTTCTTCTCGTGGAAAATTTAAGTAACTAGACGACAATAATTAAACAGAAAAACTTTGTATCCTGTTTAGTTCTTTTTCCTGGAAATTATTCGCAGCGCTCCCAGCCATGTAGAAATTACTCAGACAATGTATTTGCTCGGTCATCTAAAGCTTTTATGATGTGTACAGACTGTTCGGCAACAGTTCTGGTTATTGTAATGCTTGTCGATTCCCTCGTGTCTCTAGTTTCATTAAGCTCCTGTAAGGTATCTCAAAAAGGAATCCAATATTAAGCTTATAATATGAATGCTTAGTTATTATTGCTCTGGGCAACGTGCTCGGTTCAACTCTTAAATATTTGAAATGGGGTGCACGGGGCTCTTTTATTGTTATTAGGAAAATATTTACAGGGCAAAAACGGAACATTTTTCGGTTATTACATCACACAGATAAATGCACCGACATTTGAGAAAATTAGAACAAAATTTTTAGCTCGGAGCGAGCATGAAAAAATGGGAATCAGAGTTGGAAATTGGAGGATTATAGCTAGTGGCTATTATGTTTATTGGAACCTTCCAGGTTTTCCAAAAATGAAAAAATATTATTAATAGTCCCTAAAGGAAATCTTAAAATCGCTTTGCTAACATCGATGTACTTTTCTCATGAATAAGTTGAAGGTTTCGCCAAGCAGTCTTTAATTAACTTTAATTGCGCAGTAATGATTTTGTGGGTCGGTAAAAGAAGGAATGGTCCCTAAAACCCCGCATGAAAACTTTATTATATTCGGCTGAAAGTGGAATTATTATTCATACAATCCGTAAATAATTCGGGCTATATCAATTTCGAGTGAACTGCCTCGGCATTTCGGTTATTAGATCGTCGTTACCTGCGTGAAGAGCCCGAAATGAACGCTATTCCCGTTTTTATTGACACTGTAACATCCCATCTTTATTAGTCCCCATCACAATAAACATGAAATACAAACCCAATTTTTAAAACGTTATCAACTGTTGAAATGCCAGGTTGTATGTTTTTGACCAATATCGCCGCCATAATAGGAATTTATCGATATTAAAACTGCAATCGTTGGAAAAAACGATCTGTAACGACCGGCGTGTATGCAAATTCGTGAAAATTGCATACGATGGGAAAACGCGGATTTTTGTAAAAATCCCGGGTTTTCAACCGGTCAAATTACTGTTTAAAAAAGTTAACAGGAGCACGATTCCAAGGAGTCAAACATTGCGAATCACGTCTCCACCTCAATGATTAGAACGAAGTAAGGGAATTCAAACGTTGGAGTGATTTCGAATTCTGGCAGTGTTCGAGTTCGAAACTGATTTCCAAAACAAACTGAATGGTCGAGGAGTCAAATTGAAACTAAAACTACTTTGGAAATTTTTGCATTAGAAAGGCATTAATTCCGGGACCCTCGTTAAAATCGCTACCGGAGCGAAAGAAAACGGCCGGAATTAAGGATCTCCGAGTTATTAATGCCAACGGAATAAAACACTATGCCTTGAACACTTGAAGCAAGAATACCTGCAATTTCAATTTAAACTGTGATTATTGTTGACATAGACGTATTCCGGGTATTACGTTTTCTATTTGTACACTGTTTCTTTGAAGTCGGTTAGCTCGTAATATGAATCGTGTTTGCTTATATCTAAGACGTTCGGGTAAAATTAAAATTCGGAGGCACACGTTCATACTTAGCAAAGGAATAAGATATTAGATAACATTGAATTCCGGCAGGAGCTGCAGGACTTTAATTCGCCGGAAACGAGCTGACAGCCAACTTGCAAACAACACAACAAGAACAAGGTGAAAAATGCTGATTAGCATCCACAAAAAATGATATTTTTAACGTGAATTTACTTTCCCGCAAACTATCGGCAATCTTTTTCCAATTTGGGTCGTTTTGTGCGGCGGGGAAGCCGAATAATTGTTAACGTAACGGTTAAGATAACTGTGAAATCGAATTCAGCAGGAGATTCGGACTGAAAAAGAAATAATAATTTTCAATGGGAGCACATAATGCCGTAATTTGTGCGAAGATTTCTTCACAAAAAGGTTCCGAACAACTGGTGAAAACCAATGTTGATGAGTAAGCGAGCAGAGACGGGTCGAGAAAATCGGATAGATAAAGTGTCAATATTTGCTGAAAACAAGATCCGATGGAAGCAGGATGCTTAAAAGCTTCGTAGCGAAGGTGAAAGTACAGGATTACAACGTTTTAAACGAAATTCTCGCCCAAAATACAAGGTGAGTGAATGATTTTCCGCTTAAAAAGCTTTCAGAGTCTCGTGCGAATGTTATTAAATACTCTTTCCACAAAATTAAGAGGTATTTGCAATCTCCTCTTTAATAATATACAAGAACGGATTTCGTATAGAATGAGGATAACGAAGGATTAGTTGATGGAATTTACTTGCCGACGAGAGTATAATGTTTCATGTGGTCGATTGGGGGAAAAACCGGAACGACTTTATGTTGACATTTGTATTTTCATCTGTGTAACCGTTGAGTCTGAAAATCAATACACAAAAAGATATTAGCGGTAATGAATGTCTATGATCTCCCCCCGGAACCCGGAGGCGGCCTCTTCGTCGGGGCGTCTCTATAAATGTCCCTTCAGCAAATACAAGCAAAACGTCGGAGTGCCTTCGTAATCAGTCAATGCCCAAACATTGACATTGGCCCGTCTCTCCACAAAGAATGAGGGCTGTTTCTCGATATTCAATTTAATAACTCCACTTCGACTTAGAAATCTTCAAAGTAAACAGAGGGTCGACCCAAATGGGAAGGATTTAGGATCTGTAATTAACTGATAACAAAAAAGTTTCGCCGAAAATAACCTCTCAAGTGTTTTCCAATTACGAAAGCTCTCCATCTATTGACGGAGTCATTCGTTCGGAAAACGTTTGCGTTTAAATAAATCGGTAATGAAATGCCAATTGGGTGTGCGACTTTCGCTGTTATTTACGTCCATTTTACGTTGTGGCCGATCACCATGCTCAGGACACCGTTAAGTTCCTCCACTGTGGATAAAATCACACTAGATTAGCCAATAAAAGCGCAGCAAACAATGACCGCGTAAACTCCTGCTGTTTGCTTGCGTGCCGCTAGGAGGAAGCGATTCTAGCGCCTCTGGCGGCGTGATTGATGAGGCCTGACACGTGTTAACTGCCTCATCCTTGTACTCCTTATTGGCACATTTCTCAAAAAGGGACTCAAAACAAATCGATAAAAATGCCAATATCGTGATAACACTGACAAAACCAATGTTTCACAATCAAGCTTGGAGGTTGATTTAGTTTTACTGCTCGAGTATTACATCCAAAATGGAAATTGTCTTATCTGCAAAATTGGTGGATGCGCCGGGGAAGTAATATAAAAAGCGAGTTCGAAATTAATTCAATGCGCGCTTAGACAAGCAGAGTCGGATTTCTTCAATTCCTGCTGTAATTTCGTGTAATAACTTCAGGTTTTACGTTAAAAATAAAACAGTTTTTCTTTGCGTGCTGAAATTAGCAATTACCAAATTCCACTATTTTCTCTGACGGCACAAAAACTCGGACACTGCTGTGGTCTTTTTTGCGTATAATTTTCATCCCGCTGTGCATTTAATAGTTTTCCCGCTTCGTGAATAGTTTTTCCCGAAAATCCTCATTAGCGTCCTTGATTAACCATCTCTCTGTTCTCTTTTTCCGGCACATATCCGGCTCCCAAATTAAAAATTAACTCACATAAACAGCGTTGATAAAATACCAAAGCGAAAATAGCACTCATAAAGAATCTGGATATTGGAGTCGGTGGCTTTTATTTTTACCGGCCATTAATTAAACCGGGCTAACGGTGGAGCGATCATAGGTGGCGGCGACAACGGCCGTTGCGATATAAAAGTGAGATTTATGGACGAGTCGTTTAAACGGCAGGTTCAGATTAGAGCCGAGGAGAAACCGGACCGCTGCGGATGACGGTTCAATTGCTCGTTCTCGTTAAGAATTTTATTAAACAATGGCCGGCTGTAAATTATTGTGGAATAAATTGCGAGCAGTCGGCAAAAACGAGGGGGGTAGTTATTGATGTGAAATGCTCGTTTTCTCTGATTGGGGGCTGCGTTTTGAGAGTTTCCTTTTTCGTGACCGAGGTGGCCGGACTTTAGGACTAATCATATTTCGCGTGCCGAACACGACTGATTTGTGTAAGGGGGCTGATACCGCCGCTACGCCCTGATTATGATGGAATTGGACGAGCTCATAATGGGAGATGATCGTAAATTTGTTAGCGGGCTTATAGGTTGGGCAATGGGCAGGGAGTCGAATCTTATCCTGGCGCATCCACCATTTTCCCAATCGCGAGAATGGGGAAAAAAGTGGCGTCGTTCTTTACAACTTACAAACTGTAACAATTACCACTTATACTGAAAGCCTTTTTCTTGTTGTTTAGCACTCGGAACACCAATCTCGTACAAATGTCTACAATATTTTGGCATGAAAAATATCCCTAACCTACATTCTGTTGAAGCAGAATGTGGTCTTATTTTACAAAAAAATCCGTGTTCTGAAAACCATTAGGGTTGTAACATTTGGCAACAATTTTGTAAACCGATCACACGAATATCTGAGCATAAATTCCAACCGTTACTAAAGACATTTTGGCCGAGTTTCCCGAGTGCCCCGTGATAAATATGCAAGTTTTGACAGTCTCCACTATTTTAAAAAAGGCCGCCTTCGTCCCTCTGTCGGGATAGCGTTATTGGATTTGCTCAGCGTCCATTTTGCATGTGAATTATAGTCGGTGAGTGGTAAATGTGTTCAATAAAGGCAGTCTATGAGCACACATTCATTGTCATCTTATCACGGTGCAAATGCGTCCGACGGTCATGTGAAACCGCACCAGTAAAGCCTTATCGAAACCACGAACCCATTCACACAAATCGGCCGAATGTAATCAACTGTACATGACAAATGTAGCGCATTAAACAGGACCATTCAGGAGAACTTTGCTGGAGTCAACGTCGGAGTTTGCCGCCGTCCTGGTTATTGTATTTTTTTTAATTGCCCATTTGATCATCAGTTAACGGTTGCAAGGATAAGTGACCTGGAAATCGCGATAATCGATTGCACTGAATTGTTTTGGCTGATGGAAATTGCACCCAAATAAATATTACGTAATTGTTGATTGGCCCAGAATTGAAGCCATATTTCTTACCACCCGGACAATGGAAAAGGAATTCCAATTATAAGTTGAATTGTGCTAGAAGTAAATGCGCGGAAGGAATAGGTGGGCTTTATAGATTACGGTTATCATAGATACAATGAGTTTCAATCGAAAGTTTACGATTTATTTGAATTATTAATTAACCAAGTTTCAATTCGCCCGATTATTACCACTTAAATTAGGAAATTAATGAATTCTCAATCAAAAAGGACGACAACTAGCCGCGGTGCTTAAGAAAACGCCAAGACAAAGGCTGCTATTAAATGAGAATACGAATGATAGCGAAATCCTTCCCTCATTGAAGTCACTTGGCAGACAAAACAGTCTTATTAGATTTTCATTCATGAATTAATTAAATTCCAAACATACTAAAGACCAATGGCACTAAATAACATCTTGTCAAAAATAAGTCGTTTTGGTGAATTAGGAAATTATCACCACTCGACAGTGTTACGAATTTAAATCATCAAAAAAGATCAATACTGCTCTGACGAGTGTTTGCCAATGGTTAAATAGCCATTAAAAACAACTCAACGGCATTTATCGCCCGTAACAATTCACATTAACGAATCAATTTAAGATACGAGGGCTAGAAGTGTTTTTTTGTTGCCTGCATAGATAACACATTTTTTAAATTCCTGTTTTATTGTGAATTCATTGTTTTAACAAATTCAAGTTGTGTTTTCTGTCTTCATTAAAAGTTATAGATATTAATTAACCAACCCACAGCAACTATTTTAAGGTCAGATAAAAATGAAAATAAAAATGACAGCATGAAAGTTTTCTTCGGGTCAGATTTTTGCCAGTAGGGTCATTATTTATTAATAATTATTTATTATTTGTGTGTTATGAATTATTTGCATTAAATTAATACCGTCAAAGACTAAATCGAAGTGAATAACCTACCAATTTAATTGGAGCTTCACCCAGCGCGTAATTAGACTGATTCATTTTGTGATCAAACATATTATGTAACATTAAAATAGTAGTTATTAATACAAAATTACGTGAGGATGTAATGATGATGTGTACTAGTGATTGATTAGATTTTCATCAGGTTAACAATTTTGTGTAAAAAATCACATCGATCATTCAGATAAAATAAATTGATCGTTCTATACATTTTTTATTAGTTAAATGTATTACAGTTCTAGAAATATCGCAAATAATCAATAACACTAAATAAATCAAATTACTTTCAGCACACGAGTGTATAAACAACAGTTTAGTTTATTTGGTTTCGTGTGTTCAGATTCACTAATTCATCAAGTCGAATGATTTGCCCCCCTTTTGAAATGATCGTCTCTGTTTGGTTTTGACAATTTAATTGCACTTGTGTGGTATATGGACGGGCCCAGTGTGGAAACAACCATGGAATATTTATTAAGTGGTCCCTATTTCAGTTTGTTTTATTTGCTCGTGACTAGCCCAGCAACGATACTGTAATTATAGAGCAGTACATTCACGCACACTACGAGGCTAAGATTAATTGTTTTATAAGTGCACCTTGCTAATTCCATCTGCATTTCGTATCAATCAAGTAGAACGAACCGAAATCAAAACACCATTTACCCCCTTCGTACCTAACCCGTCATTTTCACCGTTAAATAAATCCCAAAGTGGCAAAACATCGCCCATCAAAAAAACAATAGTTTCAATCTTAACGGAATGCGTTTTAGATTGGCTGTAGGTTCCCAAAGGATCCTCTGATGTGATGTGGGATCGACGTGACGCAGGATCGAGAATTAATAACTAGATCTGGGAATTGGTTAAAACTTTCGCAACCGTTTCGTAATCGGGCCGAAAATTTTATCGCAGCGATAAACACGTGTATTGCACGAATAAATAGGATTTTATTTGACGAAGCTCCGACTCGGAGGGGCCTCAACCCCTCGATAGAAAACCGATATCAAAAAATGCTTACATGAAAACTATTTTAACTGGTATTGGATTTTGAGTTAAAGGCTGGGGGTCGTATGTCTCGTGAGAAATGAAAACGCGCCAGGAACTTATCATTGGAAAATAGAAAAATGCCCCTAACTGGGAACTCGGAGCGAAGGTCACCCATGATTGATTCTTCCATCGCATACATTTTAAATGAGACTTTATGGATTATTTGAAGGGGAAACAGTCGTGCACGTTTCGTGGTTGACGCGAATTGTAGGATCGTTGGCGGGGGCGTTTTCGAATTTACACGAGGGACGCTGATTTCTCAGGTTTCAAGTTTTATTGCTGGGAAAACGAAATAAAACCGCAGGGTTATGATATTTCATAGGGTGGGATGGTCAGTTCCGGAGTTTATTTCAATATTTGTACAGTTTGTTTACTTTTCAACTACACTAAAATTGATTATGTAAATTGAAACTACATAATTGGATTAGTTAAGAAACGGCGCCTCCACCATTTTTATCTCAGAGCAAAAGCTCGCTGGTAAAAAGCTCTGCCTTATCTACTTCCAAGAAACACAATAAACTGTGATCATCCACAGTAATCCTGCGATGTGCGCCCTTCGAAAAATATTTTTAGAGCTCATAAAAACCGTAAAATAAAATTTCAGTCGGGAGTTCTTTAACGGCTTGGCATATTCGTTTCGATTCCGGAAGCTCGTTTAGAAATCAAATTTCCACCGGAATTCTATGTTTGTAGTAATTACTCCATTTTACGTTGAAAAGCAATAGAGTCCGTTGACAACAGCCGTAAACGTAACATTTCCGACCACAATGCAGCAAATTGGTTTCACAAGTTATTTATCTAGTTTAATAATACTGATAATGCCTACTAAATAATTAAACCGCTTGATTAACGTTGTAATAACATCGAATCCCTCGGGTTTCAAGAAAGTATCTTTTAAATTATTCGTAATCCAATTACCACAACAAGGGCGATGCAACTGTCCGTTTAGAAGGATTCCAATCCTGAAAACAACTGCAAAATTTTCACGGAAAAAATTTATTTCCTCGTAAAAGAGAAACCCTCCTCTAATTTTAACTTATAAATAGACGTACGTATGTGGGGGTAAAAGTGACACTGCATCACATAATTCATAATCAAGGGGCGCATATAATCCCGAGGGCAACGACGTAGGAACCAGTTTCCACGTCGCTAAGGTAGTAAACTGGTACGTTCATCATGCATTATGATGCGTGATATAACTTGTAGTTTCCAGTTAGCGCGTAAGACCTAATATTTCGGTAATCTCAGCTTATAGAACGCGATGTAATAACCCAGAAATGGCCACGTAAAAATTTCTTACCTCGCAGCTGGATTGGTTGATGTTGCTCAGGTTTAGCCTGTAGACACGATCCCTAAAATAGAAAAAAAATGGTTAGTACAATTCGCAGCCGAATGAACAATAAGTAACTTTTTTTCGAATGTGGTTGGCTCAGTAATCGGATCGGTAGTGTCTGAATGTGCTTCGACATCTATCAGATGGAGCATGATGAAATTACAAAAAAGAAATAAATATGATGAATGTACTTTTGTTTGGGAATGATTAAATTTTAAAAGTTCCAATAGTCGATTTCACTTTATGGAATGTCAGTTCCGTATATGTCCGAATCAGTTAATATCCGGACTTTTATTCGAGTGGTTGTAGAGAGATTATCAACGCTGGCGTAAATGTGGCAGATTTTGTAGTCGCTGTAATAGTTTTTCACATTTTTCACGAAATCGGAACGTAGAAAATTTACGACCAATGAAAGATAAAAAGAAAATTTAATTTCAATCGGCGCGCATCCACCATTTTTACACGTGATGTTTTAAGAAAACATACACATAATAATTTGGGCGAGTGGGAACAGTCGTCCTGCCGTTTTAAAATATTGTCTTTGGCTTTAGCTAACGATTCCCGTGTTTGTTATCCTTGACATGTTGTTTTTGTCAAAAGCATGAGCAAACAAGGTAAGGCTGCGCCTGCCAATATTTGGAGGCAGCATCAATATTTCAATGTCTCGGAAAATCATCCCGATAAGATCTGAAGCCGTGTAATTGTTTTTAGGTCGTGACAAAAGAGAGGAAGCATTGTACTTGTGAATATTAAGACTTGAGAAGTCGATTGAGAAAAAAGCAATTAAAAATAATTGACGCCGGTAAATAATAAGTACAATAGATTTCAAAGGCACGCATTTCTTTGCAATTATTAATAGCTCCATTTCAGAGCAATCCATGCGTTAAGACAAAAGTTCGCAATGCAAATTAAAACAATGTGTAATTTTGTTCAAGATTCAATAGCAGGGACGCAATTATCTTTCGGCAGCTTATTCTTGGCGGACGTCGCGTTATTTCTGTTTTTAAGATAATGCCACAGACAAGTCTAAATACAATTTCACGGTAATATCATTACAATTGGCTTTTGTTGGCTTGTCTTAATGGTAGACGTGATTGACATAAAACTGCTACTTTCAGCCCCAGACTGCCGTATCACGGCACGTCTGTCGTCCTGACAGTGATATCTTGTCACGAGTCGTTCTCATCATAACGCAAAGGTCTGTGTACATTATTAAACTGTTTATGTCAGCCTATTCAAACATCGTGTCATAACAACACTTCACCATAATTCTGAGGATTTCCACCGATCCGCTTGTCTCTCCTAATTGAAAACTACAATTGGGTACAACTAGGGTGGCAAATTCTTCCACTTGTCGGCGCTCGTGTTAAAACTAATACCATTACAAAAGTATCGCAACAAAGCCGAATTTATACTTTCAAATGTGCATATCTTATGCAACACATCTGGAGGGAAAACGCCGAACGTGCTCTAGCAGCGAGAAACACGATATCTTTCCAGCTGTGGTTGTTTCCTTTCTACGTCAACGAAAAGGAACAACTTACTGACAACCCCGAAAAACAAGCGAGATGCTAAGAGATAAATATAGATATGTAAGTTCGGGTGTACAGCCACAAAACCTTTATGATACTCTCGAGTTAACGGTTAATACTCTTCACTTTATGGTAAGTGTATTGTAATGTTACCACAAGATGCGGAAGATACTTGTGTATCGTGAGCCGTGGGGAATTATTTCATTTACATAATATAAAACCCAACGCTACATTTTCTAATCGAAATCTCCGAGACATAGGCACTCTTCGTTATAAACTAATTTCAATTACCAGCGACAAAAAGGCGCGCTCTCATGAAATTCACAGCTTCGCTGAAATCAGTGGAAGCAAAGGTGAAGTATGCGTTCATTTGCACTTTAAGATAATTACAATTAAGGCCATTGCTTTAATGATACGGCACTTTGCGTGTTAATATAATTCGTGGTTTCCAATACTCGTTCCATTAGCATGCGCTTCACGGTCTGCAGATATAACTAGATTAGCATCTCCTTTGTAGCAACTTGCCGATGGTACGTATGTAGGTGATGCTATGCGCGATGGAAAATCGTCTTCTCTATACATGTCGTACTAATGACAGCATCAACCTACGTGCTATTTCGAGCTAAGCTAGCAAAGATTATTCCATTATTGTAATGTGTAATGTCAGTGGAGAAGACCGCACGTCGAGAAAGCATTTCACTAATTCGGAGCCGAGCACTCCGACGCCATTTTGACAAAGATCAAACATAAAGCGAACGGATTTAACGTGATTTATGGCGACAAGCGACACACATATTGCACATATTTGATCGAGAAAATGTCGAAAAAAAAATTTACAAAATTATTTCCGCCCGCGAAACAAAACAAAAATCACAGCCACGGTCTGGCCGAAAATATAAATTACCATTTTATTACTCTTCAACAATTCAACAGCGCGGATCGAACGGGTCCGTTAAGTTAGCCCTCCCCCCCAGAATTTCTATAAAATATAACACAGGCCAATGCGCTAATTATGCGTATTATGCGCCACAATTTTCATTTTTTGCGCTGCCTCCCCTAGAAAGTTACAATCATTTTTTTTACCCAATTGCGCCAATTAAAGTTTTTTTTGCGCTTCACTTTGAAACTCACAAAAACAGGAGTCCGCGTTAAGTTAGCCCCCCCAGTTATAGAATTTCTATAAAATATTACATAGGTCAATGCGCTAATTATGCACTATTATGCGCCACAATTTTTATTTTTTGCGCTGCCTGCCCTAGAAAGTTACAATCATATTTTTATTGCTTGCGTCATTCCCCCATTTAACAAAATTAATTGATTTTTATGTCAATCAATTGCGCCCATTATGCGCCACAATTTTCATTTTTTGCGCTACCTCCCGTAAAAAGTTACAATCATTTATTTTACCTGCTTCAGCCCCACCCAGTTAACAAAATTAATTGATTTTCATGTCAATCAATTGCGCCAATTAATGTTTCTTTGCCATTTACTGAAAACCTTCAAAAACAGATTATTCTGGTTACTCACAACTCACAGCTCATAGTTGACAAAGCTCTAAAAGTTGACGCAATTTTTTTTTTTTATCACCGATAGTTTTGGCTTCGCGACGCCTTAAATATGTAATTTTTAGCTAATTGTGAGGATTTGTAAAATCAACCCCTAATTTAATTTTTTTTCAATATAAATGTTTTAAAAATATCTCTGTTGTCATTTTAGATTTAATGTAAATTGTCTTCAAAATTTGAGGAAATAATGCTGTTTTATCAAATTAGTTTCCAATTTTATTACGTCAAAATTGGGAATTACGTTTACACCTATCTGGCAACATCTTGTGTCACAAAAGACATCTATCCTTTGGTTCGTTTTAGATTGTAACAAAAGTCTTACTTGGTGAAATTGTCGCTTTGTCAATGTAAATTAACGATTTCTGGTGTCTATAAAGTGCAACATACCCAAGTTAATCAAAATTAACCTTTATACGAGTGAATGAATTGACTTATGAAATTTTGGTGTAAACATAGTTTGCCACTGCGACGTCATAATTTTGAAATCTAACTTGATAAAACAGCGTTTTTTTGCAAATTTTACACGCAATTTGCATTAGATTGAAAATAAAAACTCAATTATTTGTATCATAGTTTAAAATTATACTTAACCGACGTCAAACCAACCGTGATAAAAAAAAAAATTGCGTCAGCTTCTAGAGCTTTGTCAACTATAAGCGTAAACAAATTTTCAAAATTTTATCTTTAAAATTAAAGACGATTTTGGGAGTGGACTTAAGTATGCCGGACCCTGTATAATTGGCATAATTGATTGACCAAAAAAATGGATTTATTTAACTGAAAAAGAAGGCTTGTGATTAACTATAAAAGTCTGTTTTTGTGAGTTTCAAAGTGAAGCGCAAAAAAAACTTTAATTGGCGCTGTTAAGGCATCATTGCCACCTTAACAATAGTTTCATTTGTCCACTCAGCAAAACGTAGTTTAATGTGTAGAAATAATTGTAAATAAGTAGGCCAATAGTATGTAAATTATGGTTGAATAGTCAGAGCAGACAGTGTTAAAATAACGTTCATCGAGAGTGGTTGATTACCTCATTTTATCTACCCTCTACCCCTATACTTCCTCAAACAGGCGTAATTGGGTAAAAAAAATGATTGTAACTTTCTAGGGGAGGTAGCGCAAAAAATGAAAATTGTGACGCATAATAGCGCATAATTGGCGCAATTGATTGACATAACAATCAATTAATTTTGTTAACTGGGGGGGGCTGACGCAAGTAACAAAAAAATGATTGTAATTTTCTAGGGGAGGCAGCGCAAAAAATGAAAATTGTGGCGCATAATAGCGCATAATTAGCGCATTGGCCTATGTAATATTTTAACTAACTTAACGGACCCGGATCGAACACAATTATTACGACCCAACTGTACTTTCGGAATATTTCGAATTTTTCCCATTATGAGTAAATATCCCAGAAATAAATTCCAATAGTAATAACATTGCAGTTAAAAATTAAGAAAGGCTATAAGGGAATTATTACCGTACTTACGTACGAACGATCCTCGTACCTAATTTAAAGTCTTACCAATAATAACACAGTCTAGCGAGTTTTAATTGAGGAGAGAAACATTAATCTATAATGGGATGCCAGTCGACGCAAAAGTCCGGTATAAATTTAGTTGTAAAGCTGTTATTTGGGACTGTCGTGACGCAAATGAAATAATCTGACTAAACTTTAATAAGGTTGGAATTGACGTTTATATGGTGGGAAAAATCGGTTTGATTCTCTCGCTAAAAAAAGTTTCATTGATGGTTCGAGTTCAACTATGATTAATTTATTATACTGTACAATCAATAATGTTTAAGTATGTTTCGATCTGCTACCCTGGAACATCTATTTGAGGATAATCTATTTTAAAGATTAAAAATAGATATATTGAGCAATAAAACAATGAATAATAGATAGGGAGCCACCTACACGTTTTTACAATTAAAATTTACATCGATATTCCATAAAAGATGTATGCGGAAAATCCACTTATAGAACCCATGACGTTTATGCAAGATATCTAATTTGTGAATATTTTATAAGCGTTCTTGCGTCCATTCATGAACAACGAGGTAAAAATAGTATATCATGGCATAGTTTATTATACGTTCTGTCTTAGAGTAGTGACTATATTTGGTTGCACACGTCATTTGTGTCACAAAGAGACGTCAATATTTTTTAGACTATAATTTCACATCAGAAACTTCTCCAGTTATTTATGGCTCTCTTGTAAGATATTCTGGACTGAGTGGGATGCGTTCAATATCTAATGCAATAAATAACCTTGCTAAGGTAGTAGTGTAAACAAGTATATTTAATATGACAGAAACAAATTTAGACTGGGAATCAATCATGTATACAAAAGTCAATAGTGTAAAGTGGGATTATATCTTGACTAACCCATTATTATAACTGCATTATTGACCGGACAACCAACCGTTCGGCCCAAACTTTATACAAGTTTTTATCAGTTTGGCAATCGGTGGAGAGATTATTTCAACAAACACTGAAATTTAATTTGTAGGGTCACTCAGTACGAACTTTTTCATTTTAAAAGATGGAGATAAAAAGTTTGCTTCATTTCCACGGCTTTTCAGGACAGCGTTTACATACTCGCCTCCAGAGGGGTCTCTCCGTCAAATTATAACCAATCGGCGAGTCTTTTGCCATAACAAAGCCGAAAGGCGACGCGCACAGCCAATGCAATTAGCAGTGTTGTCTCCGGGGCTGTTGTTGCTTACCGGAGAGACGCGTGACCGGACTCGTCGATAGTCCGGGGACGGCGTTGTCGTCCAAGCCTTTGACAGAGACGTGCTCAGTTCAGTCGCCTTTGGCACCTTTGAAGTTGGTGTGCTTAATTTAACGATGTTAACTGTTTTAAAATTGGCCAAGTTTTCCCTTTAGAGCTCCTTTCACAAATTTTGCTTGCGGTTTAAGCAAGGACACAATCATGGCCTTTACGCAACAATGTGAAACTCAATACTTCTTAATGACTCAGTCGCTTTACATACGCTTGGGAAGTAGTTGCTTTTAGGAAATTGATGCTGTAATTAGGTGACTTTTTGATGAGGATGTTTTCTTTAGATGTGGAGGCACGTGAGACGCCGATGCAGCTTTCATAGGGATCGACGGGACATAATGACGCTAATTGCGTTAGCCACGAACGCTGTAATTGGTAACCCTATATACGGTATCGCGGCTTTGGGGGCAGGAAAGGACGTGAGTAAAAAACTAATAGGCGGTGTTAATGCAATACGTCTAACAAAGTAAGAATCTTCCGTTGTTTTTTTTTTCCTTCTTGGAAAGTAAAGAGCATCAGACGTCTTGAGGTTATCAGTATTATAAATGATATTGTCTGGGTCGCGCTTTTTCTGAACCCACCCTTGATTATCATCCATTATCGTCTTAGTTGCGTATCCATCAATTAAGTGTGTTATTGCCAAAGCAGCACGTTCCAGAGATGTTCTCTCGAGGACATTAGTTGCTTATACCGCCACTGTCACGACAAGTTATAAACTTTAGCATACTCCGACCCTCTCAGGACCATGCTCGTTCTATTACTAGCGAACGAGATTACCCCTTTATTGAGCGATTATTATTAACGCAAGCCGCGTCTTCACAACATCGCTAAAACACCAATCACCTGAAAAAGCTCGTCTGAACTTTCCCTAATTGATTAAAGGATTAAAACGAATGCGTCGGTGACAGATGTAGCGAAACATTCGCCGAGGGTTTAAATTTTACAGCGGTCCCTCTAACACACGAACTGCATTCATTATCCTATATTGACATACACAAGCGGAATTGTAATGACGCTGCAACGACCCACACAATGGATTAAACCACTTTTCTTACTAATGTTTCGTGTGACACTGCAGAAAATCAGGCTTTATTCTTGGTATATAATCTTATTAAACGGAACCGGTGGCGGCTGTTTCACTGATTCAGCGTTCGGAAGCAAGGGTGGAACATTCGCTAACCCCACATGCGGACGATTCAAAGTTGTAATTCGATAAATTTAGCTGAGCTGCGTTAACGAATGTTGTTCTTTGATGGTTAATTGCGATCAGCGGAATTATTTCTTTGTGGAAACAATGCGCATTCGGAAACGAATAAGCGAAATTCTCGAAACAAACAATAAGCAAGAACTAAATTTAGTTTTCTAAAATTATTGTTGGGATTTATAGGGGAGGTAATAAGCTGATTTTTTTTAACCCCTCAGAAAATTTGGATAGATATGACTCATTTTAATGCGGGTAATAATGTCTGAATCATGCACTCATGCATATAAAGTCGTTTTAATCATCATCGGGCGATTGTTATGAAGACTTTAAATTTATATGAACCGATAAATTTATCAGAAAAGAGCGGATTTTATCAAGAATACAATCTATCTAATCGTCTTTAAGATTTAGTGAATTTAGAGACAACAATGAATACAAAGAGTCCACATTCTAAGAATGTAATGAATTCAGGATATCTAAAAGATCCAAAGCATACAACTGGCGCAAGATAATCCCAGAATAGAAACAATCAGGTTCTCAATATGGAGTACTTTTAGTTATTCAGATTTTTATTTCGTTCATTTCTTCTTTTAGTTCTTATACAGGGTCCGGCAACACAAAATCGTCTTTAATTTTAAAGATAAAATTTTAAAAAATGCATACGCTTATAGTAGATAAAGCTCTAGGAGGTGACGAAAAAATTTGGTTTTTATCACCGATAGTTTTGGCGTCGCGACGCCTAAGATGTATAATTTTTATCGATTTTTAAGTTTTTGCGGAAATACTCGCGAATTCAAGTTCTTTTTAACATAACTGTGATACAAACATTTGAGTTTTTATTTTAAATCTAATGCAAATTGTGTTTAAAATTTGCGAAAAAAATGCTGATTTATCAAGTTATTAGTTTACAAAGTTTAAAACTACGTTTACACCAAAATTTCACAAGTATCTTCATTCACTCGCATGACGGTCAATTTTGATTATCTCGGGCTTGTTGCACTTTTTGGACACCAGAAATCGTTAATTAACATCGACTAAGCGATAATTTCTCCAAGTAAGACTTTTGGTACAATCTAAAGCGAACCAAAGGATAGATGACATTGGTGACACAAGATGTTGACAGTTGGGTGTAAACGTAGTTCCCAATTTTGACGTAATGAAAATGGAAACTAACTTGATAAAACAGCATTTTTTCCTCAAACTTTGAATACAGTTTGCATTAAATATAAAATGACAATTAAGATATTTTTAACACATTTACATTGAAAAAAAAATTAAATTGACGGTTGAATTCTCAAACCCTCACAATTGGCTAAAAATTACATTTTTAAGACGTCGCGACGTCAAAACTATCGGTGATAAAAAACAAATTTTGGCGTCAGCGTCTAGAGTTTTGTCAACCAAAAGCCTGTGCAAATTTTCATTTTATTTTTAAAATTAATGGCAATTTTGGGGGTGGATACAAGTGTTGCCTGTAGACAAATGATTTTGAATTAATTAGTTAATTAATTAATTAAATATTGTCCAAATTCGGCACTTGCACAGACTGAGGAGTTCACTTTAAATTGATATTACATTTGACTAAATTTGACTGAATTTTAATTGCAAATAATACCAATTTTTAAAACCTTTTTTCAAAATAACAAACTAATTTGTTTTCGACGATAATTGAAGAAATTTTAGCTTGATGAGTTTAGACTTAGAGCTCTTACAAATCTTGATATTCTTATTCGAGTGATCTGACTGAAGTTTTGACTGCAAAAAATTGCAAAATCTCAGAACTGCTTCAAAAATCCTAACCGAGAGTTACATTCGGCCATAAATTGAGTAATTTTGATTAGGTGAACATGAAATTGGGTACTGTTATAGTTTCTTTAAATATACAGGGTGTCCCAGAACTAATGCCTAGCCGAAAACCGGGCATATCGGAAAAAGCTGTGAATGTATAAATTCACCAACAAAAACTGAGAAAAGACATGACAAAGTTGACCAATCACAAGGCCGGGTGGAAATGGTCTGGAGGATACACTCGCGTGTTGCTAAGAGACCAGTTTAAATTTTCTCCTTTGAATTTTGTATAAATAACCTGGTCCACTGTAAACTTAATTGACGTTAAAATGACAGACTTCAATAAATCAGTTAACTCTTTGAACTTATGGTGTGCAGAAACGGCTCATCGTACTTTAGGGATTGACTAAAGGGTTGAAGACCACTGGTTGACGAGCGATGAATGACAAGTGACAAGGCGGCAGGAGAATTGACACAGTGGAAAGCCAAGTGGAGCGTGTCAACGGCGGTTTCCCTCACTTGCTGGTTTTCTAGTTGGTGTTTGGTATTAACAAATATCTTAACAAGGCTCAAGATGTACTCGGCGACAAAATGCCTTGAAATGTGTCTTATTTTTGGAGAGTGCGATAGAAATTCGGCTTTAGTAGCAAGAACACATCGAAAACGTTTTCCAGGTACGGACAACAAAACGATTCTTTGTGCTATTTTTTGGGCTAGACAGACTGGTCAGATATTACCAAATTGGTGCGACGTTTGTGAAACACCAAGTCAAGCCAGAACTGTTGAAAATGAAGAAGCCGCTTTGGAAGCAGTTGATGAAGACCCCACGCAAAGAATCCGAACTGTGGAACGCTAGTTCGACATCGGAAGATCTTCTGTACAAAGAATGCTCGCGACTGATCACAGGCACCCGTACCAGAGTTCAACATTTACTCCCTTAGGATTATCCGGTGAGAAGACGTTTTTGCAATGGCTTATCAACGAAAGCCGCTGATTTCTTCCTCTGGGCTCGCTTCAAATATGTTATTTATGTTCAGGGAGCATGTGGATGGCATCACGCATGAAATTATTGAAAATTCATGTTAAAGTTTGGTTAGAAGAGGTCATCTGTGTGTCCAAAATAATGGTGGTTTGTTCGAGTATTTAATGTAACTGTTACACCATGTGCCTTGTTCTGTTTCTTGTTGTAATAAAAGGTTTTTTTTAGAACTGCTATTGTGTGGTTTTCATTTGTCAAATTGACATTAGACGTCAGTTAAAAAAATGTAGTGGACCAAATCAATTTATCCTGTTTAAGATTAAATTATGAAACCTAGCAACCTTAATATTATGTGTGCTTTCGCTTCTGGGATTGGTCATTTTCGTTAAGCAATTTCTCAATTTTGATGCACATCAGGACAAAACAAATTGCATTTTTGGCATCCTGATTGCTGTCGGCATCCGCCCTTTTTCGGCTAGGCGTGAGTTCTGGGACACCTGTATGTCATTTAATGGAATTTGACTAAATTTTGACTGCAAAAGATAATTTTAGAACTTTTAACTGAATAGAGTTCAGGCGCTCTTGTAGATCATAATGTTCTCTTTCCAATAACGCCAAACGAACTGTCTTAAAAAAACAAATTTTTGGGTCCGCTTCTAGAGCTTTGTCAAATATAAGCGTATGCAAACTTTCTAAAGTTTATCTTTAAAATTGACGATTTTGGGGGTGGACACAAGTGTTGCCGGGCCCTGTAGATTTTAAATGCTGATCCTGATTAAACATCAGCAAAGAAAAGTAAAAATAATTCTAGAAAGAAAAAATTGGCAGGGTGTTCAAAAACAAACTTCTAGAGCCAAAGAGACAAATTGTAGTAATTTTCACTGTACAGAGTGTTTTTACCCTACTAAAGTCTGCATCTAAAGACCTCAGTACCGTGAAGTGAGTAAGTCGTTGGAACTCGCGGTCTGAAGCGGTCTTATGCAAACGAGCGAAAGCAGGTTAGTTCCAGAGACACGGACCAGATTTGTTCGCAATTGTAGCAACGGGGCAGTATTCCCCTAATATCGAGCGTCATATTCGCCGCAGAAGTACGGTAAGGGAGTGCGTTATGTAGTAGTTAAACGTGGCCGTTTTTCTGCTGCATCCATAATTTTGCGTGAGAGAGTATCGAGGCGGAAAGCTAGCGAGGGCGTTCGGCAGAGCGTGGTGCGTGAACACGCGGTAACAAGCGGTTTAGCATCAGAGGTACAACGGAGCGTGTGGTAAGCCGCTGCCACCAAAACTAAAGCATTTTATGCTTATTAGAATCCATTCGTTTTCCTAGCTGGTGTGTAGTTCAGGTGGACCCTCTCAGTCACGAGAACTGCCACTTTATTACGTCAGATCGGGTCTAGTCGAGTTATACTCCGGAACATGAGACCATTACTTGAATTAGCGCTGGAATTTATGGGACGGTGCGTAAACGCCTTTCGAGATGATAACAAAAAGTGCAACACGCAGTTTATGGACGGAGAGGACGAAACAATAGGTGCTATGGATCCGGAACAGTATTTTGGATCATCAAGGACTCGTCAGATTGGTGGTAATGGTGGCTTTAATGGATGTAAAAAGTTCTGATGACTCTTTGTCTACCTTAACGACGCCTCATTACCCGTTTGAGAAAAAATGTATAAATTAAGTGTCTTTGTGTGTTAAGTATGTGACATCCTGCCGGTGGTTTTTTCCTTTGTGAAATGGTACTAGTTTCTCACATAAACCAGCGCTGGCGCCCATCTGTTAGTTTAACGTGCCAATTAGTTGAGCTAGCCTCTATAAATGCACGTTTATAACAAGCTGCCTCTAATAAATTTCCAGCGGTTATTTGTCGTTATACAAAATTTCCAAGTTAATTGCGAAATTTTAAAACCTCGATTGGTCGCAATAATCATAATTCCCAGCAATACACCGCGCCGTAAATTGACAGTCATTGTGTCGACCATAAAATGAATTAAGGCAAATAAAATGTACTCGTCAGTTGAGTTGGAACTGCGACTATTATTTCTACAGCTGCAGTAATCAATCATGATGAAGGCACGTTATGCAGTTCGGTCGCAGAGGGACGGAAACTGCTTTCTAGCCATCATCACGGTTAGTTTGTCAAAAGTAGCGTGAATGAAGTGGGAGGACTCTGGGTAATTAATACTATGGTGATAGCCTGGTTAGATAGGACCTACAGGCCACCGTCTACAATCCGCTGTAATAGCCGAGCAGACTAAATTAGATCGGGTTATGTCATTATCTCGGATCCGGCTACCCGAATATCATGTGATTACAGCAGATTGATAACATCTTTGTTGCTACGTCATCATGGACCACAAATTAATTGGCACTGATACTGTTAAACAACTACCGATACACGCCGACACCGATCTTCATTCCTCATCGTCTTCCTTTGTGTAATAAAATTTCAAAACTTGTTTTTCCTTCCTGCGACGTTAGATTAAGGACCGGAAAGTTTCTCTGCATTCGCGCAAAAACTCGTGTAGATACATCTTTATCATTTTTGGTCGCCGTCAAGCGTATTTCGTAAATCACTTTTACGATTTTCTATAAACAGAACGTGTTGTTTTTTACTTTATTTAGTTTGGACGGCAAATCTGCCGGAGGATAAAATTGACCAAATCTTCCGGCTGGAAATCGTCTCACGACTACGCGATGTAATAACGGGGAGTCGCGGATATGTCTCATTTCTCCCCGTCGGTTTCTGTCTCCAGCAAATCGGACCATCTCGTTTCGGTATGATTTATACACTGCACACAAAACAGAAAAAAGACCCCGACGCATAAACTTCATCGACTGCAGATTCAATTCCCATCTTGTCATTACGGAACGAGACACAAGCAATATTTACTCTCCTTAATCGACCATGGAACGTATTTCACTGCCGAACAGCTTCCGCTAAAGCTCAAGATTTTTTCATGCCCAGACAATAACTCCTAGTCACAGAGCTGCGTTACTTTGGCTCGAAAAAGTATGATATCTGTCTAGATCGAATGCGATCTTCCTTCAAACGCCTTTGAACTTTCCACTTTCAACACTTTTCTGACAGCGTCGATAAAGCGTGCTCTTTTTGCCGGAGTGACCTTCGAATGAGTTCCATTTCTTAACGTAACTTTGTTGGAGTCCTCGAGGTCAATAAGTCATAATAGCGCGTACGATTCGAAATAGAACAAGACATAATAATCTCACGACTCGACTCGACAAGACTACAAGAAGTTATGGCATCGAGTAACAAAGTTGTACGAGCGATCGGAGACTGTGCGTGATGTCGAAGGAGCGAAGTCACTGTCGTTGCGAACATTCTGATAAATCAATTACTGATTCTGTCGTCAAACTTGTAAACTCCATTTAACGTGTTCACTCATGATGTGGTATTAATATTCAGTGGTGAAGTTGACGTTTTCGGTTCTTTCGTTTTTTAAAATATTCATGGCAAAATTGAGAAAGAGGAGAGGGATAATAAAGTAATGTAGTGACAATAAGAGTTTGGTTTGTTGGGTGTTATTTGTGTGAAATATGAGTCTTTCGGCCTTTATCCCCTGCTGCTCTAATGTCCGATGAGCTGCTACTAACTCGCTGCTGATATGAAACTAATGATGCACTTTTTGGCTGGCTTCTGATAACTCGTGATTGATGACGTGGATAGAAGCACTCCAGCGGAATTCCTAGAAAGGCCAGTTTTTTCATTTCCATGTTATACAGCATGTCACGTGGAGCGAGAAAACTCCTTTAAACGAAGTCTATTTCGCCGTTTTATGAATCTATAAATAACATAAAAAGTAATGAATTCGTTCGCTTTGAGTAAATATCTCTAGTATATATTTAACGCTTTTGGAAGATATATTTATCTTTCTGTCATGCCTTCCTGTGCAAGCGCGTTCTTTCGATAAAGTTTGCTTTTGTGATTCCTCACCGTCTACATTTATTCCGGTTTGGAGACACATTCCTTATGGTCCTTTTTTAAGCAAAGCCTGTCTCATTTTTGTTTGTTTCTTTTGAATAAAGATGGATGTTCCCATGTCACAACTTCCCATCATTTGTTATTTAACTGCATCTTTAAACTTTCCTTCTAATCCGCACAAAAAGGGTCAACTTTTTTTCCAAACCAGTCATCTGAATTTAAAAGTGGAACGATTGCGGAAAGTTATGCCCTTCCACGTTATTTGCAACATCGCCCAAAGGCCAATCTCGTTTTACACAATGGCAATAAATTGTCGTCTTATATTCACAGTGAGTGGTTGCATTGAATGCCTCCCGTTCTCGGCAACATGTACGTGCAACCTACGGGAGATAAACTAAAATGAAGATTTTATATCTGTTCTTTTTGTGACAATCTAGTCTCTCCCAGTTGTAAACATGTCTAATCTATCAAAGTGAGGGCCGGTATCGCACCCATCTCTATATTTCAGGCAATTTGTGCAGCGTTCCCACCAGATTGTAGTTTCCATTTTCCAAGTGAGGCGCCGGCAAACTTTCCGGACGAGTTAATAGGATTAGATTTTTATGGACACTGTCATATGTTCTTTTGTGTTTACAACTACAATTTACTGTGTGCGCAGAGAATTCGTCTTCCGACCTCTCAGACTACGTTACCGTTAAATTTTCATTATCGCCAAGAACTTTCACAAAATGTAATGCATCCAACGGAGCGACATTTTGTGCAACCATTAAGGCCATGTTCTTCTCTTATGGGCAATCCCATGTAAAGTTCTGGGAAGTTTTCAGACTTAGTTTTATAGGTATCAATTTCGTTCAAAAACTCATCTGTTTGTAATACGATTCTGTAACGATTGGCCGAAACAAAAAAATTATTTAAAAAAATCGGCAAATTATAATAGTTTAATAATTCGGAATTTTCAGAAAATTCCATAAAATAGAACCTGTTCAAAAACCAAGTTTTTTCTTCGACCAAATTGTAGAGAATAAACTTGTGATGACATTGATAAAAATATGTTTTTATTTAAAATTTAATGCCAATTGTGTTTAAAATCAGAGAAAAAAACGCTAGTTTATCAAGTTACTTTTTAAAATAATGACGGGCAGTGAGTGAGAAACCAACTTTTCACAAGTCACTTGATTCATTTGTATGAAGGTCAGTTTTGACGCGAACGTATTGCTAGACGAAGTGATAAGTTAATAAAATTAACTTAATAAAATAACATTTTTCTTTAATTTTTAATTTCAAAATTTTTTCTTTTAAATTAAAGACGATTTTGGGGGTGACAAAATGACTGTAATCCCTAAACCTTGAATCATACATAAAATTCACAAACTTATATCCATTATAATTCATATTATACAGGATGTTTGGTAAGTAAAGCACCAAACTGTATACTGTTCCAATTCTTCTAACGTTTTTATGGCAGTACCACCCTTAGAAACGCTAATAACCCACACAATACCCCTCATAAATTTCGGTTTCGACCGTCCAGAAAGGTTTTAACAGGACCGGATGCATAAAAATATTGCATCAACAAATTCTGTTCAATTCTGTTGCAGCCCAAGCAGTAATAATATGCCGCAAATTTATTATTGATTTTTCGATTAATTTTTTTGTGATTCATTTTACGGGCGGTATGATAATTTAATAGCTACCTATAGATTGATTTATACCTACATACATTTCCACTTTTGATTCTTACTGAGTAGTAAATAAAAGATTTGGACTTTTCAAATTTTTTTAAAATTACGGATGGGCAAAGAAACAGCCACATAGTGCTTCGACTGCCTCCTTATTACTGTGTTCTGAACCCCATCAAATTAATTTGGAGCTCTCTGAAGAGATCGATTTGGAAGATGAACAAGTTTTCAAATTTAAACTCGATTTGTGGAGAAACTGTGTTAACCATCTTCAACAAGTTGAGTACAGTTAGGTGTCGCCTAATTTTCCCAAATTTGTGATTGATTTGGAAGAAAGCGACAGCGATGAAAATTTCACTGAAAGCGACAGCGATTGATTTCATTCTAATTAATTAAAAAGAACAAACATGTAATTGTGTTTACTTTAATTCCGATTTAATTCTTATTCTAAACCCGGCCCTGCCCCAAATTCGGTCTTGACCACTTTCGGATACCTGAAAATGATTTAAAATGGGGTTGCTTGCACTTTTGAGAACCCTCATAATCTTTGCGGTAATGAGGACTGTGTGCCATAAAAACGTTAGAAGAATTAGAACAGTATAACAGCAATATTATGAAAGTGGTAGTAATTAAAATCTCGAAGAATTTTTTTTCTGTAGCATTTCTTGTAAGCTTCTAAAAATTTTTAGAAATCAAGTCATTTCGTCGAACAAAATCTCACACATGTCACACCTGGCATTTTGTGACATAGGCGTACCTGACAGATCTAAATACCTGACAGATGTGTCAAAGTGTGCTGAATAGTTTCGCAATGGATTTGAGATTACAGTAAATCATTTCTTGGTACAGCGTTTATATCTTGGTCTAGATCGGAACAAAAGACAATTTGAATGGTTTTATAATTTTGTATATGATATATTTTTCGAATTAAATATTCAGCATCAAGTACAGTTGTGACAGTTGTTTGGCATTCTCGTTTTTTGTCAAAACGTTTTTTAATTATTTTTCGAGTTTTGATTGGTCAACTTTAGAATCTTATCACTTTTGCAAGAAAAGCAATAAAGAGAAAATTTTCACTCAGACCTCTTTCTTATCAGCGGTCAGGCTTGGACCCGAAACCCCGCGGATACCGGGAGACTACTGTAATTTTAATCGTCCAAAAATATCTTGGAGTATTATCGAGTCATAATATCGATTTAATTTATACAGTTTCAAATTTGGTTTCCAGGTAAAATTTACAAATTTCTTAGGAAAATTCATGTGCTGTTTAGCAATTTTGTGGGGTTTGAAAAAAAATAATAGTATTTTTATTGCTGCTGAAAAGTTAGGAGTGGACACTGCAAACAGTGTCTAATAATACCACACTTTCGGATCACAAGAGAAATGTGCTTCGAAATTACCCCGTTGTAAATTTTTACGCCCAAAACCGTTCTATCCCTCAACTGTTGTGTCTACCCAAACAGACTGTTATAAAATGTCCAAGTCCCGCACTTCTTGACAGGTATATGACAAGATCTGAAAACTGAGTTGGGCGAAACGTTTAACATAATTGGATGAAAATTTCAATGATATAATTGATCAAATAGAAGGTGATCCTGTCCCAAAGGGTGCAAAAACGGTCCCTACTCGGCCACTTTCCCCGATCAACGGTGGTCAGAAGGGCCAACAATGCGGGCACGAACCGCGAGATTATGATAATCTGTCATAATCTCCTCTCCATTGTGGAGCTTTTTCCCAACAAAAGTAGCAAACTGGCAGTTCGCACGGCTGTCCCGTGATTTGTACAAACAGCTGGAAGCAGCCCTCTCCGATGTGCTCTTCTGATATTTCTATCATGTAATTCGACGTGATTGACACATTGATTTGTTCCCAGATTACCTATTGTGTGTTAGTAGGGTCGCAAAACGAATTAATCCGGTGGTAATACGTAATTCAGTACCTTAATTATGACACAGCAGCGTCTGATTTTTCCAAGGGTTTCTCCTAATCAAGTTCAGAATTAGACTCCGAGGAACGTGGTACAATTGCAGGAAATGGGAGCATATCGCTTGGATTTCTACTGTATGCACTTCCAACCCCTTTCAATGTATTACGAGAGTCTCGATAATAGCACTTGCAGGTTTAATTACGGTTCTGTATTGAAATAAATCTATTGCGTTTACATTAGGTAATCATGTTTACTTTTGATCTATCCTAACATTACGTGTTTATTACTATACGTGTTCGAAGCGTTATCATGGTATTTAAGCTCTCTAGAAGCTCCAGCTTTGCAAAACTCATCTGTTGTCAGCTAATAAAATGATCTGCTGGGGTGAAGGAACGCTCATAATTTTCGACGCTCCTGACAGTTTCAATTCAAACTCAATTATTTGTTGCTATGCTCGTTAAAATTGTTTTCGAACGATACCTTAAATTGGTGTTGAATGAATAAAAAAACGCGGAGACACACCTGCAACGCCACAGAAAATTCTTTTCTAATTGAATCTAGATCGAATGCCTTGAAAGATTTCCCCGCATGTCTGTATTAAATAAAAAGCGCTCTAGTGGGGCCAAGGTGCCAGATCCACCTTGTTACAATGTTAAAACACAGTAATTTTCTTTCACGTTGTCAATTATTAGATATTAAAATTTCGCTGCCCTCGTATGAAATTTAGATCAGCACACAATGATTAATGAGTGTAATTTTTGACAGGTATTTCAAAATCACCCTGTCGATATTTGAAAGCTGGTACGCGCTTTTACGCAATGATTATGCAGCAGGTCTATCCAATTTAGCCCAATTATGTTTTTGTCCCGTCACTAACCTTAATTTATGACAAGTGATGATAAATCATCTTGATCTTCCTTGGCAACGGTTCAATTTCGCAAGTACGCTTTCAAATATTTTTATTAAGAATTCTGTTGAATAGCGCCGACGCAGCTGTTTTCCGCTATAATGTGGCTAGTCTGCAGTAAATTACAGTTATTTACAGTAACTACTGGATAAAGTTGTTACTCTATTACAGATTTAGTAAATCACAGGCCATAACAACCATTAGAAGCCTCTTTGTTCTTTTCTGGCTTTTATCCAGCGATTATACTGAAATCTTAAGCTCCAACATCACAAATCTAAAGACGTCCCATTCATAACTTCATTATCTAATTGAGGTATTGCACACATCCTCTTTTCTCTGCTCTTGACGGTATGATTGATCGTCGTTCCGAGAGATAAAAAATTGTTTTCTTCTCTCTGCAATTAGAGGCGGAAACGTAAAAGGTACGCGTCAGACCACGTAAGTCAACTTTACCAAACTGATAAACGTTGGGTTGTTTATAGATCTACCCGAGACCGATATGGTGTTCGAAAGCGCGGAAGGAGTCGGTACACTGCACTATTTTCAAAACATTATTTCTGCATGAGTGTGTCTTTTCAAAGCACGGGTTACTCACCGCTTATCGAATACAGGCAAAAGGCGATATATTATACAGTGGCGCGAGTAGCCGGAAGATGTAAATGCGTGCCATTTCTTGATATCCGACGATACTTTACCTCACCCAAGGGAATTAACACGTTCACGTTGCTGAACATCAAAAACAACTCTTTTACTGAATTATTCGACGCTTCGACGGCGGCTCATTCAAATGCGTCTTAAAAAAGAACCAACTTCGGGGGAGCAAACAACCGGGAATAAATTGCCCACTTTTAGAAACAAAAACGGGTCGAAAAAACGGCAAACAACTTCATCACACTCAATTAACAAACTGAGCACACTTAAAAATTTGCAAGTACGTTTGACTGCGGTAGAGACAACTTCCGTGGGTCAGTTAACAGCTCCTGGTGGCTTATGTTGTGTGCTGTGGTGGTTGCCTGATATTCAATTACTTCCTTGTGTTTACAGTTCGTAATCTCCGCTTTGTTGTAATAACTGACCACTTTGTACTTCCTTCCTTCATTGAATAAATATTCACCATTGTTTACGGGAATGAGTGTTTCGAAAGTAATCAAAATATTTATCACTGTTCCATTTGAGATTAAACGGCATCCCGAATATTTTCGAGTTGGTTGACCACATTCGGCGAAACCGCGAGCATCAGCATGGTATAAATTAAAAAACTTTTATGTGCGATAAATCCTATTTATAACAGTTTAATTTAATGTATAAAACGGATGTTGGTCCGTTCAGACGAACTTGCACGCATTTCCATGCGGGGTCGGAATTATGACTGCTCTAATGAATTATGGGTAATGACCAGTGTCCACTCATAATGTGTTTTCCCTGAAAAGCTCATTAATGTAAATGCTTACCAACCCCCCAAATGAAACAAAGCGCGCACCCAACGACTTTTTCAACGATTTTCATTCGTTGTTTTTCACCAAAAACTCTACACTAGTTACAAAGTCATTTGAATTTCGTGCAAAATTAAAATGTTCCATTTATACTCGAGAGTTGTGTACGGGTATTTTGTTTCCTTTTGTTTTCGAAATTTAAAAACGGGTAAAAACACGCCAAATCCAATGCATATCGTGTTGTTGCTTACGTATTTTGATAAAAACGAAATTAAAGTTGCCTTTCATGGAAAACATTCGTGTCTGTTTCGTTTAGCACGAAACGGGGGGGTTTTATCAAAGAGGCACCTGTCAAACATTTACGACGCTCGTTTCGGGGTTGTGCTCCATTATTAAGGAAAGCGCGACATTACAAAAATCAAAGGGTTACAAGGACGATAACTAGTCCTCAATTTAACAGAAAGAAAATGCTCGACTTTTAGGATTTTTCATTAGAAAGATTGTCTCCCCTAGCACCACAATTTACCCGCGCCCAGCTGTGCTGTGTTGTTGCATTTGGGTAAACTGTTTGTTGTTGATTAGCGCTTAATTCATTGCTGTTAAGCAGTGCGAAAAAGTTTGCTCGGATTTCCGTGGTCTATCTACATTTTATCTGTAAGTTATCAAGTGCGTATTATTGGCCATTAACATTTCGGCCGGAAATTTGAAAGGAAGGTGTGAGGAAGCATGATAAGGGCACGCCGTCGTTCAAATGGAAGCCACCCTATAAGGGGTTAATGTTGGGAGGTAGTCGAACATTTAGGGGGTGATATAATTTATTGTTTTTAATATGAGACAGGATGAAAGTGTGTGACTTTTAAAAAGCACCTCTTTCCTTGGGATTCAAACTAAGAAGTTAAGACACGAAATCCAATTAAAGGGGTAAGGAGAAAAAAGCGACCCTATCAGATTAAGTTGTAAGATAAACCGGAGCTGACAATAAAAGGAAAGTCAAGCGTTTTAGAGTCGATTAAATTTATATAGATATTATACGTATAAAACTAGTTTTTTCGGTGTTTAATTAATTGAGACCACGAGAAAATCTTAAACTGCAAAGTGCCCATAAAAGCTCAACACAATGAGGATTTACCCTTGCCGTTTTATCGGTAGGTGGCAGCCACGACTAAGCTGCAATCAAAACTTCCAGGATTAAAAGCAAGTTGACGTAAATCGAAATTGTCGAAATTTTGACCCTTGAACCTCAAGTATTTAAATTGGCCTTTAATTCAGTTTTTCCTTCCTGTCTCATATTTCACCGTTATCAGATGCCTACATGGTGTAGTTTATTTGACGTTCTAGTTATTTAAGATTGTTGATAAGGGGCGGCGCTGCCCGAGGGTAGCATGTTTTGACAATGCGTCACACCAAACGCAATCACGAAGGTTTTTTGCCAAGACTAAATATTACTCCCCCAACTCCCATAACTCTAAAGAACAAATTCTTCGCGCCTCCAAGTGTTTGTTTACCTTTCCATTAACTACGAATGCACGAGAATAATACCCCAGGTTATTAGATCCGCGACTCTCCCCTTCCAATCTGATAACGCGACGTCTGATATTCATACCCTGCATTGATTTTGTAAGGCGTTCTTATCAAGATTTATGTCAATCTCGGGAAATGGGCACACTGCACAACGACGCAAAGTAATGGGGGTTTACGAGACCGTTAAAAAGTTTATTAAAAACTCCCTCGTTAAAATCAATGGACAGTTAAAGAAATAAGTAACGAACAAACACTGCCAAATTACCCCGATATTTCTTTTAATTAAGGAACGAGCCTTTTCATCCCGATTAAATAAAACGAGGCACGATGCTTCCACATTAAAGACACGAAAGCGGACTAATTGCAATAAATAGAAGCAATTATGGAAACACAGCGCAATTTACACATACGCTCGGAAAACGATCGGAAAATAATTACATCCGAATTATTGCTTTAACGTACATTGCACGCTTGAAACTGTCAAATAATATCGCCAAATGAATAATTTATTTTGCCAACAAGCGTCAATAAATTTTAAATGCAAAATTAAAAAATACAAATTCAGAAGGGAATTCAATTAATTGCAAAACTACAATTCAATCCGGGCACACGCTGCTTTTTTACGTAAAACTAAACAGAGGATTCAGACTAGACCCATGAGGCAACTGCACTGATTAAACAAATCAAATTTATTGGTCGAACCTCTGTTTTAATTAGTAATGAATGAAAAATTGCCTCTCGCGGAAAAAGAGTTAGAAGCAGCGCCGGCAACTTGGAGAGCACTTAAAGCTTATCATTTCCTTTGTCGCAAATCGCATCAAAACCTTTGCGTTCGATCCACGTTGAGGGTAACCGAAAAATTAAAATTTCAACAACCCCTTCAGGTGGCGGTCTGAATAGAACACCTGAATTTTACATTAGTCAAGCAAGTCTAATCTGTTAGCTCGTTTAACTCGCTCGCTTCTACTCAATTATTTGGCGATCAATTTCAAGGGTTTAGTCTTGAAACCGAAGTTTGAGAGCGCTTCGTGAAGTGAAGCAAAAGTTGAAAATTTATGTATAATCTAGGAAAATCGGAAAAGTTGAAGCCACGAAACTATAACCTGCGGATTGCTCACTTTATACCTATCTATTATTCGAGTTCTTTTGTTGAACAACGAGGTGTGAAAACTGCGGGTGATGTATGCACTGCGCCATTGTTTTCCGAAAGTGCATTGTTATGACCTTACCCCTTTATTTGTGCTCGAGATGAACACGGTTTATTTGGGGATTATCCCCCTGCATTTTATCGAGCGTCTGTAATTAAAAGAGATCACGTTTCATATTTTCGGTTTAATTAAGAAGCTCCGCATTGGAAATTACTTATCGGCAGAATTATTTAGACAATTCGTATCTATGAACCGGAAGATGATTTAAACACGCAACGGTGCGGGAATATAGATGTTTTAATTACGCCGCGATTTTAATTATGATTTCGACAATAAATTATCATAAAAATCTTTGGGAATTAAGCACAAAAGGATGTTTGCTCGTAATTTGTTTATTCAACGCAGCGTGTCTTTCGGTAATTAATCAAACACTGTAACGCTCACATTCTCCCGAGAGTGTTATCACAAGCGCACCTCTTGTTCCCGAGCCTTTTGTCTGGAAACTTGAACACTTTTTGCGCCGTGTTTTATAGGCTGTTAATTTCAGATTTATTTATGTACACCGTAAATTCATATTATCAAAGTGAAATTTAACAGTGGATGCACGAAAAATAACTTTTGTGCGAATGACATCGTGAAATTTATGCTTTGATGATAAATGAACTCACATTGCTCCGACGTAAAGCGAATCTCTTTTGCTGTCCACGTAGAACGTGCGGTAGTATAACATCCCACAAGAGAACTCTCGTACATGATCTGCAAAAGAAAAACAAAAGTCAGTATTAATGGCTACGAAATCGTTGTTTCAAATCAGCGCCTTTTGCACAATTTGCAAATTTACGGAAATACGCCACAAAATGTAACGAAAGTGTGCCTTATCTTGTCTCCTCAAAAACGTTTCAATTTTTTAATCCACTTAACTTTATGCGTGCTAAAATTGAAAGTGAGTTTAAAATATGACATAATGTCGCTCCCATTTGCATCGTGGTACTACAAGTGTCTCTTATCTCTCATACATGCAGCTGCTCGTATTCTCGTAAAAGCCAAAAAGTTCCCAAGAGTTCAAAAATGATGCAGAAAAATGTTGTACGAGCGATATTACAGCCTCATATATAGTTAATTCGACTTTATGCATTGAGGAAAGAAGGGAAACGTTATGCATTCATACTAAAAGCTTCCAAGACAAACGTTGACACAAAATGAACTACTGGCATCTAAATTTGAATTTTTCACCACCGCTGTTTTTCGACAAGGCAGTTAAAAATTCAGCAATTGTGTCGACGTGGAGAGAGGGAATAATTGCTCGTAATTTCTATCAGGATCAATACAAACAGACCATTCCACGTCGCGCCTGTCACGACACGTTAAAAATATAGATATTATGATATTAATAGAGGCAGTAGCATGAAAAATGTGTCTAGCCTGACAATAGAAGGGTAATAATCTGCGGGCGAGCGTCCAGCACACGTGCCTCTGTGGGAATAAATATTTTTCCAACTATCGAATGCGTGATATTCCAAATGAAGCTCCCCTTTGCAAAACTGTAAGTCGGCGAAATTTCGTTCCAATCATGATCCCGAGGACAATAACAGAAACCTTCACGCGCCGCTGGACGCCATTAAATTTCAGATGCAGGATATATGAGAAATTAAAATTGTCACAAATTCGAGGGGACGCTTAGGAAAAATATTCGATTGCTTTGCAAAATTACAAGTCTCCGAAATTTCGGACACGTCCGTTCCAATTATGATCCGGAGGACAATAATAAAGTCTTTCTGCTCTGCTGGCCACGGCAATTGAATTTTAGACGCGACTAATTACGTTGTGGGCTTCTCTTTATTTTACCGAAAAAACTCGTTGAGTCGACGAGTTTAATTAGTAAATCCACCCAAGAATGATTTTTGTGCGCTTGACCGTAATGAATGTAGCTCGCTAAAGGTAATTATGGTAATCAATAGAGGTGTGAGAAACACGAAGCGGTTGTGATCTGATGTACTTGAAAGGCTATTTTATCGTTGCTTCCAAGTCGTTGGTTTAGTCCGTCAAAGTGACAGTTTGGATCGAGGGAGAGGCCGTGAGAGCTTTCGGACACACGCCACGTTTCAATTCCAAGAGAAAATCCTCGGAAGAAACACAACTAATTAAGTTGAGAATGTAAATGTGTACAAGGTATCGTTCTTATCAAAGTAATTGTAGTGGTGGAGCGCTCATAACTCATGCAATCCGTGGATCCATTAGAAATGCACCGGGTTCTCTTGCACGTTATCTCCTGTCACGTGATCATTGAACACATTAGGAAAACGCTAGTCTGATACTTCTTTGAAATTACCAATGTAGACTGAGCTAATATACATAAAAGACGTAATTATTAGTCTAAACAGCGTTAAATACTGGGTAGATAAAGTATAAGCAGCACTTTTGCTTGAAATATGATTGTAGATTTCCAGTACATGCTACAGTTTTAATCAGAACAACAGAACTAGTTATGAAACCTTATCGTGTAAGTGGTTGCGGCGAAACGGCTCCTCGTACAAAATTATTCTTATAATGGCCTATTTAAAAGTGTGTAATTTTCAAGGCATAGTAATACCAGCTTACTAAAGCAAACAAGTCTGACCTATTCATCCACAAGGCTTATTATTTATTCATTCCGCCCTACTAAGGTACATGTTGTTTAAATTTAGAGATGGAGCACTTGTAATTAAATCAATGATTCGACATGTAAATAGCAGATAATTATACAAAAAAGTAGGCCAACCAACATGTAATTAGCGAGCTCACAATTTCCGTTTAATTTTTCTGCTTAATTCCAATTTATAAACGAATTTAACTTGGAAATGAAACAAGTACTTGGGGAAAATAAATCATCGGCGCATCCACCATTTTAAAGATTGCCGTTTGTCGAATGTGAAAAGTTAAAACCGGCGCCTCCACCATTTTTGGTCCAAGGTCTATTTCAGAATTTCCGATTACAAATTTTCTTTTTGGTGCAGTAACCGGTTTTAGAGGCCGTGACCTTGCGCCGTTATCCTCCTTCCATTTTAATTTCGTCCTGTCTACCGCAGCCTTAAAATTATTGTTTTAATAACGCAAGACTTTGAAAAATAGTCGTGTAGACGACATCAAGCCCTAATCGAGTAAATTGAGACGACAATTTCAAACAAATTGGATAACGCGGTTAACCTTTGTAGTAAACGCAAAACCTCAAGAGAGATCATATTTGAAAATAAATGAACACATATCGTATCGATCGTGGCAACACTTTGAAAGTGACGTAAAAAGATGATTTAATTCGATTTTTCGATGTCGAAGGTTCGAGGTCTCGTTGGATATTCAAAAAGGCGTTCGGAATATTTTCATATGTAAGTTGTGCCTTCATCAATCTTGGCGGATGGAGCGTTTCGCGCTCTCGGTCGTCATTGTGATTATGAAAATGAGGCAAAGAACTGCATCAGGTGCAATGTGGCTAATTATTGAGGATTAGTGGGCCTTTGTTGCGTTTTCTTATTCGCGTGCATGTCTGATTGCGTTCATGACTCATTCACTCGAGGATGTAATTGTGATTTACGATAATATAAAACATCGGATTATACGTCTGTTATGACCGAATTAATGAACGTTGCGACGAAATTAAAAATAAACAGAAGCGTCACGTACAAGTCGGGGCCTAATCCAGAAAATTCTATTCATGAATAGAAATAAAAACCAATGGTTTGGATACTTCCCTTTCTTGGCGGAGATCTCCTATTGTTTTTTCTATGCCGCTGCCAAGAACGGACTCTTAACTTTGCGGATCACTTGAATGGATCCAATCTATTTCACTGCTTCCATAAAGCAAAATTATGGACCGTCTTAATATATTAGACTGGATTACTTTTAGGATTTTATAGTTTGTATGCCCCAGTTCACATCACCGCCGGCCTTTTTATTAACACGAGATCTTGCAAAATAGAGCCGCCATTTACTCGATTTTTAACCGGGATAACTTTTCCATTAAACTTGAGACTTTTAGTAATTTAAAGAGAGGAACAAAAATCTAAATTATTTTTCTATCTTGGTCGCGCGGAAAAGGAGGGCTTTCCCGTACAAACGCTTTTAATAAAGAATGATTTAAGTGGCTGGCATATGAGATTGTCTAGAAATATGAACTTGCTATATTAACTGACGGAAAACAGAAAAATCCTCCGTTCTTTCTACTTAGAAAGACACCTTCTCCGCAAATGATTTTAAATTTTCCATCAGAACACGAGTCTGCGGCAACTTATCTTTTTTTAGTCTAGTCACCGCGTCGAATTAAACTTTTATAACGCACAAAAACTGGGTAAAACCCCACCGCGGAATTTAAATATTGATGATTTATGCAGACTTTTACACAACTTCTTTCGCATTACCCTTTTTTCCGTCTGCTTTCAAATTTGCTCCATTACGCGAAGAATCGCGCACATACGTAGAGATTTACGACAGGTATTTCAAAAATTGTAAGTCTAACTCGAGTCCGTTTATCATTTCAAACAGATTTTATAAGATATTGTGACCGTGAGCATAAATTGCGATTTTTCGTAATTCCAGTACATGGAATGAAGAGAGTACAATTGAAACTGGATTTACTGCATTTTTGCCTTTGTTATGGTCATTCGCACAAAGCGATCTCTCGTTGAAATGATGTAAAGCCAACAATCGGACAAGTTGCGGCGATAATAAATGAAATAACCGTAAAAAAGTACCACGGTAGCGTTTATGACGTAATAATTCGTATCGTTTGCCGTTGAAGGCTCTAAATCTACAGCGCAAGAGTCAGCTGTTTTATCGGTTCTTGTAAATTGCCGATTTGTGTAATAAATTGAGTTGTAATTTCTTCGACGCTTAGCTCTGGATAATTCTGGCATGCACACACGTAGATGTTACTTTGTTGCCGTTTACACGGTAACAGAAGGAGCATAAAGGCTTGGTGTGTGGGACACAGGTGCTCTGATTTTGCCGTAATGCTTCTTTATGCCGCGACTAAATACATTATTTGTGAGTTTATTGCCCAGATGCGACATCTTTATTCATTCAGCATACAAATTATGACATTAAGAACGTTTAAGGAGTTTTTCCGAGAAAGATCGTTCCGTCAAGAAATCTGAAATGTTTTTTTACCCCAATTCGGTGTGTTAACATTTCGTATCTTTTTCAAGGATCCGGAAGGCGCAACCCCTTTGTTTTTCCAACTCCCGCAAAGTTTAAGTCAACAAGCAACTTTAGAAGTTTTTGTAGACAGATTGTGCAAGTTTGCATGATGGTATTGTTCTTTGAAAACAATGTACATTACCGAACTTATTGTCTGACAAATTTTTATTACCGCGAAAGAATAAACTAACGTAACTCCAATTGTTGCAAAAGTCTTCTCGACACGAAACTTCACCGCTTAACGCGATCTTTATCGCAACAAAGCCTGTCATTACTGACATACCAAAATGGCGACGTATAGTCAACCGAAACATGCTAATTTCTACCGGTGTACCAATCATGTATGGAAGTTCACCGCAGAAAATGTGGCGTGATACATGAAACTGTAGAGATAGTGGTGGAAGTAGTGAGGTTTTTGCACATGCTCTGGCTTTGCATGACCAGAATCCATTCTCCAAAACCGCGTGTAAAGCATATTGAAGTCACGAGTTACGATACGGCTTGCTTTTGATAAGTCCAATTATTTTATTCCACCATGGAGACGTATGGCTGAGTTGACATTATCAATTGTCGCGTGTGTTTACAACGCATTTACTGATATCTACAGTCTTAAGCTGAGCTTTTGATTGCTGGATTCGACACTTTATCTGATAAACATAATGAGCTTGAATTAATCGCGTTTTCTGACAAGGAAAGGGCTGGTGGGGTTAATGCTTTATAACTACGAAATACACTAAGATATCATAATATTTTAATGCCATTAAAGTAATCTGATTTTGCTTTTATAACGTCAAATTGCATATATTCTAAGCGGTGCGTGTTCCAGCTGCTATTCTCAGCAGGAGCTCTGTTCTAAAAAGCTAAATATACCACGACTGAGAGAATAAGAAAAAATTATTACAACAAAAGGATCAGTACAAGATTGAATCCGCCAGTCACACCTACTTTTGCTAACTGGTTGTCTGAAACCGATCGTGGATTGAAACCGGTTGACGTATGTCCAGGAAACAGCTATTTAATCACACCGGCCATCTTCGTCGTGGTCATATTAAGTTGTTAGAATGCAGGGTGCATAAAATAGTAGATAATAAAACGAAATTAAGTCGTCGCGCATCCGGTACGCTGTGCATTCGTAACGTTTACCAAAGGGCCAGATGTTTCTTCTCGTATATCACGTAGCTGTTGTCTTAAGGACTGCTATAAATATAGAAAATACTCGTGCTCCCTTGTACGTAAATCGTTGCGGAAAAAAATCCGATAGACTTCCTTTGCTCGTATGATAGGAAAGTATAAAAATTGCAAGTAAAACTTGTTTCCTTTCGGAAGTAACACGTTTTAATAAAAAGCAAGTGAAGCATTTACCTTCCCGAAAGATAAATAAAAACGTAAATTGTGCGTAAAGAAAGCGTTTACAATGCCAATTCCTGCGTATACAGCAGGAGGGGAGCAAATTACAGTAGAAACTACCGAGATTTGAAAAATTATTTCAGAAATTTCAACGCAGTGTTGCGGTGACTATAAATTGCAATTGAACAGTGAAATATAAATTACTGCACAAATATTAATGTTTTCATTTAAATGTAAATCGAATGCCATTACTGAACATGTGTTATTGCAAAATTTATCGATACCGTTGTTTCCTCTGTTGTCACCTTGAATGACCCGATCAGAAACATGTGGACTATTCGCCGAAACCACACCGATTTACATGTGTAATGCCTGCATTATCTTTTAATTAAGCCCAACGTTTCCCTGATAAACTAATTAATCATTCGCGTTGCGGGGCGGCGTAATTATGCTGAACTAATCGAGCATGTTTTCAACATGTTCTGCAAATTATATCGAATTAAGTTGCAATATCTGTTTCCTACAGCTGGAATAAATTCAAGCTCTAGCAAGTGCATAAGCATACCAACTTCCGCATTACGAAAATTCTATAATCCGATGAAATTACCTTGGACGTGTGCGCATTCAGGACCAAATGGTGCACTCTGAAGTAAATAAACCAATAAATTGCGTACAATGTCTAGCAAAAGAAACAATCGTCTTTCGAATTTCGCGTGGTTCGGTCTTATGGCCTGGAAGAATCCGAGGCGCGCTACAGACCTCGAGCTCCAGATAACCAGAAAGTTGGAACTCTTTAATGGATTTTGCGAGTTAAATATGTTCGTTTCTCATCCCCAAAGTGGGGATAATCTTAAATTAAATCCAAATTTATAAGTGATTAAGATTTCTGCGGAACGGGGTTGACACGAAATACGCTTCCTGGACTTTTAATATTCTAATTCGTTTATTGATCGCTGTATGATCGCATTAGATAAAAATCAGACTGAATGTTGGCACTTCACAAATGGTGGATTTCCGAGCTTCGCATTTCACTCAAGAAATTGACATAATTGTGTAACATTACGTGTAACGTTGGATTTGGGCGTGTGTCATTCAAGTTTCAGATTCTCGTGTTTAATGTGTTTTGATGGTTCATACGTTCGTTTCTCATTCTACAAATGGCCCATAAAATTAAATTAAATCCAAATTTATAATTAATTAAAAGTTCGTGGAAACTCGCGGTTGACACGAACAGTTCCTGGGCACATGAAATAATAATTTGTTTATTGAATATTACAACTATTTGGAAAAGGTTCGTGAGTAGGACAAATGGGGTTCTGTGGACCTATTAAAATATTGATGATTGGTAAGAATGGTAAAGTTTGGTAACTATTCCTAAATATAGTGTGGAGGGATCAACATGACATGCGATATGTCGTGTCGATGTTGGTTTACTCCGATGAAGGAGAGTTTCCGAGTTGTAAATTGGACGACATTTGCTACATTTTCTTTTATTTCTATCCAATAAACAACTCATTAACACGTTTCGTGCATGTGAAAGACAATTCGTGTCGCAGGAATGCCGCATTTGTCGAAATCTCTAACAATGTTAGATGCACGTTACTTGGAGGAAATAAACTCCCGGGCCTTATTTATTCTCTTTGTGGCAATTGTGCCAGTAAGTGGCGCTCTTTTTCTCCAGAAGTGAAGTGCATTGACGTCGATTGTATCGCAATTTGTTTCGTCAGCACACAAATACAGAACGTTCGTGTTTGATATTCTCGGTATTTCGAATTAACCGAAACGTACAAGAACATGCATTTACAAAGAGAATTAATTCTGGAGCAAGATTAGTGAATGTTAATATTCTCTTGTTATGCGGTAAGACGAATAAAATATTCAGACCATCATATTGAGACTGAGTAGTCTGTATTATAATCGTATCTGCTTCGAGTGGTCTATTGTGGTCGCGCCGAGGAAAATTTCATAAATTCATCTTGAGAACTCCGCACCGTTCCCTTACATTTAGTTCGGTTTCGAATGAGAGGAAATTAAATATTTTGCAACATAATTAAATTCTGTATTTGGAACATCTGCTGCGTTTCCGTTGCGACGACTAATGTCTACTTTTAATATCGTCCGTTTTAATAACCAACTACTTTTTTCCCGGTAATAAACCACCAGCTATCAAATTCAATATTCAGACAGACAGATTTTTTCAAAATCGCACGCATCGCTTAACTGAAAATTAAATTCCGCTTGTGCACCAGACACAAGGAGGGTTGAATTGTTTGGCGGCGCTCTAAGCGTGATTGGAAAATATGTATCAGAGATTTGAAATTAGGATGAATGGCCCCGGTGCGTCATACGTTTCAGTTTACCATTTCACACAACCAAATAAATATCTCTGATGGGGGAAATTAACTGAATGCAGTAGACTCAGCTGACTGTCTCTCCGAACTAGTACGGTTTGTAATAAATATTTTACTACTTCGCGGTAATAATAAATTAGAATTCTTTCCCTCTTCCACACAGGGATTCGGATTAGGGGAATTATATATGGCTGGCACAGTCTTCGCAATGATCTTTCCACTTTGCTTGCACGGCTTTTGGCCTCATTCCTAATGGAATTAGATAATATGGTAAACAACCGATAACTGTAGTGGCAGAAATAAAAATGGAAATAAACAAATTTTTGTTACACATTGTACTTGTCCCCAGCCCGTCAAACAATAAATTGGAAGCAATTAATTAAAGACTATTCTGGTCATGACGTTGGTTGACTCTCCCAATAAATCACTCCGGCCTTTCTCCCACTGTCCGTCATCGGTTGATTTTATTGTCCTCCCAAACAGATTCGCCCGCCCATAAAAAGATAATCCTCGTGTTTTTTGCAGACAGTCGCGAACATTATGCAAGAAATCCTCATCTTCTTTGTCGCTCCCAATTACGGATTTATTCGTTTCTGAAAGCCCAGCACATCCATTGATGGTCGCGTTGTAAATATTTTATAGGGAATAAATCGCCGTGGAGGCAGGAGGGCATTGCCATTGAATTTCTCATGGGACTGACAAAACTAACGCCACTGCGGCTGCACATTGACAGCTACACAGGGCAAAATCCCACTCACGTGAATTTTTTATAGCATCCACGAGTTAGTTACAGTTGAATTAATTGAAGTTGCGACTTTATTTAAACAGGTGTGTGTAAAGCACGATTTTTTTGTCTGCTCATTCAAGTCGCTTTTTCTTGAATCTTAATTCAAATTAAGCAAACGACGGCAATCTGCTTAGACTCGCTGGAATCTCCGGATTTAAACGAAAATTAAACCGCCGGATTAACCTGAGACGTAATTGTGGAACAGGGCGTCCAACCTTTCGCTCGACTCGCCCTTAGGAAATTTATTTCGCACAGAAGGATTCCCGATGTCCTTCACATAATCCTACACGCTTTCCAAGCACGAGCTTGCGATTCAACACACGTTTTCGCCAAGCTTTGCCTCGTTAAAAATGTATTTATCTTGGCCTTCGGCTCTTTTAAATTTTCTTGCGGAGTCTATTTCTGGTATTGTCTTAGTTTTTACGTGGTTTTGTGAGACCGGAGAGATTCACATTTATTTGCATTTGTTACGTTATGGAAGTTGGAATTCAAAGGTAATTCAATATTTCAGCGCTTACACCTCACGCGCCGAGTTAAATGTTGGGATTTCATGTATCTCCGTAATAAATTTTCGCAATTATGTCTTGCTGAAACGGATAGAATTATAAATTTTTTCGAGGCGATTTGTCATTTTGAGTTATCATAATTTCCGTGATTATTTCAATTTTTGTGTAATTGCCGACGCTGTCCGAGCCGTAATGGGAAACGTGCCTGCAAATGTAATAGTTCTTAATTTCATCGTTAGGGGTGGAATCAGACGTGCATGAGCGGCCGCTTTCGCGAATTACTATTATTTTTCGAGCCAGTGGCTTATTATTGCCGGCTTCGAGTTTTTGTTTATTTATATGAAGCTGAGAAAAATGGAGCCACCTGTTCGTAAAATAGCCGCAAATGGTCGCCGTTTGTCTTTTCGCGCACCGCGAAAACAGCGGCCGCGTAAATCTGGGATATTCGGGGGTAAACTGTTTGTTGATTATTTTCGGGGCGACTTGTTTACTTCCGGCGAAAGCGCCAGGATAAACTGCCATTATATTGTTATTAATAGAATGACCCTCGTAGGACCTACTCGTTACTGTAATAGCTTTTACATGAAAAATTCGTGATTTATGTGTCAAGTATTAAGCGCTCGAATTACGGAAGTCTCGGTTCACGCATAAACTAATGCGGTACACCAGAACGGGCTATTTCGCTGCATAAAACGTACGGAAATTTATCTCCGGAAGCCATTCAGGTAAGCATTTTAACGTTAAAACTTGAACTTGTTTTATTCCACACAATGCGGAGATCTCGGGTGGATTATGTCTGGGGAATTTATTGGTTATTAATAAACGATGAAGTAAACCTGGTATTAAACGAAAAGCGCATCAACAGAAGCGGATGTTCGCTTTTTGCCGGACTATAACCACTTGATGCGCAATCATCATTATTGACAATGTTGCAACCCGGAAAACAGATTCTCAACCCCTTTCCACAAAGCCGCGGTTCTTTAGGGGATAAAATTAACAAGAAATACACGAAAGGGTCTACTTTCAAGTGTACAAACTTGAATGAGGTTGTAAAGTGAATTTTTAAGCCGCTTTGCGTGCCCTAATTTCCATCGCTGGCTTATACATCATTTTTTTCATTTTCTTTACTGGTTTTGTTAGTCCTTTCCCGGTCGGTAATGGTAGAACCGCACCTCTTTCACCGCCTAATTTAAATTTTACGCCACAAATCCCGTACGTAGTGTCAACAGTTTAGATCATGTTCGCACGAGGGTCAGAATATGAATTGTTAATCTCTTTGCCGAAACTTTAAACCTTCGTTATTTTCACACCTTTGGAACGTTCAATACTGACGGAACATCAAAAGTGGATATCCCAAGTGCACGACCTGCAGCGATCCCACTGAAGGGTGCAAATTCATGTCCAGCTTTATTCAGATGTCCGCCCTCGCTTATCGTACGCCGGCGGCGTAGGAAATGAAAGAGGGTTGGAAATCCGACATGATCTTGATGCCGACCCGCCGACAGAGGAATAGTCCCTACTAACAAGGTCGAATACATCACAGAAACGTGAGAGCACATCAACCGACTCTCTCGCGCACTTTTCTCAGTTCGATGTTGTAAGTAAACACGGTCACGACTGATAAAATTCGCCCTTTAAGTGTCTACCTTTTGGGGGCGACGCCTTCAAATCACTGCACACCTCCGACGATTATATCCCAAGTCGTTTGCAAACAGCGCGAGGAAAATCGGTCTGTACGTGTTAATAAAGAACAAGAATAACAGCCGGGGGCGGGGATATTTACTTTGATGTAATGATTGCGTAGGTATAGGCAATTTCTACCCTCGCAGTGTATATAAAAATTTGAGTAAACGGGAGGAAATGATTTTTCCTTAAACTACTTGTACCATTTCCATCTTCTCACTTTACAAACGGTTGCTTCGTCGGAGGTGATTTAACCCGTTAATAAAAGATTAATTGGATACGATAATCGAAAGTTCGATTTCTTGTCTTCATGTTAATAAAGAATAAAACCAAGAACCAGAATGTCGGCGTATTTCCTTTGATGTACGGACCGTTCATCCGGGCAATTTTCATCCCCGTTGTGCGTCTTGGGTCGGTCTCAAATAAACGTTAATATATGACGAGCCCCTGACATAACATTCTGTACCAAACTGCCCTTCTAAAATCCTCGGAAGCCCATGTGAAACAACAGATTATTTATCGCAAGTGCGTGCGTACGGTCCAACCCACAGCAAAGGTTCAGCTTATAGAAAATTACCGCACGGTTGAAAACAAAAATCATCTAATCATACCACCCAAGGGAAATTACTAGGGGGATTTAAATTTGAATCCTCCCGCTAATATGTTAACGGCGTTGCAAAATGAATATCGGTTCTTTGTAGGAAAAAAGTTCGATGGATTCTAAATCCGCGGATCAAGCGTGGTGATGGGATAAGTTAGTCAAAAATTACTTGGGGATGAATAAGATGTGGAGTCGGATTGATATCGAAGAGTTAAGAGGAAGTGAACTTGGAGATATCGTGGGTGGTCTAAAAATTGTGTATAGGTGTTCCTCTGCGGAGGTGAATGATAATCACTGCAACATAAATATTATCCATCGAAGGCTAACTAGTACCTCAACTAATCACACCAGACCACATGTTCAATAATTACTTCGCTGCATATCGAATCAGAAATACACAGCATGTCTCGTCAGACTCAAAGGTCGACGCTCTCCATGCAACAATTCGATTCTTCCTATTGAAAATATCAAAAGAACGTTTACCTTTCAAGGGCGCCAGGGAATATGCAAGCGAATACATCAACCACCCGAAACGTGTGGGCAAAAATCAAACCCGATACAGATAAGGAAACACAAATAAAACCGATTCCGTTGACTCGATAAAAACAAAAAACATAACTCCGTGGGATTTATTGTCAAAACCCTGTTTTATTCCACCGAATAGTGCCCATAGAAAGCGCCAGCATGTTTAATGAAATGACTTGATAAAATGCGGATAAGATCGTTTTTTGCCCGACAAACATCCAAAGACACTTCCAACGTTGTTGCTTTTCGACTTAAACGGTAATTTCTATTTAAATTTAAACATTATGCACGTGTAATCCGACCGGTTCTTTATAATAAACAATGCTTCCTATCGGCCGGAAAAATAAATATTTAAACTACATCTACTTGGACTCACATGGTGAGCCGAGATTCTTCGCGCTCGATATAAAACAATCGCGAATTAACACGCATCACTGATTTTACTCTACAACCGAAAGTTGTTAAATTAGCCTTTCATAATTTAATTAAACTTGACTGTCGAGCTCAGACTACCGACACTATTTTATTCTAACATAATGGCATTGGTAAACGCGGTAAATTTTCTCTTTCCGCTGACATTTTCAACGTTGTTGCCAAAGTTGCAATTCAATTTTAGAATCAAAACACAAAAAAAAATCTCGATTCAAATATGGTGGAGGCGCCACAACTAAAAGACGTGTAAAAAATTAATTTGAGATATACCTCCTTATCCAATCTATCACCTTTATTAGTTCCATTGCGCCTAGAACTTTTCATCCCTTGATGCATTTTTGATAAAAACCGACTTCGATAAATCAAAACGCAACCATCGATTTGTCATTAAACAAATGTTCAAAAGACAGCAAAATACGTTGATGAACTATTGATTGCCAGCAAACCTGAGAAGCAGCAGACTTTTAATGTTATTAAGGAGGGTTGTTGCAGTTCGATACTAATCTCCTCAGTTCTGACCCATTTATGTCCAATAGACAGCTCTAAATGTCATTGCAGTGAGAAGGGTAATTAGCCCTCGTTATCGAAATTACACTAATAACACCGCGAATTCAATAAATTGTCAAGTATATAATTAACCAACTAAATGAAGCACACGCCAAAAAACGATGACAGGTAGTGTGAAAACGGGCAATTAATTAGATTTCGTCGAATCATAATTCCTTTTTAGCTGTTCATTCCATCAAATGAAACCTTTTCGGGGTAATTTTTCCAATCTCGACCGGCACGCCGCATCAAAGAAAAGCACAAAATGAAAAAAGCGAAAAACTAGGATGTATCGGTCTGAAAGATAGTAATTTTCAAATTCTTTCTCCTCGGAAATCGTGAAGGAACTTGAATGCGTTCCCAGTTGGGAAACGTCGTGACACGCGTTTCTTATTCAGCCTCCCCTCTAACCTGAACCCTGTTATTGAAATATATTGGACGAAGAGAAAATCTATCGATAAATCATCCCCAACTCGATGGGTGGACACTTGTTGTGACAAAGAAAACGAGCAGCGCCGTTGAAGAAGGGTGCAGTCTGTTCCAAAAAGGGATCCATATATTCGCCCCGACGATTTTATCTCGGCTGAATATCTGTGAATTTAGCGATGCTATCACGTCTACGCCCAATTAAAATGGAAAAAATCGAAGAAACAATGCTAGTGGTATTTCAGGAACCAGTTTACATGAGTCGAGCGATAACGCACAAATTCCGAAAATGTCAGTTCACCGGTGAATATGCGTCGTTTTGACCATAAAAGTGTAATGCCATGTAAACAGAAAACGATTTCGTGTTTTGAACGGAGGTCAAAAATAACGAACAGAAATATAAAATTGTGATACATAATGTATTTTTCAGTTACTCACGAACCCGTTTATCGCGGTGAAATTAATTTGTGTGTAAAAACACGCGGTCTTATCAAACGACATGCAACTAACCCCATTTCGAAATTTCGAAAGTGGGACAAGTAACACAGCATTTCGAAAAATCCGCAACGCTTTTATAAGTATGAAAATAAAGACGTGCTGCAGTACTACAAATAATGGTTTCCAAGCACGCCACGACTGTCTAAATGAAACTAATTATGATGTTTAAAGTTTAAATTTTCTCGAGACGTTCGACTAAAGCTCAATCTGACGACTATTAATTTGTGCAATTCATGACGGATAAGCTAAAAAAAATTCTAATTAAGGCAGTAATAAGAACCTATTCACAACGTCCTTGTAATTAGACTCCTCGAATACAACTTGGCCAGAAGTTCTTGCTCGCGAAAATTACTTGAAGATCTAATTGAAAACAGTAATGAAGAGAGAATAAATGTCACAGTCCGGGCGAGGAATTAATATGTACAAGAAAAATATAACCCCGAGGAAAACTTACCGTTAAACGAGTTTCGTTTCGATGCTGCTCGGAAAAATTCAAAAAATGAAATATAACTAACTACGAGTATAATTTAACTTACTCGTAGTTTGCACTCTTACAAGTTTGCATTATTTTGTGAAACTTAAACTTGTTCATGAATTATTTAGCGTGTGCCGTTTGTAAGTTGGTTTGCCGTTTTACTAGCTCTTCCACTGCTTATACAGAAATTAATATCTCTTTTTGCTCGACCAGCAAGGCGAGAATAACAATGTTATTTTAAGCTGAACTAGTTGCTTCGCTAAAAGAATTAAATTCGTCCTCAAAACGGAAAAATATTTATTCAGTCCTTAAAAGGACTCATAATTGAATTAAAACAATCTCAGCGGCGGAGCTTCGGACTACTGCTGTATAAAGTGACCAACATAACAAAAATAAAAATAGCTTAAGCAAATTCCACGGGTATTAGCACAAATGAATCTGTGAACCTCAAAATTATGCCCAACAAATGTGAAAAAATAAATGTTCACTCAATTTTAGTTTTTGAATTTTGATTATTCCGGCAAATACGCGACTGTGACTGCGTCATCATTTTCACTTTGTGAGTCAACTGTTCGTCTGCCCTTTCAAGAATTCCCCCACAACTATAAAATTTTTACGTGTGGGAATTTGTAAGAAATTTGGCGCCGCGGTATTTCCTTCTCCACCTCTGATTCAGCGATCAAAAATTCCAAAAAGTAGATTATGTAAAGCCCTTAAACCGCGTTTTTATTAGTCTCGGGAAGAACTGGTGAGCAGAGCTACTCGACTGCGTGATTAGCATCGCGCACTGAGGCACAGGAATGAGTAATGGCGTTGTAAATTAAGAATGAGATCTGACGGCCGCTAAGTGCTACCGCCGCCCGATTCCGGGAGCTATCGCAACCCGGAGTTGACAAGTGACAGTTTCCGGAAGTTGTCACCCGTCGCGTCGCATCGTCTGCGCATCTACTATCGCAACGTTATTTGTTAATTTGCACAAGAAGAAGACGCGATTACGAAATAACTTAAAAAGAAAGTTGAAAAGATGAGGAGTTCTTTGGATGCAATATACGCCAATCAAAATCCTATTTATTTTGTCGGAGAGTCTTCGTGAAGGATCCGAGAACGTACCTGCAACAAAAAGAGAAATATATGAGAAAATTTGTTGAAGTGTAAATTTGGAGATTGGTAATAAAATATATTTCACGGAACAAAAATCGCAGCGTATGTTTTAGATACAAATAGCGCTGCATAGGATGGCTTAGGAGGTCTTGGCTCCAATATACTCACTCACGCACTCAATCAAGCAGAAAGTTTACGTCTGATTTCACTTGAATAATAGCTCAATACTCACAAGTGTTAAAGTTCGCGAATCGATTTCGGAGAATTTAAGAGGTCGCGCGGTGGAAATCACGCAGCCGCTTCCAAAGATTTGAAAAAGCCAATAGGCCGAAGTCGACGCCGTCGGAGATAAGAAACTGCGAGAATTCATTGTGATGCCTTTGTAATAGAAAGATTAGGTTAGAATTGGAAGCCTCACGAAACAAGATCTTCGTCGGAAAGAAAACCAAACTCTGACGTCCCACTCGATCGAAAGATAACAAGTAAATGAAAACATCCATTGATCATGGATCGACGCCGCGTCTTGCATCTCCGATTTCCTCCGAATCGAGCAAACAAAACTACATCTTCAGTTCAAACACTCTTTTTTCTATTAATTCGCAGCTAGAACACGTCCATGTGTCGTCTTAAGACGTTGCTGTATGCAGTCTACATCTTCACAATCCGTGCCCCTAGCCAAATGTCACGAGTCGCGTACTCTGCCGCCACTCTATCAGGATTCCATTTGCCTCCCTTAAAACCCACCCCACGAAATCCCTAATATTTTCTCCATCATCCTGAATCTTCCTAATGGACTCTAAATGGATGCGACTCGTATGACAGCGGGCAAACCGATGCTTCTTCCCTCGAGACCCTCGGCGCAATATCCAATTAAAAAAATAAACTATTAAGTTCTTAGGTTACAGCCGCTTTCAAGATCGAAATTCACCGCTCCCGCCCTTCATTAAAAACGCAACCCTAGACCGAAATGCACTCTTTCAAAAACCAACTTAAACAAGACGTGACGGATTTCTAATACAGAAAGTAACTTCGCTTGGTTTGAATGGTTCTAGGTTTTGGTTTTCAAGTTCGAGGCCGGTATAAATGTTGCGGTTCCAATTTATGTGAAACCAGTGGGCATTACCATCCGCAAAGACCTTTGCGTCCTTTCACTTCGAAAACAAACGTAATAATGAAGTTGCGTCCGAGCTCGAGGAACGTTCTGGCAGAGTGATTCAGCAAATACAACACTAAAGCGTGATCTAAAAGGGAGATACCCTTAAATCAAAATCAAGTTATCTCTAAATGTTAACTGGACCGTAGTGTTTGGGTTAGTTGTAGGGATTTAGCGGAAACCACTAGCGAAATTCGGTAATCTATACAAATTCAGGAACAAAGTACAATACCTTAGCCCAAATAATCTAACTAAACTGCTAATGTTTATATTAATGGACGTTTCGCTTGGCACAAATAGAATAAAGCGAGACGAAGAGAAAGTGGGTGTTGGACGAGGTAGTATTTATGTGCGTACCGAAAGAAAAAGAATTGGTGATACGTCTGAATACCGTCGGGTACAAGTCGGTCACAAAGAGCAGATAGATATTGGAACCAATTTGCTCTACGACGTGCTCGAGCTATGGCTTGGCGTCCGGCTAAAGTCGATAAATCCTGTTTCACGGCACTAGGTCGCGTTTTTTATCGCACCACGACGTCCATATTGCTTTTTCTAAGATGCACTATCTAAAATTAATTAAACTTCGCAGGTCCGATAAAGGCGAGACACCATCTGCGCCGTCACCGTAATAAAGGATATCAATAAAGTCAAAGAGAAGAAAGTAATCCCACTTGATCAGGATCCGCAATTTTTCACAACAATCACGGATGCAATTTGAAAAAAATCCTCCGAATTGCGTGTATATTTCAGCATCATTTGCATTGTGATTGCTCTTTAAAAATGCCGCGATTCCATCAATCTTCACAATATGACTTGTCAAAGGGAAGCGAACGGTGAAAATATCCCAGATTTAATTTGTATGGTAAAATTCGACGCGTTTGCTTAAAAGTCGAAGGATACTTTCGGCCCAGTAACGAAGCTACGCAAATTGAATAAGCACGAAGTCAACTAATTGAAACGGTACGCGAGAAGGGAGGAACTCTTCGAGCATGTCGTAAATTAATTCCGCAGCTCACAAGCAACTCAGAAATCTCACTGAGCATGGTAATGACAAGTTATAAACCGCCAATGTCGTCTGCAACCGCACAGGCCTGGGTAAACATGACAAGACAGAGTTTAATTAAGTCCCAAAACCATCATTGTTTTAGAGTCGCTCGTAATTATACATGTACTTGCACCTCCGGGCCGAAATTGAGCCTTCGGACAGCTCTTTAGGAATTGTGTGTTGACTTTCGGGCTTTGATCGACCGGAAACTATCCTTTACACTAAATACCAAGAATTTTAATATGTTTGCGCAAGAACCACCTCAGCGGTTTAATTTAGAAGCCGTCAAAGTTTTTACGGAAGACACGACACACACTGGTTGAAAATCTAATTAAAACTAAAGCAATTTCACAGTGTTGCATTATTACGTGAATGTATTATTTTATCCTGAAAAAAGCGCGTGATCAAATGAGGCATTATGTGAATCGCTCCATCTCTCCGGTCGAAGATTGGCGCAAATTTAATCAAGTCTTTTTATTTTTGTATCGCCCAAGTGGAGGATAACCTTCAAAACTCAATCACAGTCAACGATCTGTCTTAGGAGTTGATGGTAAAGCTATTTAATCCTTGAATTGCCGCCGTCTTGAATTCTATTCCAGGATGGTAATTAGGTTCCCCACAAAACCAAGTTTGTTGTTCAAGATCTAGTCGAGTTTACTTGACGTGTCGCTGCAACTTCTGCACCCATTACTGACTTCCCATTGTGTAATTGCTATTCTTATTAAATTACTTGAGCTCGTAATGGTTGCTATTGTCTGCACGTGACAGAAAATAATTGCCTGTTTATGAAGTATGAAGTATTTGAGGATTTACAGTAGCTTCTTGTAAAACGATTGAGGATTTGGAGCGAGGGTATTGGCCAATTATCGTTGCTATGGTATGAAAGTAAGTGTAATCGAGTTTTTGTGCGAGGAAAAAATTCGTTCCAACTGCGATACCATAATTCGGGACGGAGCTTCTTCAAAGATTACAGAGAGAAATTCAATCAAGAAATTTTCGTTGGAAAGTAGACCTGAAATTTCGTCGATCGAGAGATCCGATATTTACTTCTACATCTGGGTCTTCAATAATATGCTAATTTTCCAGAGTCGATTTAAGCATATCAATCAGATTTGATGTGACCTTTACCGTTGACGTTTTATTGCGTAGCGTCTCTTCGCAACTTCTTTAATCCACCACTATTAGTCCCACGTCGCCAGAACACGAAATAAAATATCGATTTCGATACTCCATACTCTGAATTTATTCCTAAATTCCTAACCGTCCCGATTCTTCCGCACCTTAAATTTAAACTTGGCAGTGCTCAGGATGGAAAACGAATAAATAAAATTTTCCTTCTTGTGATCATTTTTCAAGTTTAACGTCAAAATTGTCTTGTGGAAACTGGCTGACCTGTGTCCCGCTCCCAAATTGAATTCCGAAGTTGGAGTTCGGTTCGTACGTTTTTGATTTCGTTACGTGGTTCGTCGGACGAAAGATCGAACTCGCATGGTGCACAATTTACGCCTCAAAGATCGCCATCGACACGGGCTCTTCGGATATTCAATTTCTTTCACGCGTTCATACACGTAAATTCCACGGCGGATGCCAGACAGGAAATCCTTCCTCGGACAATCTTAAACCTGCAGCCAAAGGACCATGCGGGTTTCGGCAACGGAGATTTACTGCACCTTTGTTCAGCACTTTGCACAAGAGCAGCGAATATCTTCACCGAAAGCATGCCATCAGCAGCCATTGTTCCACGAAAACGTATGAGGGCAGTTTTATGGAAGCCCCTCATAAACCACGTTTAAACATCAATCCAAAAAGCCAAATCGCAGCTCAAAATCTTTAAAAACTCTCGATTTTCCTCAGGCTCTGAAATCTGAAACCTGGCGGTTTCTCATGAAGACTTTTATTTCAGGGGTGGGACAATGAACAACGTCTGCCATTAGACATCAATTATTCCGCCTTAACGGCATCCCCGTCGTTCCCACATTGGATTTCGTCATCCTGAACCTTAATTTTGGGCAAGTGCACGCATGGGGACGGTCACATCGAATGCAATAATTATGAGCGGCCTCCGTTCTGGTTATCTGGTTTACCAAACTACCGTAAAATCAAGCCCGGCCATAATTCGATGCCGTCAGGTAAACACGCCACCGTTAGGTCCTTCTAAGACGTTACCTTAATTATCCTGTGCCAGCGGCGCCTCGTCTTTACCCAAAATTACAGTATTGTGTGTGTACTTTCCACCGTTCGACTCTGAAAGCGCAAATTTCATAGGCAACACATCATGCAGAAATGTCTGCACGGTGTACAAAAGCATTGCGCTTTTGAAAGAGAAGACACGTTGTCAAAATTTACACCCTTTGGACCGACACTGGCGTTTGAAACAAAGGGTAGTTCCGGATTACACGATGCGATTTGGGTGTTTTTATTATGCGGACGAGGTCGCCCTTGACGATTGCTTTGTCGCAGATGGCGAATGAACGCATTGATTGAACGTAGGAGTTCCGGTTACCTTACGAAGGGTTAGAGTGACACGAAGACGAAGAATTCTTTGTTTTATTAAACTCCTCCAAGGGCCAAGTTTGGACATTATTCTTTTCGAGATAATTTGGAGATGGGCCAAAGACGTTTACAGTTTATATACAAGATACTGAAATTATATAAATCTTTACTTTTGTCACACACAATTGAGTTTATTGAGCGATAAACTTGGGAAGAAGAGTGTTGAACTTTATCTTAATCGCGTCTTAACATATCTCGTAATCTTCGTAACGCCTGCTGTTAACATCCCGCTTTCTTCGAGACAAATCTCTGTCAAACAATGTTATGACATCCGCAGTGGCGTTTCACTTTGATTACAACTTTTTACAACCGAAATAATTCTTGCATTTGTGTATAGAAAAATTAATGATACTTTTATTGTCAAAGAAACTTGTGTCGTTTATCCTCATCTCTGTTTTATCACGTGGCGCCTCTCATGTTTATTTTATGGAACATTCCGACGAAAGAACAAATAAAACAAAACGAAGTAAATATTTAAATATGGCTGCAATGCTGACTTCACAAAATGTACATTTTTCATTCCCTCCTAAAACAAAACTAATTATCAGAGAAGTTCGTCTGTGCGAGCACCTGAAAACCAATCTAAAAACCATTTGAAATGTGATTGATAAAGATCAAGCGATTTGCACATGTCAATAACAACACAGTGTCACCTCTCAATAATTCAAATTTGAATGGCCATCACACGCAGCGTTATCTACATGGAACGAGGGGTTGACGCTGGCTGGAAGCCGATTTAGAAATTATCACATTATATTGATAATTTCCTCTGTCAGAAGCGACATATTTCCAATTTAAAATGTCATTATCGGTTTTATAATTATTAAAAACGCTGCCTATAATAGAACGAATTTTCAGGTGCGCTGATGACACAAGAGCGAAATATTCCAACAACGGAATTCAATAAAAACTGATAAGGATGAAATTTTTATCGACAGGCACGATTTTTCGACATGTTTGGGGTAGAGAGAAGATTTAGGTTTGTACATCACGGAAAGCATCTGGTATCGTCAAGGGGCATGTAATTATAGCGACAGATGCGGAGGATTTTAAATAATGTACTAGTAAGTGGGGTGGAATTTATAACATCCGAATGAAATCTCCTGTAGGATGAGAACGTGATTGATTACCAAAGTTGGCGGATATACCTATAGAACGACATCGAAATAATGAAACTCCCAAGACGAACAAAGTGGCGGCCCCCGCGCAGGTCCTTGCGGTTCCCACCAAGAATGTTAATAAAGACATGTGTTTTTCCACGTTGAACCCTCATCTGGTTCCTGTTTGCTTCAACTCCACATTGAAATGCAAAACTGTTCCGTTCCAGTAAGTTGAAACAACTTAACAGTGGCCAGCTTTGACAGCAACGCAGCAAAAGAAGGCTTGATTGAACGGTCTAGGTTGGAGAAGTCTCGACCCGAACCCTCACACGTCACTCAGCCTGACGTGGACTCGCATTGTATACACATCCTAATCTCATACTAACAAATCATTCCTTTGTACTAGTTGCATGTCACTAGCACCAGAAAACAATGAGGATTTTCCATTAGGGATTTGTAGTGCATCCGGGATTTTTCAATTCCAAAGCGACGTCCGTGTTTATGAAAATAAATAACAAGAGACGGTCTGGAGATGTTAAATACAGATATGGCGTTCACAGAATCCACTGGAATGGAGACGGATGGCGGCGGTAAGTCAGCATGATGCAGTGTGCAACTGTGTTACGCAGATAAGGTGAGGATAGATTTAAAAGCTGCTCGACCGTAAGATCACTGACAAATATAGAAAATTCGAGGAGAGTGCGGACGGTGACAACGAGAAAATGGACATTAGAAAAAATGAAAGCTATTAGCGCATATTCATCTAAAAGCAGTTCTGCTGTTGCAGCTTTGAGAGGATTGATTACCGTTTAGGACAACTTTTAAATAAAATTTCCGAGTAATTTTATGACGTTTGATTGCGGTTGCTTTGAAGCAGCTCCCCTGCAATTGGAGTTGATTTAATAACGGTTGAAATGTACAAATTCGATATTTGTGCTTTTCCCGCGATGTCTTAAAAGCTTGGCATAACTTTTAAAGCATTAGACCATGAGTCAGAGGAGCACTCAAAAAAGAACGTTGTCTGTTATATTGAAAAGTTTCCGAATGTAAATTATTAAGACTTTTATAAATTTCCAATGTTCCTTTGGTAATGCGTCTTTACGTCCGGAGCATTTCGTTCCGCCGATTGCTCAAACAATACCGACTGCTCGCTAAAGTTGAGCGCGATTGCTACTTTTGTATGAGCCATAAACCAGGCAGAATGAATCGAATTTGGCAAAAGAGTTCACTTGTCTTCTATCTTTAATGGAGACTTTTAAAGAGTGGAACTCTTAAAAGTCGCCGCCAATGGCGAACGACGCGACCTCTCCGGAAGCTCAGCGAGTGCCAAAGTTCACATGAATTTTGCAGACAACAATAGATTATTTTTTTGTCTCTTTATTTAAAGTCTTGATGAAGCCACTTTTGCTCTGCATTACAGGCTGTAAATTTTCACCGCATTTCGTCCTTTGTTCACTACTATTGTCTCTCGGATGCATAAGGAGCGAATTTATTTGCTAGCATGTCTTCTTTTGGACCGAATTTACTCTTATAGATCCCACTATTCCGAGAATAAAAGAGACGAACACAATCAAGCAAACTAGATCTGGAAATTTGAATAACCTAATAAGCCGTATGGTTGTCACTGTCAGGACTTGCTCGTCGAGTAAAGTTTTTTATTAAGTTTGCACCGTCAGATTGTTTTTTCTCGCGCAACAACATTCCGTCATTATTTTATTACAAGATTACGAAAATAACGCCTCGAGGACGCTTCGATATTCTTAAAAACTTGGCTCATCTCGGCTTATACTTCAACGGCTTTTCAAGCTGGTACCGATTGCTTTCTGACTTACGTAATGGTATTGTTATTATCAAACGTCGAGCAATAAAGACAAAGCTCTGACTTTATAGTCCCATAACTAACTAAATAATCCTGCATTTACTCTTTCTTCTAAGGCCCTTGAGAGCCATTATTTATTGTAAAAAAGAAAAACTTTGCACTTTTATTGTCCTTTCTTCTCCTCAGCTTATGGGCGATAAACCATTGCGATTTAATCTTGTCTTTGATTTAATCAAAAGTAGGAACGTATCTACAGATTCCGTATTTCTTTAATTCATGGTCTGTCGCGGTTGTTACCCGGAGCGTAATATCGCCCAACTACTATCCTTAATTGCACATTGTAAATTGTTAAGGTGAACAGGTGCAGACATCATCACTTCGTTTCCCGTAGTGTATTCTCCTGATCTGGTTCAGCTTAACAGTTTCGTATGTGTACACGTTGAAAATTGGATTTGTAATTGCAACAGAGAGAACTGACTAAGCGCCGCCGCTGCCGACGCGAAAAAAATCCAATCGCACTGTTCGGTTTGTACAAAGAGAAAATTGAAAATTCATCCGAGTCCGCGTTAAATATGAAATTCATCAAAAATTTCGGGCTGGAGATCGTCGAGATTAGTCCAGATCCGACGTCCGATATGTGTGTAAATTCCGTCGACGTGGGAGTTCCGGGCTGCTACGGTCTCCTGGAGGTCTTGTAATTTCACGGAGACAGGACGGCAGGTATCCAGCCGACGATGTTCATTACAAGAGCATATCCAAAGACACGAGTGCGCTTGTAACCGAATATCTCCCGAATTAAGGGACTACAAGACCTTGTAAGTTAAACATGATATAGTGCATCCCATTTCCCTTTCCATCGTTTGTTAAATAGGTTAGTACGTAGCACAAAGATCAGAGAGCATCGTTCTTGAGCGCGACCACCGGCCGGCCAAGGGGCTTAATTTCATCTGCCTAGGCCTCATTCTCACCAAGCGCCATTAAAGATTGAAAGGGGATATTGGAACAGAACTTTCGTAGTGATTTCACTATCAAAAAATTCAAGTCAATTTCGGTACATGTAATTTATCCTTTTGTCATGGTGCCAACTGGCGTCAAGGGTGCCAACCCTTGCAGACTCCCATGGCACCGGTAGACTGATGGCGATTCATCAAGGTAGGGGTGCAATGGTGGCTATACCAGCCACGAACACGTGCATACATCAAGCGCCACCACACTTTGTGACAGATGGCCACCACAGTCGCTCTCTACGCCGCAACCCCATCGCGATCCGCTCGTTAAATATGTCCAGGACGCGTCGTTCTCCGACGTCCATAAACATCCTCCACCATACAGATTTAGTCATTAAAACCGACGTCACTACCTGATGTCACTGCGGAATTAATCCTCGCACTCGAAATTGTGCTACCCGATGACGACTGCCTCCAACATCAATCGATTCACACTGTGATGGAGAAGGACATCAAGAGAATGACATGATGATGATACCGGGATGATTTAGAATGCCCGCAGTGAAAGTTTTTCACTCTCGGTTGTCAGAGGGCATAATGTGAAATGCGGCCACAGCTTTCAGTCACAGATATTTAAATTTTTGAACTATGACACGATTTGTTATTAAATAAATTAGAGGGTTTCTAAAAATAACTGATTTATAAATATTGCGCTAATGAGGTTTTTCAGGATGAAGTGCAATTTGTTTCAGATCTCTGGTCCGAAATAATGTGGTAAATAATTATTATTATCCGACAGAACTGCATTTTTCATCATTATCGTCAAAAAGGCTCTAAAATATTAATGCCCATCATATCAATGCCAATCAAACATGATGGAAGAGTATAAAATATTCCAACTATAAATGTTACATTTTAGTATCGACATGTCCAAAAAAATCGGTGAATGGCTCGTGTGTTGAATAAACTATGCTCTATGGAGAATACAAAGTGCAAGTCTGTGAGACAATTCTTTGAGCAGCTCACGTATGACAGCCCATCATTATTTCATTAGAACTTCCGCTTTTAAATCACCTGAAACTATCCATCTTGTCCAAGTTGTAGATACAATCTACGATGGTCCAAAATGATGGCACGTATTTCCGTGCCACCCTGTAGAAATAAATCGCTATAAATCTGTCGCCCGACAAAAACTGACTGGGTTCCGATCCGAAACGGCGAAACTTTGCACAAAAGATCGCCAAAGCAAACTATTCCTCACAACTACCATTATGACCGCAGTGACCATTAAATGTGTTCGAAATGTTGGGAAAAACAAACGATTGTGGCAAAGTAACTTTTATAAATGTACTGGAACCTAACAACGTGAAATCGACTCAGGAGGCGAAACGAGAAATAATCCGAGAAGACGTAGGTTACCCATCAGTGTCCCAAACTTGAGATTTAGTGGAGGCAACTTCTAATACAATTTCATGAGAGATTGCAATGTTCCGCAAGTTTCGGGCCCCGGTGTCCACCACGATTTCTTATTAACATTGTTGTTATTGCCGCGTTGGCCCGTTGAAAGGGAGATAAAATAAATGTGTCCGCACAACATTAACGTCGACACTGTAATGAATGCGTTGTTAAATGTTTTCTTAATTGGCTACCATTATCTGTAAAGTGATATGCTTTAATTCCAGGATAAGCGCCAAATGATGCGCCGACTGATTCGGAATTTATAGACGCAATTAGTTCAATTTTTCAAGAAATCAGTCTAACATCAAGCGTTGCGCAATAAATCACCTGTTCACATCTAAAGAAGCACGCTGTTATTACGCTCTATAAAAACGTTGTTTTTGTTTTATGATCTCTACTCCCCTGACATTAAAATGCAGCATGGCGGAACATAATGAACCAAATAACTTGAATAAGTAATGAAGACGATCGTATGTCAATTTCAACCCCAAAAGCACAGGGGGGATAAAAAAGCAGACAGATATACATCACAAACTAGTTACGCCAAGCTGCTCCCAACTTTGAAATTAATTAAGAAACTAAAAGGTTTACTGTTTCATGTATTAATTAAAAATGCAACTATGACGCTACCTCCAGCTCATACATGGCATTTTATGAATACAACAGTCAATTACTGAATGCAGAATTAACAGTACCGTCTGAATATTATACCACTTGTTCGTTTACAAATTACTTTGTGTACTGGCCGCAATTTAATTTAGTTTCAAAAGTTAAACAAACCGACCGCCACACTGAAGTAAATTAAGAACAGGCGACATGTGTCACAATAGAGACTTCATTAAAAGTGTTTCAATTCAGACTTAACATTTATTTTTATACCGCTGCAGCTAGATTTCCAGCGAAAAATACTGAAATTCAGCGGGAGATTTTGCAACTTTTATAGGACGTCACTCAGGCAGACGGGTGCTGCTTAAAAACGCCAACATTATCGTCTACAATTAAAGTTATTAAAAATTTATCTACTCGGTTTTGACAGGCGTGTGCAGGGAGAAATGTGCTAAAAATGAATGAAGCTTTGGAAGTATAACAATTTTTTAATTTGAAATTTTAAACTAAAATAACATTCATAGTACTTTACTATTCAAGCATGAAAATTGCAGAAACTCAATTGGTTTAGCTCTATAAGAAAATAATTGTTTCGGTTTTTGTACGAGTATATGAGAAAATTGCAACGACATAAATCTGTTGGGAGTATAATTTGTTTTAGTTCTTTGAGGCTCTCATAAAAACTGCCCTATCAGCAATCCGTCCTTTTAAAAACTAATAGATTTATGTTGACTCGTAGCCATTAAACCGCCATTAAATCGGAATACCTCGCCGTCCCCAAAAGATAGACTACGCCTCAAAGTCTCGCATTTACTTTCAGGAAACAAATTAAACTCGGAAAGTAGATCATGTCGATTTTATTTAATTCCACCCGATAAATAAATGAACCAATTAAAAAAATTGCGTTTCAATTTAAACATCTAAATTCATTGCAGCCAACTTCATCAAAGTAATTTCCCCCCTTAAACACATTCGAAACAAATTCGAACGAGTTTAATTTATTTGCTTCAAGTGAAATTCACGGTTTTATGCGAGTCACACAAACGAAACAATCACGAGCCGTGTTATTTCGTCGATAAATTATGTTCGAGATTATTTTCGTCGAGAGGATATGGCCAATGTTAAGCCCAGAGGTCTTTTATCAGAAACATAAATTGTAGATTTTGTCGGTGATACGGTATCGCCAACAACACGGGCTATTATGAATTTGCGTGCAAATAGTTTCGGCGAGATTGCGGCGGTTGGCCGCTTTGTTTCGACAAAAGTAAACAATCTGAATATATTTTTTTAAATTTATGCTCGGTTGGACGAATGGCGGTTTCAAGCAACAACGGGAAGTTCATTTGAATTTTTACAGTGGGTGGTTCGTGGTTATGTCACATCGAGTTAAACATTTTTCGGCTGTCGCACATTTTTTATCATTAAAATTGTTGTGAAGAGAGAGTTTTTGGATTTTTCCACAGACCGTTGTACTGGTCTTCAGTTGACTTCCTTTCGAGAAAATTATCTCACGAAATCTCTGTAATCGCCCTAGAGTTGTATTATTTACTTCTGCAGGTGTATCGTTTGATAAACGTGTAAAGTGAGCTTTCTCCATCACATTATGAGTTTATAAAACAACATAAATTATTATCGCCCCATTCGTGCTAACACGTAGTTTATGAATTCTCCCGAAATATCAAGGAAATTTTGTAATTTCGCTTGGTGTTTACGCATGTGTGGAGCACGCCATGAAACCATTTCGACTATCATGGGCTATCACCACGCACTCAATCATAAAATAACAGAGTCGAGCCCAAATAAGACACGCGAATTCTGAAATGTTTTATAGAACAATAAAAGCTTTGTACAGATAAGCAAATTGCGAATAAAAATTCACCGGTTCGAATAAGCGGTCCTATAAATTCATGACGGCCGTCGATAAAGAAGTGTCCAATTAATATTCCTGAGATTATGTGAACGTTGTAAACGCCGATTTATTGCGACGAGACAAATTCATTTCGGGAATTTATCGACATCACGCCCATTTCGACTCTTAATTAATTTGTCTTATCTTTGCCAAAAAAGTCGATCCAAGAATTAAATGGCAAACTGAGGGTCACGCAATGGCTGAAATTGGCTATTTCGCATCGGAGGAAATGGTACCATCATGTCAAAGCAATAATGTACTCTTCTATAGGAGTTGAAGGGTTGATACGCACAAAATCGTCTCCAAAACGAGCTGACGTCATTTCCAATCAATTTGCGACTATATTGTGATGGGAATTATTAACTGGTTTTAAGATAGGGGTGCATCTGGTGCGTCATGTGCTCATTATCGAAATCGGTATCATTATGCTCGATTCAGGCGGCGACTTTAAAATTTACAAATAAATTGGACGAAAATTAAAATTGAGCAATTCAAGGGGCGGGCTTGTGCCAACTCATCCATCATAATAAAATTGGAAAACGTCATCACTTTGCTGAATCTAGTTTGGTCAAGTTTCCTCAGTTTTTCCAGGAACCTCTAACTGCACCGCATTCCATCGTGTGCTCATTGTGCGCGACTGATAAAATCGCACAATTATGCGTAATAAGATGGCTTTTTCATGTATAAATAAAGGTAATAGGTGTACGAGGACAGACTTTATACATCATCAAACAAACATGGGATTTTTCAGTGAACTGCCTAGTTCGCACACGCCATCAATGATTCATTTTAATTGTCAAATTAAATATCCCTCTGAAATTCAGTCGGACGTCACCTGAAACAGTGAACTTTTGTCACCGATGTGATCCGTTTAATGTTGCACAAGTGGACAATTACGTAGTTTAAACTTTATAATTGAAATATTTTGTACAAATTGACAAACATCCGATGGTCATTAACAAACATTCCGACAACAAAGTTTATGAAGCGTCCTCTGAGTAAATATTGAAGGTATACATAACGTATTGACTTTTTTGGAAACGATTCGACTCTTTACGTTGGACGCCTTTTCCATTAAGCAATGGACACGTGAATTTATAACGCTCTGTAAATTCTGATCGTGTATGATCTAGTACCGTACAGGGAAAATTGGGGAGAAAATACGAGACCGCGATTGATTGCAACAAAGGGTAAACTTAGTATTCTCTAGTGAGCGTCTTGAGGTATTTATTAGCGTTGTCAAGTCGAACCGGTGACTTTTTTAAATTATGGAAAGGTGCTAAGTTATTCAAGTGACACTTCTTCGTCTTGTTTTATAGGCTCACATTTCATTGACTACGTGTTGTGTTTTCGGGAAAAAGCCGCATTCGGTGGAAATTCGACTCAAACTCGTGCATATTTAGCCTAGAGAAAAACGCCATTATTCACACCTTCGTACGCACAATTTATGCCTCTCGTGGCCGCTACATAATTAACAATGCCAAGAAGTGCCCATCTCGATTCGTGTTATTTACGATGGGATTAAGTTACTTTCCATATTTACGACCACAATTTTCTGAAAAAACTACTCGTTCATTTCCCGAAAGTCAAGCAATTTATGTTTCCCGAATTTCGAAAAAAAAAATCTGTAATTCCATCCATTCGCTATGGGCGAACAAACACGAAATCGGTTGCCACGATGAATTCTTCCATTTCTAGAGACGGTTTAATTAGAACTGAAATTGATTAAAGCGGATATTTGTGTACAGGACTGTAAATAAAAGAGCAGTCCGTATATCGGAGAGAATGAAATTTTAATATTTGGCAAGTGGTATTTACCAAACGTAATAATGGAATAAATTTCATTTTCTGAATTTGCATGGACATGCGTGAGGGAATTTGCATATCAGCTTTGTGGACACACAAGTGGTCCAATACGCTCTCGATAAAACAGCCCCTTCGTAGACACGTTGTCGCAACACTTGGACTGTTGTATATTTACATTAGTCCGTTTTAATTGCGTTAAGCCATGAGATTTCTTTTATCATAATTCACATGTAAACCAGAAAACTAAATGTAAAACAATGGTAGCATTTAATTTGCCGACGTTTAATAATGTATGCCCTCCTTAATAATATTATGTTGGCGTTCCGGATATTTTGCATATGAAAAATGGGAAAAGTAAGTAATTCTGCGCTGGCTATTTTATTAAGCGGTGCAAGTACATTATTTACGCCAAGAGAGGAACTTGAGAAGATGAGAGTTGCGCTTGATGAAATCACTTTCAAAATCGAAGATTTTTTAATAAACTTTTATTGCATGAGGTGCCTTTGAGAATTAATGATGGTCTGGCAATTTAGGACCTGAGATAAAAAAACAAAAATTTAATAACGTCTTGTATCACTTGAAACCAGTTTTTATGGCTCATATCAGATGAGGTAAAATATTACCACAAATTAGGTATTTTGGTCTGATTTGTGTCCCGCGGACAAACATTTTTTGAACGAATTTGTGGTAAACTCTTTGTCGATATCGGAGTCAGTGACGTTGACGTCTGCTTCGTAAATGTAAAAGCTTTTTTGTTATCAGTGAACAGGTGATCGGTAGCATAACAATCGACGTTTTATGTCATACCGTGGCAAGGTTAAAAAACCCATTGGTATAAAAATATGTCGGGAGAAGATTGGAAGATATCGATAGCTACGTCAAAGGTAACAAATTTCTTCGTTAAGGTCTTCGTTTAATTAAAGTAACTATTAACGTAATTATTCGCTATAAAACCAGAGCGGAAACGTGCACCTTGCAAATATATAGCAGCGATAACAGTATTAGTAATCGTCTATTCCAGTTAACATTCCAAGCTGCTGCATTTTATAGTAGCGCAGTTCATGCAGTTCCCATACCAGAAGCCAAACTATTAAAATTCACATTTCTGTAAGTCTGAAACTGCATCGGTTATTAGTCCCAGCCGTAAAAAGGTCACAATTCATCCCCTAGTATAAGTTGGAGCAAGTTGAGAAACCCTCGAGTTGGCTTGCATATCTTTCGATGTAAATGAAGATAGATTACAAACAATTACTTAGTGAATACCAACTCGCAAATTCATTAGCGAACACTTAACTCGGTTAGTCTCTATGTACTTAATTATTTCCCATCATTAATAATCGTTAAGTTTTATTTAATTCCGAGGTCGAAACATGGACAAGTAGGATCAGATTGTTGCTTTTTCATTGCACTGAAGCATTACAAGCTATTATCCGGTGTGAATGCAGCCGCGCCTAAATTACAGCTCTACAGAGCCTTGTAAATCCCCAGGTACAGGACTTTCTGTTAAAATGATCTAGTGCGCGTAGGAAGGTGGCCACTAGGTCGCTTTGCTTTTGTTAAAACAGGTACGTGGTACAGCGGAGGCCATAAATTCTACCGTGTTGGTCGAGAGTCTTTTACTGGTGATGCACTGACTCTCTTACACGTCATAAATGAGATTAAAAATGATGTTGCGTTTAATTTATGAAAGTGGGGAAGAGACCATCTTGCTTCTGGAATCGCCTTGAAGAGTGTGGTTGAAGGCTTAGATTTTGCACATTTCCTGAGACCTCCTGCTTTGTGTAATTGATACATGGGTTTACAGTCTATAGTTCTTCCATCTTGACAGTAATTTTCCCATCTCGAGTTCTTGAACGTCTTCATGAGTCGGTAATTCCATCTTCCAAAGAAGAGCTGAAATTACTGTCAACGAGCCTTCATACAAGAAATGTGGGATGCGGTGTAGCAACGACCTCAACCTCCATAAAAACGAAATGAAAAATAGTGATGCCCGTAATTTAGAGTCTCCAAGTTTCCAGATAATAATTTCGAATTTGTTGGAGGTGTAATCTCGGCGTAAAGTGTCGATGTTGCAGGTATAAGTCTTCATTTCCCTCACCAACGGTTCAACCTCGTCCAATGAAGACATAAACCAGTTCCTGCCTCAATCACCGTCGCGTTTAATCCGCGCCAATTCACCCAATGTTTCTGCTTTCTTCTGTCGGCCTTCGGACGTATTAATTTAAGCTCGCTCCGGTCGAAGATATTATCAAACAATTAATGTCTAACTGGGAGAAAAATGATGAAGTAATAAAAGTAACGGTGAGCTTTCGTGTATATTCCAGTGATGATCATGAAAAGTTGTAATAATGAGCGATTCTCCGAACCAAATTACAATGATCTCACGCCGTGGATGGGAGTGGTCGCTTGAGATATCTTCATTGTGCGGTCGCTGGCGGCTACTCACGGGAGGTCCGAAGGATTCGCAGCTGACGGATGGCGGATGTTCGCAAGTTCGCCAACTTACCGGCGAAAAAACCGAGCGAAAAAAGCGGCTTGATCTAACTCACTACTTGATCGAGTCACCAACGCAAAAAGACATTCCTGCTACGCACGCCGGCGAGAAGCAGAAGACTCTATCTATCTGTTTACACTTGTTGAAATTTTTCATATCCCCCCGTCGCGCATTCCACAAAACCGCAGAAATTATTTAAAATGCACCGAGGTCATGGTTGTTGGTGACGCTAATTTGTGAGAAATGACCAGACAATGGGAGAAAATTGCGAAAACGTAATGGCGGGCAATTTGTAGGACGCGTCGTGAAAAAATTTCAAACATAATCGTCTGGAATGACACGCGTGAAAAAAAGGACTCCCAACTATTATAAATATGCATGGCGGCGGATGGTGGACAAACATAAATAACTTTATCTTGATCAGATCGCGTGATAGGAGGCCCAATTCCCCGCGACCTTGAGCATGGGTTATTAGAGTAGTTTTTTCGAAAGGCTATCAACCAGAAGACCGCTTCCAGATGGAGGCCCACAAAAAAAATCTTCTCTTTGACAGAACACAGTTTTCTGCCACCTGGACAGATCAAACGAGCCAAAATAGCGTTCGATGAGTTTGTTTGTGTCTACTTAAGACATAAACCGGACCAGAACTTACCATCAAAACACGTATAAATTGAATTTATCAAAGAAGTTTATAGCTTCGGCTGTAAACCTGGCTCAATTAAAGCCGTACCTTGGTCTGCATCCGCCGATAAAACGGTCCAATGCACGCTCAAAAATAGCACGAACAACCTAATCCAAATGAGGTAAATGACCAATCATCGCAGGAAGTGTTCTTGAGGTAAAAGGATTGGATGCGCGGATGTAAACCAACAAACATGATACTTTTATACGAACCGAGCGTGAAGAAACTGGTTCGTGAAAAAAATTCTAAATTCAATTGTTCTCTCATGTCCAGTGAAGCTGAACGAGTTTTGTGATGAAAAATTAAGTTTACACGCCGCCATGTAATTAAGATAAATAATTGGATGCTTTCAATAATAATTACTGGTTTTTTAATTGAACACTCGTACAAACGGTGAATTGCCGGATCATAGTTGATGGACTCGAAAACGCACACTGTAATCATTAGCGTTGTTAAGACGCCAACAGCTAATTAAATTCGTTAATTGTTGGGTTACAGATAATGGCGTTAAAAAATGTTGATGTCTACATCGAAGTTTGCGGGTTGTTAGATGGAAATTTTATTGCTGCGTGCTGATAATACAAGATTTTTTCGCGTTTCACAGGGAAATTGAAACAATAAACAATGATTATGTCAGAATGTCAAGTTATAAATTAATAATGCATATATTATCACTTATTAAGACAAATTATAAACATAAACGGATAACGAGATATTTATGGGTTTGGCATTTATGCCCTCGTTCAATTAAAACCATAAATCATGCTTCTTTTAAAGCAGATTTATTTATTTCTCGGTGCGGGCATTATTTTGTTCGGATTATGCAAAAGACAGCAGAATGGAGATAAATGTGATTTTTTTAACACTCCAGATATTGTTAAATCAAGTAAATTTTTCCATCACAAAGAACTGCCATGATTACTAGCACAAAATCCATGTAATAAAAAAGCACCGACTAAAACCAATCTATCCTGGAAAGTATCGATAAATGATGTCGTGTACCTCATGTATTGATAATTTATATTTAGCAAAGTTCAAACATGCCAAGAAAGCACGTTCTTCCTAGGTTTGTCTATCAGGCTTGACTAAGAACCTTTACTTTTCGCTTTCAATCCTAAGAAAGCACAATCTAAATAACTAGTCCGTTTTCCTCTCCTCAAAGACCTCTCGTCATTGTGCTCCAATGTTGCGTAAAATACAGCACGCTAACAATTTGAAATTAAGATTTCGAACATCTGAAGGGATGGGACATGGTTACCACCTGCTCGCGTCTATTATGTCGAGTCACACCACCTGGCGTTTACCTTTTCTGCTCCCCAGCTCCCGCATTCCGACCATTGCCGTCAGATATTTATACCCCCGAAAAGTACCCTAAATATTTCAACTCGTTGTCAATTTCAGTGTTAATACTTGATGTCCAGGGGTGTGACCCCACCCGTCGACCTGTCACCAGGAAGATGCATAAATAATGTTGCGAAACGTTGTTCTGCAATTACAATGGCGTTCTTTTCGCTGTGGTCGTCGTAGGTGTGCGAGTAAAAGCTCGATGATGAGAGACGTGCACGAGATGCATCTCCTGATGGGTGGATGTGAGTCGTGACCACCCACAGGAAGCCTCTCATTCATATTGCATCACGTGGAGCCAAGAGGTGGCGCGTTGTAGCGTACGTGCAGAATTCGGATAGGAATTGGGGGCTCCGTGTCTTCTTGTTCGGGAAATTAACACCACTTTGTCCACGAGTTTCCGCCGATCAGAAATACAGTTTTAAAGAATTAAAGCCGTCGGAATAATTGGACTAATTAGAAACAGTGTCTAGAACGATTTTCTTTGTCGTTAACGATAAACGGAATCGATGAAGTATTAAATTCTTAATAGCGTAATTATGACCTTTAAGCCATCAAATGCAGCTGGATTGAGTGATTAAGGACTCTTTCTTGGTTTATAAAGACATGAAACGGCGTCTCCCGTTCAGCAAAAAGCAATGCTCTGTGGCTGCTGCTACAAGTTATGTAGGTATGCTTCCCCTGCACGTTATGTAATAAAGGGCGCATTGTGACGACGCATACAATAACGTATATCCACAATGACCACTACATAAATTGATTTATTTGGCTGTTGATATAATAGAGATAATAGTAAACTGACCTTTATTCATCTCAGTTTACTTAATATGTCTACTATAGCTCGGAGGCCAGCTGTTCTTGTTTATCGTCGCGCCACAATTTGTTACGACCGGCTATAAAGCGCAACAAATATGCAACTAATTATTCCGCTATTAAAATAAATTCTCATGCGGACGAGGTATCCGCGCCGTGGTTAATAATGAAGTTGAAGTTTCTATTTCTTCCCAACTTGCAGCACAAATCACCAAACAACGAACATATCCACATATTGTGATAATTAAACCAAATTCCCGATGAGCTTTGAACAAACTTCATCTCACTGAAAACGGAATTTCCATGAAAATAGAAGAGCGACTACGTGGGACTTTGATCGCCTCCTCCCAATAAAACTTTCAAACCGAACCACCGAAAAAGCATCACGAATGTGCAAATTATTCAGTTCACTCTAAATATTTAACTCAATTAACAATAAAAAGCAGCCCCAGAATGTTCTTCAGCCTCTCGTATTGAACGTTAAAGAATCAAATATTCTGGATCGCATGATAAAGCGGTTGAAGAGAGCCCTGCGCACACAATTCCATTGTAAACAATTATTATCATAATTTAGGTGCATATATTATTGAAGTATGCGTGTTAGTAGCATGTTTGTTTTAGTTTCGAGTTCCCTAAGGAATACCTAATTACTATCCACATTCGAACTAGCGTCGTGCTTTTATGGACTGTTTGCTTCGCTGTAATTGAAACGCCAAGAAATGCAGGTTTCTTCGAGATTTGGTTGGTTAAGCAAAAACCCTTTCGTGGGTGCTTGATCTTCTCAATTACAACGAGACAAATCCGACAAGCTCATCTCTCATTATTGTACATCGAGATTAGACGCTATCAACGGCAAAGTACTAGCAAATCATCAATCATTAAGTGGCAAGTTTTGTTTGGGCGATGGAGCCAACAATGAGTTTATCGAAACTAAGTCCCTTAGGTCGGTGGGTGAGTTGGCACCAAGAACCCTTCACGCTATCTCCGCGCTGGTTATCAGACAGAAAAGGGGTAATTGCTGAATTTGATGTGCGTTGCGGAGGGCATTGTGTTGAGCAAACAGGAGACAACTCGGTCTTTTCCCTCGCACTCACCTGCAACAAAGAAACAAGAATTAAAACGGAACGCTGTCATTTTCGGCACATAACTAGTTCGTTGATTTAATATCAATATTTACAATGGAGTCATTAACGTCCTTTTCACAACTGACACGTTCATTTCGATTCCATAAATGGCACAGACTAATTTAACGCATTAATGTTATTTATAATATCGTACTGATTGCATATTGTTCGCGGTGTTTTCATTTGCTTGCCCTCGGTCATTAATACGTGATTGTAAGGAAACGTTTTTGAGATGCCACACGACGACAAAAAATGCTTCAAGGTGAAGCACAAAATACACCTTTATGGCGTTTACGATGACTCAGTCTATTAGTGTAATGGCCAAAGGGCGGAACACCTCCGACTTGCTGGAAAATGATGAGGCTCATAACGTGGTACGAGCAGGAACACGATTTCTTTCCAAAAAGTCGCTTTTTTAAACCTGATTTAATTTGATTAATTATGACCGTAATCCATTTAATTTCAACGGTGAATACAGAAAATTATATTGCACTGTGGGCCAATTTCCTTCAGCGTGTGCTGGAAAAATAAATCAGCTTTAGAGAGACGGACTAAATATGGGGTGGATCAACTGCTCCCCCGATTATTGTTAAGGTACGCGTGCACGGATGTCGCGAGGCTGAACTTAATATTGCCCAAAACTGCTTATATCATTACAATGCTAAATATAAATTAATGTTATATTTGAGTAAATACTAATGATGTCTAGACTATAATCAACCACCAAAAAATACAAATTGTAGTCCAGTTGACAACAATAATCATAATTCATTGCCTGATTTAGCTAGAAATTCTAATACAAATCCAACTCTCTACATATTCGATGAGGATAAAAATAGTGAATAAAAAGAGGAAATAAAAAATGAAGCATCACCTCCAAATTGGTACAGAAAAATTCCCAGACTAGAGAATTAAAAGGTTATTTTGCCCACATTTATTAGCAATTTCCCTCTTCTCGATTATGTAGGTTTTTTATTTCATTTCTTTTTCCCCGTTTAAATCGTAAATGTAAATCTGTAAAAAGTTCTCGAGTTTTAGTTGGTAAGAAATGAGAAAGTAAGTATCTATCCCCGGCCCCGTCTCAAGAATCCTTCTTCCAGTCGATGTCAAAAACATCGTTTCCTCATTTCCACAATGGCATCTCTCACTCATGAATAATAAATCAGCTTTTGCCTTTCTAATGAACATGTTTGGCGAAATGCATGCGAATGTAATCGCATGTCTGCAAACTTATTTAACTATTCTCATTTTATGTCGCTGCCTGTTTAATACAAGTCGTAATAACCCTCTGATAAAGCAAATATTTAAAGAAAACTTATCGCATTTACTATCAAACAATAACAAACGGCAGTTTATGCACGATATCTCGTATAAAAATAAATACGGAATTAATAGAGATTGGAAGGTTCGAGTTGTACCAAACCTCGCTTTCCATTCGAACAGACAAAAAGGAATGCCAGAACAGACGAAAATAGCTCGGAGCAGTCGATGTTTGCTCAGCACACTTCTTGTGATACCAGCAACACGCGACGTTTACCAAGCGTTTATGTTCTCCCTCGGTTCTAAAGCGATTTTCTTCGTCCGTTATTCTTTGCCTAATAAGGCTACAGAAATGCTGATAAGTCAACAGCAGACCTATTAACCGCTCGGTGTTTTTAGTTAAGGGCAATTTCGGCAAACTTTTGGAAAGATCAGAAGACCACTCCTAGTGTTTATGTTATAATGGGCAGTAATTTCAAGTATTGAGTCGTAATTGCAGTTATGTTGCATTGCAGCCATTGGATTCTATTTACCCATCGTTCCGAGCCATAAACTTGATTACTTATGCATGGCAATTTAGATGCTATCTAAAACAAAGAGGTGCAGCATAAAAGCCATATTAATTACAATGAGTTGGCATTTTATCTTCTTTCGCTCACTTTGGATATGATTTGGATGTGTCTTATTCAAATCGCCGCATTTACATATCTGAAGTGAGCCCCCACTTACGTGCTTCTTAAGAATTAAGAGTACACTGTTTGGAGAGATGCCTTGTGAGATTTATTTTATTACTGTATAAATTAGATGCCTATCGGTTTCCTCTGTGAAACATTCCTGCTTTTTCTATCGAGCGCAATCTTTGATATCAAGATCTTCAGAAACCAGGTTAGCGGCCACGACAAAGTACCAACAAATCTAGGAGACCCGCTTTTACGTTCATGAAACAAATTCTTTGAAGGCACCCCTGTTTAAGAGATGGACGTACGCCTTCTGCAAGTTAATTGAAAGTGTGTTTCCTGCTTACACAACACAGAGTGACTCAACACAAACAAGCCACCCCAAAAATCCCACCTTTGTGCGTCTAGAATCCGAAAAAACTTCGACCACTATAACCTTGATTAAAGTTGAGCACCAACTAGACTAATGTTGGGATCGAGCGGTTACCCTGTAAGCTTTATTGCAGGAAATGCAAAGGTATTAAGAAGGATTACATGTTCCTCTAGTATTTCATACGCGTATAACGCGTTGTTTCCGTTCAACACACTCTCCAGGTGTTCACTATGGGAAACCTCTCACCTCTTTACAAAGAGTGTATAAAACAAGTGCAACGATGCAATCGAAAGATAAATTTAATGAGTCAAAATAAACACACGTTCGATACAAGGTAAACTTTGGGTGCGTCGTTTTTGTCAACTCGGCCAAAGTTTGAGTGTTAAATGATCCGCAAAGCCGTTGGTGTCTTTGTTGTTATGAGCATGACTAATTTGATTCCGTCTGATTAAAAGAATTACGGCCGTCGACAAAAAGTACGATGTTTGTTGTTGCCGGGCCAGAACATCATAAACAGATGTAGTCAAGTGCTTCCAAGTGGCTAAAATTATTACCTTTCGTCTTGATAAATCCCAGAAGCGACGTTTCCCGGCAAATTAACATAGATCCGATTCGGTGTTGTTTTTAGACAAAGCGAATCGAAGCTCGTCGTTTCGAAAGAAGTTCGATTATTGTCAATCGTGGAACACGGATCGGCTTTCTGTGCAGTTCGCTTTTATGAGGATAAAAAGTGTTCAAAGGCCAAAGCTTTATGGTTTGAATCAGCCGTTCTAAAATTGGAACCACACAAGGATGAACGATGAAATGAAATTCCTTATTGTTATTGATGCACTTTGTGACTGGTAATTAAAACAGGTCTCGGATCGCCGGTGGTCTCTAATTAAGACGTCGAATCGGACTCAACGGCAGTTTTAGGGAGGTCCGCCACAAAACACAACATAAAAATACCATACACAACACATCCGAATTTATATTGCGGATACCTGGAGCGATAAAACAACAAGCCATGTTTCTCAGCATAACGAGATGCAAATTGTGAAATGTTCGGTGCCACATGCGAAGTTGATAGGTGTAATATTATACCAGGTCCGGGAATTCAAAAAAGGACCCACCAAAAGTATGTTAATCCCAAACAAAGAACTCGCGAGATTTATTAATTCTGTCAATTCGTCGAAAGCCTAAACGTGACTTATCGAAATTACACTTGAATTGCGGGAAGTTAGCCGCATTGTCCGTAAAGATTTTATAAATAAGATCGAACCCTTGACAAATTGAACGTTAGTAACGCAATAAATCACATGACAATGCACAAAATGCAAAAATAATTTGATAGCGACTATCATCGCGCCATCCTCGACTCGGCAATTATAAAATATTGTCATGAACACGTTCATCCATTAATCAAATGTTAATTATCGTACGGCCACAATTACCTCTCTCAACTTTGGCATATTTTAATAAGAGGGGTGACTGGCGACTCTTTAAAATAAAATTTCCTAACGAATTCATTAATCACCGAACTGACGGAGCAATGTTTGCCAACTAATTTTCGAAATAACTGCCTCTGATGCATCAATTATACATGCGAGACGACATGAAAGAAATTACGCTTTCATTTTACCACGTGTTTTGTTAGCTGGACTCTTTTTTAAATTTGATGCGAGCAAAAAAGGGGGTGAGCAAGGCGGAACATGTGTAACATAAGAGCTTGTTCACTCCGGAACAGATTGAGTTTTTCTCTCCCACTGCCGAATTTGAATTAACTTCATAATCTGATTCTCTTTTATTAGGGCGCCATTGTATGGCCTATTTGTGAGCATATGTACGTGCACGAATGCATAGATTCACGTTTTTATTGCACGAGATAAATCGCGATATTCGCAAATGGAAGCTTAATTTCCCAAAAAACGTCCACGCTGCAATTCGGGGAAAATCACAATATGATGATGCGAATGTTTGCGCAAACCATCGATAGATAACTCGCAATTAACTCAGAGAAATTACAATTTTACAACTCCAAAGTAATCACAAAACTTTCTGCTCGGGGCCTAGAAGAATTAATATTCTACTTGGAACCAAGCGATAAATACAGCGTTATTGGGGCTCCGTTAGAATTTTAAGCATGCATCTGGTTTCAATGTTTACTGTACATTATCCATGTGTTAATAATTCCAACAATGAAAAAAATTGAAATGTTTTGTAATCTATTCTAGGCGTGCGTTTTAATCATAAAACCGAGGCGGTATTTGATCAATTTATCTCAGATATAAAATCAATATTCTGGGTTATTGACAAAGATAAAATTGTAATGTAGACAGATATTTTTAGTAGGAAATATTCGGGAAGTCGCTCAGAAAAACTGCGAAATTATAATTAAACAAAACGTTTAAATGTAAACATTAAAAACTCATCAAGAAACCATGACCACGATTTTTAAATTTGTGAAATTTTACCGTCTAAAAACGTTCAACACAACATTTGCAAAGTTCACATTATTATGATAATTTTTTCGTGATATTCTTTCTGATAATTATTTATTTATTTTCTGTTCTGTTTTATGCATTGCGTGTAATCAACGCGTTAACACGGCCGCTAGCATCTGTTTACTTTTTAAATTGTGGTTCAACAATTACTATTTATTTTAATAAAGTATCCTTCAATTAGCTTTGTGTTTGTTGAAAGAATTATTCACTTGAATTGAGTGCTTTTCCTGTTAATTGTAAATTGTGTTGATTCAACCCAAGTGCTGCATTATCGTTTTGATTATGTTTATAAATATTTTTTATTCCACCAGCAGGAGAAACTCGAGTCCCAAAAATAAATAAATTTGTACAAAAAGAAAAAAACTTGGTCATGGATAAGCGTGTTAATTTTAAAGATTCCAAAGACACATACTTTTATTTATGATCCATTAAAAGTCAAATGTATTTACAGTCAAAACAAATTCCTCGATTTTAGCACGTGACATAAACGTCGAAAACAAATAAAATACCTGCAATTACTGAACAATCATTTAGATAAAACATTGATTGGGACTCTCTTATCAGTTCCTCGAACTCGAGCTAGCATTTCCGCGTCTAAAAAGGTAACTATTTCTCGGTCTCGTTTTATTCATCTCATTATTAAACCCGTCCCAGGTCATTTTCTTGTGATACCGAAAAATGCCCCATGAAATTGGCCTCCATTACGATAACAACGATTTAAATCAAAATTGATATGTCAATGTCGTCTCGGTCCAACACCCATGCCCACAATGAAATTCTAATCCCCTCCAGCGACAAGCTAATAAATTTCCGTCTTTGAATATAAAAAAGTATCTTGAACCGAGGAGATGAAATTACCCACATTGAACTCGCGAGTCAAATTAAATCCAACTATTACATACACGACTCGTCCGAACATTAATTGTAATTTATGATCGCTTTTGGGCATTCACCGTCAACGGAACTATTCTTGAATGGCGTACAAAAACTCTTTGAGTTTATTTTGGAAGCATACCATTCCGATTCTGGTACAAAAACAGTAGTAAGATATAAAGCATTGTTCATAAAAGGCATGACGAATAGAACCTGCACTTTACTCTATTAGAACACGTGTAAAAAGTACCCGCAGACGCATCTCGCAATTCTACACGTAAATGACATTAACTTAATCGGGAGGATAATGAAAGCAAAAAGGAAACACGAATTCGTCGCGGAATTTATGTCGGAAACTCGCGAGGCAAGGGTTCGATATTTCAAAATTAGTGAGCAGCCGGCTTAAAAATGTAAGCACACAGTTTCACCGTCCTTCATTAAGCTTGAAAAATGTGGATGTATAAATTCGGAATGTTTTATCTTTCTTTGGGAATGTCAGGCAATGAGTGGACAAACGCTTTGCCAAAGTGCAACAACGACATAATAAAGGGGTACGAAGACGCTCCAGTAGATCGAAGTGTCTATAATAGGTAAACATCCCCGACAGTGCATTATAATAAAGTGATTCCACGGTGCACAATTTCATTTTAGTTGGACAGGAAAGTGAACTACAGTTACCGTCATGAAATTTACCTAAACTGAAGAATCAATACAAAATTGAAACTGAACCAAAAATGAACGCTCTAAATCAAGATAAATAAATATTTCAGTTACGGGGTCGAGGTTAAAACCACCCTCATAAAATAATGACGATTCCATGCATCCGTCGCCTATTTTGAGACGTAAAAACAGTCAATCCCTCCAATCGATGGTTGAGAATTTTCAATTATTTAATCCAATGGAAATCGTCACGATTCAATACGTTATCGTTTCGGTAAATTGTAATGTAAACAGTTGATGTTTAATTTAACTTTATCGGTTCGGGATAGTTGAACGAAAATACAAAGTCTTCGGCTTTATTTACTGTTACGAATAAAAATACACAAGAAGTAAGTAGAGCGCATCGGTGGGATTTATTTTATACTAGAAGGAATGTCTTGTGAACAAACTTCAATGAAAATTAAATCGTGCACGTCACGACGAAATTGGCTCTTATCAAAGTTTCATTACAAAATTAGGCGGTAATTTATATGGGTCCGTAACAATGAAAACAACATAAAAAATGCAAGGTGTTGTTAGTGGAATCATAAATTCGTAGATAAACCTGTGAATCACGGCCGAAATTTTTCACAATGAGATCATTGAATGTTAAATTTATTTGAGAAGATGCGTGCAAAAATCCAATATTCAGAGTATCGCATTTCAATGAAGCGTTACTTTGAAAAGATAACAGACGTGGTTTGTTTTTCTGTCTCATATCCCGGCACATTATTTCCCAAAATACTGATTTCCAGAAATAGAATCAAATTTCTCTATTTTTATAGTATTGATTTAATACGACTGTGATGGATTTTATATAATATTTCTGTCAGTTCTATTGAAAGCACCATAGAATTTATTTACAAGTTGTCAACTTGTTGCACTCGGTTTTTTATTAAATCAATTTTTCACGTTTCAGCCATTAATAAATACATTAATCGAATTCACTGATGCAGTTATAAATGTAGATTTTGTTCTAAATAATAGGGCTTCGATAAAAAAAATAAATTTAAAAGATTTGAACAAAAATATATTTTTATTAGTGAAGCACATTAAATTGGCGTCGGTTTCAATGATCTAATTTTGTAATTCTAAAACTGCACTGCTGCTGGCTGAAAATGCAACGTTGTTGAATTACCGATATTTATTAATGCATATTTTTCACAAACTGCAATAATTAATAGTTTTTGATAAATTTCGAATTAAATTGGGCTAGGTCATGTAACGAGAGTTTACAATTTCAATATTTTGCTTTGCGTTCCAACTATTCCGGTACAAGTAATTTAAATCCTAGAACATGACTTATAAACAAGTTTGCCAAAGTGTTTATGTCTGTCCAAGTGGTATGTAAACACTGTAATATGTAATGAAATGCAATAATTCTGTGTTTAGATCTGCCAATCACCAGGGCATTACTAAATATAAATGAACCCCAAAAAGCAATTTTTTATACTGTTTTACCTGAGAAACTGACCGAGGCAGTTTAGCTGAATGTACACCCATAAAAATAATGTGTCTCTTTAATAGATCCATTGAATAAATCGACTCCAATCCGGTGTCATTATATTACTTTTTATGCTTAATTAAAATAATGTGAAATTTTTATTATCTGAACGAACTTTATACAGTTACTGAACAGGAAATGTGGAAAAACTGGTTCGATTTTAACTTTACAAACTATAAAATGAACAATTTTCCTCTGCTTCGCCGACATTTTGCCGCTCACGCACAATTATCCACATTCTGGCGAAAACAACAAATATTTGAGTTCCACGTGCGACTTTTAGGTTAATTACATAGAACTAATAAACACGGCGACTAACAACAAACGTTGTCAAAATTTTAAACACCACGTGTAAATCGTATTTCTGTAATCACATTCAGTATTGAGTTATCCTATTAATAATTTAATCACAAAGCGTTATTGAGAATTTAATTGAATGGAGTATTTGTGGACCGCATTGACGTGCCTTTTGTTAAATAAACAAGTTGTCAAAATCGCGTTAAAAGCCAAAATTTTCTACACGAGTTTGTGTGACAGGTGGTTTGCTAGTGCGAAAAGAAAATTTTCGTGTTTTCAACACACCTCTATGATGTCGTACGTGATGACTTCCAGTTCCGGAACAACAGGGTTGTTCCATATACATGGTCCAACTGTTTTCAAAATCGGCGTTGACGTGAAATTCGAGTTCCACCATCACCGCCACCAAGACAAACAACTTGAGAAATGAAAATCGCTGATGTCTACCACGCTCCATGTCGGCACGTGGTCGCACAATTCGTCAGAAACTCAAAAAAACCCAAAATCTTTGTCATGCAGCGTCTAAAACCCCCAAAAGCACAGTTCTACCGGCGTTAACACAAGCTTCAATGGAAAACCAAACAAAACGTAATATTTACAAACACTGTCCTCGGATTCATGCGACTTTTACTCGCAATAATAGCTCGAAGTGAGCTTTTTATTTATTGAAACGGTGCCAAACGACATTGTTTACGTGTACGGGAAGAAAAGTCGCGGCGAGCAATCTGCACCCTTCGACTTCGCGAGTCAAACTAGTCGCTCGAGAGCTGAGTAAATGGCCGTCCTCATCGTACAACGGTCGGGATAGCAATCGGCTCGTTCGGGCACAGTCGACGATTGAATCCGCTATCAAACGTTGCGCGTGCATGTCGCTTTGGAGCTTTCAAAGAGAAAAAGGGTGGGGGGTGGGGGTTGTCTTTTTTACTGTGATTACTTCTTTCCGGCTTTACACTTGTAGTGGGTGCTATATTATATTCACTTCTTTGGGGATTTTGTTTTTTGAATTATACAGAGGTGGGAATTCGAACAAAAAGTGAAAGAGGGAAAAGGGTGGATACGATTGACAGTTTGAAAAGTCAAGAGGGTGTGAAATTCAAGGTCGTTAAACTGTCGAGCGAGATTCACTGGTGAATTTATTTTAAGACTGGAGCGTGTGCTGTCATGGCGGAACCAAGATGGCGAGTGAGGTTTCCCGCTTTTTCTAGTTTAAAAATGGAAATGGCATTTATGCCTCACTACTATAAACAAAACTCCTGAAACAATAGGCACTTCTACGGTACATCTACATTCAGGCATTTAGTGGTGTGAAATAATCGTGTGAAGTATTAATAGAAACAATCTAGATAGCTGAGAAGAAACTAAATCAATCGCACAATAGGCAACAAAATTAAAATTAAACGAAACGTTGAAGACACAACAAGACGATAAAAACGAAGAAACGCAATCAGAAAGCTTCCTAACAAAACTTATGTTATTAATAAATAATGGAATTCCAGTATCTCAGGCGTCGCATTAAAATTAACACAAAACCCCAATTTTACAAGGGTAGTAACCACTCAAACCAGTGCTGTCTCAATTCGCCGCAATAAATATTTGAGGTGAACATTTAATATGAACAGACACCTCGACATCACGTAAATTATTCCAACTAAAAGTTTAGATAAAAACTTTCCAAGATCTGTTTGAATAGGTACAGCAGAGCTGCAAACGGTAAGGTTTTATGCGATAGATTAACTTTCCAAATTATACACTTCTCGATTTTAAGTTAAACTAAACTCTAAATGAGAAAATTCGAAAGTTGGAGCGAAAAAACTCGACTCAGATGAACTTCTCTATGGAGCGTCTCGTCTCCAGAAAACTATGAACAGACTGAAAGCTTTTATCGGAGCTTTTTCTAACTTTTGATTATGATTTCTATGGTTTAGTTTAAAAAGTCGCAAAAAATGGGGGCCAGCGTGTGGTCATTAGTAGAATGTTAATTTCTGATTAGTTTCTTGGAGATTTCAATGCCGGGGAGCTTATGGCATTCTAAATTGCCAGACGCACTTTAGGCACATCAGTGTTAAATTCCTTATGTTGTTCAGAGCTTTCATGTCCCTTCAAGTGGCGACTTACTGGAGACGACTGTAATATAATAAAAGTGACCATAAAAAAACTGCCTCTTCATCCTGGATTCGGTTATTACGCCACATAAAAAATATGGACAATAGAGGCTGTTTGTGGTTTTGGGTGTCAATTTAAATACTTTTGGTTTTGAGCAATCTAAATTCCGGAAACTGTCCACCGGAATAGATTCACATTAAAAACCGAATTTTCAAATTCATGATATGTAAGTCCGGATTCTTAGCAATTATCCTTCAATTATAAAAAGCCTAAAAACTCCGCGCCGAGCATGTGTTCCTCAATTTTTTGCGTGCGTTCGTATCTGGAAATGTGAAAGAATTCGATCATCCAGAAGACGCGATTTTCCGCCCCGACTTCGCTTAGAATATTGTAAATATCTCGAGTTAAGTTGTATAAAGTTGCATCGTTGGGTGATCCTTCGCCGAGAAACTGCAGAGGACAGAACTCGGCGTAGAAAAGCGGAATAATTTCAATCCGTGCTCGCGGTCCGGAAAGTAAAGCTCCCCTTTCTGAGCGCTAAATTACTTAGAGACCGATCAAAGAAGGCTACGTTCTGTCACACTTTCCATTCACTTGATAAACCCTTTTTGGAGCGCTCCTCCGACTAGTTAAAACTCCACCTATGAACTCCACTCCCGACTTCCAACTCTATTTCTTTTACTGCGAAAATTTTCTTAATCAAATCTAACGTAGCACATCAAGCGGAAGTCTCCAGTGGCACATAAAATTGTATGGCCCCGTAAAAGTTGCGATGATTGAAAATGTTCGACGAAAACATATTTGGCAGTGCCGTCTACTTGTTCTTAAATTTACGACGCTGCGAATGGATAATGGCGGATTTTATGTAAAATAGTCTTCATTTAAACAATAAACTGAAATTGTGTTTAGCAGTTGCTGCCTACGGAGGACCCAAATCCTGAAATTCAATCAGAGACGAATCACTTATTAAAATATTTGTATTCCAGTGAAAATTTTATTGTCGCCACGGGCACTGTAAATTACGCAAAGTCTCATTTACATCAGCTCTTTATTGCGCGGACCCTACGGAAAGGGCGGCGCGGCCAACCCTTTGTGACGTGTTATACACAGAAAAATGAAATTAACAGTCAAACCTGCGTTATCTCGTGCAAAGAAAATTGAAAATGCATGTCAAAACACCCAAATTGGTTCTGGATTCAAATTATAACTAACCGGTAAAAAATTTTGGGAATGTCTGCTTTCGTTCCAGTCCAGGCGATTAACCCCTGAAACAAATCCAGCAAATAAAGTGAAATATTATCCCCTGTAATAAACGAACGCCCATGCAGGAACGTCGAAGGGTAGTATTATTTTTCTCATTTACTTGTGCGTGCAGACTTATGGGCAGACAGCCTTGCAATTATTTTCAATGTGCACGAGTACATAACAAAACTACAACCGTCTGTATTTTTCATGGAGTCACGCAGTGGTATTAGTAATAATTACTTAGTATTTGCTTGATTTCACGTGACAGATATAGGAGAAACTGTGCCACTATCAATTACTAATTCCGTAAAGTAGAGTTGATCCCCACACGGTTGTCACCAAAAACGATACCCATCAACGTTGAATTTTTTTACCAAAGTTGCGTGCTCACGTTAATTATGTTTCTATTTGTATTATTAGATCAAAAATTGCTTCGATTTCATTTGCGGGTAATTATCCTGCATTACGAACCATTTCGATGATTAGAAAAAAAGGGCTCCGCCTTTTGAGAATGCTACCAATGGATTAGATACGAGCAAAAAGTCCGAGCAAAGAAAAATTAATCAGAAAGCATTAGGGTCGACAGAGATGGGGTGAAAGGACAAATAGTGCATCAGTCAACAAAGCGCCACTCAGATGGACGCGGAAGTTCGGAACTTCATCTTCTGTGACTCACGAAATTTAACACTGAAGGCAAAAATCTTGCCACTGTGCTGCTATGATATATTGCCTTCTCCAGAGTTCATTATTCCGAATCAGCTTTAACTTTATTTGCGACGACGTGAAGGTCACTTGGCGCGATCATCCATTATGGTTCTTCAGAATTAACAATGGCCGGCTCAACACCGTATAAATTAATATCGTCTATGATGTTGAAATTTGACGATAAGGAAGTCAGCTATTGAAAAGTTTTAAGTAACCATCAAACGAGACTAGCTTCGTTATTACGTAACGGTTTGAATTTCAAGCTCCGGGGTAGATTACAAAAAAACTAGTTTTTTTTGAGAAAGCACCAAGTTTACGATCAAAGGTAAGTTTATCTGGTATGAGTTACTTAATATTCGGAGTGCTCCTGCCGCTATAAAGATATTTGGGTCGAAATTAAGCAGAATTATTTGAGCCACAGCTCGCAAGCTTGGGTTGAAAGTACAGGTGGATTCGCCACTAAACATGCATCATATTCCATTATCTCCGCAGCTTTAGAACTCTGTGAATACAAATTCCATAAAATTTCATTAGTGAAGTCGGAAAAAATTCGTGGAAACTAAGAGGAGGATTTTTAATTTTTGCGAGTTCATTTAATCCTTCGGCTAAGCTTTATTGGTTGACGTGATCGGAGTTAAAAAAGTGTCTCCTTTTAAATAGATCGTCCTGTTTTTGAAAGGCTGTTTTTGTGCCTTCTCCGCATAAACTAAAGAAGCGACAGGCAGCAGGAAGCAGAAATCGAAAGTCTCCAGAAGTGGCCGGGATTCGTTAGACGCGTCAGTGGTTCGTGGGGTCCGTCCAAAGAGCAGTCGTGCGGACACAGACCAGATTCGGTTTTTCTGATTTAGTCGGGGCGAAGTCGTCGCATTTGTCTTTGACAAGGATTTATAAGAAAAGGTATTAATTACTTTGCTGACAACAGTAAATTACCGACTTTGGGACGATTAGTCCCCACGACAAATGAATAAATGTTTCTACGGTTGGCGGCGAGCTCCCCAGTCAAAGCTCTCAAACTTAAATCGAGCTTTAACCTCTCCGGCGACGAACTTTTCTTGACGATTTGATTAAATAAATCGGAATTTCTGCGAATACGCTCCACTAACACTACCTGCTGATCTCCACAGTTCTAAATCAATTTCGTTTTATGACCGGAGACTCGGCTTTTCTATCTCGGCTACAATGTAAAGCGAAAGTAGCGCGAGGAATAGTTTCGGCGACGGCGGCAGGAGATTCACTTCTGGAGTTACAGCGAGATTACGGAAGAGAAAAAATACAAACGGGAGAATTCAATTTTCAGATTTTGAACTAACACTTTGCCAATGACAGTTTTACCAATCCTGCCCCGTCTGAAGGGTTGAAAAATCATGCAGCATGAGAAATAGACTAACAAAACCAGGCATAAATCTGAAATATTGAAGCTGGTAAATAGAACACATTACCTAAAGCAAAATTTGACATCTCAGCACAAGAAGTTACAAGAAAAATTGGAAAACTGCGCCAAGAAAAATAACGCAACAAGTGGCTCAGTTAACTACATATTATTGTAAACTGAATTTTAGATTGTGGTAATTACGCGCATGTAATTGAGCAAATTCGCCGCGTCAATGTCAGGTTCAACATATTTATTTCTTCAGAGGGTTGCGGTTTGCAGATTATAGCAGTAGTAATTAACACGGGATCCAAATTTAATGACATCCCTATACATAATTAAATTATAAGGGCAAACTCGTAGTCTGCGTTCTTTGCATTAACATCGAGCTCTGGGATACATTCAGAATTTAGCATAAATTTCAAAGTAAAAATAAAAATCATTACATCCCGTAATTTATGTACAAAGTTTTAGCAGCGCGTTACAAGTTCGTAATAAATTACATCATGTACATTGGTGGTGAATAAATTAATTTTTAATTAGCACGATTAACACAAGTTAAATTGTTCTGTGATAATAGTTCGCGTCGTTTCGTCTCTCTGTGCCGTGTACGCTATTAATTTTAATTCTATTTAAACAGATGGCGAATCCGCGCCAAACTTTATTTGCTTCAAATCAATTTAAATTTTAAAGTGAGTAGACTTAATTCAATTACGAATTGAAATTAGAGACGCTAAGTTGTTGAAATGCCTCGAAAGAATCCTTGAAATGCGGCAAGTAGCAAAACAGTTATTAAAACAAGTTTGAGGGCGAATAAAAATTCGAGGGTTTTATAGACCACCAAAAATTTTATTAAGCGGACGCATATTTTGCATTTTAATTTCGCACCTTTTTTATGAAATATTTAATTCCAAGAAGTGTATGATCGAAATGCAACAATGTTATTTCATAAGCCACATATCTGCCCTTGTATGCCGTAATTAATACCGCGCGTTTTGGAATTCGCATGATCTTTATTCACATTAATTAAATTCCAACAAAGCAGATATTCTGATTATTGTTTGACATAACATTCGAGCTATCCGAGTTAGCAGATACGCATAAATGGGATTAGAACTCCGTCTTCAAGAAACATTAAAATTGTTATTCGATCGGGAAATAATCAAGAAGAGCTTGTACTCGTAAAGGTGCGCCGAAAGACGATCCTTTGTTAAAGCTATATGAAAAATAAGATAATGGAAGAATTTGAAATATTTTTTATATATAAAGTTTAGCAGTTAGGATATGGGGCAAAATGAGGTATCAGTTCCGGGAAATTTTGCGAAAATCACGCGATCGCATTCTCTTTGAAGTCATAGGTGTTTTACTGTCTTTGTGCTATTGCATGACATTGTTATGCGAGATTATTTCGTCTCGTTCTTTTTTTTGCATGTTTTATTCAACTTCTGTTCCACAATTGGAAAAAATTACAAAATTAAAGCACTTATATTTACATAATTATGGAAACGGAAACTTTCAGTTTTGCTTCGAATGTTTGTAATTGTTCCCGAGTTTTATTATTTGGGCATGAAATAAAAGTGCGTGGGTGCGTATTTAAACAAAAATTAAAACCCGTTTGAACTTTTAACGAAGGCACAAAAATGTGAGATTTCACAATTTTAGTTGATAGAACTCCGGGAAATCTACGGTTGTTTGTTCCTGGACTCCAATTTATTTCCATTGGCATTAATTACTTTTTTCGTAATAATTCTTTTTGGACGGGCCGTAACGCATTTCCACATTTATCTCAATGCTTGACAAGTGGCAACAGATATATGCCTTTACGTGTCTTTATAGAAACATTTTAGGAAAAAATAATTAATTCAGCCCACGCTCTATACTCTCCTGCTGTTTCTTAATACCATATTTTGCACAACGTGTAATCTCTAATTAAATAGAACTAACACTTCGGTCAATTAGTCCCGGGACTAACTAGTAAAAAAGTACAATTTTTGAAAAATTTAACTTTATTTATCAACATAGCTTCCTTTGAGAGTTATACATTCCGTCCAACGCGTTTCTAACATTTCGATCCCTTTTTTGTAGAATGATTGGTCAAGGTCTTCAAAAAAAATTTCTGTTTGAGATATAACTTCACAATTTGTTCCAAATTTTTTTCCCTTTAGCATCTTTTTCAAATTTGCGAATAGGTAATTGTCGCTGGAGGCCAAGTCAAGAGAATATGGGGGGTGCGGCAGCAGTTCGAAGCCCAGTTCTTGTAGTTTCGCCATTGTCACCATTGACTTGTGACACAGCGCATTACCTGGGTGAAACAGCACCTTCTTTTTCGTCATATGGGGCCGTTTCTTCTTGATTTTGTTTTTTAATCGGTTTAATAGCATTGAGTAATATTCACATTAATGGTTTTTCCTTTCTCAAGATAATCAATGAAAATTACACCATGTGCATCCAAAAATCCGGAAGCCATAACCTTTCCGGCCGACTGTTGCGTTTTTGGTCGTTTTGGACGACTTTCACCTTCTGCTCTCCACTCAGCTGATTGCCGTTTTGATTCTGAAGTGTAGTGGTGTATCCATGCATCGTCCATTGTCACATACCGACGCAAAAATTCCCGTTTATTTCGGGTAAACAAATCCAAACCACGCTCGGATTCAGTAACACGTTGTTGTTTTTGTTCGTCGGTAAGGAAGCGCGGCACCCATTTGGAAAATATTTTTTTCGTGTCTAAATAATTATGCAAAATATTGTAGACACTGCCTTTCGAAATCTTTACGGTGTCAGCTATCTCCTGCAACTTTACCTTCCGGTTGTCCAAAACAATTTTAAGGATTTTTTCGTTGTTTTCTGGTATTGTGACCTCTTTTGGACGTTCAGCGCGTTGAGCGTCATCAGTGTCTGTAGGGGCCTGTTGGAACTCAGCAAACCACCAACAAATTGTTGTTTTCGATGGAGAAGATTCCCCCTAACACTTTTCAACCCATTGCTGAGCTTCAACGGTATTTTTTCCCATCAAAAAACAATGTTTAATAAGCACTCTAAATTCGCTTTTTTCCATTATTTTGAAAATATCAAAAGTAGCTTCACAAAAACTTCAATATCTTGAAAATTAATAGTCAAAATGTCATGAAATTTTGACACGTGCCTTTTGAAGGTTAAAACTATCCATCGCATACTTATAAATTTCAATTGTGAAACCAATTGTGGGTTAGTCCCGGGACTTTTTGACCGAAGTGTTATCTATAGTAGAAAGACTGAAGGTGTTACTTTATCAACACGACTAAATACATTTTATTATCGTCCAATTAAAGGAATTAGAAAGACACACAGGAAGACGGTAAGTAACTTACTCAAGTTGATGCAAATAAAAGATTAGATAAGAATAACATTGTGAAAAAAAATCTGACAAAGATTCTTGAAGACAGGCGCGGGGAAAATGCAATATTAATGTTTACATTTGGTTTACGTCATTTTGTGAGTCATTCACTCCATAAAATCGGATGAAATATGTAGATTATTCTTCAAAAACTATGTATGTAGATTTTACGTCTTTACGGCTCCGTATGCAGATATAAAATTATGACAATGTCAACAGTGCAGTTTTTAAGATTCGTCTGAAGGTGTTAAAACTCGAGAACTCTGCAAATACCGCCACCGCGCTACAAGCGTTTGCACTGTAAAATTTCTTTTGTGGAAGCTTTATTAGAATGCATGGAACGCCTGTGACCCACAAAGGCGAAAATCGAAGTTGCCAAACAAAAAAAACTTTGCAAAGATTACCTATGCGCTGCTAAGTAGATTTATTGCAGTGGCGGAATTATCTTTTTGGGGGCGACAATGTGTTAGAATCTTGCCCTTCGTTTTTTCAAAAATTTGCGTCTTTTGGCAGAGTTTCATCGAATCACTTAAACTCCGGCGCTGTTCCTTTGAAAAATTAGTTTCCGGTCTCAATCCGCTAATTGTAAAAATGATTTACGAGCAGGAAAAAGTGCGGTTATCGATTCGAATCACGTTTGTCAATAGTTATTGGTTTAGGGGTTGCACTTTCCCAAGTTTTGATTTCTGCATTCTTTATTTTTACGAGGTGGAGGGTCCGCGTGAGGGTCGCGGTTTTTTCATATTGGTAACGGCAAAACGGTTCCGATTTAACGAGAAGGAAGGCAAAGGTGTAATAGATTCTCCAACTTTTACGGCGTGCATCGAAACAAATAGCTTATTGGAGAGGAGAAATTGATTGTTTGATTTATTATCGTCGCTTGAAAATGTAAGAAAACTCGGCGTGGCGAGTCGTGGGCAACCAATAAACAAGATGAGGAATGGAAGGTTCGATTCCGATTTGGAATAATAATTACAATGTGCATCGAAAAGAGAAAGTAATAAAACTCGACGTTAATTTAATATTCAGAGATCAAAAAAATTTAAATGTGAAAAGTTTGGTTGGGCTTTCTGGCTATAAAAATGCTTGGGAATGAGATAAACATTCTGTAGGTGTTTTTATTGAGATGATTAATTGAATATAATAGCTATCTAAAATTCCTCGCATCAGCATGACATCCTAATTAAGATTTTAAATTTCCAGCAGTAATAACGGACTACTGATTATATACGGACTCTATAACGCAAGTGCTAATTAAATCTGGTTTATAGGTTTGTTCCTTTTTATCAGGACGCCCAAAGCCAGGAAACGATCGGATAAATAACACGAGATTATTTATTGCACAAATGCGCTCTTTTCGATAATATCAGGCAATACCTCCGAGTGACAATCTCAATAAGTGAAAAATTATGTTTTATTAAATAACTTATTCACGACGTCATGTTCAGGTTCGTTTTATTTCGCCGACAACAATAATTCATTGGATATGAGGCCACGCGGTTACGAAACAAGAAACGCGTCAAAATAAAATATAATCCGACGATGAAATGTGTTAATTGGCAAAAGTACCGTTTCGAATTCTACTAGTTTTATTATCGACGATATTAATATTACATGATAAAACACTACATCTCCCGGTGTTCAATCAAAGATTAGACGTATTACGACAGATAATGAAATTTCTAATAATCTCAGTTGCTACATTGTCGTCTGAAAGAATCTGCGATGAACATTAATAAAATGTTGTAAATGTCGAGTCGTAAAAACTCGACCCGAGTCGAACTGATAATATTGCATTTACTATAAAAAGAAAAGTCTGAGCATTGATTACCTTAAAAAAACAAATCCGTTTGCAAAAGAATAATAGGGCGGAATAAATTGTTAAATAAAACCTTTTCATCCGGAGGTAATTTTTGAATAATGTAATAACCGCGCCAATGCTGTGTGTTGCAAATTGAATAATAAATCTGCACGCAAAATATTTCCTCATTATGAAACAAAACTTAATTTCCCGCCATATTTTATGAAGGGCGCGTTAAAGTAAATTAAAGCCACACATGGCTGCATGAAAATTTTAGAAGCAAATTTGTGTCGTCATAATGTGCAACTAATTAAGAACGGATTTATGACCGGAAGAAAAACTTGTGGTGTGTAAAGTCGAGAACAGCGCCTCCATTAGAACTTTTCTGGAATAGGTTTTAGGCACAACGGAGGAGTGGATTGCAATTTACCTCGACTTTGGTCCCCAATAAGCAATCTCTTTTAGTTATTAGGTGTAGTTGGGAAAGTACGCGCTGAAAAATATTCAATTCCATCATCGTATGGAACTGGCAACATCGAGAATGCATAACTCTTCGAAAGCGTAATTCCACGGCAACATTGGGAAATGCTTTCTGCTTAAAAGTGGAAGGGGTGATAGGGTCTTCCTACCTTTGATGTTTAAAATGTTGGAGCATGAAAATTGAATTTCTCTGAAACGTCTTTACAACCTTTTAGCATGTTTAATCCAAGAGAGGCATAAAAAAGAAATAAATATGCAATTATTCCCCCAACGACGATATAGACATCAAATGCGATTCCTACTAAATTTTCGTGGGGAAACGAGCTTTGCTTCCTCCTAACAATAAGTACTCACATGGTCTCGTTTTGCATAGAAGACACTCACCTGAAACAAAAAACAGCGATAAATTTTGCATTCAAGTACAAGAATATAATTGTGGCCGCTCTCAAAGTGAGGGTTGAAATATGGTAAATAATCAAAGAGACTTTCATATTGATATGCAAATTTAAGCAAAGAGGGAATATTAAGTGACAGTGACGGTAAGCGATCTAAAGTGGGGGTTGATAGGTGATATCATTGGGGCGGCAGCGCTATAATTCTGACTTTGACGTGTGGTCGGTTCAGTGGTCGATCCACTCACCAGATGTTGTCACAACGCAATTATAATCAACCCGACTATAACTAATGTTTAATAAGACATCATCATTAATTCCCACATCTGCACAGATTCAGAGAACTCGAAAAAGTGCAATTTTGAAAGGATAACAATTCTCCATTATCTGTCTGCTCTAGACAAGAAATGATCGTACACCTACAAAGCCGCCACAATTTATGGTCGAAGACACTGCAATCATAATTACTGTAATTATTTATCGGAATGCTGATTTCTTATTACGTTTGCTATCATCGTGAAATAACGAACGAGCTCAAGATTGAAAACCTGTCGGAGGAGGGGTTGGAACGAATTGAAAGGACTTCCTGATTTATTAATTGACGGATAATCTAAGTACGTCTCTTAAATAAACGTAACGGTGAAACGCAATCTGCAATAAGTGGCTCGTTAGAGACTTCTTATTTATTACTTTTTTAGTATTCAAATTGCCCTCATCATCAAACCTAAATAATGTGTTTTGGTCAAAACCGCAAAAAGCAAGCCGCATTTTTCATGCGTCCGAGAAAAAGGCAACAAAAACTTATCTGCGACACGACCACGTCGATCACAGCCAGTCAGTCACCACAATGGACGAAATTCAACGACAATATCCCATTGAAACAATCGACGAATCCAAGCGAACTAGCTGGTATATGGAAATAGACTCATACAGATTTCTCCATTTGCCCGAAGAATTAATCGATAAATACCTGCCTCAGCTGATTCATTCTCTCCAAGGTAAACAAACAACTCTCGTTTTTATCCACTAATTCGTCTATTTTAGACTATTTCGAAAATGAAAGTCGAGCGCGCAAAATAGGATACCGAGCGATTACTCTAGGTAATGAAAACGAAAGATTTTACGTTGTCTTCAACGACAACGTGTTGGATTTCCTGAAACTCCACGACGAAGCGTTTCTTGAACGAATGGTGAAGATTGGAGTTACAGTGGCATGGAAACGGAACTGTAACATCGTACAAATGAGGGATATTCAACCGTATTTAGCTGTAGTTCATAGAACTTATATCAATGATCCTACGGGACTCGAGTACTTTTTGGCTCACAGAACTCCAGCGCATCCACGGAGAAGTAGAACTCTTAAGTGGTTACGATAATCAGTGTATTGTAATATGACGAATAAAATGATAAATCAGTTTTCATTAGTGATTATTCCATGCAGCCCCCGGCTGTCATCTCGTTTCATTTCGTTTGAGGACTCCAGAAGAATACCACTTTTGTAACTGTGAAGATGTGGGCTGTGCATTTAAAAATCTCTAATAATATGTTACATTGTTCATTATAGCAGATGGTGCATGGGTTGTTTAATAACGCCAATAACCTGGTGAATCATTCCTCAGTCAAAATATTGTTGAATCATCCTCCAAGGCGCTTTTCTTTCAATCATTGTTTTTAACCGCAGCTTCAAAGTCTAAATTCCCGTGAAACTTTGTCTGTTTTCCATTTCAAATGAGAAGAAATTTTTTGATTTATTAGATGTAGCAGGAATGAAGCAACATCTAACTTTGCCCATAATCACTAAAATTTCAGTTTGTTAGTTTGAAGTTGATATTAGTTGAGTATCCTGGCATCGTCATCATAAATCATACAAAGTTCCTGCTTCTTTCCTGCAGCATCCCAGACTATATGAATTCACATTTACATATTCGAAACGCAATAACTCGTGCCCCTTGCTTTAAATCAATCCGCATTCGCTCCCCACAATTTTGACGTGGGACAAAGCAAATTTACACCAATTTACATATTTATACGCATTTTGTGTCCATGCTGTAACAATGCCGTTAGATGAGACGTCGTTTTCCTTGCCAAATTGTGTTAATTTCCACAAGTACGCTTTTTCAATCGGATTAAGCTCGATTTAAATTAAACTCCCAAGTTATTAATTGTTATGGAAATTTTCTTTCATTTACAGAGAAATTATTAACGAAAGACGAGCCGCCTCATCACTTTCTACAATTCGGAGACTAATTAATGTAACCCTCGCGCAATCATTTTTGTTATTAAATTCGTTTGCTTATTAAAACTTGGCGAGGAAGCTTCGCGCCAAACTGCTACAGTTTTTCTATTTTGGTCCCGATGTTGTCAAAAATTTTGCCCGCTCATCTTCTTTGAAGCAGTTCAATCTGCACGAAATTCACGCTTTGCAGGTAAAACAGGCGAGCGCTCATGCCATAATTGCTTAATTAAGAGTATACAGGGCCATCGAATCCACAGTAAAGTCGATACAGCGACAAACCTCCTTTGAAGATATCGTTTGAAGCAGTTAACTCTTTACCCGAACGTGTCAAAACCAGATTATAGCCCCCCTTGAAACAAGCAAATTAATTACTAAAAATTATCAACAAGCTGAAAGAAGTAATAAATATGCTAAAGACCCTCGTCTACACGACGATGAAATTCGCCCGAAAAGTCCAAGATTATCATCGATCGTTAAGACGTTCTCCCCATGTCTCCCTGGAGAAAAATTAATTCAGATAGAAAATTGAAATATAGTTCTACATATTTATACATCCCTCAGGCGGCGAAATTTCGGATAGGGGAACAACATGTCTAGTGACGTGGTGCAAAATACATAATTAGAGGGTGTCAGGTGATGCTAAATGAAGCCGAGAACAAGGCCTTGCCTCCAGCTATCCGCATTAGGGTTTGAGAGAGAACGATGGAACAAAGCAGGAATGCAAATCCGCCTCTGCAACATAACTTCACAGCACGCCCACGGTTTTTTTATAGCGCCTTTTCGCTATTTTCACCTGAAAAGAATGGTTTTGAGGAATTTAAAGCTCGATATAATCAAATGAAACTCGGTTTAGTTCGAAAAAGTGAAACGTGGAGAACTGTGCACTGAAAGAAAAAAGCAACCGGACTTGGAGATTGGAACGCAATTTCGCTGTTGTTGAAGAATAATTTGACAATAATTGTCTTGGAAGTGGAGCGACAGGTTTTCAGATTGCATTCATTAGTCCTGGATCAATACACGTGAAGCGGTGACAAATGGTTAACAAACACAACGCGCTTATTTATCAGTCATATTGTGACAATGCAAAAATCTGTTACGAATCCCACCGTGTATATTTGCAATGTATCCGCTGTGTAGCAGGTACCTACATATTTTAACTTTAAACATTAGGAAAAATGAGGAAAAAATAAGCGAGATATCGATATCAAAAGTTTGACATAGTTTTAGTCATGAATTTTTGCGAAAATTTGCAAATTTCGACTGTAGAAAAATCAAAGAACTGTTTCTTATGTAAAAAATTGCGAGAAAAACGATGGCGCAAACCGCATCTAAATATCTCAAATAGTTTCCGAGATATCAAGCATGAATTGTTTCGAACCTTCAAAAATTTGGCCCTCTGGCGACAGCCCAAAATTTCAAACGGCCATAACTCAGTTATTTGTTAACGAAAATTAAAAAATTCTCATGTTTTTGAATTCAGCGTAAAATTCTGCGTGAAATGAGATCCAAATTTGTTGAGTTTGCTTAATAAATAAACGAGGTATTGGCCAAAAACTGTTTTGAAAACATCATTTTAGGGTAATTTTCAATCAATGTTTTCAAAATGAAAACGACGTTTAATAGCATTGAATTATACATCAGTCGAAAGAGGAGCACTAAGTCTATCTCCTCGCCAAATTTGAGAGAAATCGGACAAATAGTTTACGAGTTATGACCAATATTAAAAAAATTGAAAATTTTTCATCGATTGAGTCGGATTTTTTTTTCGCGAAAAATCGACTATAGAATTTTAGGCTTTTGAATACATTTTCTAACGTAAAATGAGCCAAGAAAAAGAATGGCGCAAACCGCATCTCAATATCTTAAATAGTTTCCGAGATATTTAACTCTAAAAATGACGAAAAATGAGAAAAAATGAAAATCAACTTTCCGAAACTTTGATCGGCCATAACTCAGTTATTTGTTGTCTGATTTAAATTTATATCCCAGATTTGGAATCTGCGGAAAATTCTGCGTACACTGATGTATAATGACTTAAGTTTACTCTAAGAAATAAGCGAGATATCGATTTCAGAAGTTTGGCATAGTTTTAGTCATGAATTTTTCCGAAAATTTGCAAAATTTCGACTGTAGAAAAATCAAAGAACTGTTTCTTATGTAAAAAATTGCGAGAAAAACGATGGCGCAAACCGCATCTAAATATCTCAAATAGTTTCCGAGATATCGAGCATGAATTGTTTTGAACCTCCAAAAATTTGGCCCTCCGGCGACAACCCAAAATTTCAAACGGCCATAACTCGGTAATTTGAGGACAAAAATGCAAAAGTTATCATGTTTTTGGATTCAGCGTCACATTCTGCGTAAAATGAGACCTAAATTTGTTGAGTTTGCTTAATAAATAAACGAGGTATTGACCAAAAACTGTTTTGGAAACATTATTTTAGGGTGATTTTCAATCAATTTTTTTAAAATGAAAACGACGTTTAATAGCATTGAATTATACATCAGTCGAAAGAGGAGCTCAAAATCTATCTACTGGCCAAATTTGAGATCTATAGGACAAATAGTTTGCGAGTTATGGCCAAAAATTAAAAAAAATGAAAAATTTTCATCGTTTGAGTCGCAATTTTTTTTCGCGAAAAATCGACTATCGAATTTTGGGCTTTTAAGCACTTTTTCTAACGTAAAATGAGCCGAGAAAAACGATGGCGCAAACCGCATCTCAATATCTCTAATAGTTTCCGAGATATTTAACTTTGAAAATTGGGAAAAATGAGAAAAAATGAAAATCAACTATCCGAAACTTTGATCGGCCATAACTCAGTTATTTGTTGTCGGATCTGAATTTAAATCCCAGATTTGGAATCTGCAAAAAATTCTGCGTACATTGATGTATAATAATCTAAATTTACTCTAAAAAATAAGCGAGATATCGATATCAAAAGTTTGGCCTAGTTTTAGTCATACATTTTTGCGAAAATCTCCAAATTTCGACTGTAGGAAAATCAAAGAACTATTTATGTAAGCTTGCATTTCGTCGAATATTCCGCTTGCAACTGTTAATTTTCTTCGCTTCAGTGGTAATCAGAAGAGTTGATGAAATAAAGAAAATTGGACCGTGCTAGAGCGCCCAGTTCCATTTTCGCCCCCTCAGGCGCATGTTGTTAGTAATTAAGAAGTCGTTCTATTTAAAAAGCACCAGTAATAATCTCATTTTCCGTACTCGCTCTTGTTAATGGGATTCACTCTCGTTGGATTTTTTCCGTAATTCTTCTTATTTTTGTGATAATGTCACGTCGTAATGGCGCTTCACCTCTTCCTCAATCCAGTTTAAATATTATTCGATTTTAATTTGGTTCCGCCGGCTGCGTGATAGATTTTCTCATTAGAAACTTCCGTAAACATTAAAAGAGTACAGAAGAAAAATGTCGCCATTAGCTCGGCGACGATAATTATCTTTCTAGTTAAAGTCGGGAGTTGTCAGCTCATTAAGGCAAAACTGTTATACTTAATAAAAGTTTTTCTGCCGCATCTAGACAACACGTTCGACGAAAATAATGTGAGAGAATAATTTTAATTGAGGTTGATTTAAAGAGTGTGCTTTAAGACAATAAGAGCTGTAGTGGCTTCTTTCCGCGCCATAAAAGCCGTTGCTTGTATATTTCATGAGACAATTTATCTGAAACTAACTTGTGAAATATTTAAGGTAGTTTTTACCCTTTTCGTCGTTGTTGCGACTGTGATTTTTCCGCTCGTATTCTGACAGTGACAGACGCATGTGAGAGGGTAAACAGATATAGAAATGTTTTCTTAAGCTTTTTTCCGTCGAATCGGATATGAAGATGTGCGCTGCGATAAATCAGACTCGAATACATCACTTTCAACGCCAGGCAATTAAAACTATGACTCTACGAGTGCCATTCCTGAACGCTTTTATTTATCTCCTCCTGTGCAGTATTAACTCATTCTCACCCACATTAATATGTAAATCACACGAATGTTATCATCAACATTGTCGCGTTTTATTTATACATTTCAAGGTAATTAATGAACGCCAGTTTCAACATCTCAGTGTGATGTCTTCTCTTGAACTCAGCATGTCGAGAAATTAAAATTTTCATGGACTCGTCTTCAAATAACACGCTGAGCTGTCGAACTCGCAGTCCACATGCTGATTAGTTCTCCACTTTTTACTCCGACCGTTTACAAATCATAAAAATATAACACACTAGAACGTGATTTAAAATGTCATTAAAACTTAAATTTAAGTAATTTTTCATCGCTCTCACGGACAGACAACGATAATGATCGATAAATCATTGGAAGATGTAAGGCGCCTTCCAACCGCTGGCGTTTAGCAATTTTTGATTTAGGATGGCGATGGCGAGTGAAAAACGGGTTTCAGCATTTCTCGGACCGAATCAAATAAATTATGCCAAAAAACTATTACACGAGATCCCTAGTGTGGATTATGCGAAAATGGAATCCAAATCTCTGGAAAGCAGTAAGTTGTCCGTCGGCTAATCCAAAAACCCGCTCTTTTAATTAAGGTTAATTCCGGCAAAGTTCCAGTCCCCGAATCCTCGAAACTAAGAACGAAATCTGTGCGGAATTGTCGCAACTGCCGCTTGCGGTGATTAAAAAACTTGGTGGCTTCCCATCATAAATCACATCTCTGATATTTAAAAAGTTGTGCAAGAGTGGTTAAGCATTTTACAAGAGCTTTTCAATTGTGCTCTAAAATGATAAATTAACGGCCGTTCTCGAATTTAAACTATAATAAATTATGATAAATGAAGTTTACAAACTAACACTGCGAAGAAAGTCAAACTTTGTCAAACTCTGAAACCAATCATGGAACTTACGACTTTAACTACAGTTCTCATTATCGATAGTGCATCTATAGTTTAACAAATTTAATAATAATGCATCCTCATACTGCGACCTATCTAGTTTCTTGGAGAATTATTTATTGGCTGGAAATTACTGAAGAGGGCGAAACTAATGCCGAGAAGCATCAGCTCGAATTCAATTGGATCGCTTTCTGCATCCTTTGAATACTACAACATAACCAAGTTAGAGAAGTTGGGTGTAACAGCGTCGGTGAACAATTCAGTGGACAATTAGCACTTGGGAAATGGCTGCCGTCTGCGATGTGGGTCAAACTATAATTATTGGTAATGCCTGTCTAGTGCTGCCACTCAGAACTAATAAACCAATATTGATTACTGATTGCATTTTGATCGTATTAGCATTTACAAGTACAGCGAGAAGATGTTCACAAATGGCTTGGCAGATGCCAATTCGAGAGGAATACACAGCAGCGTAATGAGAAGCTTATTGGCCATTACCATGGAAATTATTTCAATGGGACCGACTTTTCGGAGATTAGCCAGTAAACCTCAAGTGTGCAAATGTGCGGTTTTAAAAATCCTCCACCAGGGAGTGTTTATATTTAATTTATTTTTTACAATAATAGCTCAAATGTGTTGTTCAAAATAGCTACATTATTCCCAGAAGTGCTTTGTATTCGGAGCTAAATTTAAATTTTAAAAGCCGACTATTCCATTCAAGCACATATTACGCTGTTAATTGAAATAAAAATGTTTATCCACGCAGAGATCGATGATAAATCAACGCGTATTTATAGCCCACAAAACTGATTATTATTCTCCCGGAAGAGAATTAGATATTAGCCATTCCTAGCCGGCGATAACAAGATTTTCTTACACATCTCTCAGTCCGTTAGTTTGAAAAGTGAGTTACCGGACTATTTCCCTGAACAGGGGATTGTCAGATTACGGCGAAAGCCAATAGTTTTCAGATATCCGAATCTTCCAAATCCTGGACTTTTACTTGTCAATGCCTCGAGGATTGAAGACCGATTTCAGCTAAAGAAAGACGACTGGACACGTCGAAAACGCAACAAGTCTGTTCTAATTAGTGTCGCAAAATAAGCAGTCAACACGACACAAATTTCTTAATGGATTATTCATGCTTCTGACACGACTTGGAGCAAATTATGATGACTGCTACCATGTAAATGTGAGTCTTCACTCGCAGAGTTTACGTCAACAGGAGATTAACTCTCATATGTCAATGGCATCGCCATATTGTGCTGTATTAAATATATTAGCGAGGACGTCGGTGTCAGTGAGATAAAGAGGAAATTTGACTGTCACGCCGTGTTCGATTTAAAATTACCACCCCCATGTATATGGATGAGAGAAAAACGTGCTAAGCTCCATCAGATATACGGAATCACGAGCGGGCCTGTTTTCCATGACCATCGGTCATTTTTCAGGTTCATCAAAGTCAAACACTTGGGATATGTTAATTCCGAAGAATCCGTCTCGGTTACGAGGCTCTCGAAAGGTGTTGGCGTGCCGGTTGTAATTATTACTCACAACAGTGGTTTTAATTAAGACTAATAAGCTGAATTAATCCCGAATATATCACGTTCGTAAACAAAATGAATGGTTTCATAGCTCAAAAATTCGAAAAGTGGTTTGTTATTTATGCGATAATTGTAATTAATAGCTCGCGCCGGTGATAAATGAGACCTCAATACAGACCCGTTCTTGGGCCATCATCCGGCAAAAAATAAACAATTTTATCTTCAAACGTTTGCGAATCTACCTCGGCGTAAATTTAGAATTTATACATTAAAAGCGCTTTTACGTCGAAGCGTACGAATATAATTCGATTTCGCTAACGCAGTTATGCTCACCTTTAAAAAGCTCACAACGATGTGACACTAGTGTTTTCTTTTTTCGGAAAAAAGATAGTTGAGTAATGCGTCATTAGAAAGCGCTTAAAAGATTGTTAATGTTATTAAGTTCGTTGCCTAAATCGAATTATCTTCCTGCTTTCTGACGTAATGGCCCTTTAAATGTTTAAATTCTTCAAGTTTTCACAGTCCTGAATTCGAAACGGATAGAGATAATTGCATTTTTCTGCAGTGAGACTTCATTTAACTTTGAAATATTTGGCCGAATTATGAACGAGCAAGCACGCTACCAGTTAAAATACTTTTAGTTCAATTAAAGGACAAATGTATGTCATGCATACTCGTCAGTCAAAGCTCCAAATAGACCAGTCCATTTTTGAAATTCAAATTTAGCTCACTCGCATCCATCACAATTGAATATTTCACTGTTGTTATTCGCAACAATACATTTTCAATTGTTATTTTAAAATAGCCATTTCAACGAAATAAGTGGCAATCAAAACTTTCAAGTTTAAACTACCTGGAATTTCCAATTTGTGACAACGGCAAAATCCGATAAAAATACTTTTAACTCAATAAACATCGGAATGTGTCTTAATCCTGCCTAGTCAGATTTGTCCCCGAAGTATAAATTCGACAGTGTACAATATTATGTAATTGCATAAAATTTATTAACGCCGTAAAACAGTAATGCGATTAAAGTTACAGCCCAAGATTACTACAGCTCCGTATAACTTACGACCCTGCTCATATACAGCATACAAATTAACAATAAAATTTAATATTCTCAGTAAACATGTAGTAGCCGAAACGGCGGTCGAATAACTCGCGAAATACCGGACTAAACCCGATAATAAGCCGGCTATAATCCAAAACTGGGAGCAGACGGATCTAGTTTCAACTAAACCTGCATTGCAGAGTCCTTTTCTTTCTAATTTCCTAAAAGATTCCATTTTGTTAGTCACGGCGAATGGACAAAGTAAATTAACATCGTAACCTTTGCGATCACCCAAAACATGACATTTCGCAAAGCTCGGTGACCCTAAGATGGAAGCTTAATGAAATTTTTGAACTTTAGAATTAACCTTTACAAGTGACCACGCGTTATCGGATACGTTGATATTCTTTGATATTAAGACGACCTGAAATGAGTCTAAGGAAAGAAGGATATTGCACTCGTAATCTGAGAACTCGTTTGGTGGAAATTATGACAGGAACGAATTTTTACCTGCTAAGATGAGCGAGATTAGAATAAATCACGAAAAGCGGCGACCTCTATCAACACCTCTTATGTCATCGGGTATAAATGAATACCCAAACTTGTTATTTTCACTATCGAAAACAACAATCAGCTGTGGAGTTCCTAAGCTCCTCTGGTTCGCTTGAGTGAAATATCTCCGAAAACAATTCGTGTGTGCAGAAGAATTTTGATAACGGCGAAGAGATTTATTTCCAATAAATGTTTACTGGAAGGTAAAAACTTCTAAGAGACATAGTTCAATCCTTTTAAGCTCCAGCGGTTTTTATATTCAAGTATTGTTTATAACACAAATTTACGTTGAAAGGAAACCGAGGAGCTTAGATTTTTTCCCAGCTTAAAACGAGCTCGTCGAAGTTATGTCCACGAGACCGGCAATGCGATTTTTCTATCTCCCAATAAAACCAATTGTGTGACAAGATAAAGAATCAGTCGTTCTAGATTAATTTATCAGAAGTAGAGTGCAAGCTAAGAAAAATACAGCGAAATCAGATTAAGAACAAATCAGAAATATTAGGGAGGAAACGTAACACGATTAAAGGGCGCACTGTCGTACACGTTAGATCACCCTCCTATGTTTGTTGGAGCGTTGACCCCCTTGGAGACAGATTTGAAGAGACTTATCTTGTTATTCGAAAATTTCTTACACCGATAACTGACGAGCGGATTTCACGAGTTCTTTCTACACTTTTTTCAACTTGCAACCTGCCGGTTAAGACGACATTATTATTATTTTGTTTATACCGATTTGTACAAGGAAGAACATGCAAAATTTACTACCGAAAATATAAACTCGAATTCAAAGAATTCAAGACAGCAAAATCAAAGTTAAAAATTCACTATTCGGAATTTCAATTGGGTCTAATTCATATGTTTTGAATTCTGCGTGAAATTCTACGTACAGTGAGCAAACGTATTTTTTTCGAAAAAATAAAAACTAGAATCCAGAATCTGAAATATGTAACCACAGATTCTTATCGGCCGCCGGCCAAAGACGAAAAACGCATCTTTCTGTCTGTCATAGTTACAGAGATATAAAGCTTCAAAAATTGTAAATAAGTTTCCTTAACGTAAGGTTCCTATAAATTTTTGAATTCAAGATATGTAAAATCGGATTTTTAAACAAAAAAAACTTGAGAAAAACGACTTTTCTTAATATTTTTTTTTTTGAAATCTCATGTTTTTAAACTAATTTTCCCCCCCTATATTTTGACGAGTCGCCCACCTACCATTGAATTGCTATAAAATTAAAGAACAAAAAAGCATAAAAAACTCTTCGTTATCAGTCCGCTTGTAAAACACTTTATTAATGACCATTCTAAATTAATGCGGTGGTGTTTAGAACTATTAAGTTTAACATAAAGTAAAACATTTTGGGAATTTACAAAAATTTTATTCAAAAAAATCATAACAGGTTATGAAATTAAATACACAAAATTTAACCGGTTAGAACGCATCAAGATCTACAACTTTTCTTTTTCGCCTTTTTCCGCCCTTAATTTGGCCAGCCGTTCGATATCTCTAAACAAATTCACTTTCATTTCCGCAACGAGGAGGTTTTTTGACTTAAACCTTATCACAACTTTTTGTCATAAAAACGACTGAACAGCTGTAATTTAATTAAAAACGCTCAGTTTGTCGTGAATTTTCAGTGTCAAAGTTATCAGATCGTTCTTAATGTGCAAAAGGTGGTACAAAATGGTTTATACCAACATGGAATACACGGCTATGGTGCTTCTCTATGGGGAAGGTCGGGGTAAAGCGTCTGTACAGTGCCCGTTTCCCAATGGCTAAATGTGCACTTTGAAAACAAGTGATAGGTAGAAATGAACCAGTGCTGTGGCCCCCTCGTTCGCCAGACTTAAATCCCTGCGATTTTTTCTTGTGGTTACATATGAAAGAGTTGGTGTACGCGAACCCCGTGAATTCAGTGGAAAAATTAAGTGAACTTGTGAATGCTGGGGCTAAAACAATTCCCTAAAACCCAGCGATAATTGTGAGAACACCAACTTCAATGGCCCGGAGAATTCAGGCATGCATTAACAGTGAAGGACGGATTTTCATTGATTTTTAATTCGAAAACGAAAGCATTTTGGAATTTTTTTTTATTAAGAAAAGTTGTTGCATATGGTGAGTTCTCTTACCAGTTTAATTTTGTGTACTCATTTCCATAACACCCTGTATGTTAAAAATTCGCACAGTTTTGTATTATGCGTGAAATTCTGCGGTAAATGAGCATTAACAACTTCACAAATAACCGAAATATCGACCTAATAAGGTCATTTTTAAAAAGCTTTTTCGAAGCGAAAACGAAGTTTTATACATTTAAGTTAAACACCAATCGAAAGAGTAGCTCAAGATTTATCCCAGGTCGGTAGGTCAAATAGTAGTGGCGGCGGTCAAAAAACCAAAAATTTGAAATTTTTCATAGTTGGAATAAAAAATGTTTTTCCCAAGAAAATCACAAATCGAATTTTAAACATCTGAGAGCGGATTCTAATAAGGTGCTAATGCATTTATTCGTAGACGTACTATAACTTCGGTATTATTTATTTTACTCTATCACTTTGTTCATTATAAGCCAGTGGAACGTAAACTGGAAATAAGTTTGATAGAAAACTCGCATTCATCAACTCCATGCACTGCAGCTCTATCGTTCAACATTGAATTTTAAATAAATATGAAATGCGCTAGTAAGCGATTGAGTTCACGTTCGGCAAAATATGGTAGTTGCAAGCACCCAAACTCCATACTCCCGATCAAAAATTCACTACGATTTAAACCGTGCAGTGCCAAACCCAATAAATATGAAAACATGCAACTTCAGAGTCTGAATTCTGCTAATAAACAACACACTTCCGAGATACGTGTTTCATTTTAGAATCAATAGATTATAATTTTGCTGCATCTGGAGGATACAACTCCTGCTTTTAAAGGAGTAGTGATGAATGCACGCCTCGGAAGGAAAGTCGTCATTTTTCGGCTATTATCTAGCGTCTAGACAAGCTTTTGAGCTTATTATTAAGAACGCCGGCGGTGGCAGGTACCGAGTGCAGGGGATAATTTTCAGAGTAGTTAGAAAAATGAGATCTGCGATATTGATTGGAAAATTTAACGTGAAAATGTAGTTTTGAGAGTTTTCCAGACTGTTGGAGATTATTTACACGTATGCCTGGTTGCAACAGGTCCAATTAACGGACCATCGGTTTACTTGGTTTGTTGAAAGAGTTATAGTTTCATCACGTCAGACAGAAGAAACTCAAAGCTTTCCCAGCAACAAAGAAAATGATGTTTACAAAGCGTCATCATCAGACCTAGCAAGGAAAAAAGTAGCAAATCCGAAATTTTCTCTTTCTTCGCCTCATTATAAAACCCCGAAAAATTCACGTCGTAGGTGTGAAGTCTAGCACAATACAATTATCTGCCAGAGAACAGTACTTGACACGCTTCAGATCTTTATACAGTATGAGTAGAAAGCTTAGACACACGTCGGTCCGTGTTAATGAACAAGCTTTGTACTTGACGCTAGTAATTAATGTCGTAACTTGATGCGAATATCCCAACTTCAAGAATATACGAGCGTGCCTCTTGGTGTGACCTCAATTGCACTCTCTCTCGGGAAAATAATAATTTCAGTTTGTAAAACGTCCGACTTAATAGAATCGTAATATTTCGAAATTGTCGCATTCATGGATACAGCGCCACCCAAGTATGGAACGTTTTTGAACTGATCTTTATACTGTGTGTTGACATTCGAAACGCATTAAGACATAACGTATTCTCGCATCGCGGATGAAATTCAAACTTGGGGGGATGAAATTTCGGTGACAATTTAATAAAACCGCCTCCATTATCGGGCGGGAGCAGCAAAGTGTAAAGATAATGTGTAAGATAAATAACACAAAATATAAAAGGAATGTAATACAAGAATTTTCTCATTAACTTTACATGTATAGCTGTCAAGCATTATAAATGGATATCAAACATGATCTGACTGCTGCTAGCGCAGCCATAATTTAAAATTAAAGGAATCGCGGCTGGAAGCTTATCTTAGACAGGTGGTGTTGTCAAATATTCGGTCGCACACCTACTCAGGCAATGATAACCAAAGTTAACGTCATCGACGAACGGAAACACGTTTTCTCCATTAAAGAAACTTCAGGATGATATCCGTTTAATTCAATCAGTACACACATGAACGATATTCGACGTCTCTTGCACTCTACTGAGCAACCAAATAATTCCATTGAAATTTATTATAATTGGCCAGGTTTTAGGGACAATATAACCAAGATACGAATCTCCTCAAATACGATTTGAATTGTAAAATATTTTGTTTAAATATGCAAATCAGCTTAGTTGAAATCCTGAACTATTAATAATATCTCGAGGTTTTTCGGCTTGGATTTATGATGGGACAATGATTCGGACGCGAACAATCTTATCGGTTTAATTGAATAGCAGTGTTGAATTAAACAAACTATTAATTTTATTCATATCCTAAGAGGAACATCGCGTTTCGCGTTATCTTCAGATAAAAATTTTTACATCGGCGCTACTTGGGCGGGATATGGCGCTTTCTGGCTGTTCAACTTTTATTCGAGAATAAAAAAAGCATCGGAAAACAACCGTAAAATGTACACTCATAGCGATTCGACGGAGCGAGATTGTACATTTATGTTATTATTGCCAAAATAACGTTTTTTAACACGACACTTAAGCAGACAACATCGACGAACAAAAAAACGGATGAAGTCACAAGTTCGACAAGATTTCGAGGAGCATTAAATTTCGATCTCAGTATCTAATTGAACTTAAAGTCTGATGCAATTAGAGAAGCTTAATGAGATAGAATTAGTTTACAATTTAGATACACGTTTAGAGAAACCACGGAAATTAGCCAGACTCAATCTGCCAACCATAAAGATTATTATTACTTAATTAAGATAAAGATTTTATTGTAGTGTAAAATTTGGCTGGGAAAGAACAGTGGTAAATAAGAATATTGTAGAAAACGATTAAGGGGAGGGTTTTCCCCTTTGGTGTGTTTGGGGGACTTATACAAATATTTAATAATTGATGATTATCAAAGCCTTGAAAAATATCGATGATAAATGATGCGCGTGATTGGCTCGGTGAATATTATAGTAATTGATGATTCTCTTTCAGTCCGATATTTATCATGATCTTGCCGATAATGATATAATTTCGTGGTTTCTCATGATCCATCCATATTTATGGCCAGCGGCGTGCGGCGCTCTTTTCTACGCCTTATAATCATTTCGTAGTTAGCCGTACTTCTGGGGCGTCGATCGTGACGAGCGAATGTCTTCATCTTTTTGTTCTCCGGAACTTCATAATAAAGTCATTAGTTGAGCTCAGAATCTGGAGGAAAAGGGTACATCTATTTTTAATCCGAGCATAAAATGATCCGAAATATGTTCCCCAGGTCGGCGCTTCGCCCACTTCGTTATAACTTTTGTTCAACGAACAAAAACTAATTTAAATTAGTCGGCCGGATAAACTAGGTTAACAGATATCACGGTGACAATCTGCAGAGAGCGGTTGTTATCTCGCATAGTTTGCGTGCAACCAGATATTTGTTTTTGCTCCTGGAAACACAGACATGTCACCTGTCTACAGCAGCTATCATTAGCACCGCATTTACTTGTACTTTGCTCAACTATCGCGACTTTTTACGTTCCGGGCCTTCTATCTGCATGTTTTTCGACTCGAACGTGACAGAACAAGAGCCAGGCATATTTCTTTTCTTTGTGGTGTTGCTGTTTGAGGAGCCGACGTGTAATTAAGAAATGGAGGTGGAACAAAAAGAGCGCTTGCTCTAGCTCAGACCTCGCTAAGACAACCCAATCCCATCTGCGATGTTTACTTCCGAAAAACCGCTGTTTCGTAACGACACACAAACTCCTGCAACGCCTTGCCGTGCGGAAGCGACACATTTCTCTTTTTTACCTACTCCCTAATTATCCAGAAATATCCAGAATTTCCATAGTTGTGTCCGATCAAACATTTAATGGACCGCTTGTATTTCTCAAACTCGAATAAATCAGTAACTATATACACGAGGCACGTCCCAGTCCTGTATTTTCTCAAGGGGTTGATTCCAGATGAACCTTTTAATAGCTTAGCGAATGTAAAGTCGTAAAATGTTTCAAGACATTCCGAACGCTACCGAAATATAAGTGAACAAATTACATTCGGACTTGTTTATTTTTACACCGATAAAATTCTTCTTATGGATTGACTGAAAAAAACTTTATGTACGATCCGATTTAAGGAGAGAAGCAGACATTCTTGGAATCCAAAAAATTATAGTCAATAAACTAGCACGACTGTATTGTTTTTGTGTTCAATTCACAGTTGGGGAAATTAGACTTTTAAGAGTTGCAATTTGGAGATATTTAGTGCTGCATAATTTAAATACTAATGCACTTTCTATTCACGATAAAGGAGTGCAACGCCATTAAGTGCATTCAAACCGTTTAAACCGAAGTGATAAATGGATGTTTTCTTTTTATTGGAACGCCTTTTTAATTACGTTTACGTACGCTGGGGTTCCATGCACTCGCCATTTCAGCTAAACGATAAATAATTGTACAATTATAATAAAAAATTTGTCACGACAACTGTAATAAATAGCGATTCTTCGCGACCCTAATGGTACCCTTGGTTATCCAAAACTACCCATTTCGCATTCCACTAAAGCCATCACCTCATGTATCTTCGATCAAACACTTTTACGATTTCACTTCCATTGCGCGAACTTTATTGCTTCCAAGTTTTTGGGGTTTGTTTGTTCGACTCAAAGATGGAAACTTGATAGAGTCGAAAGTGATTTATTTCCAGTCATGAAAGTGAATTAAAACTTGATGGAGAGTCGAATTTTTTCGTTTTCGATCTAATTTTTGTACGTTTCAACTAGGTTTTAATCTACCAGATAATATTGGCTACTACATGGCTAAGGATGAAGCTCAGTTCAAAGCTCAGAGAGTCAAGGCCGAACATGATTAATTTCGAGTAACGAAAGCAAATTAGAACTTGACTCTGCTTGGTCCCTTTTAAACGAATTTATTATTTCTGCGCGAATCTTCCGAGACATTAATCTTGTACATGGAAGCCGAAATTGTTTTATCCGAGTTGATCACATTAAAAATAAACGGAGCAATTAGAGGAGGTTGGATCTAGGACAAACTTCCACGAAATTGATTATAGTCGACGCTCGCAGCAAAATCATTAAATTAATAACATTCGAAGATGCGCGCCTTAATTATTCTCATGTTTTGCAGGTTTTAACAAGCTATTGTTTCCTTGTTATGGAGAGTATTCAAGGCGTGAGTCCTGGAAAGGAAGCGGGATCAAAAATAAACGTGTTGAATTTATTCTGAATTTCACTTCTTATTCGCCCGAGTTTTTCGAGTTCTTTGCGGTCTTGCATATGAGGTCTATTTGAGTTTATGAAACAATAACGCTGTTGCAGGTAAACGGCGAAGGAGTCATGCAATATTCAAATATCGTGTATGATTGTATACACCTTGTCGTTTTGTATGCATAGATGCAAGAGCATGTATGTAACTTTGGAAACGAACACGTAGAATGGAAATTAGGTTAAATCGACGAAGCTGCGACGAAAGAACGATCTCTTCTATTCCATTTTATTATTTTTGCCAATTCCTCCGGGTTTCAGGAAAGTAATTCATTTCCTGCGAGCCAAACTATAAACAGCTTGTAGTCAGTGATAAGTGCCCGAACATGTGGAGCCATTTTGGAGAGAATGGTCTGCTTTCAATGCGAAAGTCATTCATATATTATACCGGAAATAAGCTACAAAGACGATCAAAGATAGCCAGTAAGAACGTCGTGCCCAAACATATAAAACACATTTAAAGTTATGCGTTCCCGCCTCACTGGCGCTCTCGCTATATCCTGAATGTTACAGCAGGAGGCAAATCTCAGCTTATTTGAGGGGACAGTATTTTGCATCTTGGACCAAGTCCAACCGACAGATGGCTCTGTAGAAAAGAAAATGATCACTAATCACTGAACATGACTTCAGTCCAAAGAACAGAAAAAAGTCAAAATCAGGGGATGAAATTATAAATAAGTATCGCCGCTGATGTTAACAACCGGTGAAAAATGTTAATCCGACAGGTCAATTATGAAAAAACCGTGAATAAAATCTGGATCGAATGGACTACATTGTAAAGCTCTTTGATCTGAGACGAAATGAAGTGGTCAAATCTGACACACCGGTGTTGTTTGCGAACCGAAAAAATTTCGACAATTTATTTTAAAATTGAGACATTGTCGATTCTTCGAAACGCCGTGGAATTTTGTCTATTTTTTGTCGCTGAAAAATAATAAGCGAGTCTTCATGGTTCCGCGGATCATTTCTTGGAATCGTTAAACTAATACTCGTTCCTATCATTCCCTAACTATCGACAATAAACGCACCATTACCAACGGGACGGATAAAAATCACCAACTGTAAAGAAATCTTAACAAGATCTCGCGGTTGGATTGTCACAATCTCAACTAAATTGCTTATAATCGCTTATTAGACCTTCGAGCTCCGGGATTTTGTCTCCGTCTTGACGTTTTTCATGGTGTCGCGATGCCAAAAGGAACCACCATTACTGTGAGATTAAAGTGCAAACGGGCAAAAACTTGACCCATTTACAAGAGCCGAGTTGAGAGAAGTTGTGGCAATGTGCATACGTGCAAATGTGACATGCACAATGCGGATGATTCTTTAATGTTGTCGACAGTTCTATTTTCGTGGGAGCAACTCTAATTCCGCACAGATGGGCACAAACTTTCCGCATGGTTTAATTAGATCCCGATTAGAAAAAAGGAGCACCCTCGAAAACTTAAGTAATTTTCGTAACGGCAATTGCGCGTATAAATTTAGGCACACGTTCTTATAAAGACATTTCCTACGTTTCGTTTCATCGTAACCACTTCTTATATACGATATTTCTCGACTTCATTGCCCGGAGAATTTGAAAATAATGTAGTCATCTACTGCATGAAGGGGAAACTCTTGAAATTTTAAGATAAAAACGCGAATTACGACAGGGGCCGTGACTTGAATACGGAAATTGAGAATTATTTGCGGCCCGAAATTAAAAAGTCACGCCAAATGATAATATAAAATCTGAAGTACCCATGTTTAAATTAGAATTACTTAGGGGTATTTTGCCGGGACATCGACTCCTGATGAGTTTTATCCAGGAACTTAATTGGGACGAAAGATCGTGGAAATCCTTCATGGACCATCGATTTGCCGAGAAAAACGAGTTCTGGGAAGATAAATTTTGAATCTGTTGGGCTATTAAATTCGAGGCCCCTAATTTTTGAAAATTATGCTCAATAAAAAATTGGGGCGCATCCACCATTTTTGCAACATTTCGATTTTTCTTCTAACCTTTCGGAGTGAATTTTGGCAAAATCGCCGCAATAAAACCTCCACCAACTCGGAACTCTAGTACAAATTATATTTCAATTCCAGCCGGCTTTCTGGAACATCCTGCCCGAAAATTGCGCGCTTCAGCATGCGAAATCCTCATCAGCGCTTCCGTCTCAAAAGTGTGCCTAGTGATGACAAACGATTTTGTTTTTAATAAGAGAACAAATGCGCAAAATGCTCCGTCGGTTATGGCATATTTTTGCCAAAAAATCCCCGGTGTTAGGCAACCCTCCAAGTCCGGTAATGCCGGGGAATAATTTATGAAAATAAAAACAGCGCCCGAGGTGTCACCGTTGGTATTTAGAGTGGGAAGGTAAAGGCAAAATGGAAAACAAGAGATAAAAATAAAATTCGTCGAATAGGTAAAACCGCATCGGTTTGTAGGTAAGTGTAAAGTCATGTTTGTGATCTGGCAGCCGAAACTGTCGCAATGAAAACAAAAAGAAGAGATATTGAACTCGGCAGCTAATGGACTTGCTCCACATAATCATAATAATGCTCGCTGTCAGGGATTTTTCAAACTGAAATACGCATACATTTATGCATAAAGCATCAACCGGCACAATGCCTCCTGTATATATTGGTGTCAGAATAATTCATTTCTCGTTCTTCTTAAACATGACGGATTGTTGGCTATGAATTCTTCCTGCGCATCTAAATTTGACCGTGAAGAATTTTACGGTTATCGCTGTGATCTCCTCGACAAGAATTCAGATTTGATTCGGATGATTCTGTGGACAATCAATATTCGAATGTAACATTCTTTTATGTCAACATAATCGCAAATCCTTCATCCCAACTGAAATGTGCAAATAACACATTCCTGAAAGTGCAAATATTGAAATATGTTGTTACCGGCTTATTCCACTTGTCGACTGGTGTTTCCGTGGATAAAAGATACTCTACAAGAACGTATAGAAAACGTATAACAGATATTTTATTTATTCTGTTCGACAACAACCTGCAGGGCATAAACTTCCGGTAAAATATCAAAATATCAAGAATTCAAGTATAGTGGCGCTCGGAGCGTCGTTTTGCAAAATAAAAAAAAAGTCACATTATGTTCGCGCGACGCTTTTTGCGCGCCTGCAACATTTTAAAACACTGCGGGCTTAAATTCTGATCCCCTATTTCCCAAATCGCAGACGAAACCAGTAATTTATTCAAAAAACTCTCTCGTAAAACTCCAACATAAAATACGCCAGGTAGTAAAATAATACTTTATAGGTTCCTTTTATCGTTTTATTCATATATTATTATTAAATTAAAAGAACAGCATCAGCAAACCGTCCAAGACGGGCCAGAAACAAATAATATTCTGCTTTTATATAAGTATGGAATATCATGAAAGAGCACGACTTTCGGAATCGTCGGAGCAAATTTATGATCGAAAACAATAACATTAACTGCGCAAGGGTTCGAGAGGCGCCCATAAAAACAATGGATTCAAAATAAATGATCGCTTTGTTTTCTCGACGAAGAAGAAGCCTATTTAAAATCCTTAATTGCCTGATATTTAAGTACTGTTTGCTATTATGGCGGAGGCGAAAGTTATATAGTGCTGAAGGAGATAAATCTATTCGCTGCGTGGTATTCCAGTTTATTACCGCCTTTAAGCTGCGTTCTCCACGGTGGGGGTCTTGGCACCGAGACTCCTGCAGATTCGACGGGGATCCCACAAAAAGCCGATTTTTACCGAAAAAAAAATTGAAATTTTAGGTAGATCTCCTCGCTTACAAATCAGAGCGAAACACAAGTCTCATCGTAAAATTGAGGAAGTAGTCGGGCATCTTATCTTGCGGAAATCTACATTTGCATTGCTTTCCGCCGAATTGTATATTTTAGTGTTTTGCATTTTTTGTAAAGCATAAGAAAGAATAATCGCTAATTTGAATTGCAATCCTCTAAATCTTTCAGATTTGATACATGGTTTCTCAACCGCCCCAGTCGCGACGAAAAAGCACGAAAGGAAAAAGTTGGCGAAGAGTCGATGCATTTTGCAATCCCAATCAAAACTTTCCCTTTAATCATCAGACTTGAGTAATTTTTAGAGGCTTTTAAAATTCACTTTGGACTGAATCTAATGGGATTAACCTGATAAAGGGATTACTCCCGCCTACGTAAAAGTCTGGCAGGAATTTTAGCAGACTCGGTCACTGAAAAAGTTGTGAAACTATAAAAAGTCGCTTGTGTGATAATTGCTTTTTTTTGGATGAATTACTTCGATGATCAATTTGCTGACTGTCCGCAATCGACGCCAATATATGCAAACATTAACATTTTCGAGTACTACATCAACACGGAGAATGGTGCTGACGTTTAATTTGTGTACTTAATTGAATCTCGGCCCCCTTTTTAAATCAGAAACCTCCCTCTAGAATTGTAATCCTCGTCTTTTATTTCCTTTATTAGGATGTATAAATATGAAGTAGGGTGCATACTTCGTGATATAATTGCTTATTTAGCCGGTGTTGCCGTTACTAAACGGTGATTCATAAGGACATTTCGCATTAATTTGACAAACTGTGTAATTTCGATAATTTAGTTACACGAGGCAGGTGCTCCCTTTCAAAACGTCGCTGTCTTTACACCCCAACCAGTGACAGACGGCTCGGAAAAAATATACTTTGGCTAAAACTTTAGGACAACAACATCCTGCTGGTGGAGTTTAACATAAATTTCCCATTTCGCCCTAAACTAAACATTTGTTCGCGAAGTTGAATACTAACAATGTGAGCTAACTAGTCGTCAACTTTGTTTACTATGGGGTGTCAGCCAGATTGAAATTTAGCTGTCGCGTGACGACAAAAATGGTTTGTTCTCTTTTTTTTTCGGAACTTATGTGGCATATATGGACCTCTTATGACGCATTTTTTACACCAACAACGCAGCGCACGATCGAACCCCCACGACCAACAATTACGTAAGTCGCCAACGGAAAAACTTTATTAAAAATCACATACAAAATGACCTCAATACTATCTCGGCTAAAACAACAAAAACAGCCTTGAGCTTCTGGGAAATATTTTACATCAGTCTTACAATGTAATAAGAAACGAGACTAAGACCAACTGGGCAGCTTGAAAATCCCTCTCTTCATCGCAAATCCAATAACCAACGACGTTGCGCTCACTACTAGAATAAAAACAGCCGCATAAGAAACCTCGTCGTCGTTCTGCCTAACTGCCGTTTCAGATGGTAAATACTTCACTTCTCTCTTCACGTCAGGGAGATATTTCTGATCTATTCTCTTCACAAACTCGGTGAGATTGGGCCACATTGAAACAATCGTCGGTATGTCGTTTGATGGAAACGGTAATTTAATTAGAGGAGCGATGTGACCGTAGACTACCACATCCAAAGTCACTGGCTCATCCCCATAGAAAAACTTTGATTTTCCTAGACGTGTCGAAATAGTTGACAAACATTGAGTGGCAGTCTTTGTGATGTATTCTTTGATAACCTCCAAATCGTTATCGCACGGAAAGAGAGTCTCCATCATCTCCATCGCTTCTGTAGTCTTTCGTTTTGTGTATGAATAATTAAATGGAAAAGGCAGTGCTTTCATATACCAGCGATTTATCAATTCCTCGCTGTTTCTTTGGTCCACCCAGTATAAAAACTGCAAAACAGGCTCCAATTTCATTCTAACTAAATTCACTAAAGCTAAAGTTTCACTGGATTCTTTAGCACTGAGAGATTCATCGAGGTCACCATATAATTTCTTCCAATGCAGAAAAACGTTGGGAAACGACTCCGCTAGTGTTTGTCCACACTTCCAACTGGGGGCCTTATAAAAAGCGCACAATTTCAGCGTGTCTTGTATTTTGATATCCACGGGAATCTTCTTTAACTTGGCGTAGAGAATCGCTTGAATGCACCCAAGGTCGAGAGAAACCAACCCGTAATCGCCTTCGATCACTGTTAGAGTTGAAGATTGTTCCATTTTTAACGTTTTGGGGGCCCACGAAGTCACCAAACAATTTATTAAACGAGCATAACGAGAGATTTTAACACGGCTTTTTGAGGTTAAGCGGCGAATAGTGACATTTCAACGGGAACTGTCATTGATTTGTGCGCAGTAGGGAACGACTTTACCGATAGAAGCGGCGCACAAGTTGAATTCGCGATTTTGCGTTTGTTCGGGAGTTTGAATAAAAATCGATTTATTCAATAATAAATAATAAGGTGAGAAGAATCAGTGTTTTGTGGCGAAATTTGTAAAAAATGCACTCACTGAAGTTTTAAACTTGTTTATTTAAGTAAATTTGAAGCTAAAAAATTCTAATAACTTGAACTTGAGATACAAAAATTTACATCAAATTTCCACATAAACAAAGTCTAAAAATCGATTATTAAAAAAATCTGTTCGAAAGATAACGATGACACTAAAAACAGTGCGAATTTCGGTCGACGTAGCATAAAAATTACATATCAACCCTCGGGAGATTCTTGAGTGACTAAACCATAAAAGTTTGGGATTCTGCGTAATTTTCAGCAAAAAATGAGTTCCAATAACTTACATTTGCTCCATAATTAAGTCAGATATCGACTTAAATATATTTTGGTAAAGTAAGTTATTCAAAAGAAAAAAAAATCGAGAAAACAACAAAAAAACGGAAAAACAAAAGCAAACCGCATCTTTCTGTCTGCCGCAGTTTCGGACACATCGAGAACTAAATCGCCCTTTGGCGACAACCCAAAATTCTAAATCAGTTGTTTGTTGACGTAGGTGAAATTTAACACAGTTCTTAATTTTGCGTAAAATTCTGCGTTAAATAGCCACCATTAACTTGAGTTTACTTGATAAATAAAGGAGATTTTTCAGAGGGTCTTTTTGAGGTAATTTTTGTAGCGAAAACGACGTTCACTAACGTTAAGCTAACATCAATCGAAAAAGTAACTTAAAATTTTTCAATTGATCAAATCTCAGATCGGTAGGTCAAACAGTTTATGGGTGACGATAAAATAACAAAAATTATTTTTTTTTATAATTTGAGTCAAATTTTTTTCTATCAAAAAAAATTAACGACTATCGAATTTTGCATACGTGAGAGTAGATTCTAAGTAAAAAAGCCCAATCAAAATAATGGCGAAAACCGTGCCTTTCTGTCTGTTTGTTCAAAAAAATTAAATATTTGAATTCAGAACATAGAAGATTGAATTTTAAGCCACAAAAGTTCGAAAAAAACGATGGCGAAAATTGCAATTTATTAAAAATTAGCGCCAAAGCAGTCTCTTCTAAAAGATAAACTTTAAACAATGTTTTCACGTGCCTCACACAGGATTTTTAATTTAACAGAAGTTATAAATGGTGGAGGCGCCGTGCTAGTTGAAAAATTTTTGTTTACAGAGCAGTTCTTGTTGTGTCTCACAATTCTTCTCAACGGCAATTAGTTAAACCACAGAACTCATTTTGTTACTCTAAACTGTACAAATTTTACAAGAAAATTATCCAATGACTGCTCATGCCCGAGTGCTGCTAATTAATAAGAGACGGTGAAAATAATACCAGTGCTCCAAGACATGAAAATTTCACACATAAACGGATACATAATCTCAATAAAATCCCACCTTCTACTCCTCACATAAAATTTTTATTTTAGAGCACCAAGATTGTGTTTCTCAGGTGTATGCTATCATATTGTTACAACTTCAGGGACGTCAATATATCCACTACATGAATTTTAGATGCATTTGATGCAAGTCACTTATTTATGCCATGGTACACAATAGCTATTAACGTTACTAAAGCAGATAGTCTATGACGTAATAACGTATCAAATGATATCCTTTGGAATGATCCGATCCAAGTAATTAGATATTCATTACTGTATTACCATCAAGGTACACACAATAATAGGAACACGTCTGTCGAGTTATTTCAGCGCAAATATTTTCCATACTGTCGTTCTCCCTGCTTGAAATTTGATTAATTAATATCAGACATTCTTTCCGAAATTTCAATATCGAACGCCTATCATCAAACTCCCCGTGCGGTTAAGGCACGAATTATTTTTCGCAGACGACATTCCATCATCATTTTCACTTAATTAAATCCGCAATGACTAATCACCCTAAAGCGATGAAATATCACTGTGCCGGTTGTTGCAACATCTGAGTGACATCAAACTAGTGTTGTCTCATTACAGATATATCAACTCTTTGGAAATTGATTACGTTTAATTACAGGATAAATGGACCTTAATTTACTACGAGATTTTCATCAGTTAATGTTGTTTTTAAATCACGCTGTTGGAGATAGAAGCTGTAATCTTCTCACTCCATATTTATACCTAGAATATTTTTAGTCCGAGTTGGTTTAAACTTATTATTCATCAGTTTCGACGGATCATGCGGAGGCGGTGCTTCTACATACAGGCTGATCTCAAAAAAAGTGCAAACTAGACCAGCTAGCACAGTAGATTATGATTCTGCAAAACTTATATAACTTGAATTGACATTAATGGCATTGAATGTGACCTATCTTAACAATTATGTGAACCACTACCTCTTTCGGTTTAGAATTATTCGAGCTCGCCCTGTATATTGGTTTATGCGAAAATGGGAATTGATCTGGCTAGTTTTTGCATCGGCGTCTACCTACGTGTAGGCGAGATTAATAATTTAGCGATCGCGTCATAGGTGACGTTGGCAGGACGAAAATTTCGTGTTAATTTATAAACTCGAAAACTGTGACGGTGGGAGGCCAAAAAGGGTAAATTTAATAGAAACTCATGAATTAAGGATAATTTTCGTCAGTGACAATGCTAAATTAAAAGTTTTGAAGTTGTATCTCAAAGTGCTTTCAAACAAACAGGACTTTTAACGTTTTTTAACAATTAAAACATTTCAAACCTCACTGAAACAAATAAATCTTGCACAGCGAATAAGCAGCAGCAAATGGCGAACCATAAAGTGGCAGTAAGGAAGAAAATAGATAGAAAGTCGGCTCGACAGCGACAAAGAAGCAACATTTCCTTGTTTTAACGGCAATCTTATCTGGTAATTAGGAGACACTCAGCGACGCTTCCCTCTTTATGTGTTTTTGAAATTAGCCAACGAGTAAGCTCTTATACCTTAAACTTTACAACAAACGCTAAATTTCCACAGATAAAGGGTACGACGTAACAGATAACACCTTTTATAGAGGTTAATGGAAAGATACATGAGCGTAAACAAGTCCCTCTACCTCTATCACAAATCATAAAAATAAAAACAGCCAGAGAGATTGTCTCCTACAGCTAATTGTTGCGGCTTCTCCTAATTACAGTAGGAGACAAAAGGGAGCAGTTTGCGCTCGAAAAAACTGATTTAAATTAAAAAATAAAACGTCTAATTTAGGAGCGTGCTGGAAAAATTACACTTGTCGTACGACATGTCGTGTGTCCGCTTATGGCAATTAGTTATTCTGAAGTCGGCAACATATTACAGTTTGTGGCGGTAAACGTTGTTATCTGAACCACAAGACGGCCACCAGTAACCGGTAAATTTCCAGGTTGTTTATCTGCTCCCACTTTACGAGTAACCACTCAAGTGTTTCAGTCATAACCATTAATGCCACTGTAGAAATTGTTTCTGGATGTTGGAAGTTGGTTCTAAATATGCAATCTAAAACTACACCCCCATGCACGGTTTTACGACAAACGATAAAAAAACAAGTATATGAATGTCAAATTCCGTCGCATTGACCCTTATTTAAAGGAAGATGAGAATATTAGTCACATACGGGAGGTAGTAAAAAAATACCGCAGTTTTAATATTTTATTGTACAGTTGGAGGTAATAAAGGAGGAGGTTCCATAGTTTGCAACGTCACGTTGTTGTTGGTCCTTTTCCATTATACCTTGTCAAATAAAGTCTAGAAACCAATTATCTATCGACAGGTAAGTAATCGAAATGTCAATCACCATGAATTTTAAGTGGAGAAAAATATGGAACTCTTTTAATTAACTGCTAGATAACGAAACCCCCGCACTGGTAAAATCACCGTCAATCAAATTCGCAAAACCGACTCCGGTGTTTATTTTACAAAAGCTCGCCAAGTTGATATTAGCGCGTCAAAAACTCATTAATTGAGCTTTTAGTTGTTTGGATCCGATTTCCCTTTCTATTTTCGAACATTTTTGACCCGTTTGTTCCGGTTATTAATATCTCAGCGCGACAATAAAACAAGCATTAATTTATTGCCAATATTCGACGCTAGAATTTTTTATCACCCGCTTGGAATGATGGTGATTAAAATTTTATAATCTGTTAAAACTTGTTCGTTCACTTATTAAGTTTGGTGGTGAAATCGTAAATCTCGGCGAGTGGTATGTCATAGAACAAGTATCTCGCTTCAACTTGTGTTTTTGCATTAATTAAACTTAAATTATGGATAATTTTAAGTTGGAGGAGTAATTAGGTGTTTTCGACTTGCCTATAAATTCGTCGTAAAATGAAGAAATGCCAAGTTTCTTATTACTGTCACGATCGTAAAAGTGGAAAGTGGCGATGGAAGTTGATGATTTCTTTCTAAGCAGGGGCGTATTTACCTAGTTTATAGTTCAACTCCGCGAAACTGCTTATTTCATTAAAGCCTTAATCACATTTACTTCTAAGTTTTCGTATATTCTGTTTTTAATGAGATGTACAACGTAGGAGTTGATAAATCTGCACTCCTTGGGAACTAAAATTTTGAGAACCTTCATTTCCGCACGACTTTGTACTGTACGCACACGCAACGGAAATACATCCATCTATTTTAATGAGTCTCAATTACGACAAAAGCATGCGATGTAAAAAGTGCGATATTTAAGTTGTCCTAATTACTGTTGAATAACTTAAAAGTAATTCTAATGGTATCTGCAAAAAGTTTTCCCAACACCTGCTACTAATATTAACAGCACGCAATCACTCGGTGTAAAAAGTAGAGTTTCGCTGATTGTGGAAATAAACTGCCAATAAGAACTCCCTGACACTGACTAATTTGCATGAAACTGAAACCACGATCAGTCAAAATGAAGTCTTTCTTGTAATGAAATTATCCAAGGCTTCGTTGCTTCCACGGTCAATAAATCTTTAATTATCTAATAAATAAACCATGAGATTTGCTGACAGAGTAACACTGAATTACAAGAACCAGTTATTAGTTTTAATTTAATTCTTTGAAGAAGAAGGAGGAGCTAGCGCGAACTCGTAATTTAGAACGAGTTCTTGACTGTGGAAGCAATATATCACATCGACGATATTAATATCGTACACTTGCGATCGGAGTTTAATAATAATAATTGAAATAGGGGTGATGTCGTTGAAGATCTTTTGATGTACTCTTTTGTGACTACCCTTTATCCGGGTTTTAGCCTAATCTAAACCATTATATCTTTACCATATCTTATATCGCGTTCTTTGATAAGAGGATTTTCATTTATATTGCGCTTTTTTCGCTTTGTTTGTACGTTATTAAATATCGTACGTGGACAGAACAATGACCAGCTGGCATAAATGCCGCATAAAATATTGTTATCTGTTGCTATTGTCTCTGATCTTCACGCGAAGCCTCTAAGTCAACCTATTGTAAATGTTGTAGGTCATATAAGAACGCACTCACGTTTTCGTGGCTTCTTTATGAAGTGCTGTCATCCAACATTATGGTACTCCCATTACGTTTCCGAATTGATATTTTGACATTGACGGTGATAATTCTGGCCACATTAACAAGTTAATTAAATCCGTGCCGTTTGATCATTAAATTTGATTGGCTCCGTGAAGAATTGGATAACCAATAGCTATAATCTAGATGCCGTTACAACCAAGTGAACACGAGTCATGGCAAATCAATTGGAGACAAAGGATCACGTTTAATTTAAATTATCTTGAGTCTGGTCGAGGTTGTGTTTAATTAATTTCGGTTTCGTTTCGATACATTGATAACTTGTGTGCTTTAACTCGAAAATACACATGACATTTCGTCCAATAAATCAATACAACGTTGAAATCCACGACTTCTCCAGATCATGAAGTTTGTGGTAAAATAACATTAATATTAAAGCCGGCCGACGCGAATGAAGACTTGTAATTTCTAACTTTTGAATTAATAACGCGGACGTTTCATGTGAGTTTCCTGAAACTGAATAGTAACTAAATTAAGCAAAAGTTATAATGATAGCCTCCACTCTGGAACTCGATAAATTTCATCGAGTTTTTCCTCACTTATTTTCGACCCAATCCACATTAGTCAAAAAATTTGTTGTAATTGTTGTTTATGCCGGTCCCTCCTGTTGGAACTTAGTTATTAAGCTCCTGAGGAACGAATGTACAATGAAGTGATTAAATCATCTAATAAGACAGCCGCTGGAGACCGAAGTAACGAGGGAACAAAAATACTGGCCATTATTTTGACTTACAGCGTAATATGCGCAAAATGAGAAAGACTAAAAAATGTAGCAATATTTCGAGTTAATTGAAGCTGTAGGTAAAAGAAATAAATTCAAGCTGAGCTTAAGAAAATCGTGTCAATATTACAACAGAAGTAAAAGTCATTCTTGGAAACTTTGAACGTCAACTCACAGTTAAACATCTACATTTTTTCCGCACAACGTGATTAATGGTTTTTAAGAAATTAGAATATTTAAGTAATTACTTAAAAATAACGAGCTAAGCGACCGAACCCATGAAATTTATATTTCACATTAATTTCTTTGAAGTTACGTTGGATGGAATTAAAAAAAGTAATTATGTGGAAGTTTGCGCAGTCAAACGAATTCATTACCTGAAACTGAACATTCCAAATTGCAGGTCGAACTTTATTGATAAAGACCCCCGTCAAAATCAACTAGAATAGTGAGTTTTTTTAATTAGAGTCTTGAACCTTGATGGTAATAAAAACTTCGTCTTTCAGATAACATCGGTAACATGGAGAGGAGAGGCGAAAGAAAATTAGGAGGGTTGAAAAACGAGCAAAAAGTTAGTCAAACTGGATTATTTCGCAGCAAAGACAAAGTAGGGAGGGTGCATAACGAATTAGCAAGTGTTAAAGCGAAAATGCGAAAGTATTTTAAATATTCGAAACATGATTTTTATGTGCGGTATAATCAGTTAGGATGCTAGAAGGGGCGCGTTGCACCTCGCATGTCAATGACGCGGGATTTAGCGCGATGCATTTGCAGGGATGAGGTTTATTTTAATTGCAAAGGGAGATTAAAGCGGTGACTGTGGCCAAGGAATGCAACAAAACGGTATGAGAATGACTGGGCGAAAAATTCAGCTCTCGTTCTATTTAACCAGTCTAATAAACTCATATCTCTTTGTTTGACAAAAATTGGTGTTCTCTGGAAGGAATGTCATAAATTTGCATTTCACTTGTCTGGAGATTTTAATCTAGATCTATCGTCACTGTATGTTAAATAGTAAACAAGACATCATTTTCTGAGATTACTTATTTCACTCAACTTTGCATACAAACAAAAAAGTTGGATCGTTATTTATTTCACATTTGGCTTGCGAACGTTGGGAAAAAAGTTGCACCGATGCGCTTTGTCGAGTGGGTTATTCGTCGCGTTAATAAATTCATACTTGAAAATGCAAACAACATATATAATAAAACGAATGAGCATTGTAAAAACAATAAATTAATTCTAAAGCACATCCGAACGCAAAACATGCGCTGTTATATATCACAAGCTCACAAATTGGATTATGGTCCACCTATAAATAAAAGCTGCTCCTGAACGCGCTTTTCCATTCTGGCCAGTCATAACGCGTACGTTTTTTAATGGAATTAGTTTCGGTTAAAATTTAACACGAACCTAATTCATTTTAGTTAGATAAGCGAGTTTTTCCGGGTGTTCCTTTCAGATAACCGAACTCGGCCAAAACTGAGTTGTAAATATAAATTCTGGTTGTCAGACGATGAAAGAGTTGGAGCTGCTGTTGCTGTCACCCGGGGGTGCGCTAATCTACGTTCATCCCCCGTAATCCTGCTGCAATCACCACACTATTATCCAGAGTAGAGAACATTTCTCTTCTCTTGTACCAAGAGAATTTTCACCATGCAATTGCTGATATTTAGGTAATTTTTATTAAGGAGAAGTGACTTTTATTTTACACAAGGTGGTAAGGTTACCGCTGGAGCCATTATACTTCCTGCGGCTTTATATACGACCACTCGGAGACTTGGGATCTCCGCACACCAATCAGACTGCTCTTACAACATTCTTTATTTCAGAACCTATTCTTTCCAATTCCTGCTAACTCATTGTTCCGACTTTTTGTTCGGGCACCGATGGGAATTTTTCGATTTCTCAGACTAAGTTTTCATTATAGTTCCATTTAGACCAGTTTTTGCGCCCAAGATGCTCACTTTAGAGGTGGGGCACAGTGTCGGATTTTTTCTCAAAAATTATATGAGCTTTTTTCGCACATGCTTGGCACCCACCTTGTCAACGGATTATTTATAGACGGCGCATATAAAACCGCCTGTCGTAAATTTTTTTGAAAGCAAATATATTTTTTGTTTTAGTACGCAAAAGATTGTCTTAATTTATAGTCGCTATAATAATAAAATAATATTCTTGAGAAAATTCTGATCAAAATCGGGCAGCAATAAACCGTATAGAATGCGACAATAATTTATACAACAATTAAAAAAAAGTTTATGATCATTCTTGCAGGTCACAACAAATTCGAATGTGAAAAAGCCACCATAAAACTTGTGAAACAGGAATCTCCGTTTGAATAATTCCATTTTCTACTGGACTAGAATCGTTAATGTGTAATTCATCTAAAATACCCTCATTAAAGATGAAATAAAACGGTAGGAAAAGGAGAGCCATCGGTCTGATACCTATAAGTACACTTTTTATGACGGCCATAAAACATTCCGACATAAAACTTGCTGAAAACTTAACTTTCAATATTTGACTGAAATGTAATCAAAGTGAAATTAAAACGCTATTAAAAATGCTCGTTAAGTGTAATTTATACGTCGTTAAATATTTAAACACCCACAAATTATTCGAAATCCGAAGCTATATTGGAAATAGAGGCGACTTTCGTGTCCGAAATCATACAGTAATGAATATTTACAGGGAGGATAATGCAGCCAAGAGGCACTAACTCCAAATCCAGTTGGAGCGCTTAATGTCGCTAATACTAAATATTGTTTTAAAGTAGCAGGGGATAAATCGCAACAGCAAAAACTCGGCTCCGAGCCATATTAAAAAAACACAGTTTTTGCACATGAAAGGGAGCCAGTCCTTTATTTTAACTATGACATTCGTAACCAGCCAAGCCTGAAATAGAGAATATGCATCCGGATTTCCCTAAATGAACTCCCATACATCATACCCATATGCTGCGATAGTTGGGATTAGTCGCTTCAAATGGGGCGCTGCGAAATCAGGCTTTACCTGCGCGAATGCAAATCGGCAAAAAACGAAGGAATAAATAATAACGACTCGGACCAAAGGGAAAAAGCTCAACTCTTGAAGCCAGAAGTAAAAGTTGTATTGACACTTCCAATAGCGTAAACCGTAAAAATAAAAAGTCGGTACCTCCAACTCGGATAGAATCATATATTTCGTTCTAGATTTACCGGAAATTGCCACATAAATTTCCCACATTAGGATAATCATAAACTTCAGAATTGATGAAGCACTTTTATCGAAATTCTTCCTCCTTCAAGAATTAGGTCCCATTTTCGGTTCTTCGTATTCAAATCGGGTTACGCATAACTTTATATTCAATATCATAAGTATCATCCGTCCCCCATAAAACACCTCTCGCTTTAGTTAGTAAGAGAAAGTTACCGACTCCATCCAGTCGTTCCGAACAGGTTGCTATGTAAATTCCAACGAAACATCCAGAAAACTCCCAAGCTTCCCTCCGGAATCAGGAGTTACCTTTGAATGTGAATATCCTGTACCTATTTTAGTTTATAGCCAAAGTGTGCACTATATTTTTGATCCTTGCTATGTTTTATTGGCACGAGGAGATCCCGTAGGTGCGATAACTCCGACCGCCGGCGCCGTTTCCTTCCTGCCTACTCTTCTACTACTTCTTCACGTCGTTTTAAATATGTATACCTTGTTTTACACATGATCAACTTGGACTTGCAACGGTCTAAATGACCAACTTTGCTTCAACGGGAGAGAGAAATGCCCGAAAAACCTTCCAGTTGAGGGAGGTTTTTATCCAAGGGGATAGACTAATTAGTATGGGAGAAACAGGAATGAATAATTGAAATAAACATGTAAACTGTTAGTTTAAATGTGGTTATCCGAAGGTATCCGTTAGGAGCTTGGCTTGATTAATGTTCCGGCGGTGTAGGACACATCGATCCGGTGTAAAACGTAATGTAAACTAAAATGGTAGTGAATTTATAATGCTCCATGGAAACGGGTTCCAACCGATTCTTGCTCCTTTCAAAGCTTCACTTGCCCAGAAGGTTGCCTTTATCTTTCGTTATGGTTCCCGTAGAAGTTATTCTCGCGTAATTTATTACCAGTAAACGCGGAAGCTTATTATACAGATTTTTCATTGGGCAAAGCGTGACACCAAAGGCTTCTTATTGAAAACACCACTTATTTATGGGGAGAACCAACACAACGTAGAAAAAACACACGTTTTTTTATAGAGGACTCTTTTGTCCCTTTGAATTTTGATATCAGCACCGAAATAGTAAAATACTCTTATCTTAAGATAGTTTCAATTCGTTCTGCTGGCTTATTGTCTATTAATTATTCCGCGTCTAATTTTATCGTCCTTTCGCTCTTTCACCACATCAATCGGTCCTCTAATCCGCTCGTTTAGCATTCAAGTGCAGATTTGTTTATTAACACCCCTTTTGCAATGCGCGCGTGTCAGATTCACTTTTTATAATAGGTTCATGCGTTAAGGACACATGGTTGCGTCCTTTAATTGATATTTCAAAGGGACGACGGTCTAAATTGGAATCGTCCTGCAAATGGCAGATATGGGAAAAGGATCATCCTAAAAAGGAGCGAGAAAATAAAAGTAAATCCTCCCCATCTTCGACGTAATTAACAAGACTGAAACAATGTAGTGATGTGTGTAGTTGGTGCATTTCGTAGTGTAAATTCGTTATCATTAATTATAACCTACCAGCATAATACCTGTGATTGTTGATACGATGGTTTACGACTACTCGGTTGTGATATAATGCGATGGAAGCGTACGTAACAATTATGATAAAACCTGCATTATTGTAGGAGCCGGGATAGAGGGCAAAATGCTTTGATGTGCAATATGCACAGATAGTGGATAAAATTTGTTCAATCTGGAGCTGGTATTTGGATTAATACTCCGATGAAGATATTGTTGAAATTCCATGCTAATTAAAGGCGATGGGATCTGATGAGATTGCTGGTGCAGTTCTGAGTATCAAACGAGAAAACATTCTTTGTTTTATTTTTATTCGGAGGTTGTTTTCGCTGATGGAGGAAATTCTCCTTATTAAACCATTTTTCAGGTGATTAGATAGATCAACTCTGTCTAGAACGCTTCAAAAACTGTAGACAAACCGACGGTAATTACATGCATTGATCGTCGACACGTGTCAATATTTCATCGTTAAACACGAATCCCTCTTCTATCATAAACTGTTTCAGTTTTTCCGAACCTCATTAAAACTTACCGGAAATTCTGATTTCGAATTCATAATGCACTAACTACACTACAACTACTCAAGGTATGTAAACGAACAAAGAATGTAATATCAACTTCAAAGTTTAATTAGTCTTCTCTCAGCTTCGGCAACTTTTCACATAAATACGAGACTTTATAGGTATTGCGCAGTTTTTTCACGGAACCTGTAATTAAAAAGTGCCATCGAGTATCTTTCAAATATTCCATTTTCCTCCATTCAGAGCACTCATTAATATTGTAAGTCGATTAAAAGGCTCTCCGTGGTTATGTCGTAAGAGCGACTGCATATGAAATACCTATCATCTTTGAGGAGTAATTTAAGGGCACACTGCTCGAAGGGTTCATTGGCGGATTCCTTATCGATTATGCAATATAAATTAACTTGGAAAATAGTTAGAAAACGCCGAATATTTCGTCAATTAGGGTAGAAACCCATATAAAAACCAAAATTAGGACGGAAAAAATTTTAAGGGATCGAGATATGTGGCACCTCGATGAGGGCGTCGTCGAATAATGCCAAACATTCTGGAGGAATCCGGGTCCGGTCCAGAATGGCGAGAATGTTTGAGGCCGCTCTTGTTGTATTTACGCTTACTCGGAGGAATGTCCACGCAAATAATCACACAGATAGCTATTATCTATCTATATGCTTCGATTCCAGTGTTTATCTTGCTCCCAAGTTTAATAATACGAGTTCCTGTTGCTTTAGTCAGTTATATCTATTTAACTTGTCAAAGGAAAATAACATGAGTATTGCAGAAGAAGGTACTGCAACTTCAAGAACATAAATTACAGACGCATGGTTTCGTGATATTACTGAAGCGACTTGTTGCAGGAGCTCGATAAAATGTTATTTGATGTTTTGATTAAACGTCTGGCCCAAGCAAAACGCTGCTCAAAAGATGCGGCTCATTTGTAATGTGTAACGTATTTCTAATAAAAGAACAGATTGTGATAAAGTTTCCCGTCGTGGTAATTTCGTTGTCTCGTGTTCGAAAAGGGTTGTTGGCCGTCCAATTTTAGGTGTAGTACAGCGTAACGAAATTGACCAATAAAATAAAATTTAACTCAAGTAATTTTGTTAAGAAGAGCATCGTTCTGGCAGTAATACAGAAGTGAGATTAATTAAAAAAGCGTTGTGCCCTTTATAAGCAAGCATCGGAGTAAAAAATATTCGACTCTTTAGCCGAACCCCTGCGTATCTCGAAATTTCACTCTTCCCCTTTACAACTCGCAATGTGGCAATAAAAATCTGCCTAATCAAAATTTGCGCCAGAACAAAGGGTAAAGTTGGAATGGCCGAACGAGTGAGCCGTTAAAATTCTCTAATGCAGATATATGAGTCGGCAAAGTGTTTTGTGACACCGTGCGTCATTTCAGGTGGCATTAGGCAAACGTAAGTCTCCAGAGTCGGATACAAACATAGCAATGTTAAACTAATGGGGATGTGTTGTCTCGCCGTGGCGCTCCATAAAACCAGATGTTACTCATGTGGGCGCTACGGATCTCATTTCCATGCTTAAATTCCCCCTTGTAGCTGCCACTGATGCTGAATTATAGATGCACTCGTATATTTATTGCTGTCCTTTTTCAAGGTGGGATTCGCCATTGTGATCTGCGTCCGACTGCGATCCTAGTTCTGCTCCCACAGGTATTACAACCTGGAATGTTTATTGTGGCCCCCACTTATTTTATTCCGGGGAACTGTTAAAATATTTCCACAAACTTTCGCACAACTCGCGCGCTCTCTGCTAAAAACGGGAATTATTTATATACTCTGGGCCACTTCTTCCTGGCATTAGTCACAAATGCGAGCTCGCCGCTTTTCCGTCAATTATTAAAATCTGCACCAAACGTCCATCTCCAAGGTTGTGACATCTTAAATATTTCAAGAAATTTCAAGTTTCCTGAAAAGACAAATTCCAAACGGCGAGAACATTCATCTCGTAAAACGTTGAAGAATGTTTCGAGAAAATAGTAGAGCGCTCCAAGTTTCTGCAATTTAGCAAACTAAGATGATTTTATTTCAAGATCTTCGGGCCACCTGTAACACTTTCGGTTTCGCTCTCAAATTTTGCTAATTTAAGATGCACATTCCAGATGAAGCAGCACCGCTAAACAATGTAGAAAAATACAGTCTGTTAGATTTATAGGGTTGTAAAAACGTTAAGAGCGTCGCGGCGCTTCAGTTTGCTCTACTTGTGTTTCAGATACGCATCCGTCTTAAAGGAAGACAATTTCGAGCACTACAAATATTCAAATGTCTGTAGGATTCTGGAGTCGGCCATGATTTATACGGGTAGAGCGAAGACACCACTTTCTTCGGGAGTCTCTGAGGAGGCCCAAAGTCCCAAAGATATAAAACTTCACAACCCGTAACGCAATTTTTACCAGTTTACTGCCATCGTCGAAACAATGAAAAGGGGATAACTAAGTCACTCTACCCTTCAGATTAGAAATTAAGATTTCATTAATTAATTAAGAGCGAGATTATGACGACGGTCACTTGAAGCCCACACATTAAACTTACCGTGCTAGAAGTTAATTGCGGTTATCTGGACTTTATTTTTCAAGTTTGCATATCAAATGAAGGCGAAATCTACATATTATTCTGGACACGTACTTTCAATTACCACTGTGGGCACTGGTTGAAACGACTCGTGCTCCGGTCCCAAAATATCATAATTAAAAGTCCAGGCACATTATAGAAACGCCCTGATTTCAAGACTTAATTATTATTGACTTACCTTCATCGATTTTTTCGTTTTCCGGTTCCTGGGAAGCAGAAGCGAGAAGGACCACCAAAGAAACCACGAAAATTTCCAAGTACGATGAAGTCATCTTCATTCACTCACAGCACTCACACTCTTAGTCTGCAAGAAAAACAGAAATATTAGTGTCAAAAATGAGTTGTTGCTCTAATCTCATAACAGGATTTTCCAATTGGAGCCGCTCCCGAATTATTAGATTAATTAGATAAGTAGATGATGGAAATCTCATTTATCTATCGTTTGGACCTCGGCCAACACCGGTCAGCAGCTTGAACTTTGAAAACCTTTGAACCTTAATTCGTTCCGAAAGTAGCGGTTCGTCTGTATATAATTAAATTTATTTTGCGAACACAAGTTGTGACCCGACTGCATGATGGTTCTTTCACAAACAATAACTTGGTGAAAATTGTAAACGATAAGTTGAGTACAACGAAACGTAATACCGTTGTTGGAGAAGCACGAATTAAAATACAGTTCTTTGAAGGAAGTCTGAAAGGTTGTCGGGGAGTTGGAATCACAGAAGACACTTTGTAAAGAAAACAAAAACAAAACCACACTTTAGACGGGCTGTATTAACTATCTCAACAAAGCTAAAACTAAAAACTACCCTTCCAGGCAGGTAAGAGCAGCAGTCAAAATCAACAAAAGGAATTTCTCAAGCGGGAGGAGGGAAGGTGGGCTCATTTTTCAAACCGTTAAACTTTGATGTTCCAAATTGCCGCTTCGGTGGATACAGCTTTGTAAACATTCGGCTATTCTTATTTTTTTTCAAAGTAATTACATTATTTGTTCGAGCTGCCGCAGCGCTAAAAAACAAAAAACTTGTTTATACTGCTGTTGAAGATAAAGTTTATTGTTAAGAGAGAGGATTTTAATTTATTACTACGCCACAGGTCCAACGACGCCAATCAAATAACTCTCAACCAGTTCTAATTAATTACTTTGATAATGATTATAGATACATTAGGTAATCTTAATTAAATGATTATCCGTTGATTATCTAAAATTAGTTTAGGTATGTCTAAAAAAACAACTCAATCGAGTCGAGTGAAATTATAACACACAGCAATAATTTATTCAGCCCACATTTTATTTTTTTTTTCGGGAAATTTATGACAAACATCATGGAAAGATTTTCGCTAGTTTTTGTTGTCGCACCTGAGCCAAACCAACCTTGGCCTCTCTTTCTTCAGTTACACGTTGTAATACCGCATCATATCACGGAATTGGTATGGTCGGAGATGCGTGACGCCATCTATAATGACTTAATATACAGCGGACTGTGGTAACCTTCAATTTAAACCTGTAATTATGTCCGAAGTGGAATGACAGGATAGTGAGATGGTCGTGGTGCGGCTCTTATTCAAACGAGTTTCTCAAATAGCCATAATTTACAGGTAGATCGAGGATAGGATGGGATTTTTTACATTACAATAAGCCAACTGTTTATTTCCTTGGATCATGTCCAAAACCGTCAAGACAATAATCACCGCCTGTGATTGTTGACTTTTTTGCCGTCATCTCGTCATCTCGGAAAAAAATCCCCCTGTCAGATTAGCCGAAAATAAAACGTGAGACAATAACATCTTCCCATGAGGTCCCACGCAATCACGACCACTATCACCTCGATTTATTTTGTCAGCTTATTGCATAGAGGATCTTTCACGTTCTTGATACTTAAAAATGTCATCCATTAGTTTTGTTGAGGATCCCGCAGACAGCTAGCAGCATCCCCTAGACCGAAATCAACGGACCAGAAAGTGGCCAAAGTGAGATTTAAGAATCTTATTGAGCCATTAGATAACCTCTTTAAAGAACGTCCACATGCAGCGCTTCACAAGGACGATAATCGCAGGATAATCGCTCGGAAGGGGCCGGATTAGCGAGATTTGCCATTCGATACTGTCATTTATATTCGTTTAGAGGAGAGGAGGGTCGCTTTGTTTATGTGGGGGTTCTTGTGTACGGTAGATGCTACTGGATGGCTTATTTACGACCGTGAAAAATTGCCATGTGTCACTGCATGATCGAACGTCATTAGGGACATTTGTTCTTTTGCGAAGATAATGAGGAGCAGTTTTCGTAAACAAACGTCCGACAAGAGGCCTTAATTTTTATCATTTATCTCAGATTCGAGAAATAAACAGCTGTCCAACTTCAGAAACAAAATTTGTACGATATTATCTCGCCGGTGTAAGTTGATAGTTTCATTTGAATGCTAATAGTTGATCCCATATTCATGTCCATAAAGCAGGAACAAATCAGCATGAAGAGCTTTATATTATTCTAAATCAGTGTGACTCCAGTCAAGCTTAATGAGAAGCGTAACCAATTAAATTGCTATCTGAAATAAATTAAATGGATAGATTGGAGGAATTCCAGAAATGCATTTGATTACTTGTTCCAGCCTGTGATGCATTTGCATCAGCCACTCCATACTTCCTAATAGAATACCCTTGATCTGTTAGCAAACTGACGCTGATTGATGTTGCACATTGCTCCGACAGAATTATAGCTCGTTTTAATAAGATTCTTCCCATTGTTCTTCTCAAATTTAAAACACGCACCCTTCAAGGTTACCAACAGTCTAGACAGTGACCGATTCCCTTCTTCCATATTCAGCAATTAGAAACAAAACGTCCGATTCTGCATTACTCGAATTTCTTCGCATAAAACCCACACTGTCGTTTGTATGTTAACTCACTTCATTGTAATACAATGGTGGACTCGAATCAAGCAAACGTTGCTACGTTACACCTTCAAAGACGATACATCTCAATGCGATTAGTGCAATTGTCCGGATTTTCGCAGGTAACGAATGAAGAAGTTCGTGACAACGAACAGGCGGCAACTTTCGAGTTTCAAGTAACGTAAAGTTTACTCTAATGCACGTCTGTGTGTGATGGCGCATCGTAACTAGCAAGAACTAGTCGCAGTGTTCTGCGACTGACGCGGGACTAGTTCCTCATATCCCATGTGAGTCTTCGACTTCTGCTTTTGGCAACCACTTTCAAATTATAAGTTTAAATTGATATTTGCTAGAAGATAACAGGGGCGACGAGGGAATGATGCGTTGCCGAAATCTATCAAACTTGAAACAGAAAAAAACTATTTTTTAGGGTCCTTTTAAAGATTGTGGAAACTTATGGAGCCCGAGAAATGAGATGTTTTCCTTTTTGGGCTCGGTACATTACATTAAATACATTCCTGTGTAAGCTGAGTATCTCATAAATCCTTACTATGCGGTTTACATACATTTTGCTGATCACTGGAAGGTGCATAATTCCCTCATAACTCTGTTTAGTTGCGCTTATCAATATTGAATTTGTTGCATAATTCTGTGGGTATGTTCAACTCAAAGTACAAACAGGTTGCAGACTGCGTTTGCAATTATCAATCAAAAGTATGCATATTTACACAGTGAAACTTCAATCAACCCTAATGGAAATGTTTGGAAATGTGCATTATTACTGTCACCTAAGTGCTTTGTTATGTAATGGGTACTGGTGTGATATGAAGAAATGGGGATAATGGTAATCTGCTGTAACGGTCGTCAAAATCAATCTCAATTGCCCAGAGCACTTCGCCAGACGGAAACTTTGCGAATTTCTGTTTTATCTAATTTATAAGTTCTAATTGAGACTTGCATTGCACCGAAAGAAACTATAAACTTTTTGTTTTTCTTATCAACGTCCTCAGAAATTCACGTGTTGTCCCCCCGTGTTATCCTGGCTTAGTCCTGAAATCCGCCGCCTGTTACCACGTGGTCAGCCTGCGGCGAACAAACTCGAGGGAAGCTAAACTCAATAATGATAAGGGTCAGCAATTGAAATGACCCTCACATACTGAGATACAAGCAGTTATCCCTATTTGGGAAATGCTCCCTCTACTTTATGTACTCTCAATAGCGCTTTTCTTCCACGGAAACTGCAAAAGGAAAATAAAAATATCGCTGACTTTGATTCTTTTTTCGCATAAGAAGCAACAGTTATTGGGCAACATTTGCTGCGTTGTTGTTTTGAAATGAAGAGGGGACAAGGATGATATGCTAAAATGCAGCTAGAGGCGCTGAATAAATGTTTTACAATGCAAAGACGGACAATTAAAGGGGAGAAAAATCAATTTCTTTTTGCAACACTGTTGGTATATACGGGTTGTGTCGGCGAGCTTTTAATAATATTCACAAAGCGGATAACTGCACATATTTAACCGAGACAGTGTAATCCGGTCTTGCGATTAAACCCGCATACAAATTTCTCCGTCTGTGGCACCAACTTGAAATTTGTATTTCGTTATTGACATTTATTTAGCCGACATTTTCGTTTCTATTGTAGTCATCGCTGGGGACAGCAAGTTGTGGTATTACACAATAATGGGATTTCAAAAACAACCGTGATAATCCCAAAAATTGCATTTCCAATAAAAACCAATTACAACAACTGAATCGGCGTTAGCATCTCTGAAACGCAAAAACTGAAAAGTAAATAGATGAAAGTGAAATATATGAATTTGCAAACGTAAATTACATTTCCTGTTCAATTAAGCTGAAAATCTCGTTAGATTGAAGCAATGAAATACGTCGCTGTCCTATTTTTTTCTATTATCTGACAAGGTTGAGAATTCAACACGTAATGAGAAAAGTTACAAAAGAAAAATAGCAAAAGTTGCGAGAAGGTAAAAGAAATCGTTTCTTCTTAGTAAATTTATTTCCTTGATTAACTTTTTAGGCAGCATTACTGAAGGCATTTATTTAACCCGCACGAAAGTATTTTAAAACTTCTAACGGTAATTAAAAGACGAGTTATCTTTTCACTTCCTGTACCACATAAATTTTCCCAAAAATTTTCGTTTTTTCCAAACGCAACAATTAATACGATGAAATCTCCCCCCTTCGTTTCTGTTACTTTCAATCCAAGTAGAACCTTCGTTCGGACAATTTCCCCTGCTTTCTTCACTCCGAGAGAGCCATATATTTTCTGATTAATTTGGACCGTCATGTGATGTAATAACTTAAGTTGCATTGACTGAAGCCGTCTTTTTCTCACATACATCTTCTAATGTCTATCTGCCGTTTCCTTCCCGCGCTTATATCTAGTTTGTTCATATCTTGCCTGTCCGGGGGCGGCGGGACACGCGGAAATTGCGAATGGTTATATATGGCAACAGAAACTGCAAGAAGATTCATCCTCTGTGTAATAATTTAACTGCGCCCGGAACTTTGTCATTTTGTATTTTAGTTTATGGTTCCTGATAAAAAAATGCGCGTATTGCCGTAGTGACTTTTCTACTCAACTTCGGTTGCTTCATCCAATTAGGCTATCGGATATAAAACAGGGGAAAACTGGCAGCTTTTCAGATATTCGAAAACTATATCAATCACAGCATGTCTTCCCTCGTCCATCGGTTTAGTATCAAGGAAGCTTCACCCCACACAGGAAGCGTTGTGAAATCCCCCTCCTCCGTGAAGACAAATCTATGTAATAACTGTTTTCCAGGAACCGAACTGTGGTGGCTCCAAAATGGCCAAATGTCAAAGTAAATGACATATCATGCCATTTTTAACTGCGTACAATATGTCTTGCAAATAGCCGTTTTTTGTTGCGGGATGATAAAGGAACAAAGCAGTGGTTTTCTTTTTATTGTCAAAAGCATTCGCCGGCTTCGATGATCAATACAGGACTCATGCCCGCTATAGATTTAATTATTTAAATGCGCAAAAGGTTTATTGAAAATTTCGATCTGCTTTGATGATTTAATTCGATAACTTCATGTTAGTGGAACGGTAATGAGAAAATTAATAGAGGACATATCGTGTTAATCAAGGTAATATGTAGTCAAATGGGAACACCCTAATTCCCATTGAAATTACCAGGCGGCATCCTGCAGGATTATTTTAGTTCCTATCCGATCATTTTTCTTTCTCAAGGAGGTCGCATTTTGATTGACTTCCCCTCAAATCGAGCCCTTAATAACCCTCTCTATGTCTTGTAAGCGTCAAAGATACCTGCTGCAGCGAAGCCATATTGTCCTGATGTATCCTTTAGTGAATTCTCTCGAAAATAGACACATGCCAGCTGCGACATCTGCCCTTGGCAACCTATCTCAGAAAATCTCGATATCTGAATGCAACATTTACCAATAAACGACAGCAAATGGGTCAATTTGTTCCACGATCCTGCGTCGATTTAAAACAACAACATAAAATAAACCGAGCACGACTGAAGGGAACGGCAGTGCAGGATAATGCATTATCCTTCTAGTTCTTCATCCTTTAGATATGTATCGAATTCTGAAGGCTGCAGCAATAGCAGATCGTATCAGGAATCAAATGTCAGTTGGCATTAAATTGGCCAAGTGAATCGCACCGACACACGTTCGTCATTCATCAAAGTAAAAGGAGGTTTATAATGGGCGATTGTAAGGAGTCAAGTAAATGGGTTCCATAATGTGAAATGCCGATTGAAATGCAGGTCTATTGGGCGGAAAATTGAAAATGCGGACTGATATGACGTATCGCCATTTTTGACGCCTTCATATTATTTCATCAGATGAAAAAATAAACGGCAGTTTTTCAAATTCTAAGGATTAGCACCGATAAGAAGATTAGTCACGTTATTAACGTAGCGCAATTACAAGGATTATTGGTTAGAGGTCTTCGTTGGGAAGCTATAAATAATCTTGCAGGAAGCGACACAATAAAATTACAGCATTATTGTTAAATATTAAACGACTTTGCTCGGTTCGACCCGCTTTACTTTTCAACATCAATAATTCATGGTAACCACATGACAACATAAAAAAAAAAACATTTCTAATGTATTTTGAAATTGTTATTAACATAATACAACATCCTCTTGTTCCTAACGGCAAGTTCTCAAAATACAAAGTTATTTGAGGCTCGCAACCCTTGCATAATCTCGTACCGTGTTCATAGATCCTATTAACACTTTAATACTTAAGATAAACACATGAGTGTAAGTTTACTCCCCACAATCCAGATTCAACTCCCTTATTAATTAAATTTCGTTGGAGACAAAACGACTAAATTATTACAAGGCGACGTTATTTACCTTAAAACCAAGCTTGCTCTTGCAGATTAACACGCGAAAAAACAATGCCAGGAAAAATGGTACTAAATCCTGCCAACCAAACTGGCGCATCCACCATATTTGACCGGTTTGAATTGATTGCTCAATTGCTGATTTCCATTTAAAGAAACCTGTGGTAGTAATTTTTGCGCCCTCCTGATTTCTTTTACCAACTTTTAACAATTGATTCAAAAGGCCTAAACAGCAGTCAGGCTAATTAATACCATCTTTGCCATTTGAATGAATGGCAGTAAATATAATTCTGCATTGTAAAATAAGCTACTTTGTTCTGTTTGATCGCAACTAAAAGCAGCTTATTGATTTATTATTATTTTCTTTTGAGACTATTGTCCGCTCCGAGGCATTCTTGATTAATTCCTCCTCGAGTTTCACAAATAAAAAGTAGCATTTCTACGCCCCGGTGTTCTCAATCTCGAAACGAATCGGCGAGACTAAATGGTTTCCGTCCTATTGATTACGTAGCTATGTTCGTTGGCTATATCCCTTCGATATGGCGTTTTTGAAAAGTTTCGACCTATTAAGTTATTACCTACGATATATTTATTTCATGACGTTAACGTTATCGTCCACTTTCGTGCTCTTTTAGGCAATCTTCCGGTTTAAAACGCGATCAAATGGACACATGACTTGTCTCTTAAAGCTGGATTGCGCTCATTTGTTACAGTTTTGTGCGCTGAAGGCGATTTTTCAGGACGAAGAGTTGAAAATACACTAAGAATGTTTTTTGCGAATAAATTGTTCGAATGGTCTTATTTTTAGCACTTTGCTCGGTGCGATAAGACAGAGAATGGAGTAAATCTTATCTTTTCCTGGACGCCGCATTTTTTAACTGGTCTTTTGCAATTTCCAGAGCATGCAAGCGCTCGGGTCAGTTGGAGCATTTCCTCTGCAGTAAACAGTAAAGGTGAGTGACGGTTGTAAGAATGATAAAGCCTAGAAAACACGTCGGTTCCATTAGCCAGGTCAACAGTGCACATCTGTCCATTTTCCCAGTACCGGGAAATACTCTGCCACAGTTTGTATTGGTGCCCTTCCGGCGCATCTCTATTAGAAACTTTGTCACGCCTCCATTAATCTACATTTTATGCCAAGTCATCCCACCGTTGGAGACGACACGTGGAGACTATATTTATTATTTTGTCGGAGGTGTCGACATTATTATTCAATTAATCTCCGAGATTTGTGGACGTTTCGCGGTCGGTTTGATGCATTCGCAAGCTTGTTAGTGGCAGACTTTGTTTCGGGTGCATTTTTATGGACGGTGACTAATGGAACTGCACTCATTATATGGCTGCACATAAAACATCCCTTATTGGATCGTAACCCTAAAGAAGTAATTAGTCGATACTGGCATAAGTTGGGTTATGACTAAATTACTACAAAATGTTGTCAATAACGTCGGCTTTATTGGCTGTAGAACGTGGATTACGATGGGCCACGAGATGAGGTTGTTGATTATGCATGGGCAGATAAAATGTTGCAAATGGGCCACAAAAATGCCTGACGCAACCCATGTGCAACACTGCGACTTGTACGTTGCAAATTCTCTAATAAATAACAACATTAGCGCGGTCTCCGCAAAGTACGAAATTCCCGAGAGCACTGGGTTGTTGTCATATCGCATTATCCCACTTTATGCGTCAGTACACAACTCCTTACTTATGCCGTTCCTCTCATTAAGGATAAAATCGGTACAGTAAAGCTCTCTACAAGTTAATGTGTTGCGGGGAGGCGGCGATGGGCGGTGGCGGTGTCGCGCCAAACAATCTTATTATGTAGTTCAAAGTTTACGTCGTTTAATTACAGGCGACGAACGCACCAGTTTGGTGCAGTGCTGATGGGCTCTGTAGCTTCGTGGCTAATTTCGCGCTTCTACTCAATGTCGATTCCAAACTAGAACGAATTTCCAAGCAACAACTACTGTAGTTAATAATTCAAGTGAGACCTTAAAATTACGGTACAACTCCGTGACCGATTAATATTTATTAGAGGGAACAATAAAAGTTCAAATTGGAATTTTTGCTGTTTTATTAGCGAAACAGCGCTAGTAAAAGCCGCACGAACAAAGCTTATTGCATTAGAACAAAGTCTACTGAATTGAATAGATGCTTAAGCTCTGCTCTAGAAAAACTTCTTAAATCTTTGACAACAATGTTAACCGGTGTTGTATTTTTCGAAACTTTTCATTACGTGTAAGAGGCTTAAATTGAATCACACGGCACAAACTGGAAATTTGGGTATGGAATATTATATGCACCCGGAAGAAATGCTGGAAAATTCCTCGCCGTCTTATATTTCCATCCGTATATTCCCCGGCTTCGCGACATTGTAATCGGGGTGTTGCGCCGTAAACTATGTTAACAACATTCAAGAGAGAATAGTTTAAACTTGCATGGCTGCTGGCCGAAGGTACACACAGCACAGGATTTGCAGGAATTTAGCGGGCGACTTGAGATCTGAACTAATTTTCCCGAGGGTAAAGTGCTATTCCCTGTTCTGAACGTCTCGATAATTAATAGTATAACATGAATCCCTCTCCATTATCAGGCTAAACGTCTTAAACGGGGTGCGTATTTATTACGGAAAGTTTACAAAGTAATCGGTTTTTAAGATTATGTCTGGAAATTGAATTTAACTTCTTTTGATAACGTTCCGACTTGCTTCGGCAAACATGTCGATTGCTTGCTATTTTAAATGGAAACATGGTTATCTAGTCGCGAACTCCATCGATAAAGAGCGGACGCCCGAGTCGCTAAAAAATCCCTGATTTCGATTCGATGCACTCCCTGACGAGTGTGTGTCGTACTTTGGGGAGAGCTGAGATTCGTTAGTACGGCAGGAAATTCAGAAAACAAACTGGATAAAGATTGCAGGGAGATAAATTCGACTAACGGTTGACACATTCGTCGGCTTCATATTTTATCGGATTCACACGTTTTCACGGATCGTTGGACCGCAGGATTATTGCAGGAAATCCGAGAGGATTGCTAATTACACTTACAAAAAAGAGAAAAACTCTGTTCGGCTATTTCGACGAAATGTTCTGTTCTGCGACGACGGGCACGCATAAAACCCCCATAAAACCGCCAGTCATATTTGATTATCCACATATTTCGGTTAGAGTCTTCTAATTATACATCTGCTTTGTTTACAGCACGAACCGGCCGTAAAGCCGAACCGTTTTTGAATTTCCATCGGTTAATCGATGTCGAAGCTCCCATAAAATTCTTGTAAAAAGTAAACATAACCGACACACGCATAAAGCAGGTTTCCCCTTAAAACATCATTTATTGATTGTGCTTTGTATTCAAGGCGAATTTTCACGCTTCTCTTAAATGACAAACCCCGTTTATGTGCAGATCTTGATGGAAATAGAACACGACTCGAAGCTTCCCATAAAATGGTTCATTTTCGGATAGCATCTCTTTGTTCGTCGTTCTACATAACACGCTTTCATTTAACTCTACATCAATAGCAATTTCAACACCTTTTCATACACTGCATCCATTCTTTTCCTACACTGTTTAAACACTTCGTGCAATCTTTACGCCAGGTCTCGACTTGCATCTTACACGGGCTCAGCGAAACCACTCGCGCTTATTCTTCACAAAAGCGCTCTTTCATTTCGGCTTAAAATACATAAAAGCTGCTGCGGCTCAAGCCAGAAGTGGGGCATTAAATTTCAACGTGGTCAAAACGAACTCTAATCATTTCGTTAATTTTGCGAGAAAAATGGTGGATGCGCCAAATTCAAGAGTGACGCATCGGATTGTGTTTCCTTCATTAGAGTCAAATGTTAGTTATCTCGGTTGGCCACCGCGTAAATTTAATCTGGCAACTATCTGGATATTGCAGTGTCTGTAACTTCTTGACAGCGTAAAATGTAAGTTTAGACAAAACAAGATTGGAGTTATCCAGATGTTGGTCATGGAGCGTCCCCAAACAAACTAATTATGAACTAAACACTCGGTAAAATTTGTCGTGTAAATCGCAATTTCTCCTCGTTTCTTAATTGCAAAGTCTGCGATTTGAATCAGGCAATTAAAACGAAATTTCTTTATGCCCTTATCTCGGCTCCAGACGGAGAAGTAGTCACTCATTTCAACGCTCAGCCAGCGTCCCGACATTAAAATTGAAATTACCCCGGCCCGAGTTTAAAGTCACATTCACTCTGTAATGAGTTACTGATACAATCTTATTAAAGCACGACTTGAGTATCTTTCATTCTTATCCACAGTTAACACCCTCGTAAACGGTGCTAATCTCTCTGGAATAATACACGCTTACACTACACATACCATGTCTGGATGTTGCAAGTTTGTTGGTGGATGTTTTGTATCGATGTGCACGCTTCTCTGCACTTTTCGTGTTTTGCTCCCTTTGGGAAACTTGTGTATTACAAACTTCTTCGCGGAAGAATGTTTTCTTAGCCACTCTTTCACGAAACAATTTTAACTTTGTTGCCAAACTCGACCTGCGATCAAATCTCGGCAATAACGGCTTGCCAATTTAACAGGGCCTAAGCGGAAGCTCGGGAACAACTAAGGCGAGACTTTTTCACTTAACACGGGTCATGCACAATTTTATTGTTTACTGCCAGCTTTTAAATTACACACAACTAACTTACAACCGACTACAATGAGAACGTGCAATTTTGTTTCAAATTTACTCTTCTGGAAAACAAAGTTTTGTGCCAACTCTCACCTCGCCATGATCAAAATATTTTGCAAAAAAGCATTACGAGCACGCTTGTAAAACTCTGAAAAATCTTTAATGGCTACGTTTTTGCTCCACTACAAACGAAAGGCTTAAAGAGCTTTTAGGATTAAACAAATTCTGAAATATTACTTAAAGCAAAAATGGTGGATGCGCTGAAGCTGTAGCTGCACTTGTGTGTGCCCTACAGTTTCAATTTTTTCCAGTGGTCATCTCCTTTGTTCGTACCCCTTCGTGGCGTCGCTGCAGCAACTCCGGCAAATCTCCAATCTCCCCTCCGCTCCACAGTTATTATCTTAATTCCCCAATTTCACCTTCGTATCTGTATTTCTTGGAAATAGGAAGACATTAGAGTCTACGGGGGGCGTAATTCTCTATAAGGCAGCAAGAGAATGCACGAATGCGTGAGCTGTTAAGTAACAATAACCTGGCATAATTCACACTAGGACAATGCTTGGGTACTCTACACCTCACTGGCTTTAAACCGTATTAAACTCAACCCACATTTATTCATATTCGGCTGATGGAACCACGATACGTCGTAATTGATAGAGTGTTAAGGTTTTTTACGACTGTGTAAATTTTTATGAATTTATGTTTGCGTCGAAAACATCGAAAACTCGCGTGATTTTTTTACGTGCGCCTCTTTGCAACATTTCGGTTATATTGTGGACATGAAACGCTGAAATATATTCAGTCATAAAAATTATTTTACACGACATTAAACTCAGGGCCAAACAAAATTTAAATGGCTTTTTTGGGGAAACTTTGTAAAAATGTAACCAGGACTTCGGGCGGCTTGGTTCCGCAAAGGATGCGAATTATTGAACAATCTGTTCTTGATAGGCGTTTTCCGGTTTAGAACAAGCTGGACATGATTTGATTAGGGTGCTTATCGAACCCATCACTACAAATTAGTTTTGTTCTTTGATTCGCCCTGTTGCAGCAGGGCAAAGCCTGACTTAATTGTAAAGCAATTTCTGTCGCCCCGGCTTTGGGGGAAATCCCAACTACAAAAATAAACCCGTTTATTTAAACTTGTGACGTTCCGATTTCATTTATGATTATCATAAATTAAATTTATTCCGGGAAAGCCGATTCAGCTCTCGCTGTCCGAGTGAAAATTTCATGAGCATGTTCTATTTATTTCCAGTGACAGTGAGGTCTTCAATTAAACCATCGGTTTTGAGTGCTCTGACGTCAGCTAAATAATTTGAGGCACAATAATTAATAAACCAACCGCTCTAAACAGAGCAAATTATAAATTTTAATCTGAAATTTGATGTCGCAATTAAAAAGTTGGTACTTTAAAAATGTCCCAACTGTGACTAATTAAAAATTTAAAAATAGCTTAGAACAAAATTGCGTTCCTCCTTATAAATATCCAGGGGATTCAGCCTAATTCTCCCCTATTTGGTGAGAATTTTCCGGGCATATATTTATAGCCGCCATTCGAGGGAACCGAAAATAATTAACATTCCTGGAAGCAGTAGCCAATCATATCAACTTCGCACTTTCTACCCTTTTATTTTTGTCGGTAATGGTTTTTCCACATGCATGTAATTCCTAAAGTTGGAATCCACAAACTAATGCAAACTTTGCTTAAAAATAAACAACTTCCAAAACTGCTTTCTCCAGAGCTTTGCTATTAATGCGAGCAATTTTATACGCTAACATTTGGAATCTGTTTTAACAGGGTTTCATCACGCTTTGCGCCGTAATTTTGCTCGGTAGAAAGTTAATTTACTGTGGTAAATAAATTATTAGCTTTAATTGTTGAGTTATTTTGTTTCCATTATTACTAAATGCAGTTCAGTATTTGCGAATTCTAATTTTATGAAATACATGAAATATTCGATCGGATAGACCTACATAATCAACTAAACCCATTTTAATGTAGAATTCGTTGATTTGTAGTCAATATTGTATAAGAACTCTAAAATCAAATCAATTTGTACCACACTTTTTACTAAAGATCCAATTATACCTGCAATCCGAACAAATATAAAATTACAAAATTATATAGCCTTTATAATCGAAAAAAAATAAAAGTTGACAACAATTCAGTAGGCTATTTATCACGTTTAATAAAATATTGTTTGATATCTGTAATAAAATATTTATACATAAAATTTATTATAAACTGATTGTTTTCCAAATATATTTCCACTGAAATAAATAATGAAAAGTCAATACATTTTGCATTATTTAATCTTTCCAATGAAAAATTAATGTAACTTCTGCTTATGATTTAATTTTTCCGCCATACCGAATAAATTGTACCTATCTGTATGTAGTAATCCATTGTAGAATTACTTAAATTTTGCTTCCATCAAACTTATTTTGATCACATTTGATTGATACTGCAGAAAATAAAAAATGTCATACAGAGACATCTAGCGTCCACATTCTTCCTCTACATTGTCCCTCTATTCCACGAAAATGCAAACTATACTTCGACGCGCGTCCCCACTACTACTACCGGCGTCGCGACGCCCGAAATCTGCAATAACCCAGCTTTCGTCTCCCACATTTCGTGCTCTCGCCACTAGATGGAACCCGAATTCCTCTCACACAAGATCTCTCCTTGAAAGCTCAACTGCAACACTTTCACTACTCACTAAATTATTGATTGCATTAGTTCAAACTTTCAAACACTAAATTATAAATAAAAAATCTTTCCAAAAATAAATTATCGAAAGTGAAACCTGTCATCACGTCTGGTTTATGAGTGAAATAAAGAAATTGAGAGTAAAATCAATAACGTCATTTGTTTTGATGTTTCCGGTATGAAAATCTTGGTAATAATCAAATCAACGATATGCGCAAGATATTGCGCATCCAAGTTCGTTTTATTCGCAAAGTGTCTCATCCCCTGGAGCGGTGGCAACCACCTAACTACCCTCGGTTCATTGATCGCGACACCCGAGGCGCGGGGCCACACGAGACCGATACCACTCAAGAGTAAAGTCAATAGCTGGCATTATTAATGACAGTGTTTTAGAAATGCGAACGATACGCGAATGCGACTGTCACGTGCAGAGGGAAAGTCGCAGAAACGACAAACAATCCGCTGGGTGAAAGTTGAAACGCTTTAAGGAAAGGCCAAATTTTTTAATAATTTACGAAACTATACAGGGTCCGGCAACACTTGTGTCCACCCCTAAAATCGTCTTAAATTTTAAAGATAAAATTTTGAAAATTTGCATACGCTCATAGTTGACAAAGCTCTAGAAATTGACGCAAAAATTTGTTTTTTATCACGGTTTGATTGGCGTCGCGACGCCTAAGAAGTATAATTTTCAGCGATTTTTGAGTTTTTGCAGAAATATTCGCGAATTCAATTTTTTTTCAACATAACTGTGATACAAATATCTGAGTTTCTATTTTAAATCTAATGCAAATTGTGTTTAAAATTTGCGAAAAAAACGTTGTTTTATCAAGTTAGTTTTCAAAATTATGACAGCGCAGTGGCAAGCAACGTTTACACGAAAATTCCACAAGTCACTTCATTCTCTCTTATAAAGGTTAATTTTGATTATCACGGGCATGTTGCACTTTATGGATACCAGAAATCGTTAATTAACATCGACAAAGCGACAATTTCACCAAGTAAGACTTTTGTTACAATCTAAAGCGTGCCAAAGGATAGATGTCATTTGTGCCACAAGATGTTGACAGATGGGTGTAAACGTAGTTCCCAATTTTGACGTAATGAAATTGGAAACTAACTTGATAAAACAGCATTTTTTTCTCAAATTTTGAAGACAATTTGCATTAAATCTACAATGACAACTGAGATATTTTTAATACATTTATATGAAAAAAAATTAAATTAGAGGTTGATATCGCAAACCCTCACAATTAACTAAAAATTACATTTTTAAGGCGTCGCGACGCCAAAGCTATCGGTGATAAAAGACAAATTTTTGCGTCAGCTTCTAGAGCTTTGTCAACAAATTTTATCTTTAAAATTATTGACGATTTTGGGGGTGGACACAAGTGTTGCCGGACCCTGTATAATTTAAAACCAACACGCATAATGATAAAAAATGTAATTTTGTAAAACGAGCTTGTGTAAAAGAATACAAATAATCGCGTTTCCGCCTTTTTGTGGTACCTGAGTTGGGTGAAAGATGAAACCTCTATCTCATCTTGTGTTCACGTTTTTAAAACGTCAACTTTAATATTGTAGGTGCGAGCTATAAGTAGCGAAGCACATATAAGACTTGAATAATAACACTAAGCTGACAGTTGGTAACACTGTAAGTACTGAAAAGATGCTCGATGGCGTGGTATAATAACATTTCAGAGATAATAAATGATAGTTCTCAGAAAAAGTGTGATAAAATAAAACTCATTTTAGTCTGACTAAAAATGGTGGATGCGCCGGGAGAATTTTTAGTAGACGAAATAAAATGATCGACAAATGCTTGTACAGATTTGGATTTTCGCAAATTAACTCTTCTAACATTGTTTAACTTAAACTTTGCCTTTTTGCTGAAAAGTTTTGTCATACGACTACAGTACGCCGTTATAATAAAGTACCTTTCTGCATGAACAACTTGTTCGCCATGAATAAAATGTATTAGATAATATTACGTGCTCTGGAGCGTTGCTCCTTTAATTTTATCGTAGATAACTAAATAATGTACAAACTGTGCAACTTTATGTGTCTATGCGATTTCCTGGACTTTACACAACAACGCCAAATTGCGAAGCAAAACTTTACATTTTGCGATTTTCTCTTCTGGGAAAATCAAGTTCCTAACTTAACAACATTACGTGACGTTTTGGTGACATCCACCGTACAAAACTTTAAAATAAGACAGTGCAAATGCGTTTCACAATCCCATCTCTATAAATATTTGATCAACAAAGTGCAAACCCTTAATAAAAAATTTACTTTGTAAGCAGTTACCTCGGGTTGTCTCAGAACACCAGCAGATAATTTAAACTTTCAGAGAAATGTTTTTCAACAAAACTGAAATTTAATAAAAAATACTGCAATGTTGCCGACAGGGAATTTAAATACACTTTTGTGTGGATATCGATTTTATTCAGGTAAAAATATTTTTAATATAGGAACAAAATTCAAAGGACATCGAAGCAGGTACGCGAAATATTTTAATCACAGAGTGCTTTTTAAAACGTGAAGAATTTCCAGAAGATTGTCTGAATTTATTGAATGTTTTCAAACGGAACAAAGGTAGCAAAAAATCTAATAATGTATCTTTAAACGATGGATTTTAGTTGTTTAACTTACTGCACCACGAATTTAACCAAATTCCAAGACCTGACAGATCAAACGTGGGCGATGTGTGTTTAATCGGTATTAATTTACATTCGCAGTGGGGTATTTATTCCGCAAAATTGATTTCAAGCAGCAGGAGCTTACGACCTCTGCGGCTGTGATCATGAACTAGAAGAAACCGATAAAGTAAAAGCTCTCATAAGAAAATTTTAGTAGATGCACTTAAGGTAATGACAGCTTTTATTTGATGGCGTTTTTGACCGCTAATACAATTTTTGTGTCAGCCGGAAATACGAAAAAATTTTGTCCTGCCAAATATTCGTTGATAAAACGATAAAATCCCGTTATTACAAATGTGTCGTTTACTCAAATCGAAATTTTGCCGTCTGTCCGGGATACCGGAGCCTATTTCCGACACACCGTGACGCCTAATGGGAAATCTATAGCCGGTGTTCTACATGGCTCGGTGAGCTTTGTTGCTTTTATTGTATCCTAAATAGAGGTTCATCCTTACTTATCAACTGCAAGTGAGGACTTTTATTGACCCCTGACATGTTACGCGTTTGCTGAATTAAATCAACATTTTCTCCAGGCTACGAGCCCCTCAAAACATACAAGGCTAAAGCTAACAAAGCATTTTGTTAGTCCAGCTTAACATAATTGATTCAAGTTCGTGTGAAAACAAATTAGAAATTTTCTTGGCCCATTTCCCGCATCTATTGTTCGTTTAAGTCAACAGAATATCCGGTTCACGAAGTTTTTAATTGCACAATTTTACGATTTTGATCATTTTTATGGGCCATACCGTACATTTGAACAATAGGCTTGATTCGAGATGAATAATAAAAAACTTTGTTCTGAAATAATAAAATGGATGTTGTTTTATTTGAAATTTATTTTATGCCAGAGTTTGTGGCTTTGTTTGTTATTGTTATTATCGTGGCTTTATCGATGTAATTCTGACGTATAAAGCCGTTGTATAAATATTTTCCTTTATTACGTAATTCAACAACACAATTGCAGAGAAAACTGGAAACTATTAAAACCGAAGATTTATGGATCGACGAGAATGGAACAACAGTTTGTTCGGGTAGTCGCTGTAAACTAAATCGACAAATTTTGTAAGTAATTGCAACTTTATGTGAGCGTTTCATTTCAAGTTTATTGTTCGTTTTTCCAAAGCCGACACTTTACCAGCGGATTTTCAAAACTAAAAACCCCATTGCAGTTGACAATAAATTTCTAAACCGATCCGAAACTATCACGTAAAGTGTCAAGTGTCTGTTATTAGTGTCTTTTTTAAAGCCAGTCCTGGAGGCAGCAAATGTCCGCTTAGTGAACTTACAAAGCCTGACTATTTACTTGTCTCGGTGACTCTCGTTGTTAATTTAAAGGTAGATATAATGTCAGTAATTTGCAGATAAAGCGACATAGGTGAAACAAAGCCGTTCGTTAGTGTGAAAGTAAAATAGCGTGGGAAATCGGCATCGCAACGCAGGGCTTTTCTATTTGAACTACAGCGGAGCTCCAGAACAGGAAGAAATTACCCAGACGATGGCTCAATCCAATTTTGTGTTAGGGTTTCGTTTGCACTGTTTATAGAGCCCTGAGCTCTCTCATTTATTTTATAAAGTTGTAATTTACACATTACGTTGTTTACCGCATTTATATAAATTAAGACAATCAGTTTACGGTGTCTGTTTGTTCTTTGTTTTATTTAAAGAAAGAAAAAAAATCTCGTTATTGCAAAAGAATCGGAAACTGAGCACTAAATGATATCAAAAGCGGTGGGGATAAATTTTATTTCGTTCTAGCGAGGTAAATTATATTTGCCATCCTTCAGGAGGATCGAGGACGACCCGGAGCGACAAAATAAAAAGCTTTCATTCCAGATAAATTTGGTGGTAATAACAAAGTTCGCAACATTTCATTTTCTTTAAGATTATTTGAAAGTAACTAATTGCTTTTCCTGTGGAACATGAAACTGCAAAAAGATTTTTCAACGCTTTAGCTAAATCAAACAAAGACTTTTAATATTTAATTTTGAAACGACATGAATCAAGTGTTCACTAATTGGAATTTGAAGGCGAATTTCCAATTCGAGCGGAAAAATAAAAATTTTCATTATTTCCGATTTTTCGACGCGCCGAACGAATAAGCCCGAAGAATATAAAAGGACAGGACGTGCCCTTTTATTACAGGAAACAATATTAATTCGCAGATGTCAATAACAACAAGTTCGGAATACTGATGATCATCTGGCACCAGAGATAAAAGAGAATGGATATATTGCTTCGGTTTTGGGGAAAATTACGGAACGCTCGATCTTCTTCCGAACAAATATTGAAGCGTCTAGCGCGTCCATCCTCCGCTAAACTCATTTGCCTCGTTTATTGCGACATCCTTTTTTATCGGGTTGCGCCGCAAAAACTACCCAATAAAAATTATCCTTTCCAGTGCGACTTTGCTTGAAAAATGTATGCGTAAGTCGATGATTTTTACATGAGCGCGCGGGAATTTCTCGAGAGATTCCACTTGAAAGTTTTTACGATGAAACAGAATCCACTAATCCACTTGACATGGAATTTGCTAAAATGGATTATTCTGTAAACACATTGTTTGTTAGTTCGTCGGAAATATTTGAATCTCGTTAAAAAAACATTCGAATTCAAAAAAGAATATCGCATCCACGAAATCGTGTTCACTTATCAATGGTTGAAAGGGAAATCCGTGCATGTAGAACAGAGAAAGGAATAAAGGAAGTATTAATTGAATGTTGTCAGAGTTTCTGCCTAAACTCTTAGATAATAAACATCCCGAATCGAATTCCGCGTTTCAGAAGCGCGGAAATGTAAATCTTCGCATTTAGAAGTTGGCAGAGCGAGATTTAGGAAGATTTCTTAAACTGGCATTAAGTTCTGCTGAATGTGAGGACATATTTTCATGCATGACTATATTTCAGGATCTCTCATGTGTGAAAATCCCTGATAAGTTTCAATAAGCCCTCCTTTACATATTTCCGTTGGCCAACATGCACACGAAAAATTCGTATATACTGAGAGAAACCTCGAAAGCCTCTTTAAATGGAAATCGGCGAGGTAACGTCACCCGAATATATTATCGAGTGGCCAGAACCCTCCGGTTACTTATCGTTAAATCAGACTCTAAATTGACGTATCTGGTTTTAATCAAATCCACTCGAAGCAGTTATTGGAAGCAGTTCAAGCGGACGAATCCTCTGTTTTCATTCAATTGAGCTTTCAAAAATTTCTAATTTAACTTTTACAATTTGCGCCGATGCAGCGTGCATCTTTGATTCGTCCTCTTGAGTTTTTTTTTAAGCTCGCTCGTGGCAATTATACTGTCTCCGGATCAACTCCTCCGCCAAAATCCGGTTAACCATTCTACAAGACAGGAATAGAGTTGGCTTAAAATTTCAAAACGTAACTAGTAAACCGCTCAAAGCTCAGGATTAAAAGATACTCAGATTAAGGAGCTTATTATATTAAGAAGACGAAATGAACACAGTGCACAGTTTACTCGCAACTAATTAGAAAGTTTTAGTAGTCGTGACTCTGAACGAGTAGGTAACATGCTGCGATAATTATTGTAATTATGCATGCATTGAAATATTGCGTTAGCACCTGCTACGAAATATTATTTCAATTATAGAAAACCATTCTGAGTAGTTATGAAAGACGCGTGTGCATTTTGAAATTCGTTAAATTCTATTTACTCTTCTTTCTTATTCTCATCTCGCGAAAGCGAATTTTCCATAATTTAGACCAACTGTTGCGACCAAATTTAAGTTTTCGAACTTTGGGAAACTGAAAAAATTCATTTGAATATAAACACGCAGCAAGTTTGCCTGAAATTGCAGTCATTTTTAGCAAAGTTCTAAATCTCAGGTTTTAACAGTCGAGGGTAGAGCCGGCATTTTAATAATGGCAAGTTATGAAAGATGGAAACAATATTTAAAAAACTATTCCATATCTTTCAACGAATAGAAATGTGAGCATCGTCCCTCCCTGAATTACCCGAGAACTCTTCCCTCTCACAATACACTTAATAAAATTATGATTGGTATCCTCGAGGGAGTCCCTCGTCGACAACAAACAGGCAGCCAGTGGCTAGCGGATAGATATCTTTTAGTCAGAGATCGATATCTCGTAAGAAGTGACCGGGACTTAGCAAGCAGGCCGCAGGGCTAAGAGGAATTACTTGCGGAAACAGGGATCTGCAAGGATCAACTTGTAAGCTGGATGTGTTGTGTGAATACCGATCAGCATTTCCGGTGTACTTACGGAACATTCCCGGATAAACCGTCATTAAAGACAACTTTTTTTGTCTACGGAAGACAAGAACAAAGTCCGAACGGACGTGAAATTGGCGGCCATTGCAAGGTACACTTCCATATTCATGATTAATGAAAAAGTCATTATTTTCACATTAGTGAAGTTTATGTCTCGGTGGTTGCTAGCGTGCACCTGGTGCAATACTGGATTCAAATATTGCACTGTGATTACTAGGAAATATTGTAATTAGACGAAATTGAGTAAGATTAATAATAGGTCTCTGCGATAAAGATGAAAAATTACAACATATTATAATAGTTTGTTTTCCGACAACAAAGAAGAGCTTTATTACAAGTCCACAAATCATAAATCTAATGGTTGAGCATCATAAAATCTTAATCAATTTTGTGCAGCAATTGAGAATCCACCAACTGCTCCGGCAGCTGCGAACAAAAACTGCACAAAGAAGAAGGAGATTGACGTTTTATGATAGTTTTAGTGCTTCCGAAAAAATGTACGTGGATCTTGTCTAGTCATTCTCTCTTAATTGTTCCAAACAGGTCGTTTGTGGAAAACAGCTCGAAAAAGCCTTCGTAAGCAAAAGTCGAGAAAAAGTGTCCAGAAATGGTAATGCAATTATTCGGACAAAGTGCAGACCCCAAAGAAACCTGGATCTAAGCGAGGCAGGACACGTATGGATCAGGAAATGCGCGTCAGGACTCTAAGACTCGTTCCGTGATTAAATTTGTTGTGGCCAGTGCAGCGACTGCGTACACCTAACTGTGTTAACTACAAGATCCAACAAGCAGCTAACCTGAGTTGGACGTGGCCGTCAAACACAATCAAACTCCCGGAAATCAGCAAGAACAAACCGTCAGAATTATATTTAGCACTTTCTGATGAAAATATCGAGAGACGGCGATGTATGAACTCATTCTCGCCACGTAATGAAAAATTCAATTTCATACGTCAACAGCACGAGGAAGTGTGCGACGTCCTGTTCCTTTTGCCGTCAAAAGACACGACTCTGCTCTACATGAGAAAAATGATCGTCTTGTCGGACAAGTTCATTATTTCGGAAGGGCTGCGTTCGTATATCAGCCTTAATTATTTGGATTTGGGTTTATCAAGGGACGCCGGCTAAGTGGGGTCGTTAATGTTAGCGGCCAACAACTCGCCTGTCCCTCAAGATTTCGCTGACCGAAAGCGTGGGCAACTTTAATCTCACGGACTCTGAACTCATATAAACTCACTGACCACAAACCATTGTTTGCAACTAATAACACAATTCTGTTTCAGCAGACAGATTTTGCACAAACTACGCCTGAAATCCCCACATACTTCGATTATGTTAACGTAACTGTCACTGCGGATAATTAGTTGAGAAACTGCCGCCCAATTAGTGTTAACTCGGTGCGTAATTGAATCAAGAACTGATTTTGCAATCGCAACACTTGGACGGGCTTTTTGTAAGCAAAACACTCCCACGCTGCCTTTAAACATCTTGTATTTTCCGGCATCGTCGTTCTTGCGGACGCTTTTTGTCGCCGTCTAACTCTTGTTATCACGGACCTCATTGAATCGCCAATTTCTAAACTAGCGAAATGTAATTTCAAGGGTTTCCGCTGCTTTGTAACAGTTGTGCAGCCATGGCAAACCATTAAATTAATTGGACAAAAACTCGACCACACAGGAACAACAATTTCTGATCCCTTTTCAAATCTTAAGAGCTCAACTAATATTTCCTTTTTGAGTTGATTTCAAGTTTCTGTTGACACATGAATGCAACCAAAGAGACTTAGACTTGACCTAAAGCTCCAAACAGTGTCGAGTGTTTTCCAAAGCTTGAAATTACATATCAGTCAAACACAGAGAACTTTCCAACGAGTTTGAATATGTTATACCAAAGTTGCAATGCACACACATTGCGGTTGTGTAGTACCTGTGATATTACTTCCAATTGTCAAGTACGGTCAATACTTTATAGTCCGGCGCCTCCACCATATTATCAAATTAAAAGCTTGGAAATCACCGAGTAAACCCCAATGTGTATTATGTCCTCCCGAAAATTGGCAACATAGCCGTCATATCCTAACGGCATCATTTAAAATGCGCCTGTGAAATCACATGGAGCGACATTTCCGGAATCGTTTCCCGCAGCCATTTCCTCTAGGGCACCGAGACTACACAGTTAACAGTGGATCGTTATCTGCGACTAAAATGTACCAAGCACGCCCTTTCTGCCTATTCGGACAAAAGATTTGCGGTTCGATGACATTTATTACTCTTTCACTTCTAATTATCCCACTTTTAACGTTATAAACGCCTCTTAAGCAGTACAATTTAAACGCGAATTCCACTAGCGAATTTGAATGTATCGCACATGTTTCATCAATGGACAGATTCAATGGCTTATAAAAACTAAAGCTCGTAAAATATTGATGACACCGTCAAAATGCCATAAAATTGGATGTTTTTCTTTTGGAGATCGGTGAGTTACTCAAGTAATTGAAGCATCAAATTTGGTTTATCAATTCTTCTGGGTCAAAGGAGTCGATAACTAGGAGCAGGGATTGGCTCGTTAAGCACGCGATTGCTTCCGGTTCTCGCAAGAAGCACGAATAGGTGCGTGGATTTATGAAATAGAGACTTGCATTTTATAGAGTGATACTTAAGATGTTGAGCGTTAGCACCTTTGTTGAGAGATTGCAGCGGCGAGAGACGTGACGTTGTTTACTTCACTCGAATCGTGGTCGAGGACACTTACCTGGAAATAAAGAAAAATTGGTAAAGTAGTGCTAGGACGTGTAGCGCAGAAATGGGCAAATACAAGCTCGTTGGAAATATATCACGAGAAACTGCGAGACGCATCCACGAATTTAATGAATGGAATTTTTTTCTTGAGATCAAAGTTCTTTGTTCTATAGACTTTATAGTTAAAAACTAATCTAGAGTTTGAACACCTTAAACACCTTAAAGTTTTAATAGGCACCCTCAAAGTTATAATTACCCCGTCCCAGTAATTTTATCGAATTCCAATCGGCTTGTAACGTTCCTTTCATTACTAAACCGTCGTAAACAGCTTCTGCTGAGGCAGCTGTTTATAATAATACAATGTTGTGCACACAAGATACACAAAGTGGTGCAGATCACGACACATGTTTGCCAAAGTCACCCTCTCGTCAGATTGGTGTACTTGAAAGGTTCAATTAACTCCTGCAACATAAACAGTGATTACAACACCTGCCACGTCAACGCACCCTCTAATAAAATGTGCCGTTATCGTTCCCAAAAACGTCGATTTAACAAGTCATGTATGCGCTGATGTCTAACCAGTTTGCAATGATTGTAAGCGAGCTCTATTGTTTCTTGACAATGCCAGTATTTTGAATGCAAAGGTGTCAAAAGAGGCAGGGCCGGAACATGCGTCAAACCTTTGTAAAGCGTCTCGTATTTCTATGGCATTGTGTAAAACTTGAATGCTCAAGATGTTGTGTTTAGTTGACTTTGCTAGACTGAAAACTGATATCGCATACTTTCCTGCAGCGGCGGGGCTTTCACAGTCGGCAAAAACACCAGACACATGGTATAACGACTTGCTCGCGTCATTTCCGCCCACAATATAATTGAATCTATTCTCAAACTGATCGGTTTGTTGCCGTTTTCCAAATCCGAACAGATTATTGATATAAATGCATCCGTAACTGCGCTACATGGCCATATATAATCCGCCGGCAGGCGAATTTCGGTGCGCAATTGCAGACTGGGTGTCAAGGGACCCATAACATTTCCCTCGCTATATCGGTAATAATATGTTTCAGCGGTTATGCTTCACTATTATATGCCCCAATTGAATATTTCCACTACGTCCTAATTGGACCAACGATAATTCCACAACAGCAAAAAGAGCTCGTCTCGTTTCATGGTTTGACGGACTTTTATTTAAGCTGTCTGTTCATTAGCGCACTGAAATCCGACACAAGGACATGTGAGGTTTCCTTAACACCTGCGACATGATGTTTTTTCCACCACATAACACCTTTGTGAAATGAAAACCGTTTGACGAAATTAGTGTGAAGTAAGCGACGAGCCTGAAAATTACACCGAAATGAGTTCGGCGCCGCTGAAAATTTTGTCAGAATGAGACCGTCCATTAAAAGCACATTTAAAGTTTGCTAACCATGACAGAGCTTACTTGAGAGAAGAACTACGGAAAAACTAATCACACTCTTAGAGCTTTTGAATCAATACCCTGTCAAGGCTCCAAGCGAAAAATGCGATTTTAATAACGTGGGTTTTCACGATATTAAAGTAACGGTTTCGTTTATTTGTCTGCACGTGCAGAATAATGAAAATTTATCAAGTCCGAAGTACGGAAATTAACCAAAAGCTTCTTGACCAACACCTGTTAAATCTTCAGCTCCGCCTTCTGTGTTTGTTTCACTATAATACCGTTTTTGAATCGAGTAATGCATACGGCCGTCCATTGTTAACTCCCAACATAATAGAAGCGGATCGTGTTTTAACATAATGGAGCAGTAATTCACGATAATTTAGATTTAGATTTGACCAACGGCCGATAGGGAGAAGCACATACACAATGAACAGGTACCTGCATTTGTGTTGTCAGCAGGCACAATAGGTAAGTGTGTGCATATGCGAAATGGGATTTCATTGTTATGATTCAAAGCATCCAGCTTGATTGATAGGTGGTGGATATAGTGGTTGTGGTGTGTACCGACCGTGACCGCCACGTAGAAATACGAAAAAGCAAATAGTTCTGTTACTATTATATCATGACCGGATCAAACACAAACAAAACGCTAGTTTACAGATAAAAGTATTAAAAAACTTTTCTGTGTTACAAAATGACCCAAGTTTAACGATACTCTTAATTTTAATTCATAAAGCGTCGAATCGGAGCATCAGCTGCTACTTTTTTTAGAATCCTTAATTACTCGAATTTCCCTTTCTATCACAATTTCGCTATTACTCGTCTCCAACTTTAATAAACCCTTAATGAGAAACACGCGAGCCATTAGTCACAACACACATTCATTAATTTGAAACATGACTAGCCGTAAAAATCCGGCACAAAATGTGATTTGGAGGGAATATTCGTGTGCAGAGTCCGCGTTGTAATTTTTTAAAGTCGTGTACCATTTATCTGGCACGGCTTTTATTCGTGCAAATAGCGATAATTTATTATTAATTGTTATGTTAAACATAGAATGTACGTTATCTACGAAAGCGTAAAAACAGCTTGTATTTTTTTGAATGCAGGGGGTAGCACTACGGGGTGTGTTGATAACAGTGAGACCTGAACACGCAATAAACTTGTAGTGACGCATAAATAAAATCGAGAGATGCAAAATAATTTCAGACAGGTCCGCTTTTAAATTCGCATTTGCTTTGAAAGCCGTGTTTAATGTGTAAAATGAAGAAGGCACAGCATAAATCTAAAAGTCAAATGGTAGATGCACCGAAACTATGAATTTTAAAGTGACGCGTGTGTGGATATTACCTTTATATGTAAAGTGGAAAGCATTGTCGCATACATTTGCACCCTTAAACATAAAACTGAAAAGTGAAAAGGGATTCAGAGTTAGATTGTCGACTTACAACTTATTCTCATGAGTGATGATGCGGGTCACCTGAAAAAGGTTTTTCTTTTACGCTGTTTTTATTATGTAGTTAAAAATACTCTACAGCCTCCTGAAAATTCCAATATTGATCTAAAGCAAAATACCAACACAATTTTTATAGAGAGTTATCCCGTTTTACTACCTCTAAAACTCCAAGGAACCTCTCAAATCGAAATCGAATTGCCTTGCAAACACTCGGTACTTATCAATTAGCGTGAATCGCGGAAAATTGGCAATTAGAATAAAAATCGCGCATTGGGACAATCACACACATCCGTTGAACGGATAAAAAGCGTCGGTTTCAACAACGTACTTGCACAGGGGCTATAAAATCCGCGATAAAAGAAATTGCTTCAAAATGTATACAGCATTTAATGCGTTAGGGCGTCAACTGGAAAATTTCCCCCAATTGTTGGCATTCAACGAGATTTTATATTTGCCATGACACTTAAAATAACTAAGTGTAAACGTTTGCATTTCATTTTCTGTTTCAATGCTTTTTTTTGTCAAACGCTTGTTTGAACTAGTGCAAAAAAGCGACATGTTTGCGACAGTCATTTCTGTTCATTTATTATGCTTTGTGTCTGATTACTCTTAGTACTCTCGCGTGGATAAATATTTAATCGGACAATCAGCTACATTGTAAAAACAACACAACTGTGTGAATTCTGATAAATTATTCCTGGCAATATCGGAGGTAATATTTCTAAGCACCAGCTAGTTATCGGCCATTTCTATGTATAAATACATGTTGAGTGCTGGGGAGGGCCGAAATCAATGATTCCTTTGCGCAGAGAACCCCCACGCGTTAAATAAATTTATGAACTGCATTCTGATACATTTTCTAGCGTTTCATGTCAGAAAGCCGACTCGGAAAAGCGTAGCGAGCTACAAAATGATCCCTGCTAACTCCATTTATAAAGGGACGTATGTTGGCTATATTGCCAAGAAACGTCTTGCTGCTATACATCAAACGTACAACATAATAATAATGGTGTTTATAGCACAACCGTAATTTCAGTAAAAGAGAAAAATTATCAATTTTAATCCATGCAATGTTTGTTCAGCATGCAATAAAACGCTGCGCAAACATTTATTGTAGAACTTTATTGAAAACATGATCGTATTATCTAAACATCCTCTCAAAATCAATATGCATGCGTGTCAAATACTTTTGAAAATTAATCCTCCGCGAAAAGCACATATTCTTCGTTTACTTTTCACTTAGGTCGTGTTAACGCACTCGACACAAACAAACTCACCTATATAGTTCTTTTGAACGTAAAAACCTCAGAGTTGAAAGGAATTTTTCTTTCTTTGACACGCCAGCACAAACATTTCACGCTTCCCATTCGCACCGGTGTCGGTAAATATTTCTCTGGTCTACAATTTCGCTGCACGTCAAATCTTTGTAAATGTAAGAATAAGAAAAGCAAGCAAATCTTTTCCGCGCCTGTGGCTATACGGTATTAGTGTTTTTGCGAAAACATGTGCTTCTATTGCTTTCAGACATGTCGCCGGCAGGTTCCAAAGTTCGCATAGGAAAGAATCTTCTGATGGAGCATTTCTGATGTACTCATCGTTATGTGAACAATTTCCATATGGTATTTTATTCAAATCGTGTATGTATGCCGCGAACATCGTTTGGAAAATGGCGAGTGCTGCATATGAATGCATCCGATAGAGTGCATACAAGAAAATTATTAATACGGCGTGACGAGAAAACTATAACAATAGTTGTAAAATTCCACCAATAACGCCGAATTTCGTGCTTTCAAATTGACATAGTTTTCGTTACCGCAGACTGCTTTCAATTCCCTTTCTTTTAATACAAATCGAGGAAAATAAGTGTGAATACCGCGAAAAGCGGATCCCCGAATATAAATATCACATTTCAAGGTTTGCATGCAAAATACCATCGGGATTAAATTCCGTCTGTGCTTATCTAATATTCAAACAACAAGCGCGCGAAGAATCAATAAGTCGTTCTGAAGAGACCGGAGACTCAAAGGTGAGAACCGCAACCCGAATACATCAGTATTCTTTGTTCGTAGACGTATTCTAGGGAATATATGGTTTCAGTGTATTACAGTAAGTGCTACTTTCAAACGGGGATAAAAGATTGCGCCGCCACGCGGTCACTTTTGGTTACTTTTCATTTTATTCCAGCTTAAAGCCAAGATGGACGTCATATCCAACTTGGTTTATTGGCGAGCGGAAAACAGTGGCCGTATTTCACCCAGAGAGATCACTTTACCATCTTTATTATTTGTTCGAGCCATATTTTATTCCCGATCACAGATTAAAAATGGTGGATGCGCCAATTCCAATTTACACAAATACGAACAAAACTACACATGATATTTAATATAGTGTTCGTGTCAATTAAAATGTTTGCATTCAAATCGTTTTGCGCGTTCCCAGTACTCTCTAAAATTATAAAATGTAATTAAAACATAAAATCCGCTTTTGAAAAAAAATCGGTGAATGCACATATTTGTCCTCGTTTCGTCAAAATTATTACAAATAAAAACAAAAACTGATCATATTGTCATTCTTTTGTGTCTTTTATGAATAGTGAAGCAAACCGTGTTCGGTACGTTCATCAAAGGCGTCGTGCATACCCAAAGAGTCGGATTATTTTCATTATTTCATGTAATTTTAAACCATTCAACAAAATCCAGGCGGCTTCCTTTTAATTTTTGTTTGAAAGCTTATAAATCTCGGCTTTCTCCAATTATGCGACTTTTCACATTGAGTAAATTAATTCCGCTCCGCCTTGTAGAACTGGAGACGCACACCGAATCCGCACTTTCTTCCGTCGAGCACTTGAATCAACAATGAGACTTTTAACAGTGAGATACAGTAGCTTTTAAAGCTTTCCGCATTCTCCAAAGTTGAAAGACTTGAATTTTCGAGGTGTCCGCGCCAACCATGTCAATAACGACAGATTTAGGCTCATCAAAATGCTGCACGGCGTGAGATTTTTAATTGGTGGCATCAAAGTGGTCACGTTGAATGTAAAGTGCTCTCTTGTGGAGGAACTCGAAAATTGACACCCATAAAGTTGACGAAAGCTTTCGGGTTTTTATACGGTGGTCATTCGGCTGTATTGCGTTTGCTAAAAGTAGAGGCGTGCATTGTAAATTATCTCGATGTTACTTTTACTGTTGCCCATCAAGGGAAAACACGGCTGCCTCAAATGTAAAAGTCATAAAAAAGAAATAGCGGGCAATCTCTGCCAAACGCAAGCAATAAAGATGCTATTTTGGAAAACGTGAAGTCAAAAGCTGGATTCTAGTGCAAGCTTAAACTAGTCGTGAGAGACACTCTTAGCGGCGTTTACTTTAACAAGAACTGCAAGAAAGTTAACCTCTTTGCCGAGTAAATAGAGCAATGATGCGATTTAACCTCGGTAACGAAATCTCTTCAAGCTCTTAAAGTCGATAAAAATTTCGGCCTCTAAATCTGAAATTATGACCGAAATCTTAGTAACCTCGATCATAACCATCTGCCTTTAGGCCTCTCCCGCCAAAAAATATGAGAGAAATGCACCATTAAGAAGACTAATGTAGTTTTTTTAACCCTTTCTGATTACGCCTCATTAATTTACGACACTGTTTACCTTCATCCCGCGCCCACTTACAAAAAACCACCGTTCCTCCACTTCTTTAAATGGATCTATAGCGCATTTCCCATTCCGAATTATCAGAGCGGCGTCAAGATCCCACTGAATTTATTAGGTGTCTAAGGCTTCCTGAAACTCCCACAGGAAAATCTCATACTTTCAACGCCAGCTAATATATGCCGAAGATTCCCGAAAAACTGTTTTATCAAAATTATCATGCGTATTCCGTACAGACCGTCGAATTTTTTGCTGATTTTACCCCAGAGATCGTGCGTGTGCCTTATTAGGTTAATCTAATAACCAAAAAGTGTGATTTTGCTACGAATGGAGTAAATTTATTGATTGGTTGAGGATCATATGAGCGATGCTTGCTGACTACGGCACTCCGGGGAAATTATCCGAGTCCGGACGGCCGCGGCTACCGGATCTCCCGGACCGATGCCAAGATTTACCGCTGCGCCAACGATAGCGGTAGCACTCACTCACGCTATTAATAAGAAAGTTATAATCTTCATTAAACGCTCTCCCGTTGAGACCTGAGCTAAAAAGCTGAGAAAACACGCTTTCGGGAACGGGAATGTGCGATATGAATTTTTTAGCGAGCTGATTGGAAAAAGCGGAATAAACGGAATTGTTTCAGTGTCATTTTACGTTGAATTTTGTTCATTATCTGGCCCATTTGAGCCACCATCAAACGTCAAACATTCGCAGCCATCCGCATAAATATGAACTCTGTCACGCTGAAAAGAAGCGGAGGTTATTCATCATTCAAAATAAACAGGACGCAAACGATTCTAAACGTGGAGAATATAAATCTTGTTTTATAACAGGGCGCATTCTCACCGCAGACATCTGACATGAAAATCAAGTAGCTATCGCTAATAAACATGACGTTTAACTAAATAGCTAAACTAGCTATCGAACACAATTCGTTAAATCGCCGGCTATCACTTATTTATTGATTCCGATTTTATCCGTAAAATAACAATGTGATAGGCAGTCGACGTCATTGGATGATTGATCGCTTGTTAATGTAAATTCTTCCTGTCGAGCAAATGTATTGGTGTTCCGCATCAGTAAAAACGACGATGATTTGCTACAGGCCATTCTTCATTCATAAGACGCCTTTTATGTTTAGTTACATGCTCACATGTTTTATGGAGAAGTTGAGAAAACACCCATATCTCATTATTATACCGCATTGATGTATGGTCACTCGGAAATGATAAATTAAAAAAGTCGACGGAATGACGGCGGTTTTGGCGCTGATTGCTGACGGAAATTTGAGAACTTTTGGTTATTTATGGGAAAATAAACGCGCCCACGAGTTGAACGCCGACTACACGAATTTCTGCCTATCGTTTTTTTAGAATTAAGTAATTAGAAACATTTAAATACAACGCCCATTGAAGTGAAGATGGGATAAAAACGTCGCCGTCGTCGGACGGTAGAAAAAGAACGATGAGAGGATCTTGTCGTTTTTCGCCTTTCAGTTCGATCATTCGTGCGCCGCTTAAAACGGCGATTTTGTTCACCGTGAAAGTTCTAAATTGCGCAAAGCAAAAGCACTAGCGTTCAGTTATGATTACGTAAACCGGGCAATTCGTTCGGAAAACAACAATCACACAAATCCACCTGAATATAATTTAACTTCGAAGCCTGAAAAATGAATCGGTCAGAGTATACATTAATCATCAAGTGTAGTTTTTTGAATGTAATAAGTAACCCCGCTAATGGATTATCTTATCTGGTAACTGCAGCATTTGGAAAATAATTTGGAAAGCATATCAATCATGGGAAACGGTCAAGTCCGAAAATCTGAAAATGCCCGGGCTGATGCTCAAGAGATTAATGTAATAATTCGTGTACGGTTCGTCCATTTTAATTCTCGGCCCGTGATTGGCGTAATGCTTATTGATTGAGATTGATTTATGGATGAAGATAATGGCGGATATCCGGCCGAACGGATATATCACGCGAATCAAAGACACACCAGATGTCGCTGTGTATTGTTTGGGGGATTAATGGGGGCCTCGGCGAAACCGGGCTCTAATTCTGAATAAATCGCCTGTTGAAAGGCCAGTGGCGTGCCCACATAATTCGATTCCGACCCGAAATTGTCGTTGCACAAATACACTTCCTATCCATGTCTGGAAAGTCGTAAAATCGAACTGGCATATTTGCATTGGTCTGGATGCTTCACCCATAAATCTGAAGTCTTTATAGTGCTCCGGGCGTCCTTTCGAAGCCGCTGGGCCGGACTGGAATTAAACGAGTTCCGGTATCTTGAGATATATGTGCGGTCTCGTAAATAATAAGGTAACTCATCTATGTAAGGTTGCACATATGAAATGTGGCTCATAATTTACCCGCTCCCAAAAGACTAGGAACCACGAACGCGCCACGAGGTCGAACTTAAGAAAGGAAGATGGAATGGAGGGAATGTAAACGACAAGAATTTTATTGCGACCGAGCACGAAATATTAGCTAATCATTAGTTCGATTTGGAAGGCTCTCGATAACTTTTGTCGTGATTCCGATTCATGGCTCACCTCGAACTTAAACAAACTTCCTTAAAGATCCCGGACAAAGCTCTGCAGATATTAAAACCAAATAAAATTCAGAAACAAATAACACAACTGCAAGCCGTGCGCCACATTCCACTTATATTGACTTCGTGAGGTCCTGCAGGCAGCTGCAGCAAACACACTCCTTCCAGAATTTGACAATTTAATCTTCAAAATCATCTTGTTAATACGACCATGTAAAAATCAAAATGGCCACTAGAAAACTTATATATCTCTTGTCTTACATGATCCGAAAGCGAGAGAGCACCTGAGGGAGCGATATTCTCAATTGCAGCAGCGACTGCAGAATACGCCTGACCGAGCGGATGTTACCCTGGAGGCTCGATAACGTAGTGACCATCATCGGTTACCATGTCTTACCGCGGGGTGGAACAGGATATATTTTTATATTACGTCATTCGGAAATTTCAGGTAGACTTTATACATATAGAGTGGATTTTATTTTTGAAACGACAGAGGAGGAAAAGTGCAATAAACGGTACCCAAGCGAAAGTTATTGTGCAAAGGTAATTTGGCAGAAGCGGGGTGCATATAATGGAGGGTCCTTTGGAGAAACGCGAGTCAGGTAAAAAAAATGACGATCGTTCCCTTCTGCGTCATAACCTGTGTAAATCCACCTTAATCCAAAGAAAAAAACCACAAAGTGAGTGACCTCATAAACCGCATACTTGTCTTTATAAATCTCAACGGAGAAAAACAAAGACGGTGTATGACATCTCCAACCTTTACCACGACCAGAATTCCTTTATAATTGGCAGTTAACCCGACGCTGACGACAGTGTGGAAAAAATCCGTGATAAAATGACGCCGATAAACATCATTACCGAGTATTTGCAGGTTATCTCAGATAGGTAAGTAATATTTTCGTTTTCCCCGAAACTCGAAGCGAACAAATGGAGGATTCTTTCTATTGCTGTTCTTGTGATGGATTTTAGGATAGCGGATTGCGTCGATAAAACATACGAGAAAACCCTTTAAATTACTTTACGTAGGTATAGAACGTCAGATTTGCGAGTAAACACGTGCGAGTGCCTATAATAAATCAGATATAAAGTACGAGATGAGAAAGGATCGGCAAGTCAAAAATGGAAACAAGACGGTTTTGAAAACAATTCGTGAATTTAAGACACTTTCAGAACTTTGCTCTTATATACACATCCATTTGATTTAAAGCTCATCCATTGTTTTAAAGTCTGATCAAGTGATAAGTGTAAGTTCATCTATAAAGGACGTGAACGTCCTGGGATGTCTCCAGGGGTCAGGAAGGACGGATAACGGACCAGATCCTGAGGGATCCGAGCAGGCACACTTGGCCTAAGGGCTATCACGTCCCGAGTTAGCATACGACGTGATTTCCATGCGTTATCAATCGTTGCGTCAGTGTGACTTTTCAAAGATAACGTCCTCTAATATCGTCATTTTACCAAGTGACAGAATCCGAGTGCACCGAATGGAACTGCATCACGATCTCCATGTTTGTTCAGTCATAAAAAGAAAATATGTATCCATAAAACGTAATGTGGGCATGTAGATTCTAGATATCCGACTTTATGCGATTCGCTTCATTTGCATCAAAATTAATTTGTGCTTGCAACTAAACAAGCGTCGTAAATAATTCCAATGTCGAGTTTACTTTCTGCTTCAATTAGAAACTTAATTAAAATACATCCTCAAAAGATAAACTCGGAAAGGTGGTCGCAAAAACGTATCAATCACTTTCTGCTTAACTTGGGAAAGTGTCTACGGTACAAAATAACGCCTGTGTTATTTTAGAATATAAAAAGACATGCATGACGAGCTTTTTTCCGGCCTGCATACATGAACAGGGCATGATAAAAAAGGATAGACGTGGATTTACACGTTTTGTACAATTGAAAGGATTCTCTTATTTCTGCTTTGTCCACGCTACGTTTTAATTAACTTCTCACTGCCAGGACCGATTCTCTTTGGGAACTGGAGCACTCAAGCGCTATAATAAAAGTAGTCGCTTTCAAAAATGAGCGGTCATATTGTTTGTGCGACTCGACAAGCCAAGCGGTTTATTCCAAATGAGATAAATTTTATTACAATATAAAAATGGCTAAAAAAAAGTGATAATAGTTGATAATGAAAAAAATTTCTTTTAGCGGGAATTCCCTGCATCAATTTAATAAAACAGGGCCGAGACCTCTCATAACTCATCCCAAAGAGCGCCCTCATCGGATTTTAATATAAAATTAATTAGGGTATTAATTTATCATTCATTATGACTCATCGAGAAGCCTTCAATACCGATTAAATCAGTGCAGTTTTGTGTCCGACTCAAATCGATAAAACCACATAAAATATCAATTACGAAATACCTGAAATTCCCTCACATAGTGATATGCATGCGGCAATATTCCCATTTGCCCGCTAATGATTCCTGGAAGTAAATGTAGCGAGTTTTTCGTCAACCGTCATCAATAATAAGTCTGGATTCCTCTCTTTAATTAGAGAAAGACTTTCTAGTTTAGCTGTATGGATTTTTAGTGTTACAGGTAGCATGTTGCTTGCAATAACTGCAGTCGTCAAGTTTCTTTAACGTCCGACAGTGCACCTGCCGACTTGTTTAAAGACTTTGTAGCAAATTGTGAACGGTAACGTTCCTTTCTTAAAAATTCAAATTAAAATTTAACATCTTAAACAACCCCACATTGCTCGCGGTTATTAAGAAAAACGCAAACGCTTAAAAGTCGATCCCTTTCGGCGTTTACTTACCAAAAGTGTAAGATTGAAAATATTGATATACACGGCTTACCAACTTGTTTAACTTGCGCCACTGTTTGCGCTCTACATTAATGAGTCCCAGGAAAATAAGTTTCCGAACCGATTTATCAAGGAGCAAAACAGGGATAACGTTATAAATTCCCTCGTAAATGGATAACTCACTTTATCCGGTCATTGATTTAATTATTGCTCGGCGTTACTTGTCCTTTCGGTCAACATTCTTTAATGCAAAACGATGAGCTGTAAACATTCGAAGCACGAAGCCCTGGATCTTGTTAAAGGCTCTTAGCTTTACACTTTGCGTCAGCTGCATTACTGCGGATACAACACCTTCCGCAATGCTCGACAAGAGTCTGAGAGGTCGATGCTTACATGAGGGAGATTGTTAGTAATGCGAGTGAAATAATTGTTGACGAAAGTGTGATTAATAAGAATGAGTGGAATCGTTCCCCGCTTTTTAAAATGCTAGTGGATTGTTGGGAAATTAGGACAAAGTTGGTAGAAGTTTTCGCAATATCGAAGTCGGACGGTTGCGGCGAAGGAACAAGAACAAAACTTAGACCCAACACGTACCTGAAACAAAAAGAAAAATTAGTGTGGGAAAAGCCATCCACAACTGATTTTCCAATTTCATCTCAGCTTCAAATTGCCTACATATTTAATACACTGCAAAACAAGACGTAATAATATATTCACACGGCCCATAAATTATGTACAAAACACAATTTGTATTGCATTATTGGCAATAATTACCATTAACAATTATGGATTTGTTAATAAAATATATTTCGAACGTTATTTATGTTAGCAGCACAAATTAGTTGTGTTTTGTCAGGTTGTAAATAATACTTGTTTGGATTTAGTTAAACATTTGCAAAAGTTAGAGCACGATTTTTGTGATTTAACTTGATTTATCGGTATAAAATTATCAATTCAGCTAAAATATTGCAGTAACAATTTGCAGCAATGAAATTATTAAGTCAACAATAAAATACTCGTAATCAGAAGCTAAATCTTGCAGTAATTGTCTAAAAATGAATTATCTGTTCTGGTACATTTCATGAAAATATTTATATTTGCGCCATCCATTAGTAGTGCCATCACCTCACCAGTAAACAACCCATGAAACCACTTTGGACGTAATAAGAGAATATCCACTTATTGAGCAATAAAAAGTCCGATACCTAAATAAAATTTCAAAACGACATGCACGTTGACCTTCCGATTCCATTTCTGGATTAATAAAAGACTTGAAAACACGGTAATAATCAAAAGTACATGACCACAAACATTACAGTCATTTTTCACATGAACATCAACTCAGATATAATCCGCTACGGTAAAACCTTTTCTAACAAATTCCATTACCTGTAATTACTTTTTCCATTAGATTGAATTTTAAATTATCAGTCGATTTAAATATTTGAACGGTCGGAAGAGTATTTGTACTTTTTTCCTAAATTGAAATCCGCACGAGGTAACAAGGTTCTTTCTGGCTCATCCCGCACAAGAATCCGAGATTGCGAGTCGCCTCTCTAGTGAATGTTTAATTCATAGAGTTTTCCAAGCGACGGAAGACATTTCACACTTAAGTGACGTGACGTCACGCTCTTAGGGAAAAAATCGCCGCAATTTTCCGAAAAACTCAGCCATCTAATGAGTTATAGCCCAACGAAAACATGATGATTTATAGCTTTTACGTATTGTGCAGGTAATAAGATCGTAAAGAAGAAAAAGCGTTTCTTTTAGGCATGAAATATGCTATCGGTAAGAACTAGGAGTGAACATGAATAAATTATGACGTTAAAGGAACGTAAAACCTCTCGACACGTTATTAAAATTTTAAGGGCCGAATCCTTAAATACGACCTTTTTAATGTTATATTCTTCCGTACCACAAACGGACATCCATAAGTCACCCCAAAGCGGCTTATTGTAAGCCGGCTGCTGTTTCTACCCTCCACAAAAACGACGAAAAGAAGGTTTCTTACAGTGTTTGTTCATATGAATTCGCTCCACCCACGATGGCGGTTTTTACAGGCTACATGAATTTTTTTCTCCAGCCTCTGACCACGTTTGCATCACCGCTAAATTAATACAAACCGGCAGGAAATGAAAATTTATTATTTACAAAGCGGTAATTTAGAGTCTTAACTCAAGATAGTCGACGTCAAAGATCTTGTTCTAAGGCTCGGTCTCTAGAGAGTTAAAGGATTTCATTAAAGCGGCTACAAAAGAAGCTACCAATTTAAATTGTGAAATATTTTATCAAAAGGACGCTATTCCTAACAAACATCACAATTAATTTCAGTTTGGATGATCATTTAGAACAGATTTTAAACTCTGTTTGTTAGTGTGTTAAATGAACGATGTGCTTGTAAATCTGTATAATTTGATTATGCAAGTTTAGCTAACCGTTAATGCTGGAGGATCACAGGAATAATAATTCGGCTAAGTCGTAAAGTCCCGCTAGTACATCAAATCACAATAAAAATTATCACTCGTTAAATGATTACAGATCCTTTCATTTTTAACAGTTCGTTACCTAATTAAGCCAGCTCCCGTATTTTGATTATGCAAACTTCGAACATAACAAAGGCGCCCTGAGACGACTCCAATTAGATGCCCAAGTAATTTTTTCACCACGTCTAATCATGTCGGATAAACTCATCTTCCACCAAAAAAAAATGCTAATAGACTCTGAAGTGCGCCTTCGGCAAATTTAGAATTTATAACGGATCCCTTTCTGCTGCAGATCCTACATAATTCCGAAAATTATGATGGGAACCCTGGGAATAGATCGAAGTCGATAAATTTCTCAGTGGATCGCAACAACGGAATAATTCAAAGCTAAACCAAAAAAGGGAAAATCCGAATTTACAATTTTCGTCTTTCAGTTTTAGATTTTGTAATTTTTTACGCGTTGTTGCGCAGTGTTTACAGTGTTCTTGGAACAATTTATATGTTAAACAGTTGCGGTGCCTAAGCAATGTTAGACCTGGTACATCCGAGAAAGCAAACTGAGGTGTTAGCACAGAATATTAATAACCCGAATTCGTATCTTAATTAAATACTTGGTAAATGACTATAAAATGAATATCTACCTATCAGAAACTCTTTGTGTTTGCTGCTAAAGAAATTGTGCTTCAATCTTTTAGTATAGAAAAATATTTTTTTTTTAATTTTTTGTTTATTAAAAAAAATATACATTTTATATTATCAACGAGCTTCTCTCGCACCAATGATTTTGGTCAAATTCCTAAATCGAAAAAGAAGCTCGAGATCTACTGGCTAAATTTCAGATCGATCGGACAAATTAGGAAAAATGAGGAAAAATTCATTCCGAGACTTTGATCGGCCATAACTCAGTTATTTGTTGTCTAAATTTGTCTAAATTTAAATTCCAGATTTGGAATCTGTGGAAAATTCTGCGTACATTGATGTATAATAACTTAAGTTTACTCTAAAAAATAAGCAAGATATCGGATATCTGAAGTTTGGCATAGTTTTAGTCATGAATTTTTGCAAAAATTTGCAAATTTCGACTGTAGAAAAATCAAAGAACAGTTTCTTATGTAAAAAATTGCAAGAAAAACGATGGCGCAAACCGCATCTCAATATCTGAAATAGTTTCCGAGATATCGAGCATGAATTGTTTTGAACCCTCAAAAATTTGGCCCTCTGGCAACAACCCAAAATTTCAAACGGCCATAACTCGGTTATTTGTTGACAAAAATTCAAAAATTCTCATGTTTTTGAATTCAGCGTAAAATTCTGCGTACAATGAGACCCAAATTTGTTGAGTTTGCTTAATAAATAAACGAGCTATTGGCCAAAAACTGTTTTGGAAACATCATTTTAGGGTGATTTTCAATCAATGTTTTCAAAATGAAAACGACGTTTAATGGCATTGAATTATACATCGGTCGAAAAAGAAGCTCGAAGTCTATCTGCTGGCCAAATTTGAGATCAATCGGACAAATAGTTTACGAGTTATGACCAAAAATAAAAAAAATGAAAAATTTTCATCGTTTGAGTCGTAATTTTTTTTCGCGAAAAATCGACTATCGAATTTTGAGCTTTTGATAACATTTTCTAACGTAAAATGAGCCGAGAAAAAGAATGGCGCAAACCGCATCTCAATATCTCAAATAGTTTCCAAGATATTTAACTTTAAAAATTACGAAAAATGAGAAAAAATGAAAATCGACTTTCCAAAACTTTGATCGGCCACAACTCAGTTATTTGTTGTCGGATCTGAATTTAAATCCCAGATTTGAAATCTGCGAAAAATTCTGCGTACACTCATGTATAATAACTTAAGTTTACTCTAAAAAATAAGCGAGATATCGGTCTCAAAAATTTGGCATAGTTTTAGTTATAAATTTTTGCAAAAATTTGCAAATTTCGACTGTAGAAAAATCAAAAAACCTTTTATTATGTAAAAAATCGCGAGAAAAACGATGGCGCAAACCGCATCTCAATATCTGAAATAGTTTCCGAGATATCGAGCATGAATTGTTTTGAACCCTCAAAAATTTGGCCCTCTGGCAACAACCCAAAATTTCAAACGGCCATAACTCGGTTATTTGTTGACGAAAATTGAAAATTCTCATGTTTTTAGATTCGGCGTGAAATTCTACGTAAAATGAAACCCAAATTCGTTGAGTTTGCTTAATAATCAAACGAGGTATTGGCCAAAAACTGTTTTGGAAACATCATTTTAAGGTGATTTTCAATCAATGTTTTCAAAATGAAAACGACGTTTAATAACATTGAATTATACATCAGTCGAAAGAGGAGCCCGAAGCCTATCTCCTAGCCAAATTTAAAATCAATCGGACAAATAGTTTACGAGTTATGACCAATATTAAAAAAATTGAAAATTTTTCATCGATTGAGTCGGAATTTTTTTTTGCGAAAAATCGACTATCGAATTTTGGGCTTTTGATAACATTTTCTAGCGTAAAATGAGCCGAGAAAAAGAATGGCGCAAACCACATCTCAATATCTTAAACAGTTTCCGAGATATTTAACTTTAAAAATTAGAAAAAATGAGGAAAAATGAAAATCAACTTTCCGAAATTTTGATCGGCTATAACTCAGTTATTTGTTGTCGGATCTACACACGGATTATTATTATTATTATTATTATCTATTATTTTCTACACTTTTCTACACTTGTGAAATTATTCACTGCGTACGTAATTGGCTCTTTACCATTCTTGTTGCGTAATATACAATTACCAAAATATTTACTGTTTATTTAGCATTTACATTCAACGTAGAGTAAATACGCATAATTAAGACCAAATATTCGACTTTATACAAATACAAATAATTTCACCGAGAAAATTCTATTATTTTGCTGAAGGAAGCGAACATTATAAGCTGTTTTTACTTTAAAGCAAAACTGTGCATTTCCTCCCCAAACAGCAATTTTAGCCTTGTCAAGAGCTAAACCCTCTTTCGTCCTTTCTACTCAGCAGATCCTTTTTATTGCAACACCGGTGACCGTCGAACTCCAATAAAATATATCGAAATATGTCCTCCGCATTCCTGCTACCTGTCCCTTCGCCTCACTGACCCACTTTGACTGATGCCCCCATCATTCTCATTATGCCGCCGCACGCAATCATGATCTGTACCATTCCATCACTTCGACCAAAACACATCGAAAACCGTCCCCAAAGTGACGGCGATATTATTCGGCTTCCACCGCTTTTGTTTCGTTATTCCTCACAGCGCTCAGTCGGGAATCGCAGGACAAATTGTCAGTGTGAAAAAATGTCACGTTTGCCCTTCCAGTAAAAGAAGAAGTCTCTTATCTGAATCCGAAGGATACCGGATATATCATTTCACGGAGGATGCGCAATTTTCATTCAATCAAAATGGGTGCAGACTTCCCGCCTTGCGGTTTTCCTACTTCTATTTTGTGGCACGTTCATTTTAGGGACGTCATCCATCTTTGGGTGATTTCTCAAAAATAGAGAATTTTTCGAAAAAAATTGACGTGATGGAGATTGCAATTTTTTTGCGAGAAGGCGGCAATTTACACTGTCGAAAAATGCTGGTGTGTTTTATGAACCGCCCTTTTCACACCCTAGCGTGAATTCCCCATCCGCTCATACGTTACCACTTCAAGAACACGTGGAAAGATTACCTGCAGAGTCCATACATCGTGCTTTACCGACTGGAAACTAATGGCGAGCTTTTCAATGCTTCTTTCAAAGGGAATGACTCATCATCCATCAGGCAATTACAGCTTAGAGCTAACTAAGAAGCGAAGTTACGCTTCTCGAAGAAGCTCCACCAGAATTATTAAAAGAATTAAAAGCTCGCCGCAATTGAATAAAACTAATAAAAGTGCGTTAATCCCACTCCATTAACAGCTTAATTTTCGATCTTGTGTTAACGTCGACATTCGACTATAATCAAGTGTGTCGTAAATAAGAAAAGATAGAGCAAAAGAGCTCACGTGCGAAAACTTAAGAAGCACGAAAAATAAAGGAAAGCGCTATCTAGAGAGAACGCAGCATCTAGCAGACCTTCAGGGTAATAAGTAAAAAACGCAAAGGTTGCCGAGAATAACGAACAGGTCGGCACGTTTTCCTAAAATAAGAGAAATCTAAAAAAGAATGATCGGAATTTTTGGCCTCGTCTTCAACGAAAGCAATATGAAAGAGGAATTTCAGGGGGCGCAAAATAATGTTTAAGTCGTGGATGTGTCAGACGGACTGTAATAAACGGGAGGATTTTCGGGAAACGTATTCAGGAGCGTAATTCATTCCGAGATACATATAACCATCTTTTCCATGACGGAGTAAGATGCAGCCCCAGATGTCCGATGGGAAATTTACGGAGCGTCAGAAGAACTTGGAGCTCAAGAAGATTATGGGGTTTTTTCTTAGATTAATGAAATAGAAAACGATGAAGTTGCTTTATAAATAGGTTGCTAGAAGGAAGTGGTTTAACAGGCGAAAAAAGTTAACTAGTTCTTGAGCGGTGGAACCAATTTATTTCAAAATAAATCTCTAATTTTAACATACAATAATTGCCATTTGCACATAAAACTGCAACGCCACGTCAACAAAAATTTGCTATAAATAAACTCTGTTTTAGTTCCTCTGTAATAAAACTACAAATTGATGTTTTTGTGGAAATGGTGGATGCGCCGGGCCGCTTCCCCGAAATAATTTCACCGTTGGAGGCGAATGTACTTTTTACAGTTGGTAAAAGTGTGAGGATTTCCCTCGCACCACATAATACTTTTTTCAAGAAGCCCTCCGTTCGTCTCATGGTCTTAAACACAAATTTGGTGTTATCCCTTGAGCACTCCAGCATAGTACAATGCGTGCTGCCAACCCAGCAACCGTATTGATTGTCGTCAACTGCGCTAAGAATTTCCCAGAAGGCTGCCGACATCTTTACACCCCCCCAATATTGTAGCTCAGTTATTGCTCCTGCTACAAGTCTTCTATTGCTCCAACTGTCACTCATCCGTTCCGATCGCAACACACGTGCCGCCGCACTAACCCGCCAAATAAAAGTCTCCTCAGCTGATGAAGAGAAACGCGAAAAATTTCCTTCTTTTCCACGCATCAAAGTGCCTAATAGAAATCGTGCGAAAATTTAGTCGCAGCGGGCTTCTCTCTTTGTTCCTGTCTTTCCTTTTATATATTTTTACTTGGAAGGAAAACTGTTTGCGCGCTAGTCTTGGACTGAAAGCACTGGCTGCAGAGAGACGTTACAAGGAAATTTATTTTTGCAATAAAACACAAGACCGGTCTTAGGCGGTGACATTTTAACGGGCCGGAACGGGAAACCTAAGCTTCGGTGCTGGGCTAGCTGGAGGTGGGCAAACGGACCAAGATATTGAAGTACGATGTGGCCGCAGGGACGCACAACTTTGTGAAGACAATCCATAATTTAGTCAGAACACGATGGAGAGCTGTTTACGGGATGAATAATTGCTTCACCAGGTCCATGATAAATAAATTTAAATACATTAAACCCATTTCAATATTACAGTTCTTAATAATAATATTGATGGGAAGCAATCATCAATTCTACCCAAACACGCAAATTTCAGAAAAGCGCTTGAAAAATTAATTTTCCGGCTACTCTTTACCGCGGCCAAAAATTGTATGAATAAATAACAAAAGGATTTGTTTGCTTTATTCGGCGCAAACAAACCTTATCACCAAAATAATAATCTCCGTTCCGATTGAACAAATCTTCCTGAACGTTCTGAAGGATTAGTGTTATTTTCGGAGCGGCGAAAGTCAACACCGCTAGCAGTTTCCGGTCAATGAACGATTCTTTAGTTCTACTTGGAGAGCCTGCGGCGCTGCTGTTCAATATCGTAAGAAAGTTTCTTCGTGATTTGACAATCTCTGAAAAATGGTTGAAGCGCCAGATTAAACTCGTCGTGTTTCAGGTGAAAGTAAAAATTCAACTAAAAGTTAACGCGCCTCAGGAAGCATGAAACTTCATTCGGATGAAAGTAGGAATTTAGGAAAGACGCTTTTCAAAGTTGAGTTTCACGGAGGATTGCTAATCCAAGTGTTGTATACTACAAGTTCGTAATTTCATGAACTCCATTTTACATACAAATGTTCTTGATTACTAAATACTAAGTAGACCCTCAAACATTTTAATACTACAAACATGGAAACTGAATTCCTGCTTCTAAAACTCATAACAACTCCTTTTCACGCTGCGACGGAGAAAAGATTCGGAAACTTTACTCAATGCTCTTATCCGAACGGTAAATAAAAGCTCTAAAATATAAAAAATTTCAAATACATCATCAACGAGATAGCTCTAGGAGTTGTGCCCGGGTCGCGAAACAATCCCTGCGGTGAGCATTAATTAATCGCGAACTTTATTAACAAACAAATCATTAAAAATTCTCCTCTCGCTTCAAATCATAATAATTATTCCCGGAGAACTTTTAATTAAGTTTAAGTAATTAAATCATTCCCTATTAGCAAACTGTAGTTCGCTTTGCTCGTGCCAATTGCTAACGTAATTGTTTGCGTTAGTTACGCAGCAACTAATTAAACCTTACGGTATAGAACACGATTTGCTTAATCATACCAAACCACTGATACATATCTTGACGATTGATGAAAAATCCACACCAATCCGACGAGAATTTCCCCACAAACGCCGACGTAATTTTCTAGCTCGCTCCTAGCGAAACATTAATCAGATTGTCAGATTTTAAATTGATCTTAGTTCAAGCTAGAGCACTTTAGTGTCGTTTATGAACTCTAATGGACTTTATTAGGATCTGATTGTGTCATCGTAAGTCTTAAACTCGTCATTTCCGGCAGCCAATCTGCGTACCGACTATAACAACAAGCAGGAAATTTCTCCAACATTCCGGAAACTTGAAATAATTACTCGAATTCTTCGCAACTTTAACAAGTAACTTTCGCAGAAGAGTACACATTTAAAAATTCTCAAACAACTAAAATTCGCTCCTCGATCAACAAAGAGGGAGTTTAGTTTGTCACGTTCAACTTATTTCCTCTCGAGAGAGTCAACTTTCCAAGTTTCCACTCGAATGAAAGAGGTCCCAAGTTTTAATAATTAATAAACATAATTATATGGTGTTTGACTGACAGTGCTCAGTAAAATACGAGTAAATCTCCATTAGACGTTAGTTGAACAAACTTTGAGTCTGGAGCTCCGAAACAAGTATTTCTAATTACTTCAGACTTCTCGCGGTAATTAAAGCTATCTGTCAAGTGTCAATAATGGAGTTGTTAAATGAATCATGCGTGAAATGTGGAACTCAAGCGTCAGAGTAACTTGTACATTACGTTTACTCTCTTGGATTGTTTCGTAAAGAAATTTCAACGGCAAACAGAAAACGACGCAACTTTTTTGTAGTGATGATCCTTTCAAACACCTTCGCGTTAACGAGTTGTAATAAACAAAATTGATAGTGAGACAAATTTAATTTTGTCTCGGCTTCCACTTTGAAGCTCGCTCTCTTGCACAATATTCCCTTCTGATTGATCACAGGTAGACTATCTGCACATTCCTCGGCATTTACAAACACCACTTCACTACCTGAGCATTAGCATCCATTCATACTAGACATGTAATTAGGAAGTTGCAATTTCACCGGACGTCGCAGTCATTATATCAAAGCCCGAATGGAATCTCGCAAAAGGAAAACAAAGAAATGACATTCCTGTAAAAGGATATCTCGTCCGAAATACAATATGCGTGGAGTGGATTTAGTTAAGTGGCTCGATATGAATAATGTAACAGGTCGTTAGCGTTTCGAAATCATTGTCCGTTGTTTTTGTTGCCAGTTGCGGAGCCGACAGCGACGACCACCCTCTTAATTGCATTTAAATACGAAAAAAATCATTGTCGCTGCATGCGCGAAATACTAAGCGAGTTTAATGAAAAACGGACGGGGTAGGTGTAACTTTGTAAAAACGAAGCTGACTCGCATAACCGATTGCTTCATTTGGGAAACTTTAAACGGTGGATGCTGCGAACGGTAATTGAATTGGTAATTTCGACTTTCGGGTTTTTGCGAGGACACAAACGGTTTTTCAATAGACCGACAAAAAATCTTGTTTACAATGGCAAAAAATATACTCAGTATTTCATTGCAGAAATGCGACTTTACCTTTTAGGAAGAGTTTCCAGTCGCCGGATACAATTTTAATTATAACTATTTGACTCAAAGGAATATAAAACAAAACTTTTAATAACATGAACTCATTTCCAACCTGCAACTGTACTGTGGCTGCTATGGTAGATACACATTGATTGGAAAAATTGCAAAAATTCCTTTCATTAGGTACATTCGAAATATACATAACTTTGAAAATATTTGGCCTGACAAAACTATAAAAACCAAAGCTGTAAACACATCGATATTAAAAAAGTTCGAATTCTATTCGAAAGTTATTGGTAAAATAAAAAGTGCACAAATTTCGATCTACGCACAAGTGCCAGAAAAACGATAGCAAAACCACATCTTTCTATCTGTCATAGTTTCGGCGGAGATATTTAAAGGGATATCTAACAAACTGTAACGGTAAATTCTGCTTCAAAATTCTGCGTAAAGGAAAAATTATATGAAACATTTTAAGCATCCAAACGTCAAATGTAGCATTTCCCTTCAACCCTCATTATTTGTAGATGGCACTCTTTTAGTGAGTTACCCATGGTCACTCTGCTTACTACGGTAATAAAACCATAAATAAAAACTACTTCTTTAGATTATTATTACCATCATCTTGCGGTCAGGACAATAGCTAATAGTTTTGACTGCACTGATGGCCAAATTATTATTGCCCATGGCCAGTAAATCTTAAATACATTGATAGTTGAGTCCGATACTTTACAAATTACACCCATGAAACTTAATAATTACAATATCTCATTATTATTATTTAATGTTTATCTTCATAAGTAAATTAAATTTTTCCCGAAAAAGAAAGATTTGTGTAATTGCAAAAATTGAAAATAAAAAGAATTAATAGATGCACTGCAATCTTCGAATTTTGTCTAAGATTTTTGTGAATGTAACAAAAAATAGTGAACATAAATTATAAATAATAATTATATTCTGTTGTTTTAGTAATTGATCTATTTTTTAAAACCTTTAAATTACGAGAAATTTTTCAGTATTTTCACCACCCCAAAGTCATAATTTTGACAACAAGACGTTAAACTACTGTCTGGTTGTTCTCAAAATACGTATGTGTGAATTTTGAAAAGTCTACGCATGTGGAATGCTAAAAATTATTTCGCTTTCAGCCAAGTTTTCGTATTTAATTAATCAAAAAGTCATTAAATATTCACTTTACAAAAATTGTATATAGCCTTTAACATAGTACACGTTGAACAGATTCATATGCAAAAAACAGAAAGCAATTTACTCAAATAGTTTTCGAGTAATCGTGTTTGGAAAAATACCTACATTGAATTTGCCCTATACTGAAATTTGTTCGATATCCCCTTAAGTTTCAAAAATAAAAAAAGGCTTTTAATTCGTAAGAAATCCGAGATTTTCAAACCAAAATTTTAGCTAAAAAAAGAGAAAAACGATGGTAAAAACCGCGTCTTTCTCTCTGACTTAGTTTCGGAGATATTGAGCTTTATACATTCCGGAACTAAAAATTCACTATCCGCAACTTTAAACGTTTGTTTAAACTCATTATTGTCAGTTATTTGTGAACGCACAAATTTAAATTTTGCATGAAATTCTGCGTAAAATGCGCACCAGTAACTTCAGGTATCAACCTTGTAAAAAACAAAAAAAATAAATTTTCTATCCGGGATATAACCACCCCAAAAGTGCACAAAAAATATATTATTTATGGCGGAAATCCCCAAATTCAGAAACTACACTTTCCTTCCTCGGGAAATCGACATCGCCTTCCAATTTTCTTAATTACCCCCTTCCCAAATAATTGTTTCCGAGATTTACAGAAGCTTCACACCTATTTTCTTCGAAAGTTGATTGTAATTAATTGGATGGATGGCTCGAACAGCGCGCAAAACTTCTTGATACATTTTGTCCAATGTCTGTGTAAGAAATTCACTTCTAATCCTCCAGAAAACTCGTCGAGACTTTCTGAGCATAAATGTTGATAAAGTTCGTGCAATCTGTCAAACTTTTGTAACTCCATTCACTAAATGGTTAGAGCGGCGCTGTTATGAAAGGGGATTTTCATTTCGTATTAATTATATCAGTTTAACCAATCAAATTACTCAGGGCTTTAGTGCTACCGAGTTGGATTAATTCCGTGTTTCTTTTAGAGGATACGGGTTGAAGTTTGACGGAATGAGGCTGGGAATGGAAGTGGATCAAGGATGGAAAACTAGCGAACTAATTCCGAGCAAGAAAATGCTCGTTTTGACAGTAATCTAGATTTTTTCGCAAATGGTTGAGAACCACTCCACCCTCTCTACATTTAATGCAAATACTCACCCCGTCACAGTTAAACAAGCTCTGATATTCTGATGGTGGTTTTGCCCCTGTTATTTGACGGTGTACGTCAAATAATTTTACGTAAATAGCATTTCCATGTTTGCTGCTGCGGATATGAGCTGAATACGAGTTGTCCCCTCCCATTTTATTGTCTGATCTAACTGTGTTTATGTATTGCGGTACAATCCCGACTTGTCATCAGCAAAACTCAAACGAAATTCTCTTCAATCTATTTTTTTGGTGTTGATCTATGTTAATTAAACGCTTTTCTTTATCTAGTCCATGCGTGATTCCCCCAGTTTACACTGATTGTTTATAATAGCTTTTGAATCTCATTCTCATTCAATCGAACACGTTTCTAATCAAAGCTGAGTATTTACTCTGGACTTCAATTTCCTCAAGAGCTTCGATTGTTGACCATTGTCCACTCCAAATTCGACATCATCCCCTAAACAAACGAGATTTGCTGCAGGCTTAAACCAGATTGTTTCAGACGTGCAAATTAGAAAATTAGCCTGAAAAACTCCCCACATGTACGACCCTCTGACTTAGTGGTTCACATACTGGAACCGCCGATCCGCCCCCGACTTTCAGATGAAAGCGCACTCGTCAAGATGAATTCTTTTGCTTGTGTATTTCCTGGCAAAACGCCCACTTTTCTTAAATACGTTTATATTGTGCGTATTATCAAAATGCTCCTTACGTAGCTGGAAAAAGCCAAATGGACCCTTTCACGTCGACTAATTTCATTTGCGACAAAAATTGCGATAGCGCAAGAACGATCAATAATTGGAAAGGTAGAAGAAGAAATAACACGATAAATATTGAAGACGACCGAGGACAAAAGTGCCTGCTTTAAATGTTAATAGAATGGAAATCTGGGTGAAGCTCAGAAATCTCAGGCTTATAAAAATACACACATCACAAGAAAAGGCAGACAATGGAAGAGTATTAAGAGTGCCAGCTGAATCAAACTCGCCCAAATGTAGATAAAACTTGTCGAACATAAAGAATTGCTTTTAAATTTCTTATCTAAAAACGGAACAATTGAACAAGTCAAACTTCCTTATCCTGCTGGGTGAATTTTAATTTTTTCACCAGCAAATCCGGTTAAAGCGCATCTCCATTTCGCTTTACGATGATGAAATTCTGACCTCTCAACCCTCTGAAAATTCTAACAAATTAAAAACTAATTATTTTTGTGGTTTTGTATGTATGACATCCTCGGTAAATGAAGAACGCCAAGTCATATAATTCTCGGTTAAAATTTTACTACCAAACCTGACCTTTCCCGACTCGTAATTGTATTAAATTTAAGAACTGTAATAAAGCTGACAAACTGGCGAATAAACAGCGCTACCACTTACACAATTAACCTCTCCGTATTTAGCGAGTTCAACCGCATCTGCAGAGAACATGACACCGTTAAGGGAAAATTTCAGCAAAAAGAATTTACGATTGAATTTAACGTTAGAAGAAATAAGCGATATTTTGTTGGCGGTACTTCAGAGAGCAAGTGCAGCTGAACAATTGAACTGGAGCAGTTGATAAAGTTTATGGACCATCTACAATTGAATTAACTTTTGGACAGATACCAGCTAAGTGGTATGGAAAATGTACATTAAAACAAAACGGAACTAGGCCATATTTTTGAGATTAACTGAAAGTGTTAATTTTTTACTGCTCGCGGCGGTGCTCGATTCATCGGTTAATTTACCATTCTCATAATTAACTACTGATAGTAAAACTATTCCCAAAGATAAATACTGAAACGGTAAATTTAATAGTTTCAAATTTTAATGGCTTTATCCAACATTATGATTACATTCGGCCTCGCCACAATTCATTTAGCTTTTGCAGTTCGATAATTTTGTTCTGTGTTTAATTTCAGAATTCTGTTAGTTAAATTCAGTTGAGCGCACACTGCCGCAAACTTTATTCCCACTGTTGAAAACGGAAATATGCATGAATAGTGTTTAAAATCAGCACTTTTGTCCTTCGAGGACTCTCGCTAATAAATATTGCGTTATTTCAGCGTGCATTTTACCGATTTATCGAGCTCACTTGGTGCATCCTCAATGCTTTTTACAGCTAATTAAATTAACTCAAGTCAACAGGGATGAATCGCATTTTCAGCCAAAAAAATAAATATAAAAATCGCACACGGAATTTTACTTTACTGTATGGTAATTTTTTAATGTGAAAAATATGAGACCGTGTATGAATATTTATTAAGCAATAAAAATTCACTGTTTGTTTCTGAAAAAAATCCGGAGCACTTTGGAGCCTTTGAAAATAGATTTGAAAAATAATAGGAGCCACAAACTCTGATAATAAAATTTTAATAGGAACGTATTTTATTTAGGCTGGTAACAATCACCGCACATTGTTGAGGTACAATATAGTATGCAAGGCAATGTAATAAGTGTAAGTTGGCAAAAAGCCTCAACCCTTGTCGGAATAATCCCGCCAACCCGTGTCCGAGTTTCACATACTTCTCGCTCGGCCGCATCCTGCACAAACATTCCTGCGGACTTCTGACTACTCCAGGGATTCGATATTATTTAAGCTTTAGTGAGTATTGATAACCATAGAGCAGTGTTTAGACAGGAGCTCGAGCGGTTCGTGGTACTTGAACCAGAGGTGTGGCATTCCAAAACTTCGTCGCAATTCCACATTCAAGATGCAATTTTTTCCCCGAGATCAGATACGAATACAGCCACTCATTTACATAAATCCGAAATTAATTTAACTAAAAAGAAACAATGGAATTGTTAACTGTAGCTTCAGATTTATGCCTCGATTCAAACACGACGCAACTTGTGTCGGCTGTTCAAGGTGAATAATTTGTACAGACGCATTATCTGCAACTTTAAATGCAGTAAATGAGTGAACAAGGGCCCCTGCAACGATGTCGAAGAGATAAGAATGGACGAAGGCTTGCAGTGTACGTACAAATCCCGGGCTTGCATTTTGCACAAGGAATGTCGTAATTTTGCGAGGGGATTTAGGTATCGCAATTGGATATAAATTTATTCGATAAGACAATATCGGGCGGCGCAAAAAACTCTGACTGTCAAGGTAGTAAATTCTCAGACGCCGAGCTACACCAGGGAGAATGTAAAGATATACGGCGACTTGCGACAAGAAAATGGAGACATGTTTTCAATTTCGCATCACTGACCTATTGAAAAACGCACTGCGCTCCGTCCAAGTCAAAGCGGAATTTTTAATTGCAAACGGTTTATCTCAAGTTGCAGATGTTTATAGATAAACGCAAAACGCTTTGGCAAATTCTCGTTGCGGTTCATTTGAATAAACGATACGTTGAATACTCAAACGTTACCAGAAGCGATGTTATTATAAAGGCAAAATTTCGATAGACGCGATAGCAAAACTTGCGGGAATTTGATGTCGTGTAGAATAAGCGGATATGTGGTAAAGCCATTAATTAGTTTGCATCAGATAAATTTAATTAATTTTTACAAATGGAAAACTCAAACGAAATGATAACGATTTTTTATATCCAACAAAACGTGTCGTTCTTTTTAGAAAATTACACTCATACGTATAATTCTGCGGCGCAACTCAAAGGCCATGGCTCTCTGTAATGGAAATTTTAATACGAATAACAAAAAAGCCCGGTTTCTATTTACCCAACATTTGGTGGAAGAGTATTTATGAACATGTTGAACGGAACTTTAATGAGAAACGCATCACTTCTGACACACACCTCATTAGTGAAGTAGGAGAGAAAAGCGATGTTGCTTTTGAACTTCGCCAGAATGTTTCAGGAAACTTCAATTCGTTATACCTTCAGAGTTCCACTAGCTTTAATTCACTGAAATATTAGTTCTCATCGAGGAGAGTAGTTCTTTGTTCAATTGTCAGAACACAGAGATTACAACGTAGAGTATTAAAATACGAAGCTAATCCTCCTTCCCCGAATTAAGAAATTTTTCTTTTAAAATTACGACACAATTTCCTGTCTTCGTGGATAATTATTAGAATAATCAGGAACCGTATATCTCAGTCCTATCGGTTGTTTGAATCGTTCGGTATCTCACGACGTCATTTGCTTTTCAATTTATGGTTTCCTACCCATTCAGATCGGACGAAAACGAGCGCTTTGCTATTGCCTGAGAATAGTCTAAATGGTCGTAAGAACTTTACAATTGAAACCGAAGTGTAATGGCGGGATATCTAGGATATATTAGGACACGTTGTGCTGTTCACACTTTGTTATAAAGCATATTTTACTGCAAAGAACAAGCATAAAATTGTGAAATAAAAAAACTGCTAGGAAATTTTTATGTTTTAATTTCTCTCTAATTATAATGTAGTAAATCCAACATAAAATTTCCCTAATTGCGATTAAAATCCAAAAAGTGTTTAAACCGGCACAAAGCCTGCACTACACTCCGAGCGATTGCCTTGTTTCATGGACAGCTGCAAAAAGTGATTAATCTGTGGAAAGCTTCCCCGACGGGTCGTTGGTGTTTTAGGGATTATCGCCGACCGTGCAGACGCTCTACTGCTTCCATTATGCCCGATTTGCACTGCTTCCTAATGCACTCGAACGTTTCCGAAGCTTATCAAAGTTGAATTGCTTTCGTTTTGGTTTCATTTCAGCGAATTTTCCAAAGATCAAGGATTTAGTGCAAAGTCATAAATCCCCGACGTAAAAATAGAACAAGTGACATCTATAAACGTAATCTCTGTCTATGTTCCCAAAGTAGCAGATGAAAATTTAAACTGTTAGAAAATGCGAAGAGGCAGAACTCGAGGGACTCTTCCTTGCAGATAGATATATAACACTGGATGTCCATTAGAAAGCAATAAATCTGTCCGCAATATTTCATGACGTACCTGGAGGAGATTTATGTCCGGCTTCTTGGCGGAGTCATAAATATGAACCTTTTCAATATTCTTTTATATATTGCCATATTTACGCTACACCGACACTATCGTTTTTTCCGCGGCAAAAATTTTATAAAGGTGGTGGCTAGTGTCCGAAATTATCTATTTTTCCTGCGGCGGATGCGTTTTTCGTGTACACCACATTACGCTAACACATTAAAATACGACCTGGAAAAGTGAAAAATGCGGCAAAAAATCGAGTCGCTATCAAAGTGTGAATCTAAAAAAAAACTACTGAGCTGCAAATACACAATTATCGAATTGACAGCTTCGGTGTCGTAGGAGAGATTTCCTCGATAAGCCGCTTTGAAAGCTAGAAAAAGTTTGATAAATGGTGGTGTAATGATAATATTCTTCTTCAGAGTACATTTATTGAAACTGAATTTTTTATACGATGTGGCTTTACTTTGATAAATTATACAGTTCGGTTTATACCTACATATTCCGGGACCGGATAAATAATGAGGCAGACAATTTGAGAGACGCGCGTTCCGGTTGAGCTTTTACACCTCTAGTTACATCGATTTCTGTTTCGTTCTTATAATGAAAAATCGTTTCTTGAGTTGTGTAATTTCTTGAAAATATCGCGTATAATATAACGTAATAGGAATAGTGAGAATGTCGAGGTAGACGCTGCCAACGCAAGAATGATTAATGGTGTTAAGTCATGGAGTGTAAGCTTATCAGCAACCTGCTTCTGTAGCTACGACGTGTTTGATACATATGCGAACAAAAGCTGCAAGACTTAATCGTTTTTCATGTCGGTTTTTTATTCGGAGAGGAGCGCCCCCAGATAACATAAATTTGCAACTAGGTGATAAAAAACCAAAAAACCAATTACAAATTTACAAACTTTGGTGGAGGCACCGTAAGAAAATTTTATGTGGGCTTTAGTAGGGTCCAAGTCCATAAACTCCCTGATCCTCGAATCGAGTGCTGTTATGCAAATACGGATCCTGGTTAAGTCTAAATCCGAATTTTATTCGAAAGGGTAATGTAACCGGGGCACCTCGGACCGGCGCAACGTGTAGCACTTAGGGCCGCTTTTACAAAGCAGGTATAAATTAAGAATAGCATTATTCCTTAAATAAACCCTGGAAATGCGTTTTGCAATCAGTGGTTAGTTCGTAGAATAGATAAACTTGAGTATAACCATGGGTATTTCTTATTCGGTCGACCGGCGATGGGATAGTGAGTTATTCCTGGTAAAAGTGGGAATTGTATGCGTGTTTACCTGTCATAATTAACATATTTCACTTCAAAAATTTTTGCAAACTGCTTTAGACAAGTGGCAAGTTCAAAAAAGCTCTATAATTTTGCATCAAATTTGGCGGCTAAAAAATAATGATTTGCATGAGAAATTTTAAATTTTTTTAAGATTTTTCCGATTTTTTTTGCACCATGCCTTTGCGCAAAATGTCCTTTAGGTAACAAATTTATTTGAACCTAAAAGTATTGCACAGAAATCTTTGACATTAAACTTTGACATTTTGACATTAAACTTTTATTTTTCAATCTATCTTATCTCGAAAAATTAAAGAGATGGATTTTTTTTTAACATTTGTCCTGTAATCTATGGCATGGTCCGATAATACAGTATCACGGTGGTGCGCGACTTTCCGGACACCCTGTATACAAAAATTATTAGAAAAATTAAGATATAAATACTCAAAAATTTCGAGAACCTTTATCTAAAGCAAATGAAGATAAACTCCAAATAGAGAATGTAAACGAATTTAAAAAAGATGGATGATCTAGTAAGTTTTGTACAAATATGTAAAATATGTACGATTTGAAATTGCAAATTAGGAAAAAATTTAATCATATTTAATTTTAAAGAATAATAAAATAAATAAATTTAGTGAAGTGGAAGTTAGAAAACTTGTTGAATTCTAAATAATCTTGGATTGATAAATAATATCTGAACAGTTCTAAAAAAGAAGGAAATTAAGAATATATTTATAGCCATAAATAGGTTAATATTATAAATAAATCTGAATAAAGGTATGTTAACAATATTTTTTATATATTTTTTTACGTTTTTTTAATTTTACATAACAAAAAAATTATACGTGATACGAAGTTATTGAGACAAAGGTGTTGTTTAGTACTTTGCTTAGATTTGAAAACACCAACTTTCAAAAAAGGTACTCAAAATTAATTAATTTATCGAACAGTGTAATTAATTACATCCAATTGATCACTGAAGCTACAAAAGTCTGCTAGAACATATTAGAATCATGGTTCTAGTCGCATCACGTGAATACGATTAGTTGTAGAACGAATTTTATTTTGAATTAATCTCAACAAATTTCCAAATATCTCATTACTTAAACGGAACCTTCAAATTTTTTATCATTTTCAATAACTAGTTTTTCTTATAAAAACAAACGTAAAAATCAATCTACAAACCATTTAGAGCCTCGTACTTATGAAAGTTGTTCGACAATTTCCTCATCATCATCCGAATCAAATATTGGTACATCATTTATCAACATTTTGTGATTTTAATAATTGCAAACCACAACGTAAACCGTCTTTGTCCCGTTCATTTGACAAACAAAATTAAATAAAACTCGGGGAATTTTGTTTCCAGTGTTACCAATTTCGCTTATCTCCGGTATAGCTAACCTAGACCGAAAAAGTACTTGTAAAATTGGTCATCATTTATACCAGGAATAACCGGCGGTATAAAATTATGCCTAGGATAACTTCCCCGAGCTTATACAGGGTTTATACCTGATTTGTAAAAGCGGGCCTAAATGACTCCACGTTCCCAAGATCTATAGTTTGGGGCAATGATGACACAGATAGTACACAGACGGGTCGGTGATGCATGGCGATTGTGGAAGGGCCTAGGGTCATTTTAATCATTTAGACAAGATCCGACACAGCTGCTGCAAAACGGTTAAAACTTTGCGCCGATGTAATCATCGCAGTTAAGATCTATGGCATTACGTGTAAATATTTTTCAATCTGATTTAGGAGACTTTCGGAGAAGGTGTTGATAGTATCGTAGAGCACAAAGAGGGCGTTACGATGAAAATTGATGTTGGTAAACAGGGCGAATTAGCTGATTAAGCTGACTGAGCGATTTTTGGTAAAAACATGCACACGTTAAACAATGTATCAATTTTCAACAGCGCAAAACAATTTCAATTTACGTAAGTAACGCGAGTTATTGCGGCACCGTTCATTTCCATCATTTCGCAATTTGCGATATTTTCTCTCGTCGTAAAGTGAAGATTTTTGTGGAAATTGAAGCGCGAACTTTATCTCTTCGCGAATTCGTTGCTTTTTTATGTCCCTTAATTTCAGTATACGGCGATATAATCAAGGGGTGTGTCTGTAATGAACCGTGAAGGAAACGAAGGATTCCTCCAAGAAGTGCATAAAGGTGACGCTGTGTTGCTCCGAATCGGAACACTGAAGATTTATAAGATTTTTATCGTTGGCAGTATAACTGGCCGTTAACTTGATAAACTACTGCATTGATCGTAATTAAGATTTCGCCGTTTCCTGTTTATTTTCGCTTCAGCTTTGATTTTCGATTAATGTCCTGTTAAAATTGATTCTCGAACGCGGCAAAAACCTCTTTGATAGCGTTATCAAATTTGAGCGTAATAAAGAAATTCGAGAGAGGTCGTGTTGTTAATTTTTAAGTATTACTGCACCCTCCTGGTTGTGAACAAAAATAAAAGGAATTGTAATCGAGCGTATATTAGATTAAGCCGCACACAAGCTAAAAAAAATTGAATTAAAAAAACAAAGCGGTCCTTTTTCGCATCCTCTGTGATAATGAAAAGTGAAACTTTGTTGTGGTAAATGGCAAAGTATTGAGCATTTCAAAGTCCGTGTTTGGTTAACCGGCACGGTCCTAAAACCACATTAACCATTTTAACCAAGTTACAGGATTAAACTTGCGGCTTGTACTCAATTGATTAATTTTGGGGCCTGTGAAGTCGTCCACAACTCTCCCGTTATTTTATCAAATCCACAAAGTAAATTTTGACAATTAACGAATTACTTCCCGTTGTGAGGGTGGATTAGCGGGGTGGAAATCACAAAGGGAATTCTTATCGTTATATACATTTTGAAATACTCACGCTTAGGACCAAGCGAGCCGAACATACCTGAAACATAAACAAGAATTAATTGCGGTTGACTTAATTATGAATGAATTTTGTTGGATATTCGCTCACAGGACGCCGCTCGTTCAATGCGTTCAATGGAAAGTATTCCAATCGGAATGTGCACATAAAGTGGCGGTTTTTAAAAGAATAATAGTTTGCTCGACAGAACGGAACAGTTATTGCTCAAACGCGCAATAGAAAATTGCAATAAACAGAAAAAGAAATATCGATAAGTATTGTTCCTTTACAACAATGAAAATTGTTTCACATTAATATTACAAAACCGTTTACCCGTATTATCGCGATAATCCATCGCGCATTGTCCAAAATCAAGTAAAATCGTCACGGCAAACTGATAAATCCTCCAGCTTTAATCGGATTTGCATGTGAAAGAAACATGCAGTGTTGAAACAGTTAACGAGATCCAATCAATTTGTCATGTTCCGATTTGTTGATCGTCGAAAATACCGCAATCACGACCGAATCGTACAATTCAATTTTCAGTTTGTAGTAAATATTTGGGAGAAGGCGTGTCGTGACTGATGCTCCACATTTGTCTCTGTTAATTAACCGTTTGTTGAATTTACTCTACATGATCCTAATTAAAATATATGTCTCGTCTGGGGTTTGCGGTGTTTTGGGCTTCTTTCGTAAATTGCAACGCGAGGTCAATTGGGGGCTGCTATCTCAGCAGTGTCTATCATTATAATCTGTGCATCTCCAGTATATTTCATTAACTCCCGTCGCCATTAATACTGAAATTAATAAAGATAATATTATGAAGCGGGCTTTGAGGCGCTATCTCTTTCAGGAAAAAAAACTTAATTAAATTCCACGTTTTTACTGACATCTCGAATTTATATTAGAGGAGATTTGGGCGTTTGAAGGAGCACGGGGAAGATTTCGATTCTTTAATTATAATTTACTTTGTGTAAGCTCTCGCAGCAACAAATCAGAAGAGATGAAAGCTTTCTGTTATCTCTATAAGCTCCCAGCTTTCGGTAACAAACTACTTTGTAGTGGTTTTGACCCGATCAATCCGGAAGGGCAAAGGATCGGAGAGCAATAGAATACATTATCATAGCAATCAGATTCACACCACCGACGCTGTTCGTGTCATTGTTAATGTTCACAAGAACCCGAAGTCACGATCTTCCATTACGAATTAGATATACAACCGATTAAGATGTGAGGAGTGCTAAATACAATACATTATCCCGAAACTTGAGACCTATTTGATTATCCGCACCTTATACACGTTCCGCAATGATACCATCGCATCGACGGTATAAACAGCAAAGTGCGAACGACAGTGAGAAATGAAGAAATACTGAAAACGGAATGCAGCGACTGAATTCTTTTCACTAACATTTTAAATGCCGCTCAAACATCGGACCTTTGTGTTGTACACGCGGAATCAATCTTCTCTTATCTGACGCCATCAAAGTCCCTATTTTTAACACATAACGACTGAATGCTGGAGATTTCTTCCAAATCTGGAACTCCAGAGACTAATGAAAAGTAAATTAATCGTTCCGGTGCTTCACATACGATAAATTGTGTTTAAGTTATAACATGTCTGCAGGGACTGTTCGAGTGCCATAAAATAATGTAATATGATGGCGGTTAATTGCTCCAAAACCACCTGTGGTTAACCCAGATTACGAACAATGTTTAATTTAATAACCAAAATATTCAAACTGTTGTTTTTAGATTGGGTCACCTAAAAACCGCAACTTTTGAAAATTTTGCGTCGTGTTTCCTAGCGTCATTATGGTGTCGGCGAAATTTATCTTTGCTGTAATTGCGGAACAAAACGCATTTTAGAAGTTACGATAATATATCACCGACAGAACAAACTGAATAAGAGTTTCCTCACGCCGCCCATCATTTTCTAGATGAAACGCTTGTAACATGAAAGTTTTCCAGCGTTTTAGGATTTATAGGTCATTTATTTACAAAGAAGTCCTCCCCACAGCACATGTTAAATTCCATCCGAGCGGTAAGTTTAAGGACAAACAAAAGTACACAACAACACAACAAATCATTAACTACCCCGAAACAATTAAACCGGCAGAAGAGAAGCATACCAAGCCAGAGAAAAAGTTTTTTAGCGATTATCGGCCAGCTGGCAGTTTCCACGCTAGGAGATAAAAAGCATCGCCCCAGCGGAGTCATCAAATTTACGGATGCGTTAGCGAAAAGAGTACAACTCGAAAAGTTAATTGGACCATTGTTTTCTCTCGTGGAATTCGATGAATTTTTTCGTTTCGACCTTGTTCACCTGATTTCGTACGCTCAGTAATACGATTATAAGTATAAACGGCTTTAATCTCCAACATATTGCGTTTAGTTTTCGCTGGGTCCGAAATTCGCAGGATTACAGATTTATCCGCGTTAAATATGCATTGTGCTTTTAAATTTCATCAGATAGAAAAAAAAGGGAGACAACGAAAAGAGGATTGTTTGCTCTGTGGCGACGCGCATTTGCAAAACAAATGTCTTGTTAAAAGGTTGATCTGCTAAAATCCTGACGGTAAATTTCAGTTTCGAAGCAACTATGCATCGGTCTCACTCGTCTCACTTCTGAGTACAGTTCACCAAAAGCTCTAGTGCGGTTATGGCTTTGACTTTTTAAATCGTTTACAGCCACTTTACCGCAAAACCCATATAAACATAATAACGCTCAAGTGGTTGGGTCTCATCTGCCTTGAAATGAACCGTAATAAATATTTTTACCCAGCTGGTCAGCCTTACAAATCGAAACAATGAAATTCCTCAAAGTAGCCAGCGTTTATCATTCTGATAGAGCAGTTATTTGAAACTTTAGGTACAATTACAATTATTTTTAATCATATGAATACAGGAAAAAGTTTTTAAAATGATTCTTTTTCAATAAATCATCAACATTAATTTATATAAAGCGATGAATGATTATAAATTAACATTAATTTTTAAAACTATCTGATTTTAGATGTCTATTTATTGATTGCTTTATAGAGCTGGTAACCAACCGCTTGAGGGTTATTATGTTTATGGGGCTTTGCGGTAAAACGATTTAAAAAGTCAAAGCCATAACTGCACTAGAGCGTTTGATGAACTGTAAGTAAAGTTTGGGGTATGGTCAAATCGAGGGTCAGATCATAAAATAGTAAATAAACCATAAATCTAACGGAGAAGAAATGCAGCATTAGTTTGAAAGTTCTTTGCACAAATATTTCACAAACAAAAAAGGGCCACATTTTTTAAAACAAATGTTGTTTTTTTATAAATAAGTTTTGCTTACATAATAAGCAAAATTAGTTTCAGGTGTATGATCAAAAGGAATTTGAAATAGTAATAAAACTTATAAAAACAAATAATATAATGAAAAAAACAAAAAAACACAAAAAAACTACAAAACCAAAAAAAACTACTAAAACAAAAAGAAAATACAAAAAAAAAAATAAAAATATACAGAAAAAAACATGAAATGTTTACTCAAACATAAAAACAAAAAGAAAAAACAAAAAATATGTGAAAAGCCCACTAAAGGCGTTTCTTTACCATTTCGGGTAACATACGTGACATATAAAAGTCTTTTAGTTTGATTAACATTGCATCACAAAATTCTTCATCCTTGAAAATAATATCATATAAACACTGAAATAGGTAGTTGTTCCTAGTACAAAAATCCTTATTAATATAAAAGGATTTTTTCAACATTTTTCCTGAGGTCCAATAATGCAGGGCAAAGATAAAAATACAGTTCTATTATTTTCCTATTGCCATTTCCAAAAAAAAGCTATTATATACTTAAGGCGAGTGCCAAGACATTTTTCTTATGGAGAATCCCATGTAAAGTATCGTCTAAATATTTCGCTTATTTTTTCATGTATCAGTTTCGTTCTTATTCTCAACTGCTTGTATTCATATTTTCTTCTAAAACTAAGAATCAAACATTGGAAAAAACATTTAATTTAAAAGTTAAAGGACTTGAAAATTCGATAATTTAGGGGTAGTTTTACGAATAGAAGTTTATGTCCGATTTTTGTGAATTTTTAAACTTAGAATTAGTAAAGAATACTTTCAAAATCACTTTCCCGCTAAATTTAAATCGATATCATTAAAATTGGTCTAGTTATGAGTGAGATAAACTAAAAATTTTTCAATCGAAGCTCTGAGCTTTGCAGATAATTTACGACTAGGGTGATTTATAACCGAACCCTCATTTGCGGTTTCTTGACCAGCTTTGGAAGTTGTAAATCAAGGGATTTCTTCTAAAATTTTTACCTGCTTGTTTCGCACAGAGGATAATAAAATGGTTACAATTAGAAGAGCGTTATTAAAAGTGCTAATAAGTACAAGCACATCGAAGTTTCATAATGCTTGATGTATGAAATTATAGAAACAACTATGTAGTATGAAAATTCATTTAATTTATAGTCATGTTTTCAACTAAAGTCTTTCAATGACACACGAATTAATTTCTCGACTATTTCACGGTGTTGGACGTAAAATTTAGAAAATGAAATTTAATAAAATAGTAATTTATTATTATTTTTCTTATTACATATTTTATTATTTATGTTTATTTTTTTCTTATTTCACTAGAATTTAAAAGTTCATCAATGAATAAAAAATGTTGAATGAAACAAAATTGTTTTGAATGGTATGACTCTATGGAGCGACCTGACCGGATGCAATTTACCTGATGTTTGCAATATTGGATTAGAGTTTATCTAAGAAACTGACCGGAGTTTTACTAGGTGATGACAATTTCTTTCATTTTGCCGCCGGCCGGTTCAACTTTTACTGAAAAACCCACTAAATCTTGTTCCTTTGAGAACAATATAATTTTTTTTTGGGAGAATAAAAAGGTTGACTTCTGGTAACTAGAAAAAAATGGAACATACATTGTAAATACAAATCATAATTGGTATTACCAAATCCAAGGGCAGTTAAGAATAACACGAAAAAAAATGTGTATTCTGGGTGTTTGGTTTGGACAATAAAGTGATATGAAATATGAATATATTTATGAAGACACAACTTTTTGGAAAAAAAATGGAACCAAAATTGATTAAGTTTTATTTTGATCACATGTTGCTGGAATTAATTGACTCTAGGAAACAAAGATTGTCTATTCCGATCCGCCGTCATTGAGTTTGTATGTATTAGTTAATTGTCAATATTGTAAATAAGTACCTATTATGTAAATACCACTTTTCTTATAAATACTTACTAACATGTACAAATTATACACATTATTATACTATGTATTTTGTATCTTTTGAGTATACCTTCATGCCAAATACGAATAAAATTAAACATAAAACAGATAAGTTTAGTTTTTTTTAGAAAATTTCTGTTTGGCATTCTAATATTAAATAATACTTTAATCTATTTATTATTTGACTAATTAAATTATTTTTTGAACAACGTACTAATGTACTTACAATTTTAAAATAAATTTTTTTGATTCATATTATTTTACCCATGAAGAAGTATTTCTACCAGACAGGGGCAAAATCAGCATTTATCATTTTACGATCACTTTACGATAGCACAGTAAGGGGTGTTGTAAACAGAGGTACCGCTTGACAACCTTCCCGATGTGACAGCTCAGCTCGAATTCTGACCAGCGACGAGTCTTGGCACTCGCCTTAAACAGCTGGACCTCTTGGTTTCGTCAAACAACCTGACCCCACCATAAATTTTGTGGTTGTGGAGAAGTACTCATTTCTGTGGTTTGCCGGCAATTGCTGGTTGTAAATTACAAAATTTCAGCTTCGATTTGAAATCTAAAATTTTACGCTACGAATACTCGCTTAATTATTAGAATATTTTTTAAAACCGTTGTATTCAGAACGACTTGCTTTACAATCCGATTGGATTAATTTTTGATTCAACAACGCAAACTGAAGTTACAGTTTTCAGCCAAAATTGATGCAGTGTAATTACCGTTCCAGAGGTGATATCAATAAAAAAAATCATGCAGTTTGTAGATAACTACAAGGACAGTTTACAAGGTGTCCCAGAACTCGCGCCCCATTGAGCAAGGGAGGGTGCCGACAGCAATACAGATGGGAAATTTAAAAACAAAAATTGACTAAGAACTTGACTTGACAAGTTACAGTTTTCAGCCAAAATTGATGCAGTGTAATTACCGTTCCAGAGGTGATATCAATAAAAAAAATCATGCAGTTTGTAGATAACTACAAGGACAGTTTACAAGGTGTCCCAGAACTCGCGCCCCATTGAGCAAGGGAGGGTGCCGACAGCAATACAGATGGGAAATTTAAAAACAAAAATTGACTAAGAATAATAGTATTCAAGAACTGATAAAAAGTTAATAACCAATCCCGAAAGCTTATTCGAGAAGTGGAGTAAAAGGCCATCCCAATTTCCTAGGCAACGAGAGTCTAATATTCATCTGACCAATGGATGATAGTATGTGTCCATAGTTACCAATTTTCAAATTCTGTTCAGCTTCAGGATTGGCTACAGTTTTTTTGTCTTATCTCGGTTATTTTTTGAGTTAAAAAATTATAGTTTCAAAATTTTGGTTCAGAATTGTTGCCTCCATAAGCCCTTTTTCTCTGGGGCGCGAGTTCTGGGACACCCTGTATATTCTAAATTTCAGTTTTCTAGTCCAAACCGTTTTTGAGTTATGATGGCTTCAGTTTACATTGCATTGCCCATAAGGATTTTTGGTAGCGACCGCTTGGTGCAGCCAACACGTTTTGCCGATTGAAAGGATAATTATCTGACCGTGTAATATTGTATATATCATATCGAGGGTGTCATATAAAATTTACACAGGCTAGGGTTTGTCTATGACAAATATCATGCGTGGTTATGTTGGCATCTGCAAAATTATTCATCTCGGACCGCTTGATATGTCCACAATTACTCAAAATTTAATTTTAAATCACCATGTAAACGCCCGACTACATCAACGTAAACACAGAATTTTGTATTAACCACCTTCGCAAAAACTCACGCAGGTGCTGAAACCCGAGGTTTTCACAAAAAAGAATGAACCTGGCAATAAATGCCAAATTTGTAGATTCTGGTCGTTCAGTTGGATTTCGTCCGTTGGGTCAAGTGTAACTCGAGAAGATCCGTTTAGATAAGAATGATGAAAACTTTTTCTAGCCATTGTCGACAAGCATCTCGATAAGATCCGTTTTGGCACTTGTCGGAGAAATATGATCCAGCTGGAATTTCCATCAGAATCAATTAACTCGCGCGAATGCTAAGCAGGATTAATTTCGTCTGGCTTAAAAATGTTAATCAAAATAATCTGCAATGCAAATAAATATCAAATAAATATTAATATTCCTGCGGCATCTCGAGGAATGGGAACGTAATTAACATTTCTCGTTAAAGATTGAAGTTTTCCGTAACTTGGGAATTAGTTCCGGAAGTAGGAGTAAAGAAGTTGTGCAAATTCTTGCAATCTGAATGGCGAGACATAATAAAATAATAAAAGCAAAGCTCCGTTTGGGCCGTGATTGAATAATTCAGAACGCGGTGAAGCACGCGCCGCTGTTATTTGAGTTTTAACACACTTTAACCGCTGTGTCTCAACAATTTTACTGGAAAAGTTAAACTAACGCAAGATGTTTCATTAACCTTATCGCACTTCTTATCGCTCCGGTAATGAAGAGGTCGACGAATTTAGTTGCGAAGAGCAATTCGATCGAATAAAAATTGAAAAAGGCTCATTTTCAGTTTCTCTTTTCCTTATTCAAGTCCCTTTCTTTCAGGAATTACACATTTGAACAAATCAACACGGTCTATTTAGGATTTTTAAAAGTTGGGCTAGATTCAAACGTTTGCTCCATTTAGCACTTAAATTTCAAACTACATTAATTAAACACGGGATAGTTTGCAGCGCTAAACCAATCTGCGTTTGACGACTGAATTTATTCCTGATGGCCATCAAGTTCACCTGTACGCCGACAGCGCAAAAGCTGACTGGCCATGTTTAACTAATGACCCTAATGTCGACATTAATCACTTTTCTTTTCTGTGAAAATTTCGAAAAATTATCCCTGTCTGTCTGTCGCCGTCGAATTCTTCCGACCTTTCACCTCCTCAAACAGACCTTTGTCAAATTAAACATAATTGACATACCGCTGGGGAGTGTATAAAGGGCTGTTTTGTCTGTATTCAAGGCAGGTTATTGTGACTGGTGTGACATGAGGGTTGTTCGCACCTCGTCGGCCACTTAATGCCTCGCACACACTTCTATGCGGGTTTTGTTGCACTCCGCGGTCCCCAACCGTCTCCGACAGCCGACAATATACACCTACCGGAGTTTAAAACTACCGAACAATAATGGACTCTCACAACTCCTGGTTTTGCGACATGACCCGGTTTATTGTTTAGGAAACTGGTATTTTGTTCTTGCGATGTCTTTAGCTCCGGTACGAACAATAGAACTAAATTTCGAAGTCTTGTTTGATCTTAGGGATTTTTCCCATCGAACCGCTGGGCTTCATGGGTGCAGCTTAGAGGCAGCGACCCCCTTAATTAATTTGTCTGAGGCCTTAAGAGAGAAATGATTTGATGAGCCAGCGCTTTCAGGAACGCAATTTGTAATTAGAAACTTTATCTTTCTTTATTACTTTGTTTCCGAAGTTGAAAGATTTCTTTGTAATTGCGAGAAATTATTTGGGGCTTTTGTACAGCAACTTCAAGATCTGACAATTAAAAACAGCCGTTGCAAAAATAAAATCCACCCCCTTCGATTACCCATTTCCTATCACCCATACTGACTTGACAAACCGACCACTCCGTCATTATGACAGCAGGTGGAGTGAATTGCAACAGTTAGGGCTTCTTTATGATCGTGTTTATATTACACGCACGCGTACGCATTATCTTCAACTACCTCTTAAAATTAATGCTAACGACCGCCGCCAACAGGCGGACTGAGACTCGCGAATATGTTCTCGTCTCCCTTGACTTGGAAATTTCAGCCGATAATGAGAATATAGAATCGAATGGGGTCGTTCTGCCTCAACGGGAACGGCGTAATCATTAGCTGCACAGATGCAGCAGCCCCAGTGATTTGAAAACTATAAAAGAATTACATTTTGGGGTCAACTAATTAACACTTGTGTAAACAAAACGTGCTGTGAAAGCACAAAGCTCAAAAACTTTCATATTGTCACAAACAGTTATTATTTATTCAACAATCATTGTGATGCACACCAGCACGAATTAATTCCCATAAACAAACATTGAAATGAATTTTAAACGCTCGATTTTGTTGATCTGTATAAAATATAACCAATGCAATATTTAATCCCGTTACTAGCTTTTTAGTCTGAATCTAAATCTCTGTAAAACTTCATTATTCCTTGTTAAAGAGCAAAACTTCAATGTTTTCGCTAAATTAGTTATCAAATTTGCTCGAGAAAGAAAATTAAAATCCAACTTGGCGGCGTAGAATTTCTGGAGACACTGCTAATGAAATTACAGTTTATACTCTCTAACTTCGTTTTCTGTAAAAATGTGACACGAAAACATCGAAGGTTGACGAAAATCTCGTTGTCTATGCCATAAATAACGCATCAATCATTTTAAATATTTTATTTCTCTTCCAGCCTTCTTTCGAGGCTCCCGCTTTCCATATTCAACCAAACTTCCGCTTTACGCCTATTTTGAATCTTAAATTCGCCGTAGACAATTCGTATTGATCCGGGGATTGACAAAGCGGCCCGAACTCTGACTTTTTCTACATTTCCACTCCGTCAAATCAGTAAAAACGAAAAAACTGATAAATTTGCCAGCATTGGACTTTAATTTGATCGAAAAAACACGTCAGTTTTGGGTATATAAAACTCAAATCCCCGTTCCATTCGTATCAATTACCACTGAACAAATTGAGTTGCTCGTCTGACTAGTTTGCGCTCTAATTTGATGGAAATGTTGTTAATAGAGTGCAGAGAGTCCGGTTGGTTGTGTAAATTAGATGCGACATTCCGGTAGCCATACTGTCATAATCCGGGGCAGTTGACAAATGTCTTGCCGACTCCGGGGCTCAACCCTAAGCTCTACAACATTCGTAAATGCTTGACTTCACAACACCGGTATTGAAGCAATAAGAGTTTTTCACGGAGAATCGACGAAATATTAAATTAGATATTCAAATCGACGGCGATCTACTTAATGCAAATGAGATCGTTTCGCCAAGAGGACGGAGTTATTGATGATAATTACATGAAATTCAATATTGTGTGTTTTGGAGACCCAATTTGGTAGATTTGTGGAATCGAGACGAAGGATGTGTACTTTTGTGCCAATGGATGGACGCAATTTCGTTATATTGTAGACAGACGTTTTAGAAATTGGAGACGTTTGGCAAATAACTGCCAGGCAGAAAATTGAGATTTTTAAAGTGATATTTCTGCTACAAAAGAAGTTTGTATCGAGATATCAATTTGGAGCAAAGTAAATTATGATTGAAATAATTCATACACTTTGGAGATGCAAAAAACAACCAACATTCGATTAGATTTTTTAAGCTTTTCAAGGGGTTTCTCAGAAAATTGAAAAAAGTATGACGAGGCAAAATCCACTGGTTTTTGTACAAATAACTTAAAAATTCGAGAGGCATTTATCACGCACCCAATTTCTCTAAATGACCCAGTTCTTTCTAGAAAAGTAACCCGACTGTGGCGCCAACAAACTACCAAAAAATGTCGACATTATGCCAATCCGAAAAGACAGCGAACACTAAACAACATTAGGAAGCCGTGATATTTCACAATCGAGTTTAAGTCATTTTTATTACGTGTGATCCACAAAATAATATGTATTTCAGTGAGAGATATTTTTCTTTTTAGCCTCAATTCTTTAATGAAAATAAAAATTACAACAAGGGCATAAGAGAAAATGTGTTGTAAAAATCTCTATTTTCAATATTTTAGTGAAAATCAGTTAAAAAAAATTAATTAACAAAGGTCTCGTCAAATTTTCTTAAAGCTTGTGGGCCAGTTTATATCCTCCACTCTCAAACCCAAAACGATCAATTTTTTTGTGATCAAAATTATCACTACTATAGAAACCGAAATTCGAACACGTTTGGATCTAACCGTATTGCCCAGGGCATTAAACTAAATACAATATTGAGAGTTATTATAGATTACCAGTGCAAACGAGTCTGTGAGAAATTGCAAAAGCTAGAACAGAGCTGCCAACATGAAAAAATGTGTAAGGCCTTCCAGACAAAAGTTTTGTTGACATTTCAGATATTGTTCTAATTTTTTTGTGTTTTTGCGGATTATTAAATTATTTGGTGCTGTGAATACTTTCTTATTTTTTATTTTTTATTGGTGCTTAGAATTTGTGTCTTTTGAAAGCTTTGCTTTTATTCCAATTGTAAATTTAGAAGATCTTGTAAATTGTAAATTCTGTTGCTTTTAATGTAACGAATTTTGCCATGGTTACCACTTTTAACATGTTTATTAATCGTGCTAAATTACAAGTTTCTAGAGCAAAATAGACACTTTTTAAAAATTTATTTTTTAGGATCCACCCTTTCCTTATAACAAAATGAAGAATGTGATTGAAATCAGATTAAAAAAAGAATTCGTCCGATTGGCTGGCATTCTCTTTATCGAAAAAGTTTTTATAATAAAAAACGCACCCGAGCAAGTAATTCGAACATAACTTATCTTATCATTGATTGACTAGATGTCCACAACTATTGTGTATTGAATCCATTTCTTAATTATTTAAATCATACACAAAAAAGTGTCATTCATTCAAAATTTCTAGAGTTTGAGTCTTCCGCTTTATCATTTTAAAATTTGGTAAAGTTAATACACGACTCAAAAATAGTAACTTCCCCAAATTTCGTAGCTGTAGCCCAAAATTACCAAAATTACAAATTTTTGGACTTCAAAATAAACTTTTCTAAAGTTCGATGGGGGCTCACATTATTATCAGCATTTTTAATTAAAAGACAACACTTTAGTGACGACGGAAAATCAAGTGGGTAAAAAAGTCAAGTGGAATAACTTTAAGGTTAGAAAATTCGGCCAAAATGACCAAAATTCACGGAAAATGTCGATTCATGGGTGTTATGAAACAAGAAAAGTTTCGATTTTTAATTAAAACGTCGCACTTTTGCGGCAACGGAAAATCAAGTAGGTAAAAAAATCGCTCCGCGCGACTGGATGCTGAGACGAATTTGAGGTTAGAAAATTCGCCTAAAATGCCCAATTTTCACGGAAAATCCCGTTTCATGGGTGTAAGTTTTGTTTGTATTAACCTTGCGTTTAATTTCTGTGAAAACTGTGGAAACTTAACCTACCTGAAACATGATTTTGAAATGTTTCGAAACCAGCGAAGAAATGTCCACAACACCAAAATATTCGTCTAATAAAGCACAAACACAACCAATCAACACTTTAAAACCGTTTTAGCTTCAATTTTCCAACATTTTTCTGTAGTTTTAAACGAAGTGCACCGCACGCACTCACCACAGACGACACGACTAATTTGACAGAAATAGACCAATTACGATCGAGCAGAGCGCGCGGGTTTTTTGAATCGGAATTGGAGCATGCCAATTAGTGGTGCCGTCTCCATTTCTCGGGCAATTTTGCAGCGATTCCGAAGCGCATATGAGCACATGCAAAAGCTTCAAACGTAAGCCATTCAAGCGTTACAATTTCGTCGAATCTCGCATAATGTAAGTACAGATTATCCCACTCACAAATAGAACATTTGCATCTCCTAATGTCGCGCCAAAGCTTGTTGAAAAATCGGATGTAGTTTCCAGCGCTGTTTTGTACTTTTGAGCGACTTTTTCTCCCGCAATATTATCGTTGACAACGACCGAGGGAATGTCTGTACATTGTAATATATGTAATTTGAATTTAATTCGACGAAACAAGAATGGTGGAGGAACCGGAAGACGTTCTACTTTCCCCGGCGTTTTAATAAAGACGTCCCACGTCGCATTGTCATAATTTTGCAGTGTTTAAAGCAGGAAATCGATTTCACATGAAATGCGACACCTCGAGCAAACCTCCATGCGTGTATCTGGAAATATTCTTTCCAGCCGCAGTAGGGAAACGAAGTTTTCCAAATTGAGTTTTTCGTATGGAAATAGAATATGAGACAATGTTTATAATGCGGCCGGCTCCTCTTCAATATTTTGTACATTTAAACGACAAGGGTATTACATCCGCAACAAACAGAAACGGATTACATTAGAATAACGCTCGGAATAACAAATAGCCTTGAGCAAGTAGATACACTTCGACGATATAACTCCGGCAAAATATGAAAGTTTTTCGTTTCAAGAATGTGCCGTCTTTTGTAAAGTTGAGGAAATACAAGGTTTGCTAAATTGTAAATCGATAAGTGATTGGTGAGGCCGAGCTGCTCCGGATTGTTGTAAGAAGTTGTCATCTGAAAAAACGTCAACGGGAGTTTGCTGAAAGCTGTTAAATGTTTTATAGCGCTTACTTTCGCACAACTTTCAGTTATGACTTAACGATTATTGACACGACTAAATAAGTACAACCAAAAACAGATTTTTGTTTCTGAAGGAACGCAGGCTACTTAAAATGACCCCGGAAACTTTGCACCTTCCCAGTGATTCTTTCCAAAGGTCTGTTAATGCGGTTCCCACAGTTTGAAAAATCGCCTAAAATTTAAGCCCTCATCCGCTAACTTTACAGCTCCATCCCCAACTCGAATTAAAAGCTTTAGGCATAAAAATCTCGCTATCGCTGCACCCCTCGTCGCAATATCGACCCTGTAAGAGGGTGAGGTGCAAGAATCAGAGGTATTCACTTCAGGGAATTGAGTTTTAGGCTATTGGAAGCGGAGTTAAGTAGTCCATCAGCACGCGTCCCTCAACCTTGGCCGGCTTCGATCATTTCGAACGAAGTGAAGGCAAATTTGTTAGAGTAAGTACTTCATTAACTTATTACCGGATCTTGTGATGATGGGGCCGTCAGCTTAATCACGTTAAGTATGTAAGAGATCTTATCGCATCGCTCCGGCTAATGTAATTACATGGTTACACTGATACCAGTTCTGCAGGCTGGGAATAATAAGGGTTAAAAAAGCACTGATTTTACAGACGGAAAAAAGAATACAATTAAGAGAGTATGGGCGCGAAGGAAGTTCTTAATAATTGGACTGTGTGATTCGTTATAATTCGGTTGGTACGCACAAAAGCTAATTGACGGCCCGAAAAAATTCTTTAAAAAAAAATCACTTAACACACCTGAAACTTTTTATTTAAAGAACAAATTCAATCTTTTTGTCGATAGTGAGCCACTTTCGTAATTGAAGTCGGCTATTTGCATAAATAATTTATACAAAAGTTTGAGCATTTACTCTTGAAGAAAATCATTTACATACTCGTTGAAAAGTTTCGAGTTATTTTGCAGTCACTACTTACAATAAGATTATTTACATATTTGCTTCCAGGAATTGCATTAGGGAGCGACATTTTCGTGCAATAATGCTCCTCCTCCTCTCGCTTCGAAAATGGAAAAGTTTCTTTATCTCGCTCGGGATAGATTTTTAATCTAAAAAAGGTGGAAACACCGCACCCGTTACTTTCAAGACAAAACAAGCTCACATCATTTACATCCCAACCGATTTATCCCTGCTAATTGATTCTCCAGCTAAAGAATTTCCATTTTCGTCGAGACAAGTCCGGAATGGAATTAAAGATCGCAGTGAGAAAAGTTGGCAATCTAGCTTGATAAATTAATTTGGCGGTTCAAAGGCGTCGAGAATGGTTGGTGATTTTTCAAAAAAAAAAACTCCCCGTGGAGCCCATTTAAATATAAATTGAAATCTCAGTATCTGGCGGATTTATTTTTAGTATTAAAATCGCAGGCTTCGGAACTACATTATGTTGAGCGAAGATTTATATAAAGGAAGATAATTTCACAACAACCTCTTTTGTGTGTCGTCAACATGAGCTGGAGGAAAATCTCCTGCCGCCAAGGATTAAAGCGAACCTAAGAAGACGCTGACATAACAGATCGGCAGCAAGAGCGCTCTCCATCACAATAGACCTCAGCCTGAGATAGCTCTGTAGTCCCAAACTAATTTAATCGGCTTACTAGTACCGCACTAGTTCACCACTTCCATCTACGAACAACATTCGAATTTCAAATTACTCGTCCTGATTTTCGCTAATTTGCATTATTTCAAGTCTTAGATATCAAACGCCAAAGGAGGAGGATTGAGGTCAACATTTTAATCTAATTATTTGAGGAACAACTGAATAAATTCAACACTATTTTTGTTCCACTCCCCCGGAAAATCTCGTAGCAAAACATGCCGTAAATTCCGGCGAGGTCAAGCATTTGGCCACCTTCGTGACCAACAATTCGCCCGGAAATCCAACCCGCGTCTAAAAATGGTGGATGCGCCGGGTCGGTTCTCCAACTTTTAATTTGACCTGGAAGCGCGGCGTTCCTCTATCAAACTTTAGAAACATTTTTATAAATAATCCTCGACCGTAAGTGTCAAAAAAGTGATTTTCTCAGCGCCGAAAATCAGACCCATGTTGAAATTTTATTACCTTGCCATTAAAGTTTGCAAATAACACAAGGAAACTCGGTGATGGCATAAACTTTATGATCTTTTGAAAATGCTACGTCAGTGCTGTATAAATTCCGGCCTGACATGTTTCGCGAAATCCAACTTTTATAACCTTTCTACGGAGAAAATGTACTTACGAAAACAGGATTTGTTGCGAGGGTCGTTTGCACTTATTCAATTGTGATAGGACGATAGGTAAATCATGGAAGAAAAAAATGTTAATCTTGGATAATAACGGTCTTTTCGAGTGGATATCCAACCCAAACATCCTGTCTTGTAAATGATGCCCTAGAAGCTGACTCGACAAATTTCATAGCGCAAAGTGTAGCCATGATAAGAGTCCATCACACTTAGCTCGGTCCATCTTTCATCCGAGTATCTTCCACTTATAAAGCATCATCCTTGGTGTGCCCAGAAGATAACGGCTCATATATCAACAAATTCGGAGTGACCCGACTCTCTTATCGTTCTTATCATTCCTTTTCGTCCAACTAAAACTTCTCTGCCGGTGTTAATTAATTTTCTAATTAACGCCTACTTTCAAAGAGAGAACGTCTTTATTGCAATTTACACATATTCGTAACAAGGAGGTGCTTCAAAGCGGAGAAATCAATTTGTTGTATCTTCAAAGATTCCTTTGACAGTGCTTTACTTTAATGGTATAATTGACTCTATAATGCATATTACATGAATTCTGAAGCGAGCACTGCGTCTAACCCAAAAGCTTAAATAATTAATCAACCATAGCGCAGAATTGCGATCAGATTTAAGCCGTTTTTGTCTTGGAGATTCTTATACAACGTGTCGGCAATTTTCGTTGAAGGAGCTTAGAAATGTAGGTCGGGGCAAAGCGCTCTAATTGCAAACATTTTTGGATCCGGTTAAATAATAATTCTCTGTGAATATCGTGATCGTTTTTAATTGAACTTTTATCGCTGTCGTTACTAACCAGCCCCATTAATAACGTCCATAAATCGGCGATACAAGCAAATTCCTGCAATTGTGCCCATAGCAATCAGCACTGCTAGTCCAAACAATAATCAAATAATTCAGCCTCCCATTTGCGGCGCTGGTTTCGGACATAACGTGGCAACCTGAAATCTTTATTATTATGGTGCGGTTTTCCACTTCCATAAAACTCATTACCATCCACCAATAGTAATCAGCTGGAAATCCCGTCCGCTTGAATAATGTTTCACCGGTAAGGCTTATGGTAAAGTTACCAGCGAGCGTCCGAAGTTCGAACGTCTGCCAAGTTCGGCTTCACGTGAGAAGGCGTAAACTTAGTTTTGGATAAGTTGGAATAAATGTAACAAATAGGGCGGCACGTCTGTATGGTAATAGGGCACGTCGGACGGCGTTGCCAGCTTGCTGCCGGTTTGCTAGGTAATTAGCAACGAGAGATTGATGTTATTGCGCTTCGCCACCGTTCTTGTTCTTAATTAACTCGGTCCTGCCGTGTTGTCTGTCCGACTTTAAGTTATTCATTTCTTGCCGGGTTCATTAATACGGTGTTGCTTAATGCGAGATGAAAATAACAAATTTCGGGGCGCGCACTTTGGAGATAACCCTTGAGTCGGGATGTTTCCAGCTAATTTTTACAAAGACGCGGAAAACTGGAAACGTGCCATTCGCAGACAATTTGGCGCTTTTCACAGGTCAAATTTTCTTTATTTTAGTGCAACGCATTTTCTCTTGTTGTGAAAACAACCTTTGAACTATTTCAAACAATGGAACTTGCAACATTTTCTTTTTGTGCTTCAATATTCCAAATAACATTATGTCGGTCTTGGAGCCAACGCCCTTGCTCGTACAACATCAAAGTTCCAACCAAATCTAATTAGTTTCAGGCGAAAATTAATTCGAACAAAGAAGTTTCGCAGGATATCTCAAAAAGAAAAAAACGTTGCATCTGTTTTAGATCGTCTCTACAACAAAACAGCAAGCCTATTTTACTAATTCAAACTAACACAATTTATTCTAACAAAGGCTAATTAATTTACCAAGAGCTCTCGCCTTTGAAAAACTACTTTGAAGGAACTGGGAAAGAGCTCCGGAAAAATCCGGGACTCTTCCGTCGGCTCTTTGTCACAATCGTAAATGCCGACGTCGCATCATTAATATATCTCATTATTTCCTTTCTAGTATCTATTTTCTCGGCATGTGTCTCATTTGCGTCTTTTATGATCGCCTAGTTACTTTATCGTCGCGGTTATCACTACATGCGGCGTTCTTACAAGATAAGTGCACTGTTACCTTCGGCAAATAAAGATTTATTACTGTAATATTTATGCATCAGTCTTGATACCTGCACGGCTAAATTATACGTTGTCAGATATAACACTTGCATGAAATATACTGGCTCATAAATATCAAAATTATAAATGCGGAGTTTCCTCCCGATTTCCCACGAAAAATGCATTCATTTCGAAGGATTATCATTAAAAAAGATTCTCAAGAGCGGTTTTATATCATTCTGCTTTTATGCCATCTATTTTATTCACTTATCGTTCCGCTAATTGCGATGTAGCAGAACAAAACAACGAAGAAAATCCCAAAAAAAGTAAAATTTTACTCGGTAAGCAGCTAAACTTGATTGGTGGTGAAATAAATCAATTACACTCAAATGAAGCTCTTTGGGAAAAAAAATGTTTTCATCGATAAACTCGTCTTTGTTAATATTTATGTTACACGAACCAAACTTTTACCTATCACTGTCAACTTTCACAGTTGATTTAGATGCAAGTCTGCAAGTTTTATTAAGATAAGTTAAAATGTGTCGACTCTGACAAAAAAAACACTTTCCTTTAGACACACAATTTATTTTGAGCAACTCCGCAATATCGTTTTCATATGCAATGGTTGCTTTATGCTCTCGCTGTAACAAACCGCAGAAATAAAATAAAGTTATAGCGATATGTCAATATCTTAGCGTGTTTCTCTGAGGGCGTATTGTTGCCGATTTCGCGAAATCTCGCAAGTGACAAATGTCACGTTCCGCAACGCCCGAGCAGGAATTTTATCGAACATCTAAACACTGATTAAGTCCGATTAAATTTAGTTTCACAGAAAACAAATGATAGTTGCCACTGAGTTCACCTACTCTGATCTATATTGTGCCTAGCACTGACACGATCCGCACTTCTCGAGGGATTCGCCCCATTTTCCACCACGCCACAACCAACTTTCCCAAATATATTACGGTAATACAACGCGAAAAAGTAGAAGAAATGCTCCCGAGTCAAAGAAATATTTTCACGTTTGTCGCCAAAGTTTCTCCTAGCCTCAATTTATTTATTCCGGTTGTAACGGCGAAGCCCGAAAATCGATCGTGTTTTTCAAAGTTGGGCGAAACTTACGCAACTAATTCATGCAGAAAAATTCTTCGGAGGATTTGGCGTGGAAATTTTACAAAGTTTATAACAAGTTCATTGTGCCATAAGAATTACGTGGTGGCTTTCCTAGAGAACATTATGTTTTATCCTATTTCCCTTATAAAGCTATTCTGAGAGAAAATCGATTCGACATGCAAATTTTGGTTTTGCTTATTTTTCTTCGGGTTTATTGCGGGAAAAATTGGCGCAACTGGAGTCGCTGGAAATTTGCGAAGACCAATTTTCGTGCTTGTGGAAAACAAGAGGCGCGTCAACAACCATTGCGAAAAGTAATGAATATTGATGGACACAATCGAAAAATGAAAAGTGCATATTGCCCAACAGTCCCGCCAGGAGTCGAGGAACATGGCGCATTCACCATTTCTCGCATGTAAAAAAAAGTTTCTGAGAATCAAGAGAATTTTAGGCTATCATAAATGACTATCGAAGATAATATAATTCTACAAAATCCTGGAAATAAATTCAAACTTGTATTTAAAACTAAAATACAACAGCATCGGCTAACAACCTAAAAGTTTAAAAAAAATACTATGGACTTGTAACTTTGTAAATGTATTAACTTCTCGTCCAGCAATTAATTAAAATTCCCAGACACCATGTTCTCGATATGCGTCCATTCGTCATATTTTTTTCTGCTTTTAACGATGCAAACTCAAAACAAAACTAGCAACGAAAATCAATCAAAAAGAAAATTATCCGCACGCGATACATGACATCAAGACAGATAGTCCGATAATCGACCTGTACGTTGTTAGAATCACATATTATTCCCCTTGTACATTAAAGGGTGCATTATACCCGACGCTGTAATTACCAGCATGATAAATTATTTGTCTGCATTAGCCGGCAGAAAAATAAAAGGTCTTGTCGTTGCACCGAAACCGATTTAAACTCCTCAGCCGCATTAAATTCAAAAGCAAAAGTGAGTTAATAATGTAAAAACTTGCAAATATGGTGTTTGTGATTCTTAAATATCTCGAAGCAAAGAACGAAATTCTCTTTGAAGGGAGTTGTAAAGAAATTAATTTCATTTTATTACACGTAATGGAAGAAAAATAAAGATGGTGCTGGAGAGTAATGACGGCGCAACCCTTCTAATTTATGTCTAATTAGTCCCTCCACTTGAAACAAATATTATGCTAACGTTAATTTCGTCATAATGCAAATGGAGCGTTTAGAACTAAGACGAGGCTCTATGAACGTGAAGCGAAAATGACTCTCTCACTGTTGAAAAACTGAAGAATTAAAACCCGAGCTGTCTGAACTAACTCAAAACTCGACGTTATAAATTGTCCTCTAACCTACCTTTTTACGATTTTTGCTGGAATAAAGTGTCATCCCGAATGAAAATATAATTTAAATTACAATGAGAGAAAGGAAGGTTTGTAAAGCGACTTCAACGCATTTACATAAAAGAGAATTTATTATATAATTGTAACAACTTTGCAACAAACTTGAAGACACGCCATCAAATAAAGTGGTCTTTGTAAAATTTTTGTATAAATTACCGACTCACATTCGTTTCCAAAATTCCGAGTTTTTGCAGCTGGAAAGGCAATTCGAGAGGATTAGAAACAAAGCCCTTTAATTTAATGTCCTATAGGACAAAGCCTGTATCGTTTTAAATGTGCTGAAGGGGCAGAATATTAACTGAATCTGATACGAAAAACACTGAGATTTTTATCTTAATTGAATCATTAACCGAGGGCTCAATTGGGAATTAAAGTCGTGTTCAAGACCAGAAAAAGACGCTATTAAAAAGTATTATCAGAGACCTCATCGCGACTTTTTTCCCAAATTTTAATTTGAAGAATTCTAGTTGGAGAAAACCTTGAAAACGTCGAAATTAGTTCCAGCCTCGAAAAAAATTAAGTCTGAATAAATTCTCTCCCTCGCGCCCATTATTCTTTATTTGGAGAAGAAATAGACATAAAGCCGGATAATTTCGCGAAATCCCACAAGAAACTCTTAACATATCTTAATTTACTGTCAATTTGTTGGATATTTTACTCCATTTTTACGGCGCCGTTGTCCCGCGCCTCCCCATAAAAAATAAAGGAATTTAATTTCGTAATCTCGGTTGGGTGTATCTCTTCAGGATTAAATAAACCTCGGCGCGAAAATAACGCGTAGACCTGTAACCAAGCGAGTTATTATTTCGTGGTTAAATAAAAAAGACGAGATAAGCCTGAGGCTTGAATAAAAAAAGACGTAAAGACAAAGCTTGCTAACAAGAGTCGTAATTTTGTAAAAGTTGATGTTGGAATTATTCGTTATCTTGCAGAATTACACCGAAAAGGAGAAAAAACAATGTCGGCAGTATTGCGCGCCTGTGGACGACGAAATTAAAAAAGGAAAAAGCGACGTAATTGCCAAAACAAATATATTTCTTATGCTAATTTCCAAAGGAAAAACTTGCGACAGTACTGCTGCTGCACTGCATCTTGGAGGAATTAAAAGCGGTTTATGCTAATGAGCGGAAATGCATTTGCTGGGAAATCACCGGATACGACATTTTTAAGAGGCTGCGTTAAAACAGATTTTAAAAAAGTGAAATTTTGATCTTTTAAAAAGCGTTTTAAGTGATTTGTTCTAAAACGTTGAAGAGTCTAGAAAAATCCTGCACCAAAATCCAGAAAATCTAAGAGAATTTGCAATAAAAAATAAACAGTCATATAATGTTATTAAACTTATTCATAAAATTATTGCACATTTATCATACAAAATCAAAAAAAAAGCAAAAGTCTTTCAGTGTAGTCGGCGCAACAATTTGCACCCCTTCGAGTTAGAAAACGTTAACAAAACTTGATTCACCTCCCAGTGAATGAGGCTTAACTTTCGCCCCTGTCAAAACCCATCCGTGATTTATAAGCTTCTCATGCAAAGTCCATTTCTACTTTTCACCGGATTTGAGTACTTCACCGATAAAATAAAGTCTTCTTTTTTGAAATCGTTCGGTGAAATGCGCCGCTGAAAAAATGATTATTTTCTGATTTACATCCAGCGCCGAATTGTCCACTACAATGAATGCTCCGCTTGGGATTTTTATTCCTGATTGCTTTTACAATTTTTAAAACAAAACAAATGAAATATTTCGGGTCATTGTTGGGGCGCTTATCGTGACTGTCATGTACTCACGCTAAAATGTAATGGAGATGATGTTAAATAAAGAATCTTCAGTGTACGTGCACTTTTCATGGGGCAACACAATAGAAGGATTTTTCAGGGGAAATGGAGCAGGAGGAAATTATTTACATAAAAGCTGCACGAAACACAAATTGTTTTCAGATAATTTCGAATTTTTTTGATGAAGGAAAAAGTCGCAAATACGACACGCGTTTCTGTTCTTTATGTTTAATAAATCAATACTTTTGGTCTTCTTTTATGAGCAATTTATGACCCAAGGGAAGCTAGAGACTACCGTTTGGAAATTAATTGCCCGTGACTCCATAAATACACTGCAGGCAGATCATAATTATGACCAACGACTGCGATTTTTTATTTCGACAATCACAGCGTTTTTCGCTGTATCGATTTTTGTACCAATTATTTGCGTAGTAATTAGAGTTTCATAAAAGTAATGACAGTGGTACAAGCGAGGGCCAATGTAAATTACATCGACGTTTAATAGGTCTCTTGGTTCGTTTTTTCATCGATTACATACGAACTGTACAGTTTGGGGGAATATTAAACGATTATTTCTTTTATGGGGCAGTTTTCTAATTAAGTTTTGAAATGAGGTCTTTTAAAGCGCAAAAGACGTTTTGTGAATGGAAAATTGAACCCAAAATAGGGTACTATTAATTATGAACGAAGCTAGGAGCAAAAGGAAAGTACAATTTGTAGGCAATGTTGTTCGGTTTTATCTAACTTACAATCTATAATTATCTCCACCCAAAAGAATTAATTGAAATATTGATTTGCGTTTATTACATACCTATGGGAAATAAAACTCGAATTTATTGGTACACCACAACAAATTAGCCTAATTTCCACCTAAAATTTCCGTTTTTTCAAACACCCTAAATAATTTTCCTGTTCTTCAATGTAAGCCGCTTGCACCACCGGCACCGCCGCCATTCCTGCCGCCGTAAACTCAATTTGTAATGAAATCAAATGAGATGAATCCCTGGAAGATCACAGATCAGTGCAGGATTAGTGGGTACATAGTTTATCTCAGACCGCAACAGGCAACAGGGATCCAATTAGGTTTTACACATCGCATACCTCGAAATTGATGATGAGAAGCTGATGGAATGTTTCATTTAGCGTGATGCGGTTATTTCCGATCATTCTATTTCGCATTCACTTTATTGAAATAGTTTGTTTGGGTCTGCCGTAATAATGACATCGAAACGGCCTTCCACCAACCACTTTGCCAATCTCACTGTTTGTGCATTAATGAAAACTTTCGTGTCGGTAATCAGCGTATTGATTTGAATTCTCTTTGAATGTGCAGGACGGCAGGAAGAGTAAAAGGTGGCGAAGAGGAAAAGTCATGGATTTTTTGCAGATTTCGTGTTCACTGAACATTTGCTGTCTATGTTTCAATTATCAAACAATTCGTCACAATGCCTGTCTACATAAATAACATATTATGTTCAACAAAAATATCATTTGCAATTCAAACGCTCGCTATTGTTCTATTTTACGCTTTTCAATCAATATTAGGTTAAACCGTGAAGAGTGATCAAAATTCAAAGCCGCATTACCATAAATATCGAATTAGGGATATTGTAAACGTAAAAAATACGCTGAAGACAAAAAAAAACTTACGATGTTTGGGCTCTCTTGCAACAACAAAGTCAGCCAACTCACCTGTAAAAAAAACACCATTAGCACACTTTTCCTTTCGCGTAATTATAATACAAAGCCAGCTCCTGCTAATGAAACCCTCCCCTTCAAAGGCGCTTTTAATTACATAAACCCCCACATATAAATCCAGTCCCAGCCATGCGTCATCGCTAGGAATGCTTCCTTCTTGTCTAATCAACCGAAGCGACGATGGCTTGCTGATGAACACAGAACATCAACAGTACGACCTCTTTGTGTTGGCAACGTTCAAATGTCACGCTGCGGATATTAAATTTGAACGTGTACAGAGCGCAGAGTTTCCAACATAGTTCGATCATTCCCCATCTGATTGTGTATGGTTATCGTATTACAAAAGCTCTCTAACGTGGACTGTTTGTTGAATTTCAGGCATAAATCGGCAATGGTCGGTAAGCACTGTTGTTCGATTTAATGGCGCGGATTTGACATGCAAATATCGGATGTGCAAAGGGACACGAGAGCCGATAGAACTGCAAAGCGCACGGATTTTTGGCCGTTCAAGGGCCAAACATTCAACGCGGGTTTCGAATAAAAATTAATGAACCCAATTAAAGCCCGCAACCATGTAAGAAATCGATTTTCCCTTTCGTATGTGGCAACATTATTCATTCTCACATAAAACTCTGAAATTTTATATCCGTTGCGTCTGTATCGTGCAAAAAACGCCCCACGTTATACATTCTACGTGCTGACTCCACACTTCCGCAACACCTGTACTCGCACATTTAAAAACAGTTTCCTTTTATTTTATCCAGCTTTCGCAAGAATTTCGAAATTAAATTACAGAAACACAACCGCTGTAAAGTTTGCTAACAAACACTGACCATATTGTTGTTTATAAACCCATCACGTGACGACGCTCGAAAACAAAGTGCCACCAGTTTGTTGGTACAAAACTGTCCGTAATGTAAACACGTTCCAATACAAAAGTTCGTTCCGAGGCAGACGTTCTAATTTAGATTAATTGCGACGCCTCTTCTTTGCAAAAAATCCACTCAGACAACCAACAAACAAAAGGGGTGACGCAGTTTGGCTCGGAGACATCAAAGAAAACAAAGGTTTGGCGAGGGGGCAAATTTGGAGAAATGAGGAAAAATTGGGAAAGTGGAAATTATTATTGTGGAGACAACGTCGAGGGAAAATTGGGATTTAGAGTTACAGAATAATCGCTCTTCGGTTGGGCATTCAGGACGACTTTTTATTTGGAAATATGTAAGAATATTTGGAAAGTTTAAAACAACTAAAATTGGTGGATACGAAAATCTATCATTTCCAAATAAAAATTCTAATTCTAGCTCCAGACCCTTAAAATCATGAAATCTGTCCATTATCTCGTTGATTTCCTCTGTCTTGCAATAGAAACGAGAAATTTTACAAATATCCACAGAATTAAAAAAAGTACGAATTTTTTAAAACGGCTAAAAATGGTGGAGGCAAAAATCTATAATTTCAAAATAAAAATTCTAAATCTAGCTCTAATCCTAATATCTAATCATAATATTTGTCTTTTGTCAAGCAGATTTCATCTGTCTTAATACGGAAACGAGGAATTTTAAAAATATCCACGAAATGAAGAAAACTACGAATTTTTTAAAACAACTAAAATTGGTGGATACGAAAATCTATTATTTCCAAATAAAAACTCCAAATCTAGCTCCAGACCCTTAAAATCATGAAATCTGTCCATTATCTCGTTGATTTCCTCTGTCTTGCAATAGAAACGAGAAATTTTACAAATATCCACAGAATTAAAAAAAGTACGAATTTTTTAAAACGGCTAAAAATGGTGGAGGCAAAAATCTATAATTTGAAAATAAAAATTCTAAATCTAGCTCTAATCCTAATATCTAATCATAATATTTGTCTTTTGTCCGCAGATTTCATCAGTCTTAATACGCAAACGAGGAATTTTACAAATATCCCCGAAATGAAGAAACTACGAATTTTTTTAAAGCGGCTGAAATTGGAGGATACGAAAATCTATTATTTCCAAATAAAAGTTCTAAATCTAGCTCCAGACCCTTAGAATCATGAAATCTGTCCATTATTTCGTTGATTTCTTCTGTCTTGCAATAGAAACGAAAAATTTTACAAATATCCCCAGAATTAAGAAAAGTACTAATTTTTTAAAACGGCTAAAATTGATGGAGGCAAAAATCTATAATTTCAAAATAAAAATTCTAAATCTAGCTCTAATCCTAATATCTAATCATAATATTTGTCTTTTGTCCCGCAGATTTCATCTGTCTTAATACGGAAACGAGGAATTTTAAAAATATCCACGAAATGAAGAAAACTACGAATTTTTTAAAACAACTAAAATTGGTGGATACGAAAATCTATTATTTCCAAATAAAAACTCTAAATCTAGCTCCAGACCCTTAAAATCATGAAATCTGTCCATTATCTCGTTGATTTCCTCTGTCTTGCAATAGAAACGAGAAATTTTACAAATATCCACATAATTAAAAAAAGTACGAATTTTTTAAAACGGCTAAAAATGGTGGAGGCAAAAATCTATAATTTCAAAATAAAAATTCTAAATCTAGCTCTAATCCTAATATCTAATCATAATATTTGTCTTTTGTCCCGCAGATTTCATCTGTCTTAATACGGAAACGAGGAATTTTAAAAATATCTACGAAATGAAGAAAACTACGAATTTTTTAAAACAACTAAAATTGGTGGATACGAAAATATATTATTTCCAAATAAAAACTCTAAATCTAGCTACAGACCCTTAAAATCATGAAATCTGTCCATTATCTCGTTGATTTCCTCTGTCTTGCAATAGAAACGAGAAATTTTACAAATATCCACAGAATTAAAAAAAGTACGAATTTTTTAAAACGGCTAAAAATGGTGGAGGCAAAAATCTATAATTTCAAAATAAAAATTCTAAATCTAGCTCTAATCCTAATATCTAATCATAATATTTGTCTTTTGTCAAGCAGATTTCATCTGTCTTAATACGGAAACGAGGAATTTTAAAAATATCCACGAAATGAAGAAAACTACGAATTTTTTAAAACAACTAAAATTGGTGGATACGAAAATCTATTATTTCCAAATAAAAACTCCAAATCTAGCTCCAGACCCTTAAAATCATGAAATCTGTCCATTATCTCGTTGATTTCCTCTGTCTTGCAATAGAAACGAGAAATTTTACAAATATCCACAGAATTAAAAAAAGTACGAATTTTTTAAAACGGCTAAAAATGGTGGAGGCAAAAATCTATAATTTGAAAATAAAAATTCTAAATCTAGCTCTAATCCTAATATCTAATCATAATATTTGTCTTTTGTCCGCAGATTTCATCAGTCTTAATACGCAAACGAGGAATTTTACAAATATCCCCGAAATGAAGAAACTACGAATTTTTTTAAAGCGGCTGAAATTGGAGGATACGAAAATCTATTATAGTAGTGTAACAAAGCCGGTTCTAGACCGGAAGTCGTAATCTCGAGCGCCCGTCCGGTGATGTATTGCTGGTCATCTACCAATCAGGCGCACAGATGGTGTCGGCGGCTCTTCCGGCGTATTGCTGGTCATCTGCCAATCAGGTGGCGGGTGATTTAAAAATTTGACACATGGCGGTGCGAATTTGACAGCTGGTGGCGGGAAATTGAAATGTGTAGCCGGTTGGAGGCGCCGCGAGCCGATAAACAGTTCAATTTGCGCGTGCGCGGCTAAACGGCGGGAAATTTAAAAATTTGACAGATGGCGGTGGAAATTTGACAGCTGGCGACGAGAATTTTGACAGATGTCATTATGGAATGACGGAAATTTTGAATTTGACAGTTGTGTCAGATCAAGATGGCGGTGACGGTTTGGGTGACAATCATAGAGGGCGCTAGAGTGAGCTAAAATTTCAAAAAGTTTTAAGCGCGGTTCTCGGAAAAAATTTTTGCAATATCTCGAAAAAAAAATGCAAAATAATGCGTTATTTGGGTGTAATCATCCGGTCTGATCTCCGCGTTTCTCGGAAAAACCGCAAACATTGATAAGACCGGACGTTTTTCGCTGTCTATATAAAGAAAAAATCAATCAATTTCATTCAAATCAAGTGTTGTGCAGTCCAAGAATCGATAAGTATGGGTTAATTTTCATTTAATTATTTTATACTAAGTAATACATCTCTTAGAATGGATTTGAAACAAATCAACATTATCACTAACAGTTCCAATTCCATAAAGGAATTTAAGGGTCTTACAACTCTACCCATTGGTGTAAAGTACCTTATTAAAAATGTGTCTTTGTACAAAGGGCTTTACGGTGAGTGTCCTATAGTGGAATTGGAAGATTTTAAAGTATTTCTACCCAAAAGAAGTGTTGAGGTTATACGCAGCAACTTGGAAAACTTTACTTCAGACACTTATTGTTTAGTGTACAGAGGAATAAGAAAATTGAAGAATTCTGAGTACGGTACTACAGCATTGTTTGAAATTGTCTTAAAAAATGAAGACCATTACCACAAAAGAGTTTGAAAAATGATTATTGCATAAAATTATACAATTATAAATTAGTAGTGCTAAGTCATGAAATTACACTTGTAAGACAGAAATAAAGCAATCTAATCAATATGAGTTTTACAACCTTTCCTGTTGCGGTAGACGCACACATCTGTTGATAAAATAAAACACTTGTTAAAATCGTTCTTTATATTTATTAAAATCACACAACACTCGTTCGCTTAAGAAATGTATACATTCCATCATACAGTAATTTTTAATAGAGGCATTAGAGTCACAAATAATTCTAATAATTTCTAGTATTGACAAGTTAACAGAAGCATTTGCTATTTTGTGTACGTTATTTAACAATTTATAATAATAATTAAAAAAATTTAATTTATGTAATATTTCAAGTCTTTTCGACAAAATAGTGTCTAATTGGAGAATTTGTTGAATATCATTATCCATCAAAACAAAACTAGTTGAATTTTTAGATAGCTGAATGAGTTTTGGTTTGCGATTGATGACAAAATTTTCCCAAAATTTGATAGTGTTGACCTTTAAACTGCCATCGATGAATCGTGTGAGCACCTTAACAAATTCAGACCATTCGATTGTATTGAAGGACAGATTGTTGAATTCATTGTTAAGTCGAATTGCAGGTTGAAAATTTCTCGCAGGACTTAGACCACATTCAATAAAGAACGGTGATAAATATTCAAAGTCATATCTGATATTGTGAATTAAATGTTTTTCTTTTTTGATTTCCTCTTCAAATCGGTTAGCTTCAATCATCAATTCGCAATCATACTGAATTTCTTCAACATCACACTGCTCATCGGCAGACATCTTGATGTAAACTAATCAAAACGATCATTGTTTACATGTCATAACACATTTTTCTTATCAATCCAACTGTTATGGTTATTATCAAACCCTAACCATTTAACCAATACTTTATTTCCACGTCGTTTCAAAACTTTTTCCACCAGATATATGTCCGAATTTTTTGTTTTCTGCAATTCTTTTTCGTAGAAAGCACCCATTATAGGTTTTTCTTCCATATCTTCTAAAAGGTACGTGGTAGGATTGGTAATATTTATTTTAACAACCTTGAACAATTCTGTGGTCCAATTAGGTGTATAACCTTTATCAAAAATATGTTTGGCTTTACTTATCCTAACAATGTCTCCAACTTTAAATTTTCTTGTGGCTGTTGCAACTTTAATCTCATTAAATGATGATTTTAAAACACGATCTTCATTTGTTTTGTTTACATTAACGGGCTTCACATGTATTGTACTATGGATGGTATTATTATATGTGGATACAAGTTCTGGTAGAACATTAATCCACTTGTAAGAACCGTTTAAACTGAAGTATTTAAAAAGACGGTCTTTTAATGTTCGTATGACTCGTTCGGCAATTGCTGCTTTTTTAGAACTGAACGTATGGTAATGATTTATTTTATATTTCTTCATTAGTGCATTGAATTTCGAATTAAAAAATTCTTTACCTTGATCTGTCTGTAAATTTTTGGGGTGCCTCTTCTCTTTTAATATTGATTCAAATGCTTTTGTAACTTCATCGGCATGTTTAGACTTTAAGGGCTTAGCCCAAACATATTTCGAAAAACAATCGATAACAATCAATATAAAGTTAAAATTTTTATTAGACGAGGCATACATATTCATTTGTCCTAGATCAGCTTGCCATAAATCATCTAAACCCTTAATAATTGTTCGACGTCTTGTAAACTTTCTTTGGATTGGTTTGTGAAGCTCATTAACAAGCTCTAGTTTTTCTTTGGAATGCTGTTTCACCATTGTTTACCACTAATCTGATAAATAATTTGAAAACAACTAATTTTATATAAATCTTTTATTAATAATAAGTAGAATCTACAGACTGTTTTGTATTACTAGATATCTAGAATTTTTTCACTAATTATTACAGATTCACATTTACTGATTTTCAAATTTTTTAATTATTTGAATTGTGCAATAATTTTTTATCATCGATACTAACCAATTTGTTTTTGCTTAAGAACTCTAGATTAGCAGTCGAGATGGAATCAATTTTCTCTTTAAGTAAGTTAATGGTCGTAAGATTGTTTTCCATATGCTGATTAATTTTCAAATTGTTGTCCGTAATTTGTTCTTCTATTTTATTTAATCTTTTATCAATTTGAGCTACAACATTTAACAATTCTGTTTTTAACTTGGCATATATTTCTTGCTGTAATGTTATACGGTTTTGACAGAGCTCTACAGATTTAAGAACTCTAGAAGATATAGCTTTAATAGTTGTTAGAACATCCTGGGATAGTTGAGCAATTTTAGTGTCTATATATTTTTTATTCGCAGCATCATTATCCAAAGACGGTTCTTTAATATTGCAAATTTTCAAATTTTCTGCATCAATATCCCCATCAACAGTAAATTTCAATCCATTAGTAGTTTGAAATTTTGCCAACAATAAAGTGTTTTTATGATCGTCTAAAGCTTGACCAAACTTGTCGAGAGGCATTTTACAACTAAATGATTTGGACGGATTACAAGTTAATAAATAATACCCGCTTCTTTTAATTCATTAACTATAGCTACAATTTCATTGTTATGTGACGAATTACCAGCGTCTTTTGATGCCCAAAGTAATTTTAATCTATCAACAAGTTCGTTAACATCATCCCAATACACATATTCGATTGATTTGGAATTGTATTGCAATATATTATCTGTAAGTCCACTTCCAGAAAACGAATAACTACGTTGTGGTGAATCACTAATAAGTGGTTTTATAACACTTCGATATTTCGGATGACTACTGCCTCTTAAGTATCCTGTTGGATCAAATTGTCTTTTGTGTACGCTTGTTGCTTTAAGTATTGAGTGATAGCTATCTTCATCATCTTTTGTATACTTCATAGGACGTTTTTTAAACAATAATTCATACAAGCCCCTTGTACCCACATAAGTTTTACCTCCAATAGTAAAATCATCACTGTTTTTCCCAAAATGAATTAATTTATTGCCCAACATCCATTTATTTGTTTCTGCATCATGATTTACTCCATATGTTGTATCATACTCTTTTGCTGAATGATCTCTTAAAAATCCATCTATGTATTCACGAGCTAATTCCGAATAATCAGATAAGTAGTCTTCATAAGCTTCTTCAGTGATATTTTCAAACACATTATCATCACCATCACCAACAACATCATCATCAGGATTAACTGTAGCTGTAGCATAATCATCAGTTGGTTCAAAACTAGGTTTGTATTCACCAATAATTTCAGTAGGAAGCTCCTTAACTGAAATTTGATCCACTGATTCAATGACGGGCTTGGTATCTGTGAATTGATTTGTCTGTGTAGATGAGTCACGTTTTGGAGCGAAGTAACGTGTTTGTGTCGTACTATCAATGACCTTTGCGGTTTTTGTGGTTTTTGCAGATATGTTATCAACCTTCTTGGACAGAGGATCAATAATAGGTTGAAATATTTTCTTTATTGTTTCATCTTGCTCAAATCGACCCAATTTAAGAGCTAAATATTTTCTCCTAATACCTTTAGCGAGCCGATCAATGGCTTTTGTAACGTGCGGATCTGAAGATGTCATTTTAATGAGTGATGATAAATTATAGAAAATTAGATTTTTATATATTTATCGAACCCTTTGCGATATCGACCATTATCCACCGGAAAATCTTTAACAATTACTAAACATCCATAACGTTTTCTCCAGCACTCTGAACAATTTTTTTTGAATTGATCATAGGACATATCGGGTGAAACGTGCTCGTCATACACATGTTTCAAATTGATTTCGTCTTGTCTAAATAACACAATAACATTACTATTATCACGTATTAATTGTTTAGGTATTTTAGAATAAGTTTGGCACAAGTAGGCTGCATCGATATTTTTATGTCTACACATTGAATAATACTGACGAATTTTATTTTGATTATCACAGGCCACATCGTCAAATATAAATAAGGAATGATCAAGAGCCTGAGAGGGATCAATTACGTCATCATTATTGTCGTACGGAAAGTATTTTATTCCATTCACACGTGCCAACACCGATTTTAGTACTTGATATTTAGTTTGAAATAAAGATTTTGAATAAAGATAAACATTTTTAAATTTAAGTCCTCTTTCATTATAAATTAAAGAAAGCAATGCGTTCGTTTTTCCACATCCACTGGGCCCACAAAAAATTGCTCGAAATGAAGTTGGTAGTAGTTTTCCATGAATATGAGTTTTCGGTTTTTCAAAAAAATCTAAATTAACTATGGGTAGGGTTTCTTCTTGTTGCGTGCACTGCATTCTGACATAAACTGATGGTGAAAATAAAAAGAATTGTTTATAAACTTTTATAACCATCATCACTGTTAGAAAACATCAAACATACTTTACAACGTAAACTGCATGATTCTAGTGATGATGATGATGATGATGATGTTGATTTTGATGATGAATCATTTTTAATTAATTTTTCGAGTATACATCTACAAGTATCAGGTCCACACGTGGCGTTTGGATTCGACCAAGGACATGTCACATAATGAAGTCCGAATTTATCATTGTATACTTTTTCTGGTTTGTTGGTATGTGCTTCATGCATTTTGAACCAATAACTAAAGAAAATCTACTACAACATCACCTTAAATAGATCTGATGGAGAGAGGGTGATTAATAAAAAATTAAAAACTTTAGCATTTATTTATTTGTTCCACCCACTGGTGCAAAATTACACAGTTTACATTGCTACACATGTAATTTTTTTGATTAAAGTGATTAAAGCATTTTGGACGTTGTTTTTCAAACTTGGGTACTCCATCTTCATTTTCAACGTTTTTTATGATCAAGTCCGGTAATTCACTTGCACACACATATGTTAAATAAGTATATTTTTGGCTCCCCTTCACATAAACCATTTTATAGTTTTTTAATACTTTAATTAAAATATCAGCAATGTCATCATAATTCACATATCCATATGAATAGCGTAGACCATGGAAATTTCGTTCTTCATACCTCACTTGACTTTTATTGGTTTGCGACAATGTGTCAAATTTTTTAGGCGGCTTTAGAAGGTAATGATTGGTTTGATGTCCGTTGAATATGGTAACTTCTTTGGGGTAAAAGGACCATTTTTGATTTTCATTTCTCAAGTTAAACCCTTGAATATCAACACAAACAATCGTCATCATGATTGTCGTCACATTAACATTACATCTTTAGTCTGTTAAATTATATACCACCCCCTCTACTTTTTAAGATAGACTTCGTACTATCTCACTAATAGGAAGATGTTCAAAGATGGTATCATGAATGATAATGCAATATGCTTTTGTATCTGCAGGAAAACCACTTTGCGGCTTCAATATCAACCTTAAGATCAACAGTATTTGATTTCAACGATTGGTGCCTTTGGGAACAGTCAATGACGAACAAAGCTCGATTCTTAAAAGCTACATAATCTAACAAAGGTTGTTTGGGATGTGTGATATCATTTTTAAATCTACTCAAAAATTGTGAATAATTATAATGTGCATCAACAAATTTATTTTTTTCAAAGTTGAGCCTCATGCGTTCTGTGGGGTAATATTCTCCATTTAGCATAATACGTATATCTGATACATTTATATTCCCAAAATATTGCGGATCTTTTTTGATAGTATTTCTGATCCCCGTTTGAAATGCAATAATTACAAATCGAGGTGTTTCTACACTTGTACTTGTTTTTACACCCCAAATTTCTTTTGTAGCACCAACAGTCAGCTGGGGCAATTCATGATAATCCCATTTTCTGAACGATATAAACATTGGCTCATCTGTTTTTATTGATTTTAACAAATTTAATTTCAGGACATCATTAGGTGTAATAATGTCCACTTTTAGTGAGATATTTTCAATGTTTAATTCCCCTGCTATCGTAGGATCTTTTACATTAGTTGTATGCATACAATCATCATCGTTCTTGTTCCTTACAAGACGTATAGTTTGTTTTCCAAAAGATGTTACTTGATGATCATTGAAAACACCAAACAGATGTTTTAGAGGAACACGTAGAATGAATGATCCATCAGTATTTACTATAGGATTTTGTGGAAAATTCCATCCTGCAATATCCAGGTGCTTTGAATCGTTGGGGTTATAACAGAGATAACCTCTGATTGTACTCACAATACCAGGATCACGCACGGTCTCAATTTCTTTACCATTTAATTCATATGTGACAGAATCAAATAGAAATGCACCAACATTATTTACAAGAGATACACTTCCTTCTCCACTTTTTTTCTTGACACTACCTTCAATAATCAAGGCGGCATCGTACATTAAGGTCCATATGTCCGATTGATTTATTGAAATTTCAATGATGTCATTATTATTAAAAGTTTTCACATAAGGATAATATGTTCGAGTCTCAATCTTCTTAATGTTTTCATCAAATTGCGGTTTTCGATGAAAGTCGAACGTTTGGCTTAATGACATTATAACCTAACGATTTAAGAAACAATATATTCGCTGGAGTTAAACCCTTTGTCTTCGATGGTTGTCTTTTACAGACTGACTGCTGAACAACTGACATCGAACTTTTATAAGGACTTCGACTTGGATTGATAAACACCAAACCCATTATGACAGTTTCTTTAGTTCTAAACGCACAATTACTTCTTCTTTACGAAAATTGACAGGTTTGAAATCTTGGTTAAGTATGCTTAGTGTTATGTTTGGAATTTCTCGCTTATTAATTATGGGTAGATATACAAGATTCCTTGGTACTTCGTCTATTGCAAATCCTGGATTGACTTGCACAGCAAATTCGTAAATGGTATGAGAAAGCCTATGATTATGAAAAGCTCCTGTCGTTATATTACAATTAATTTGAATAGTTCTGACTTTTACTATGTCGACAGGTAGATCTGATTCGTGATGTTGATGTGGTGGTAGTGTACGTTTAGAAAACCCTAATATTCTACCAATACTATCCTCCTGTGTAAAATCGATTGCGAAATGTTCGCTTTTAATTTCACACTTAAGCGTATTGTGATTGGGTTTTAGTGAAAAATATTGGTTGTAGTCTTCTTTCTTCACAGAGTTTGGAATTATTTTTTGGATCAAGTATGATTCAATGTCGGAAATTTCATAAGATCCTGTTGGTATTGTTATTACTTTTGAATCTTTCTCCTCAGAGTAATAGAATTTATTTTCGCCTGGTTCAATATTTGGAATACTATTGTATGAATGAAACCCAATTAACGCTAAACCGTAATCGCAATCTGAATCAAGTTCTATAGGATTTGGGAAATCGATGGATAGCACGTGATTGTTACTTTTTAAAGAAAAGATGGTTGACATTATTCACATACAACATCTAAGATGTAACTGATTTATTTTATATATTTTACATATTTTTATACAAAAATTTCAAACATAAATGACCACAATTTACTTGATTGTAATTTTGATATCGATCATTGTTGTAAAAAATTTCAACACTATTACCCAAATAACGTACAAGTTCTTGAGGCGGCTTTAGTGCCCCAAAACTATCAAAATAGGTAACATTGTTGTTCTTTTTTATGTAGGCCACCCAATGAGTTCCTGGATTTTTCTTGGTATCCAAATTGACTATTGCGCATTCATTTTTATTTGGTTTATTTAATAATGTGTCACGCATAAAAACTCCTCTGAAATATGGTATTTTTAACATTTTTGCGAATTTTCTTATATCGATGTCGTAGAGGGCTCTGTTGGGTAGCTCTATAGGTAGTTTTTTGAGACCTGCTGTTTTTTCAAAAACAATCCGTATCCACCTCTATCATTCTTCTTCAAATAAAGACCAGATCCTTTTTTACCAATTTCTTCCATTGCTTTATTATGCCGACCTTGTTCATCTAATTTCTTTTTCGCATTCTTTGCATCAATCACTGTTTTTGCCACAGCACTAGCTCCCCCTATTAGTGAACCAAGACTTCCCAGTCCTGCTAATATAGGTAGAAGAGGTAAAATTCCTCCTTGCTTCGGTTCAAACGGTATTATTCTAGGAACACGTATGTTCTTACGACCTCCCGCTTTTCTCACAGCTATACGACCTGTTTGGAGTGCCATCACTGCAGCTCTTCTCAATGCTGTTTTATTAGATAAATCTACATTTTCATTCCTTAGATCCTTTCTTATGTGGTCTACAATACCACGATTAAATGAAATAGTAGGATGATGACGATGAGTCTTTTTTCGAAGGCCCATTCCAAGCTTTCTTTTCGTTTTCATGGCTGTTGTTACAAGCCAAGCTGCTGCTTTCTCTCCTAAACCGGCGTCTTTCGATTTAACCCTCTCCCAAGCCCGATTTTCTAAAATCCAATCTGCTTTGTGTCGCTCGTCTAAAGATTGATTTTTGGAATAGCTAATGTCGTGTTCTTTGCATGCAGCATCCAACTTATTTATACCAGAATCACCTTTCCGTAATCTTTTCTCCAATTTTGTGCCAGGACCACAGTAGCTTTTTTATTGAAAAATGAATAAAACCTTATAGAATATGTAAAGACTTACTTGTAGCCGGGTATGTGTAGTTCTAGAGGTAGTTTATTAATTAGAGAATTTACTACACCACGTCCACCTTTACGTTCGGGGACTAACATGACAATGAATACTTCGTATAAGTCTAGTGATATTTATAGAAGAGGGAGGGAATAAAGGCACATCATTTTAATTACAAGTTTTATTTATGTACTTTTGAACAAGATTGGGTGGTAAAAATATTTCCAGGTCCTTAATAAATCCATGTAGTCCTCGGTCGAACAAAGATTGACACAACCTCGCCACATCAATTTGCTTATCGATGAATTGTTGACAAATTTCCATACCATTGCGATATTGCTTCTTCCATGATTTAATTAATGCATCCTCTTCTGTGAAGTCCGCATCGTACACCTCAGCATGTAGGAGATCATAGTAAGCATCACAAAATTCTGAATGGATACGTTTGACGGCGGAATTAAGATCTGTTGCCTTCACCCATTTGTCTTGACTGTACATTTGCCACATCCTACTACTCCAACTTGAAATGTAGGAATGAATGGTGATTTTCAATGTTGTAGGCTCTCATTTGTTTCCATTAAAAGTGATTTGTAGTGACCGTGTGGTAAAGTATCAGTGGAATCATTTAATAAAAATCTTTTATCATCAAAGTTGCTTAAACCAATTTTGTGCTGTTCGATACTGTAAACTTTGTGTGCAAATGATCGTATTGTACGTTGAGTCACCTCTTTAACCATGTTATTTTTTAAACAGTCTAGGTAGTCTTGAAAAGTGATTTTATTTTTGACAACACTAAATTTAACACCTTTTGATTTTTTGATACATTTTCCCCCTTTAACTTTGTACGCGTACATTTTAGATCTAAGTCCAATAAAATGACTCATCGCATTGCTATTTAGCTCATCTTTCATCACCCCAGGGACCTTTTTGTTTACAAGAGGTATTGACCATTGATTGTTTAAAGGGTAATCACTTGTATCGAACATTTTTATATTTGCCTTAATTAAATCATGATAGATATCATCACATTGAAGTTCGTAGATAAGGCTGTCTGTGTCAGTATATAAAAGTTTGCAATTATTTTCATTAAACTTCTTTAACATGAATTCATAATGAAAATCATAGACACATACTTTGGAAATATCTAAAATAGACATACCAATGTACAATGGTTTATTGAATATAAGTTCAGTTTTTGCAAGCTCGATCGCGATAAGATTTTCATTAAAAATTGTACGATTTTGAAATCTGGGGCTGGATATTAAATTTTTTGCTCCGTATCTCCCTTCCCATTGCGATACCAATTTTACAATTCGATGTTTTCGGATATTTTCCATGGTTTTTCCAAACACTGCATTATTTGCCAATTTATAATTATTTTTTTCAAAAGTACTTTTGGCTTGTGCACGTAAATTTGTGTTTAGTTCGATATACGGTTTTAGCCATGGAGCTTGCTTGAAACTTAAAATTTTATGAATCTTTTTAACCACTAAACCATTATGTATCGCTTGTTTTAAATTCTGATAATGAAGAATGTAATTAGTTTTTTTATGTAGGGTGGTCATTAATTTAGAGATTTTTGAATTTGCTGGTTTTCGGTGTTCAGCACAAAAAGGTAAGTCTTTGTGCCGATCATGTATATGTTGCGGGTAGTCAAGATCGACTTCTAAAATGTAACCTGTGTTGGACTCGTTGGAAATATTTGTAACATCAAAATCAGTAACATCATCTAACCATTTAAATTCTCTATACGGTAAATATTGCTGCATGGCCCACCCGTAAAGATTGTTGACATCCAAATACATTAGATATTTATTTGGTTTAGATGGATCATAATCGTCACCTAAATATTTATTATTTGCTTCCGAGTATCGATTGCAGCATTGATTTATGCCACCGCGAATACCTCTTTCCACAAATAATAACATATCAATATCTTTAAGAATTTCGAGTTTACATCCAGTGTATTTCAGCATACAATCCCATGTATAACCGGGTAAAGTGTAGTACCATGCGGGGTCCAAACCATACGTTTTATGCATTACTCGACGGAAATTTTCGAAAACATCGGCCAATAGTAAAATGTCAATTTTCATATATAAATCCAAGTATTCGCCCAAGTTGTTAATTTTGAATTGGGTCCAAACGTTTTGACCATGTTGATAATTTTCTTCGGAAATGTGCGAATCATTTAGTTTACTATAAAATTTTTCGATCGGTGGTAGACATGTTTCTGTTAATTTTTCAATTGAGTCGAGATAGTCGTATGGAAATACACCTTTGCGTGTGAGTAATTTGAAGGAATCCTTATCTAAGTCTTTAAATTCGCGTTTTAAATGTTGTAATTCATCTGCTTCTAAAGTCGATACTAATTCATCCAAGGATGCATTCATAAATCTGAGAGAATCAATGAACCTAAATTTTATATCAGTATTTTCATCTTTCAGCGTGAATGCAATGTACTTTTCTAGATTGATTGGCAAAAGTGTGATTTTTCCTAATTTTGAAATATCTTCAATGAGGAAATGACTATCATATCCCGATAAATTGTGGAAAACAATGGGAACCATAAATCGCTTTTTATAATTTAAATTACATATTGAATGAGCAAATCCTCTAAATACCGATGTAAAATGATCATGATCTCTTACAATGTTTTTTTGTTGTCTATCTTCTTCGGTAAAACATTTCCCACATATGTGACATAAAACAGCTGATTTAAAGCTTGGACTTGAACCCATAGGTTTAGCTTCGATTATTTTTTCAGAGACATTTCTTGCAATTTGTTTAAGCTTATTTGTAAACCACACAGCAACATTCTCACCACGATAAAAGTCATAAAAGGACAGACTATCATCATAGTTACATTTTAGAAATAGTCCAACACTGCACGCTTTATGTTGTTGATACTTGAAGGTTTTGGATGTATTTTCACAAGTTTTTTCGATCGGTTGAAGCACAGACTCGAAATCGCAGTATAAAATAAATGGTAATGTCTGTTGATTGATATAATTTTGAAATTCTACATAATCATATTTTGGAAATGAAATTTTACTAAAATTTAATTTTTCACATTGCTCCGAATGCTCTTTAATAGTATCCTCCTTCTTGAAATAGTTAAGGCAACGATCACATAAATACACTTTATGATTATTTTTGTTTAATTGATTTGAAACAAGTCGAGACAAGTTTTTAATCCAACAATAATGATACTTTATTTCGGTGTTATCCACATCGGCATTATCTGGAGCCTCATAATCATTTAATTTTGGAAAATAAACGTTTTGGACTTGGAGCAAATTTACATGTTTTTCTAATTTTTTTTCTGTTAGTCTTACTGGAGCTACAGTATAATACGATGCTTTTGATTTAGTTTGATTTAATTCCAAAACGTACACGTTAATTGAAACATTATTTAATTTTTCAAATTTGGAAATTTGATTAATACTGACAGGAAATTCGATTCCCTTCATATTTAATTTTGATGACCAATGCGGATACGAATTAATTCTATCAGGATGACTATTAGCGGGGAATAAGGCTGAGATGACGCTCCAAGAAAAGCACTCGTTATCATTATAATTTTTGACATTAACACAAGCGTGTTTATTAGCAATTTGTTGTGGAAGTCTGATGAAAGATGAACCATTCCCAATTTCACATTTATTTATATTGATTTCCAACGAAATAATTTTATGTAATGCCCAACCCGAATCACGAAGTTGAAAGTTTTCTAGTTTACTTAAAATTTTATCACTTATGTAATTTTGAAACCAATTTTTAATATTTCGCCCTTGATCCAACAGTCCATTCCTGGTGTTAAACGATTTTTCTTCAATAATTTCACTACCATCGTTTGGATTGTTTTTAATAAATTCACCATGAAAACATGCGTTAATTTTAAGCAAAGTAAATTTTTTAAGCAATTTTTTAATGCGAGAATTAAAAACCGAAAATGCATCATTTAAAAACTGAACAATATCAATGTGACTTAAATTAAAAATTATTCCAGTTTGAACGCGTGACTTAAAAGCAGTTTTCAATTCTTCCCACTGAACCCTCTTTTGATGATTTATCTTCAATCCTCGACCACTGATACCATTATTTGCACACAAACGTTTAAGTATGAGGTGAAAATGTTTTAATTTAATTAAATTGGAATTAAGCTTGAGTCGAGCACCAACACTCAATTTCAAGCTTTTAATAGTTTTCGAATAAAGTTTAAAATAACTTTTAATTTGGTGGACCAAATATAAAGCACTTTGATGATCAAAGATTGTTGTCAAATTATCCAAATGCGTTTTAGTAGCCTGAACGATGTCGTTACTTACCACGATCACTTCATCAGCTTTGGAAGTCATGATAGGCCTAAGATAAAGTACAAATTCAGTACCAGATTTAGAAGCAAAAATTTATTCTTACCTTTTATTATCACTCTCACTACAACACAATTATTTGTCTTATCGACTTAAGTTGATCACTCGTATAAACGGCGGAAAATGATGAGCTGATTACTGTTCTATTAGCACCTCGACAGCAGCAGCACAATCAATGGTCTGAGCTGATCATTTTGTTCGTTATATAGACGGTGGGAAACATATGGTCTTATCAATGTTTGCGGTTTTTCCGAGAAACGCGGAAATCAGACCGGATGATTACACCCAAATAACGAATTATTTTGCATTTTTTTTCCGAGAAATTGCAATATTTTTTTTTCCGAGAAATTCCAAAAATTTTTGCCGAGGACCGCGCTTAAAACTTTTTGAAATTTTTGCTCACTCTAGCGCCCTCTATGATTGTCACCCAAACCGTCACCGCCATCTTGATCTGACACAACTGTCAAATTCAAAATTTCCGTCATTCCATAATGACATCTGTCAAAATTCTCGTCGCCAGCTGTCAAATTTCCACCGCCATCTGTCAAATTTTTAAATTTCCCGCCGTTTAGCCGCGCACGCGCAAATTGAACTGTTTATCGGCTCGCGGCGCCTCCAACCGGCTACACATTTCAATTTCCCGCCACCAGCTGTCAAATTCGCACCGCCATGTGTCAAATTTTTAAATCACCCGCCACCTGATTGGCAGATGACCAGCAATACGCCGGAAGAGCCGCCGACACCATCTGTGCGCCTGATTGGTAGATGACCAGCAATACATCACCGGACGGGCGCTCGAGATTACGACTTCCGGTCTAGAACCGGCTTTGTTACACTACTTATTATTTCCAAATAAAAGTTCTAAATCTAGCTCCAGACCCTTAGAATCATGAAATCTGTCCATTATTTCGTTGATTTCTTCTGTCTTGCAATAGAAACGAAAAATTTTACAAATATCCCCAGAATTAAGAAAAGTACTAATTTTTTAAAACGGCTAAAATTGATGGAGGCAAAAATCTATAATTTCAAAATAAAAATTCTAAATCTAGCTCTAATCCTAATATCTAATCATAATATTTGTCTTTTGTCCCGCAGATTTCATCTGTCTTAATACGGAAACGAGGAATTTTAAAAATATCCACGAAATGAAGAAAACTACGAATTTTTTAAAACAACTAAAATTGGTGGATACGAAAATCTATTATTTCCAAATAAAAACTCTAAATCTAGCTCCAGACCCTTAAAATCATGAAATCTGTCCATTATCTCGTTGATTTCCTCTGTCTTGCAATAGAAACGAGAAATTTTACAAATATCCACATAATTAAAAAAAGTACGAATTTTTTAAAACGGCTAAAAATGGTGGAGGCAAAAATCTATAATTTCAAAATAAAAATTCTAAATCTAGCTCTAATCCTAATATCTAATCATAATATTTGTCTTTTGTCCCGCAGATTTCATCTGTCTTAATACGGAAACGAGGAATTTTAAAAATATCTACGAAATGAAGAAAACTACGAATTTTTTAAAACAACTAAAATTGGTGGATACGAAAATATATTATTTCCAAATAAAAACTCTAAATCTAGCTACAGACCCTTAAAATCATGAAATCTGTCCATTATCTCGTTGATTTCCTCTGTCTTGCAATAGAAACGAGAAATTTTACAAATATCCACAGAATTAAGAAAAGTACGAATTTTTTAAAACGGCTAAAAATGGTGGAGGCAAAAATCTATAATTTCAAAATAAAAATTCTAAATCTAGCTCTAATCCTAATATCTAATCATAATATTTGTCTTTTGTCCCGCAGATTTCATCTGTCTTAATACGGAAACGAGGAATTTTAAAAATATCGACGAAATGAAGAAAACTACGAATTTTTTAAAACAACTAAAATTGGTGGATACGAAAATATATTATTTCCAAATAAAAACTCTAAATCTAGCTACAGACCCTTAAAATCATGAAATCTGTCCATTATCTCGTTGATTTCCTCTGTCTTGCAATAGAAACGAGAAATTTTACAAATATCCACAGAATTAAGAAAAGTACTAATTTTTTAAAACGGCTAAAATTGATGGAGGCAAAAATCTATAATTTCAAAATAAAAATTCTAAATCTAGCTCTAATCCTAATATCTAATCATAATATTTGTCTTTTGTCCCGCAGATTTCATCTGTCTTAATACGGAAACGAGGAATTTTAAAAATATCCACGAAATGAAGAAAACTACGAATTTTTTAAAACAACTAAAATTGGTGGATACGAAAATCTATTATTTCCAAATAAAAACTCTAAATCTAGCTCCTGACCCTTAAAATCATGAAATCTGTCCATTATCTCGTTGATTTCCTCTGTCTTGCAATAGAAACGAGAAATTTTACAAATATCCACATAATTAAAAAAAGTACGAATTTTTTAAAACGGCTAAAAATGGTGGAGGCAAAAATCTATAATTTCAAAATAAAAATTCTAAATCTAGCTCTAATCCTAATATCTAATCATAATATTTGTCTTTTGTCCCGCAGATTTCATCTGTCTTAATACGGAAACGAGGAATTTTAAAAATATCTACGAAATGAAGAAAACTACGAATTTTTTAAAACAACTAAAATTGGTGGATACGAAAATATATTATTTCCAAATAAAAACTCTAAATCTAGCTACAGACCCTTAAAATCATGAAATCTGTCCATTATCTCGTTGATTTCCTCTGTCTTGCAATAGAAACGAGAAATTTTACAAATATCCCCAGAATTAAGAAAAGTACTAATTTTTTAAAACGGCTAAAATTGATGGAGGCAAAAATCTATAATTTCAAAATAAAAATTCTAAATCTAGCTCTAATCCTAATATCTAATCATAATATTTGTCTTTTGTCCCGCAGATTTCATCTGTCTTAATACGGAAACGAGGAATTTTAAAAATATCCACGAAATGAAGAAAACTACGAATTTTTTAAAACAACTAAAATTGGTGGATACGAAAATCTATTATTTCCAAATAAAAACTCTAAATCTAGCTCCAGACCCTTAAAATCATGAAATCTGTCCATTATCTCGTTGATTTCCTCTGTCTTGCAATAGAAACGAGAAATTTTACAAATATCCACATAATTAAAAAAAGTACGAATTTTTTAAAACGGCTAAAAATGGTGGAGGCAAAAATCTATAATTTCAAAATAAAAATTCTAAATCTAGCTCTAATCCTAATATCTAATCATAATATTTGTCTTTTGTCCGCAGATTTCATCAGTCTTAATACGCAAACGAGGAATTTTACAAATATCCCCGAAATGAAGAAACTACGAATTTTTTTAAAGCGGCTGAAATTGGAGGATACGAAAATCTATTACTTTCAAATAAAAATTCTAAATCTAGCTCCAGACCCTTAGAATCATGAAATCTGTCCATTATTTCGTTGATTTCCTCTGTCTTGAGACAGAAACGAAAAATTTTACAAATATCCACAGAATTAAGAAAAGTACTAATTTTTTAAAACGGCTAAAATTGGTGGAGGCAAAAATCTATAATTTCAAAATAAAAATTCTAAATCTAGCTCATAATCCTCAGAATCATGAAATTTGTCTATTGTCCCGCAGAGTTCATCTGTCTTAATACGTCTTAATTAGAGAAATTTTACAAATATCCACGAAAATAAGAAAACTACGAATTTTTTAAAACGACTAATATTGGTGGATACGTAAATCTATTATTTCCAAATAAAATTCTATATCTAGCCCCAGACTTTTAGAATAATAAAGTATGTCCATTATTTCGTAGATTTCATCTGTCTTAGGACAGAAACAAGGAATTTTACAAATTTCTACAGAATTAAAAAAAGTACGAATTTTTTAAAACGACCAAAATTGGTGAAGCAAAAATTATTCCCAAATAAAAATTCTAAATAATTCCAAACCTTTGGAATCATAAAATCTGCCCGTAACCTCGCAAATTTCATCTGTCCTAATACAGAAACGTACAATTTTACAAATATCCACAGAATTAGAAAAAGTACGAATTTTTTAAAACAATTAAAATTGGTGGATGCGAAAATCTGTTATTCCCAAATAAAAATTCTAAATCTAGCTCCAGAGCCTCAGAACCATGAAGTCTGTCCATTACCTCGTAGATTTCATCTTTCTTAAGTCAGAAACAAGAAATTTTGCAAGTATCCACAAAATTAAGAAAAATACAAATTTTTTAAAACAACCAAATTTAGTGAATGCGAAAATTTATCATCCCCAATGAAAAATTCTAAATCTAAAACCACACCCTTAGAATCAAAAAATCTGTCCTTTATCTTGTAGACTTCATCTGTCTTAAGACAGAAACGAAGAATTTTACAAATTCCCACAGAATTAAAAAAAGTACAAATTTTTTAAAACGATCAAAATTGGTGGAGGCAAAGATCTATTATTCCCAAATAAAAATTCTAAATATAAGTTTAAACCATTGAAATAATAAAATATATCTATTGTCTCGTATATTTCATATTTCGGAAGACAGAAGTGAAAATTTTTACAAATATTTACAGAATTAAGAAAAGTACGAATTTGAAGTTTTTTGGTGTCAATTAGAGCCCACCTGCTATTGAAATCAGAGTTTTGAAGTCCCCGCTTCCCTGAATCCCCTGCAGACTTTTCATACACTTCCCAACTCGAGTAAAACGTTGGCATAAAGTGCAGTTTAACTTCTGGCATTTCCAGTTGGAGATAATCTTCATAAGACGTTTAGTTACGAGGGCGAAAAACGATGTGCAGAATAATCCGCGCGACATATCGTTGCGGTATTATCGGTCGAGATTAATGTCGCCAACATTAATTAGGCAGATTAGTTGATTAGGTAGGTGTTGGGGACACCACATTAGTTTAATCCGTTTAAGGTGTACGTGCATACGCCCCAGGGAAACCGTTGTCGTTTGTCCTGCAACCGATAATTGGGATAACACCTTGTTAATTTTACCGGCAACAAACGAGATTTTTCCAGATAAATTGAAATTTAAAAATTTACGTTCAAGGGAAACAAGCCCGCAGGAAACTGGTAACAAAAACAGAACCAAAGAGGGAGGACTGTCAGGGTTGGCTCTTTATGTTTAATGAGGTGTAATTTTGGTTTGCAAAAAATATGTACAGCGGTTGAGCAATTCGCGTAAACACGCTGCAAACAAATCTGGGATGCGGTTTATATTTGTAAATTAATTCAAAGCGGCCAGAAAAAAACATCCAACACGATTAGTTACTTTTCTTGAAAAACCCCGCGACCGTCAGTGTGACAGTCCCCATTACGTTTGTCAAATGTCAAATTTCAGTCTAATGTCCTCGTTGAATTCACAATGTTTTTCATTGAAAAATCCCACTACAACTTACGCAACACGAGGGCCCGCAAACGCAAAATAACATTCAGGTCCGCCACTACAATCCCCAGAAAACGATTACGAAGTTTCGACCCCTTCGACTTGCTCCCGAATGAAACCCTCCTCTACATCTTCTCATTCTTGGGCATCGAAGATCTCTACTTTAATGTGCGTCGAGTTTGTAAAAAATGGCACAAACTAGCAATGTTATCTTCACCGTGGACTAAAGTGACCGCTGGTAATCACATTCCTTCTCACGTTTTAAAAAATTGGATCCGAACGTGTCCCAAAATCAAAAAACTCGAGATATTGCATCGAAACGACGCTAATGTTGTCTTGGAGAATACTTCAAAATTCTGTCGACATTTGGAGAATATAAGTATTGAAGACTGTTGGGGCTCTACAAGGAATGTGTATTTGAATAGCGGTGCACTGTGCAACTTACTCACGCGGTGTAAAAACCTCCAAAAAATTAATTTCGACAAAGTGAAAATACGTTCATGTAAATTCTTCAAGTTGTTAGCAAAGAGGAGGAACAATGGGAAATCCATGCAGCTGTCTTACGTGGGACCCGTAACAACGAAGCAGTATATTACATTAAGAGAGGCTTGTTCTGGCTGGATATTCACCGAGTTCGTTGAAATTGACATCGGTAATTAAAGTGGGTTTAAGTGTAAGTGCTCTGAATGCAAAATCGATTAAATAAACTTGTGATCTTTCGATCGTGTGAATTTTACACGTTTAATCATTTTTTCATAATTCTAGTAGTCAAGTGCATCTGCCACAAGTTATTTTTCATCGCACAGCCCTCGTTTTGACATGGATTTTCTTTATTACGATCCAACTTACATTCTGCTATATTACTGAAATAGAAGAAGTCTGCTGCAAATCGATATAACAACTGTAGCGGTGAAGTTGGCAAATTTATTCTTATAATAAGATTGCGTGAAGAAGAAAATTAGTTTGCGGAGATTGAGCTCTGTTTTTAACGTCTCAGGATGGAATTATCGCAGTCATAATTCTTTCCAGGCAAAATTCGCATTGGAGGGAAAAAAGAACGGTCGGGAACGCCATTTGGATCACTTTTTTCGAAGAAAAAAAAATTTGATACTCATAATGAACAAATTATGCTTCCAAAAATTTTTTTCTGCTCTTTGCGAGCGTCTAATTCGGTTATTTGTTGTCCTAAGAAAATTCTACAAATTGATTTGAATTCTACGCGAAATTCTGTATTAGATAAAAACGAATTGCATTAAATTAAATCACAAATATCTCAGAAAATAATAATTCTAGGCGAGATCCAAAAACACAGAATTTTGTTTAAGATGAGCTAATTGTTTCAGAAATCTAAATGTATTTTGATGCAACTGGAGCAATTTCTTTGAGCGAAGTGCAGAGAAAAAGCTTTCAAAAACGAATTTTGCTTATTTTTGAACTTTTCTAAATCGGCGCATTAGCTTTACCGCACGTTGAGGTTTTTCTCCTTGACCAGTATGAAATTTTCCCCATAAAATAAATCCATGAAGTCTCCGACTCCGCCACAAAAATGGCTATATTTCCATGCAATATCGACAAATCTCAAATTGAAATCGTGACATTCCAAAACAATTTAAGTTGGAAGATTGGTAAATCTATCAATGTTGATTCAAACCAACAATAAAACGATGAGGTTAAGTCTCGGACCAACAATTTCACACAATATTTCGGTAAAATAAAATAGCGCTTATGTGTTAATTACGAATCAATCACTGCCATATTTGTCAAAGAGTTGGGATTAAATTTGATTTACATGTCAAACGCAGGCTCCACGAATCTACATTTTACCTAAATAATGGCGTCATGGTGACAAAATTAATTATTCGATGAGGCGTCGGAAAAATGGGACACTAGACCGAAAACCCTACAAAAGACATTAGCGTTATTGGGCTGCTGGTAATTTCGACACAAAGCACTGAAAGAATCCTTTTCGGCCATCTTAGACGTGGGTATAATGTCAGTAATGTTGTTTGCTCAATGTTGATCCTATTTAACTTCAAGAGAATATAATTGATATGATTCTGACGAAGGTACGAAGCGCAGGATGTATGAAATTACGCGGAACAAAACGGATTTCGAGTTGAAAAAGTGACGGTAACACGCAATGCGGCGCTGTAGAGGTTGCGGCGAAAATCAAGACATATCTAAAACCTCGAATTTGCAAGAACAGTCGGTAGATTAAAATAATACTGATTATCTCGTCGAGTCCGTCCCTGCATCAAGGAGGTGTTTCTTGTGCGTGACGTTTAATCTGATCCTCTTCACACTTTCGCGAGGATACTAATTAAATGTATTTTTTTACAAAGTGCATTCCTTTCGCGGACATTTTCCTACAAATTATAGATGGTGTGATATACCGACTATTAATTACAGTGAAAGCGTTGCGATCTCCGTTTGAATCTAATCTCTTTATGTTAAGAAGAGTTTGTACGGCGACGCTGGAGGGGTTTTATCGAATAATTACGGGTTTGTCTAGAAGAAGTGAAAGACAGATGACTAAAGATGTACTGTACTGAAAGGAGCTGTAATTTGCCGGTCTGAACACAATTAAAAAGCGCCCTGAAAAACTCCTCAATACGTGACAAATATCCCTTCATCCACCCACCATATAATGAAAAATCGCGACTATTATACTCAATTCCTGCCACTTTTTTCAGCGACTATATTTTCCTCTCGATAGCTCCACCCTCGAAGGGTGTAACGCACGCACCATCTTCATCATGAATGTGCGACCCCTTGCGTACTATTAATTACTCCCCACGTACACGGCACGCATAATGTCGTTAAATATTTAGCCTGCGAAAGATCTCCTCCTTCGTTATTCCGCAAATCATCCCCTAGTAGAATGATAAAAGAATATCGTAAATATGTGGTCTGGATGATAAGGGTGTCGCTTATCTTCATTATTATTCACTGGGACGGCGACAGGAGTTTAACGATGTCCTTCCTGTCACGTGATGGGATAGGTATAGTTTACAGCAGGATTGCAAATTTGGCGGAAGGGGAGCTTTGTCGATGGAAATTACTATTGATTGTAACGAGTGACACCAGTCCGGGCGCTAGCAAAAAGCGGACAATTTCAGATTTCTTCCAAACGAGCCATTAGCATCACTATTACATCGTCCGAACAGCAGCGTGAAATTTCTCCGATAAAATCGCCCTCACACACTCCCATCGTGCATGTTAAACCAAAATTAAAACCTTTCAAAGCCGAGCACTTGACAGAACAAACGGCAATAATTTTCGACAGTGAGAAAAGGCGTAGTGACATGCTAACTTTTTTTAATTAAGTTTTTCGTCTAAGTGTGTTAACAATAGCGCGTGTGTTGTGTTAATTACCACACTAAGAAAACGTCGTGAAATATGAAATTGCCGTTTCCGCAAGGTTTTGCCGGGGAAAAACTGTACGCCCGAATTACACGGGCAATTTGTTATCGGCTCGAAGGTTCGTTGCAAGCTGAGGTTCTGTCAGAACGTTAAGTCGACCGGCGAAATTACGACTGCGATACACCTCACACTTTGGGAGTTGCGAGATGGCGATCTTATCAAGACTTTCGATTTATTTATTACAGGAGGGGAGCACTAAATAACGAGAGGACGAGGGGGGGAGTAAATTGAGTGAAGAGCCACTAAATGGAAAAATCTAAATTGTCTTGGGATTCGTGCTTGGTACCAAAACCAAAATTTCCACTCTCTGCAAGCACGGAGGGATTGAAAATATAAGAATATACTAAACACGAAGTTTATTTCATTCATCACGTCCCTTTGCGCATCGTACGGCTCGTAGTAAAATGACGTCAGAAATCTTACAACCCCTTAGATCACGTCCTCAAGAGACTCTTCCGGAAGACACCTGTGTTACGCCCGTTCCGTGTAAAAAAACAGTTTTTGTGTTGATTTGAGCAATCGACCTTTCGAGCAAAAAACCTGAGAAGCAAGTAACTTTCGCTTAACATGACAAAATCTTGAAAATCCTGGCGTATTTGAGCTTCTACTTTTCGTGTTTTGATACTGCAAAACCAGGTGAGAAAATTGCGACACAAAATTTCTTTTTTCCGCCAAAATAAAGTAATAAAAAGTCCCAATCTTTTTTCCAAACGACACGAACCAAAAGCTGTGCTTAGCTTGAATCAAATATTCACCCCACTCAAAGTTTTCGACATACTTAAAGGGCGTTTATATAATTTCCGACCCTAAAGTTTGCATGACAAACATTCCTCGTAAACCAATCACGCTAGTTTCCAATAGGTCGTATTTGACGTTGGTAAAGTGCAATTTGACGTTGTTATGATATAATATTACGCATGAGAGCCATAAAATGAGAAATTAAATTAGGCGAAAGGGCCGTTCAATTGATATCTAGAAGCTCCCAGTTGCTTTTATCCTAAGATTGAAGCTTTCTTTCTATGGGATTCAGGGCATTCTAAAGCCAAAGATCAAATAAAATATAAAATCAAAAAATTCAAACATTACTCATGTAATAATGGAAACCTTAGAAATAATTTTCAGGATTTTAACACTGAATCTAAAAAACTAGAGAATTTGAATAAACCAAAGATCCTAAAAAATCAGAAAGTGTGAGATCTTAAGCATCTGAATGACTGGTAGATCTGAATGCAGCAAACTACAGGTGTCTCAAAATTAGCGATTTCCGAATTCAGAGCGCAGTAGGGGGAACCCAGTGGTGCCCGTAAATACTTAAAAAAAAAAAAATTCGCACTTCCTGAAGAAGATGTAAGCACTTTAATTTTGTTCATTGCAAAACTCACATCCTAACCTATCTTATGATTTCTATTTGAATTGCATAGATACGTTCCAAACCTCATAACTGACATTGTCAAGTAATGTCAATTTTGCCACAAGCAGCTTGCTCACTAAAGAAAGACGCACATCTAACTGACGACCCAAGTTTCGTGTGCAAATTTTTGGATCGTTGCGGTAAGCGACAAGAATCTGCTTTTCCATGTGTGGAATCATTACAATACTAACGCGTCCAGCGACAAAAGACTCCTGGAGTTGGTTGACGCAGTTGATTGGTCTATCGCTCATGGTATAGGCGAGCAGGTACCACAGGTCAGTTGTCATGCCTCCAAAACCAAATACAAGCCTGCGTATTCATCATTTGAATCAAATTTTTAGCGGGGTGACAGATTTTGACAAAAATTATAGTTGCCTGTATCCATAGTAACAGATTATTTTCTAGCCACGTTGCCGTTGCATTTTTAAGAAAAATTACTAAAATTTAAGATTTTTTTACTCCGAAATAAAGCAAATTCTTCAAGAATTCGCGAATTTTGAGACACCTTGTATAATAGCTAATTATATAGGAATATAATTATTATTTGATTCTGGCAACGGCTGTTATACTTTTTAATTACATACGTCGTCTATAAACAACTAATTTATGGACGCTAAACGATATCGTAAAACAAAGATTATTATTTTATAATCGGACATAAATCTGATAATGAATCTAAAAAAACAAAAACAAATCAATGAGATCCCTTTTTTTTTAAATTGGCTGCATATTGATGCTCTTTGACCATAATTCAAACGTGAAGGACGGATAATAAAATAAAGCGAATAATAAATGCCAAATATATCACGTATTTAATGCCAATATCCAGTATTTTAAATCACTAGTTTATTTAATATCAGATTTAATCATTCCTGCATTACAATATCTCGTAAAAATTCTCATAATATGAGTTAGAATATTTACATACACTCATTGAATATGAATTTATGTAAGTTTAATTTATATCTCATTCATTTTGTAAACAAAATCATGGTATGGAGAGTACCTAAATTAAATTTGCAGAATAAAATATTTTACTTCCAAAATTGAATCAAAAAACGAGTTAATAAATTCTGTAAAATTGAATTTAAACAATAAATTAATAATAATCACTGAATTAAATATGGATGTGAATATCAAACCACCAATTTGTTTATGTATATAATTCCTGGGCCTTAGCCCTAAAATACAGTAATTCATTGACTGGTAAATAAATTAAATCTCTCTGGCAACTGTAAGAAATTCAACTTTCAAATCTTGCAAAAACCAGACAGAGTTCCACCACCCAAGCGACAAATTACTTCATTCCACTTGTAATTAAATCACGGACTATCCCCAAATCCCCTCCACTTTTAACCTTTGCACTGAAATACGAAGAAATTTTTCTGCCCAAACTTGGAGACAAAGAACGCCACCCCTAACCTCTTAAACTTTAATCCCCTGTAAACAACGTGCATAACTGCTCCGAAATTCAAGTTAACCTAGTTTAGATTCGCAAAATCTCCCGTTATTGAATAAAAAATAATGTTCTTCGCCCACAGCGAAATAAATAAAAAAATGGCTGGGAGTGAAATGATTTCGTCATCGAACGCCGCAGCGTGTGAAATTTTTAATAAAGAGTTCGGGGCAAATACGCTGGTACAATACGAGGCAATCACACAATCATTTAAAGTTTAAGTGGTGATTTGTGTCGGGTAGTCTACGCATTAATTTGTAAACGCAAATGGGCTCCCCGACAATTAAATAATTATAAACAAGGCCGGAATGGAGGATTTATTTCGTTCGTGTTGTAAATAACATATAATAAAATTCAGGGTGTAATTACAAACGCTTTATGGCCAAAAACGTGATAAGCACTAGTTTAATTCCCCTTATGCCACCACTGAGCTTCGAAGAAAAGAAGCACGCGGATGTAAATCAAAATAGTTTCCTCCTACATTGTTGGCGTAGTCTAATTGTTCATTACATAATTCAATATTCTGACAATAGGTTTCTCAACAGAGCGATAAATTTGCACTAGGTATCATCGGATGAATATTTCAGCAACTTCCCATTTTCGTCCAAGTTGATCTTTTATGCATTACATGGCTTTTTTCTTTCAGCTGTTTAAAACGTCCCGTCGTCTTAAGTGGCTTGTTTATAAAAATAAAATTAATAATGAAGAACTGAAACTTCAAGCAAACTAGTTGGGGTAATGGACCATAAACTGAAGACTCTGATTAAAAATCTGAGGACGAAATGTCCCAGAGCTTCTCGTAATGAAATTACGGGGCTGTTTTATAGATATTCTCAAGTAAATAACGAAGACTGCCTCAAATTGTGTTTACTATGTAAAGTTTATTCTTTTAGCTGATATTGTAAGATAAATAAATTTTTTGTAATTACTGAGAGTATTTTTTTATTCAAATCTGAAATAATTTTGAGAGCAGAAATTGATACAAATACAATTGGCTTAGCTTGTCGAATTAGCAGCATCCCTAGCAACCTGGAAATATCCCTCTGTATCTGTTTTGAATTTAATTTTTTCAGAGGAAATCGTATTTAAGTAATTTAAGAGAGAGCAAAACGGAATCAGCAATAATCGCAATTTTCAACTTCCAATTTATTTATACGGTTTTCAAACCACCTCTTCAGTCTAAGAAATTTCCAAAAAATAAAACCAAGGGCGTGTGTGGTTTTATGAGTTTTAACAGAAATAGCAAATCAGACGCAGAACGATGATAGTATTGATAATAATGATACACAAAGAATAATGAAATTTGATATTCAAAACTTCAATAATTATTTAGTAATGAATATAATTATTATAAATCATTGGCAGCACACATTTTTCATTTATCAGCCGTTATTATTTAACAAAATATGCGCCGATGTCAACATAAACAACAGCGTTCATTTACTACATGAGTAATTTTCAGTGAACAGTTTTTGTTAATTATCAAAAGCGCAGTAATAAACGTTAAAAATTCTCCTGAATGTTTATGGCAGTTTGGACAAAAATCGTCCGCTGGCAACACGTGAATATAGGTCGCCGGTAAGCCACCCCCGATAGCATCTCAGATAAAATACATGACATAATCCCCAACACGCGTCAATTGTAATTGTGCCCCGATCCGTTCCACCCGGGAATTAAGTGGTCGAGCCTCTCGAGACTAAAACATGTAAACAATTCGAAATTACCTTAAAATTATCCAGCAGTAGCCTCTATCCCTACGCTAATTTACCGGAAAGTGCTCAAAGTCGTTCGTGCACAAAACACCGCAGCACAGTCACACGTGTCCTCAGTCAGATTTAAAATTCCTGCAAAAGTACATTTGAAATGGTCAGGATCAAGTGTGAATCAGCTCTTAGATCAGCAGTGGGATTAGCCATCGCGGAAACGCAGCCTTAAGGTCAGCATGCCTCACGCGCTCATGCAAGGCTACGATCTGAAGCACGCGACGAAAGTACAACCAGCGACCGCTCGAAGACAAACCGAACTGGTTGAAGAGGGCGCTACGATCCGGCTCCACGCGACCTGCGAATGCAGAGTTGCGCAGCAGGAGTGCGAGGTTCGATCTGTACACTCTGCATCAAAATACGCCAAGATTAATTGTTTTCAGGCGTGATTGCTAATAGAGGGAAATGATTAATAATTTTCAGAGGGATGACCCAGTCTGGAAGGACTTGAACGCTTCCGATGATGGGAAAGGGCTTGTTTACGGGGATGATTGGATGATGTTAACACTTTGCTGCAGTTTTTATGGGCCTTTTTATTACGGGGTTAGATATAGAAATGGGATGTGGGAACAATCGCAAAAAATGACGGGCGTTTTTCTAAGCTTCGAGAGCAGCGTTTTATTGCTAATACCGCCCTGGAAAGCTGCTATTTTGAAAATTCAATCCCCATTTCCGCCCACAGAGAGCTAAAAAGTTATTTATTAACCAATTTAATATTTTATTGTAAAAATAATCACCCAAATATGCTCCCAAAAGCTTAATCTGCAGGTAAACTGTTTTGACATTTCATTTAACATTTCAGTTCACCCTTTGATGTTCCGGCGGACTCTTTGTAATTAATTTAAAATAACAGGTTTTTATGCGCGCGTCCGTCCCATTTTGACTTCGTTGAAATTGTCACTGAAGAAAGCGGACGTGACAGGCAAATCGCATATGACCCAAATTTTGCACAATTTAATTTGTTTTGAATCGGACAATAAAGCGGCGCCTTTCAATTTGCACCTACGCAAAAATACGACAAATTCCACCCTTTTAAATTAAGCGTTCCCGCGTTTTAATACGTCATATAAATACCAGGGCTCTATTAATCCCATTTTAAAATTGAATTTGTAATTACTTACGGCCCCAAAATACGCGGAATTAAATTTATGGTCGGAAACCCTTCATGGCCGGAACGGAGTAAAATTCTTGGATTTTACGGCACCCTCCGCTGTGGAAAAAAAATGAAAAGTACAGCGACAGATCAACCCTAGTCGAGGGGAATTTTCCGCAAATTTAATACATCGACGCAATGCCCCAAATAATGAAATGGATCTGCTTAATGTAATGGCGCTTGACTTTTTACGACACTTTCAAAAAATGTGAGGAGCATCCATTCATTCCGCAAAATTTTGTCTAGTTTTTGCGGGATTCTGCGGGGGCGGCGTCACGCAGAAGTAAGGACATAAATATGCATCTTCAGTCAACAACAAGCCGTGCAGTTATTTATGGTGAAGTAAGCCGTTTATTTTACACGATCTCCGAAACAATAGCGCTTTGAGATAATCCCGAATGCCTCAAACTCAGTATGACCAGCTCGCACAACGGCCCATAAATTGTCTGTTATGTGGTAATTATACAAAACATTGTCTCTCAACAATGCGACCCTGCGATGGTCAAGAGGCTGGACAGCATTCCCTCGTGGACACTCCTAGGGCTAAGTGAATTCCCGAAGTCAAGACTTAATTTCATTTCGAAACGAGTTACATAAGCACCGGTTTTAGGGCTACAGAGTAAGAAAAAGTTGAGTAAAAATCGAAAATACCACTAATTCGGCAGCCTCTCGACCCTTTTCCCATCTTCAACCTAATAAAGCGTAACATTACGGCATCTTCATGCACGGCGGCTTAAGTTTACGGAAAAAATATCCAATTTCTCCACAACAGCATCAGCTTCAGACACAAACAAGATTTATAAATTTCGTTTGAACCTAAAAGCACTGATTGAAAGACCTGATCCTGCAAACAAGCTCTTTGATAAAATTTTCACAAATGTAAATTCCTACATTCTCCTTTAATTATGCGTTTTTTCCGGGAAAAAACAAAACATGCGTAAAATTGCGTGAATTAAATTAGCCCAGTATAATTTTTAAAACAACATTACAGCGAATGCGAGAAAATTTCTGTTGATTTTCTTAATTGCAAAGATGGAATTGGAATTCTTCCATCCACCTTTAAACCATTTCAGAGTTGATTATTATTCTGACGACATTATTCGTCGCAAGATAAATCGGTCTGATAAAAATTTATTAGGCGCGTTATATCTAGATATACATGTTGGTTGTTTTATCGAGAGAGGAAATCAGAGAAAGTCCGGGCGTTTGGAGCGATTTACGGATTTTAGGGCGAAAGGTTGGCATTCGTCACATTCTCAAACCGCTTAATTATGTGAAAAACGCATTTCAAAATTTGTAAAAAAGTCTATGAATTTTGAAATTGCAGTCTTATTGCTTCATAACCTTTATCAGTAATTTATACTAATCGTATCATAAATAAACATGGTTACTTTAAAGTCTCGCAAACAGAATAAAATCGGATTTTGAGTCAATCTCTCTCTATAATCCCTCACCAAGCTTCGCCTCACGTTACCAAACTACTAAAATTATAATAAAACACGTAACCGTTCCTCCATCGCAACATAAAATTCACTTACCCTCTATAAACTGAATTTTTAAAGTAGCTCCCTGCAATTTCCGTCGTTTCTTTTCTTTTTTTTCACCATCATGTGCGATTAGAATCAGTGGACTTTCTCTCACTTTGCATCTCCAGTAATGCGCCCATAAAACTTTACATGCACCAAACAAATATACCAACCTTTGATGTCGTCATAAAGCAATTTGTTCTAGGCAAACCGATGAAACAAGCTGTAAATTCTTTAATCTCATGTCTTATGAGACATAACAACGCCATTTAATGTTCCATGACGGATCATGGTCGTATAAGTTGATTGAGTTTGTTAATTGCGATTTGCGTGAAATAAATCCAGAACCGGTTTAACTGTACATTTCGATTTTGCAAATCTCATCAAGTCGACCTTTAAAGTTTGTCGTAAAGACAAAAGCAATTTCGGCCATATTCGATTTTATGTACTACGACACTCTCGGGGTGGATACATCAAATTTGATAAGAAAAATTACTACACTGTCTGAAATTTGATTTGACGGATCCGTGCATGCGATCACACGCGGAGAATAAAACTTTTTAGGTAAATTAGATTTTAAATCCGGGCGACCCGTACAAAGTGTTGTCGGTTGCACGTGACGTCAAGAATTTACGCAAAGTTGACTTGTAATAAAACAAAGTAGATTTATCAAACCGAGCGACATGTGAACGTAACAGGTTGGTGCTCAAAGGGCTGACAAAAAGGGTTTTGATATTTAAAGCCGTTTTTAATTCTCGAACTTTATTCGCGACTTTTACGGTCGATTACGGAAATGCAATTTGCTTCCGATGGGTTTTATTTTTCCATTATGTTTAAAGTTGGCAGTAAAATGGGAATTGTTATTATGAATCGGTGAATGGGGATTAAACTTTACTGGTATATTTGCTCCAGACTAGATAAAATACGTTTTTTTCGTCTTGTTGATCTCATTTTAATCGATGACAACGTAGCGGAAATATTAAAATGTCGACTCCTCCAGGCGCAGAGTTTAAGTATCTGATTAAAAAAAACGTCGCAATTTTAATAACTCTGAGCTTATTATTTACAGAGTTTCAAAGTGAAGCATCTTTTACGTTTCGCGTTTATTAAAAAATTCGTCATCCTTCCTTTACAAGATTACATCATAAAAATCACTCACGGAACAGCATTCAATTTCATTAAACACTCAAAGCGAAAGCACCCTCTTTCTTGATATAATATCAATAAAGGTAGCCCTGATTCGGGGCGGAAAATAAAGATATTACCTTCATTATTGTTAGTAGAACATAGTTGCTACATAACGTGATATGAATACGAACTCGGTAAGAACATTCAAAATTTTTCACTCGGAAGGATAATCGGTGCAGAAAGAGGATATCCAATTATCCTCCCGGGGAGAAATTCACTTTATGGCCTCAAACTACAAAACCGAACGTTATTTATGCACGCTAAAATTAGCATAAAAATTAATTACGCCCTCATTTGGGTATTGCGCCCGCAACGACATAATAATAATCAACTGGATAATTAGAACTAAGCTCCGATGCGTTGTTCGCTCTCATTATTCTATCCGACCTAATGGAATTTTTCACCTTGTTTTTGTTGGAAATGATTATTTAGCAATTTAAAATTCCAGATCAGAATTTAAAAGTTCTTTAATTAAAAATTCTCTGGAGCTATGTTTCTGCTGTCTCTTTATTCGTCGCTTGTTAAACAATAGTGATTAAAATAACGAGAAAATCTGAGGGTCGGTCGCAGGAAAATTATTTCACGGTTTACAACACATGAGAGCAAATTAATAGATGTAATTCAGCAGCTAATATTTGTCGGGTTGTAAAAAGATTTTGTCTGTTTTATGTATCTTTTCATTACAAAATTTAATTGACTCAAATATGTAAATATTTCAGTTTGTAGTTGTTCTCTCTCATTGAAATCTGAAGCTCATTTAAAACAGAGAATGGAAAATTAAGAGAAATAATATTATTTCAAATAACAAATTAGGACTTTAATGTGATGTTTATCCTCGTCTTTCAGAAAAAAATCCAAACTCCACTTATCTTAGTTCCAAATGAAAAGCTTACTTTAATTTATGTTCAATTTTTTGTTAAAAACGCTTGCTCTGAGTCTAAACAAAATAATTGAACTTGAGATTGTAAAAGCAACAAAGATTTTGATGAAATTGCCTGGCGCTTCCACCATTTTTTCGACAGTTCGTTGTTAATTTAAAATTTCAGTTCATCTACCTGCTTATCAATTTTCTCACTTTATGACCTCCTTCCAAGTCGTTCCTCGATTTTTACGACCACCGTCATCTTTCATTCCGAACAGAATTGGGAAATATACATATACAAAAATACAGAATTGACCATCGAATTTTGAATATTGCAGATTCATCTATCGTAGTTTTAAAGGTATTAAGCCGGATTTGGAACGCAAGTTTGTTCCAAAAATAAGCTATTGAAAATAAGATATTGACGACAGAAGTTTGACATAATTTGAAAAATACTCAAAATTTCAACTTTTAAAACATCTAAAAATTGCGAAAAAAAAATTGACCAATTTTGGATTCCGCAAGTTCTGCGTTAAATGAGTACAAATAATTTGAGTTTGCTTTACAAATAAACGAGACATTGATGAAAATCTGTTTTCAAAATAAAGTCTTTTTTGGGTAATTTTCCGTAAATTGTTTCGAGGCGAAAACCACGTTTAAGAACTTTAAATATAGATCAATGGAAAGAAATCCTCCAAATCTGTTAATTAACCAAATCTCATATTGGTAGGTCAAATATTTTCCAAATGACAGCCAAAATACAAAAAAATCAAAATATATTTCGATCAAAGTAGATTTAATGAAACATTAAGAGAGATATTATTGTTTCAAATAACAAATTAGGATGTTGTGGCGATGTTTATCCGCGTCTTTTAGAAAAAAATCCAAGCTCCACTTATCGGAGTTCAAAAAGAAAAGCTTAGTTTAATTTATGTTCCATTTTCTGTTAAAACGTTTGCCTTGAGCCTAAACAGAATAATTCAACTTGATATTATAAAAGCATCAAAGATTTTGATAAAGCTGCCTGGCGCATCCACCATTTTTTCGACAGCTCGTTGTTAATTTAAAATCGGTTTCAGTTCACCTACTTGTAAATTCTCTCACTTTATGACCTTTTTCCAAGTCATTCCTCGATTTTTACGATCGCCGTCATCTTCAATTCCGAACAGAATTTACACGACATAATCCATCAAAGAAAGCTCGAGTCGGTTTTCAAACTTTCCAATATTCCCGCTTGGTCTTGTTCGAACCACAATTCTATTATAGTTTTAATGAAAGAATTTCTGAATAGATTTCGTTGTTTTCCATTCCATTTTACAGCAAACCACCGCGAAATTAATTAGTTATGACAGCAGCTCCACACTGTGGATTGAATTCAGTAAAACCAATTGGAAGTTTATTCAAAATGGAGCGACAGTTCCAATTTCGATTGATTATAACAAAAGTGAAATACCGTGTTTCCACTTCCATTTCTTAATTTCTCTAACTTTCTTCAACTTTGTTTTACTTTGGAGATCACTTTTACTGTCCTCGACAGCTTATAAATGGAATGACGCCGTTCGATAAATTGATTTTCGCCAAAAAAACGATACGCCAATTAAAATTAGTTTAATTGCGAAGGAAAATTACTACGCAGCCCACATCTCCAATTATTTAATAATAAAAGTCCGCTAATTACGATAAACACAAGGAGAAATATTTACGCGGCACAAATCCGATTTGCGCTTCTTGTTGCCTTTTTTATTGATTCATCAATTTTTGGGGCCATTCGTTACCTCCAATTTGACGTACGCTTATGGAATAATTAAAAACTGATAAAGGCTCGATTTCGGATCCAACAAATTGAGTTCATATATCATGTTTTATGGGCGAAATGGCTGCCGTTTTCCAATTGTAAATTAAAAGTCAATTAAAAAAATACCGACCGACGGAAGAAACGAAGAGATTTATTAAGACAGCTCCAGGGCAAATCTAGAAAAGAAACTCTTCGGTGAACGTAATTACCAGAGAATTCGTGCACTTTTTGCGGTAATAAATTTATTCGGAAAAGCGATACTGTGACCTGATTCTACAAGAAAATGCGCCACTGACTCGATAAATTATTCAAAAATGTGAGTAATTTTTCGCGGGGAAATTTAATTTTGATACGGACTGTAATAAGGTAATCGCCGGTAAAGAGCATTGCGTTGAGCATGCAACGAGAATTTTCATATCCTTCCATAAATCTCCAAGGTGAAACAAACTACACGTCTTCCTGTAAAATAAATACTTAGTAAATTGCGCCTCCTCGAAAAAAATCGCGTTGATAAAAGTATCGATTTTTTTCAGTCGTTAAATGTTGACGTGAAAAATTAACTGTAAATTAAAAATGAAATATAGACATTCTCGGTTTATTCTCCGCCGTTAAACTTGTAATCAGCGTCGAATATAAACGTTTACAACTTTATTTCGACCCAAAATAAAAGAAAGAGAGCAGCGCGAATAAAATCCACCGTAAAACCGCAATAATTAAGTACATTTCTGTCTGACAGCTTCCAGTGGATTCCTACAGTGCAACGCTGAAAGATTTTTAAATGTCACTGTCCTGCAGTTTTCGAAATGCATGTGCATCGTTAATCTTTGGAAATTACGTTTGGTCAGCGACCATTAAAAGTGTTGGCGCTGTCCGTAAATCATGGAAGATCCGCATATTGAAATGTTCGAAATTCCGGCACTAATAGCTGGAAGAAGTTGCGGAATTTTGTCAAGAAAGCGCGGGCGGGCTATCAAAAGCTCAAGAAAGAGTCTTCGTTGTATATTCAGATTATCGTCTGAAACTTGTTCCCACATGCGGCATCGTCGCTATAAAATAATACTTTTGTTGCTCTTACCTTCCGATAAATTCTTGTTATAGTGGTAGAAATGCAACGTATTTGCACATTTTTCGCATAAATCAGAAGTAGAAAACATATGTTGTCGGTACAGAGAGCGCATTAGATTACATTCATTGTACCTTCCGTTATTTCTTCTCCCATGAGACCGCGAGCACAGTTTCAGCACCCATAAATCAGTGAGTTATCGGTAAAAACCCAAATGGTACATTTCTGTATAAACACAAAGAGATGGCATTCCTCCGCTACCATAATTCTTCCGCGAGTTTTTCCATCGAATTGCTTTTAATGCGTCTTGGCGTAATGGGCGCTTAATCTGCTTTCAAACAAACTATTAATTATTTATTGAACTCTAAAAGCGAGCTTAGCACGTTAAATTAATAATGTGTCTATTTTTAATATGAGCGAATAATTTAAATGTAAATTGTAAACTTGTGGATGTTCAAACACAAAACCCATCAGTTTTAGATGAATACTTCATTAGTGTTAATCATGAACAGTAAAAAGCTTTCATAAATATCATGGGAGGACGCCAGAAATGAACACATTGGTCCATCGAGCCTGGGGGCCGACAAGCGGGAACAGAACGTGATTTATAGATGGCTAAAACCAAATTAAAAAACTCTTCATGTTTATATTGCAGCGGACTAGTTGCCCGGCCAAGTTATTAAATTTAACTTGCTGATACCCAATCCATTTACTCGCGGAAAATGCATGAAAAACTCACCACAATAATAAATTAAATCAACTGGATGCAGAGCGCTTTACTGTCCCGAGGCCGTCGTAAGCCTGGGGCAAACGCTCCGTTGGCATTCAAAAAGTAAATTATTGAAAATAACCTAATTAGACTGCGCAAGCAGGATTCACTCCTGATTCGTACATTCAGCTGTTCGGATATTCATAGTAAAACAAAAAAAAAACATTAAAATGCACTGTTAAATTCCGATTTTAAGTCCATTTTTAAGTCTTTAGTCATACATTTTTTTGAAGAAATAAAATTTTCGGTTTCTGGAATGTCTATAAACGTTTCCTTAATTGAACAATCTTAAGAAAAACGATGGCGAAACCCGTATCTTTCTATTTGTCGTAGTTTCCTTAAAAAATTTGGCCCTCTAACGACAACCCATAAATTCAAACAGCCCTTACTAAGTTGACGTTTAGATTCTGCGTGAAGTTTTGCGTTAAATAAGCACAAATAATTTGAGTTTGTTTTACAAATAAACGAGATATTAACCAAAATCAGTTTTCAAGAAGTAATTTTGGGAATATTTTCAAGAAACGTTTTCGGGGCGAAAACGACGTTTAATACCTTTGAGTTTACATCAATCCAAAAAGCAGCTCAGAATATATCAATTGGCTAAATTTGAGATCGGTAGATCAAATAGTAAACTAATGGCAACCAAAAAACAAAAAACTGAAAAATTTTCAACAACAGTCAAAAAAAAATTGAGAAAAATTGACCATCCAATTTTGGGTATATGAGAGCAAATTCTTAAAAAGAATGGCCCGATAAAAACGATGACAGAAATCGTTTCTCAATATCTGTCGTAGTTCTGAAGATATTTATTTTAACAAATTTGAAAAATGAAAATCAACTATCCGCAACTTTAAGCGGCAATAACTCAGTTATTTTTTGTCGTACATGAATTTTGAGCACGGATCTGAAATTTGTGTAAATCTGAGTAAAATGAGCTATAATAACATTTTAAACATAGGCGAGATATCGACCCTAAAAACTTTGACATAGTTTTACTCGTGCATTTTTTTCAAAAATATCAAATTTTTGATTTTTGAAAAATATAAGAACGAATTCTTAGTTAAAGAATTGCGAGAAAAACGATGGCTTAAACCGTTTTTTTCAAATATGTCGTAGTTGATATTGACCACATATTATTGACTATTTAAAGTGTCATTTTGTGGTTCGAAGCATCGGTAGGTCAAATAGCTTACAAATCTGTCGTAGTTCCGGTGTATTTAGCTTTATTAAAAATTTATTAAAAAATAGAAAAATGAAAATCAACTATCCAAAACTTTCAACGGCTATAACTTTTCGAATCTTCGTGAAATCCTGCGTAAAATAAATATACTTAAGTTACTCTAAAATAAAATTAGATATCGATGGAAGTAGATTTACATAGTTGTAGTCATGAATTTTTTTTCGAAAAAAATCCTAAAAACAGTTTAAATGGTGCGGTCCAATAATGTTTTCCTTAACTTATAAATAAATATTCTTCTTATATGAATATAAATAAATAATAGAAGTAATAAAAAAAAGCTATTTAGCCTACTCAAGCAGGATTGTCTCTTGATTTGTATTCCAGCCAAGTTATCCTTAAAAACTGAGGTTAATAATTCTGTCATTTGGGGAATTAATCAAAGCACCCCGATTTGCCATGCAGGCGTATAATTCAAGCTGGTCTTCCAGACGAAATTACTGCAATAAAATATAATGTAATGGCAAAACTGTGCACACTGCTGAAACATCTATCGTAATTCAAATGAATGTTTTGTATGTGTTTAAGTAGATAATTAGATTAAGTACAAAATACGACGCCAAAATAGCGAAATGACGTACATTTTAATTTAAACGTCTCCTACAACGGCACATTTATCATATTAAAAGTTAATTTATACTTGCAAAGCAAACCTCAGTTAGGTGTTTTCTTCGAGGAGCTGAGAAGTTTTGCGACCATCAAGATGTCGCTAAGTTTCCTCACAATTTGCTTATTAATATTTGCCAGCACTAAACAGTTTAGCATGTAAATCACATCGTAGTTGGCGACGCTTGAATATTCATATTAAACGCACTTCGCATACACACTTCCATATTTGCATGTCTGCTGTTCTAATTAACCAATAAATTTAATTAATCTCTCGTGAGCTCCGGAGTAGTTTGATATTCGCATACTTTGAGCGCAGAGCAAAAAATCGTTTTCCAATATCGGCTTCGGAATTTGAAATCGATTGGTAGCCTTGTCTGTCACAAAAATCACTGCGCTTTAATCCTGAGAAAATTGAAAAAGCGCACTTTCCTTAATTTGAAATTCAGGACCATTTGAGCTCATACATAAATTATGGCAGGAAGTAGAAAATAAGCAATCCATGAAACCAAGAGTAGCGCCTAGGATGAAAACAGATGAAGTCGAGGGGTGCAGCTGTCTCCAACCAGATGACTCGATTTGTCACAGCGTCGCTCTTCTGACTTGATCCACGCCTCCAATTTTTTACAATTCACGGAAGACTTTGTGTCGTAAAAATTCAGAGCCTGTCTCACGTGTTGGTTCACCTGATATTTGCATTTAATCGACCAGAAAATTAGCAGAAGCCTTCTTTAATTGAGGCCATTCATTTTATTCGCACTTTTTATCTTTGCCTGTAAATTCCGTGTTTTAAAGGTTGCTAGGACAGGAGGAAATAATGCGAGGAAGATTAAAGGAAAACGAAACTGAAAGACCAATAATGCAAAAAATAAGTAACATCAGTAAAAACAGGAAATGTGTGATTCATAAACTTTCTGAATAAATCAATTATAAAACAAAGCAAAGTATGCGACAAAAAATTAATCCCACGCTAGGCTCCATTATCCGGATTATTTTATTATTTATTAATATCAATTTCCATTGTGGAATCATAAATAAATTACGGTTTAAATGTGTTTAGTACACCGCAAATTTAGAAATGTAGCTGTGACGCAAACCAAGCAATGTAGGTATTTAATTTCTTACTTACTCATTTTATTATAAAAAAAAACATTTAATATACAATAATGAACATGTCTCGTTATATCATAATTTTTTATTATTCCTTATATCTACTGAATACACTTAATCTATGCAGGAATTGTAGTGACAGATGGAGAATACTGTTGGATAATCCGCCCAAATTCAGTTTCCTTCTGCTTTAAATCCCTAATATATGGGTGTTCAGGATGACCATCTTTCAGCTGAGACAGGTATCTATTGCCAATCTAAAAAAACACAATAAGTCTCTTAATCTTCACAAAATCAACACAATAAACCTCTGGCGTCTTTCCCATGTGCCTATGCAACACAATTAAATTAACCAAAGTGTCAGGATAGTTAGCATCCTTATCTAAAGCTTCCTGAAGAGCAGCTTCAGCTTCTTCATGCTTGGCCTGCCCTATAAAAGCGACAGCTTGACCATTCAACAGCATAGGAGTTGACCCATACTTATCAACAAGCTCCTGATAAATGTAGTAAGCATCTTGTAATTTCTCACCGCCCTATAACCAAAAGTTAGAGAATAAAATATTTTTTTAAAAATCTGTACCGTTGCTAGATTAACCCAAGCCTGTGCCAACTGTGTCAACGTCGCATCATCATCTTTCTCCTGCATCTCCTTCAACTTTTTCCTCGCCAAATCAACGCGATCAATCTTCAATAAGATATCAATAATAAAAGCAAACGCCTCCAAGCTCTCTGATGTATGCAACACTTTATAGGCAGCATCTAAATTATTCTGGTTAACATAAATTGTCGCTGCAACCAACGCCAGGGTGTCATTCTCAACGTTGCTCGCAACCTTCTGGTCCAGCTGGCCAGCAATTGACTCGCGTTTCTGTTTGTTTGATAAATACTCAGCCAAAAGTTTTAGAGGTTGGATTTCGTCGGGCGAAGATGCGTTAATTTCGTCGAGAACAACAAGGAATTTGTTCTGAGCCATGTACGAGCGATACGTGTAGATGTCACGTTGGATAGCCACTTCTGGGGTGGAGGGCTGCAAACATAACCTCAAAAAACTGTGAGAGGAGCAGTGAGACTTACTTTGCGGAGCTTTTGCGCTTCGTTTATACATTGTTGGTAGTTGCCAATGTAATAGTAGTTTTTAATTTCGAAAAGCTCGTCGTCGTGTTGCTGACGCGACATTTTAAACGTCAACTCAGAAAGCTGTCAACTGTCAACTGTCAGATTCTAGGGAATTTGGTCTAGGGATATGGATATACTGGGCTTACGTCAAATATGCGGGAAAAAGTACGTTTTGGAAGTTAGTTATTATTCTTGTAAATTAAAGTCTTTGCGTTATTTGAACGCTTTTATAGTTTGTTTACGTTACTATTAACTATTTGTGTAACAATAACATTCTCCTATGAGTGATGAAGTGAAAATTTATTAACAAAAGTGAAAAACTGCGTGGTGCTGATGAGCGTTCAAAACTTGCTTCTGGAATGGAACTGAATGGAACTTTAAGGTAGGAAAAACAACTAATTCGGTTTTTAATCTTCCCATGTTGTGTTCGAAACTCATAATTGTTTAAAACATGTTGCGCCGAGCTCCGCGAGCGTTCTTTTTATTCTAGATATCATTCCACAAATTGCTTCCTTCCTAGAACTACTTTGATTTAAATTTTTTGATACTATTGCAGGTGTTAACGTCAATGACCAGATATTAATATTAACTATTTAAAGATCTTGAGTAGCAGCTGCGTAGTACTATTTTACAATCTTTAGAACAATCCAAACTTAGAACTCCACTTCTAATACTAACTGATAGTGATACTGATAACATCTCTGTTCTTTCATTTTAATGCATTTCTAGCCTACACTGGTTTTTATTTCCAACTGTGTCTTATCATTATTAGGCACTAAAACTGGCGTACAAGTAAAAAAATCTGTTATATCACCACTCAATCGGATTAGTATTTAACTGATTAGGATTACTGTGTTTATTTACGTTAGATCGGACAATTCAATGTCACGACCTATCTCATCCGTTCTTATTTACGTAAAGACTAAATACAGTCATAAATTTAATAGAACCAGGTATTCATTAGCAGTATGAACAGTCCTCCCGCCGTTGGCAAAGTCACATTGTCTTGAACTTGACCCAGGAAACACAAAACAATTAAAATATCAATTATTTATTAACATAAAACGTAACAGTTTCTCTCATTTCTTGTGTTTTTTAATGACTCCCAGCACTTCTTCTACATCTTCTTTCGATCCTAAAAACACCGGAGATCTCTCGTGTAGACCTTGTGGTTGTATATCGAGAATTGGAATGTCGCCATTTGATGCCAAACCTCCAGCTTGTGTAATAATAAAAGCCATCGGAATGCATTCGTACAGCAGTCTCAACTACAACAAAATTTTCTCATCACGTTCGTTGCATACCCTCTACGTACTTTTCCCTTAGGTGCGTCTCTAGTAGCGGGATAGATGAAAATACCACCATACTTTATGGTCCTGTGAACATCCGCAACCATGGAACCGACATATCGAGCATTGTACGGTTTACCCTTTGTTGGATCTTTTTTATTCTGAACGTATTCAGCGACTGCAGGATCCCATTGATGAGTGTACCCTTCGTTGATGGCGTAGATTTTACCACGCTTTGGGATTGTCATGTTTGGATCTGAAAGAACGAATTCACCCACAGATGGGTCGAGCATGAAACCGTTGACTCCAGAACCTAGAGAAATGACCAACATGGTGGCACTGCCGTAGAGGGCGTACCCAGCAGCAACCACCTTGTTGCCGGGTTGAAGGGCGTCTTTTAAGGACGGGATCGAATGGTCGTCCTTTTTCATGATAGCAAAGATGGAACCGATCGAAACCAAGCAATCGATGTTGGAGGAGCCATCCAGAGGGTCGAAGGCTACGATGTATTTACCTCTTTTGTCGGTTTCGATCTAGAAATAGACGTAGAATTGGGTAATGGGTCGGTTATGGGGCTACCTCAATGACTGTCTCGTTTTCTTCGGAAATTAAGAGAGCAACTGTGTAGGAGGACGACAGCATGTTAATGAAGAGCTCGTTGGCCAAGACATCGAGCTTTTTTACCTCTTCGCCTTGGACGTTTGTCTGTCCCACGGTGCCAAAACTATGAAAAAAGGAGTTGAACTTGGGAACATTGCACAAAATTTGTTAACTCACAGTTTGGTAATGCCGGCTTTCCTAACAGCGCTGCTGATGACTTTGACCGCAGTCTGAATGGAATTTAGAAGTTGAGTTAGTTCTCCGGTGGCATGAGGGACTCTATTTTGTTCCGAGAGAACAAATCGTGTCAAAGTAATACAATTTGAATCAAGAGGCGATGACTGCGACATTGTGTCTTGCAGAATCGCGACTGAATCAACCTGTAGAAAGCGGGGCTATTTATAAACTGACCTTTAAACGGAACCTCAATGATAGTAGGAGCGTATTAAAAACATGTTTTGATTGGACAAATCGAGACGATAATGAAATGATAATGCCGAACTAGCAGCTTACTTCGAGGCTTTAAGGTATCAATGAGGGTCAAAGCGGTGTTTTATATTATTATCTCTTGATAACGACTGTCAGCTGGACAAAAAATAAACAATGTAACGTGTAAAAAAACATGTTTCCTTCGTTGTATTGTTGGTGGTGGTAACAAATAACAAATCAGGTCGTAAAAGTGTCATGATTGATGTAAATAAGTAATTAATTAATTATTGCGATCGTCATCAATAAACTTCATTTAGATCGGCACTAAATCGATTTTTATTTACTCGTTTTTAAATACATACGATGCAGTTCCGTATAGCCTAGGGAATAAAGCATTCCTTCCGTTCTCGCACTTTATTCCCTCAAATGTAAAATACGACAAAATAATAAAAAAGTTTAAAAATTAGAAAAAAATGAGCAAAAATTAAAATTATCTTTCCGAAACTTTGATCGGCCATAACTCAGTTATTTGTTGATGAATCTAAATTCCAGATTTGAAATCTGCGGAAAATTCTGCGTACACTGATGTATAATAACTTAAGTTTATTCTAAGAAATTAGCGAGATATCAGAAATTTGGCATAGTTTTAGTCATGAATTTTTGCGAAAATTTGCAAATTTCGACTGTAGAAAAATCAAAAAACTTTTTCTTATGTAAAAAATCGCGAGAAAAACGATGGCGTAAACCGCATCTCAATATCTGAAATAGTTTCCAAGATATCGAGCACGAATTGTTTCAAACCTTCAAAAATTTGGCCCTCTGGCGATAACCCAAAAATTCAAACGACCATAACTCAGTTATTTGTTGACGAAAATGAAAAATTCTTAAAGCTTTGGATTCAGCGTGACATTCTGCGTAAAATGAGATCCAAATTTGTTGAGTTTGCTTAATAAATAAACGAGGTATTGGCCAAAAACTGTTTTGGAAACATCATTTTAGGGTGATTTTCAATCAATGTTTTCAAAATGAAAACGACGTTTAAGGCATTGAATTATACATCGGTCGAAAGAGGAGCTCAAAATCTATCTACTGGCCAAATTTGAGATTTATCGGACAAACAGTTTACGAGTTATGGCCAAAAATAAAAAAAATGAAAAATTTTCATCGATTGAGTCGGAATTTTTTTTCGCGAAAAAACGATTATCGAATTTTGGGCTTTTGAATACATTTTCTAACGTAAAATGAGCCGAGAAAAAGAATGGTGCAAACCGCATCTCAATATCTCGAATAGTTTCCGAGATATTTAACTTTAAAAATTACGAAAAATGAGGAAAAATGAAAATCAACTTTCCGAAACTTTGATCGGCCATACCTCAGTTATTTGTTGTCGGATCTGAATTTAAATCCCAGATTTGGAATATGCCGAAAATTCTGCATACACCGATGTATAATAACTTAAGTTTACTCGAAAAAATAAACGAGATATCGATATCAAAAGTTTGGCCTAGTTTTAGTCATAAATTTTTGCGAAAATTTGCAAATTTCGACTGTAGAAAAATCAAAAAACTTTTTCTTATGTAAAAAATCGCGAGAAAAACGATGGCGTAAACCGCATCTCAATATCTGAAATAGTTTCCAAGATATCGAGCACGAATTGTTTCAAACCTTCAAAAATTTGGCCCTCTGGCGATAACCCAAAAATTCAAACGACCATAACTCAGTTATTTGTTGACGAAAATGAAAAATTCTTAAAGCTTTGGATTCAACGTGACATTCTGCGTAAAATGAGATCCAAATTTGTTGAGTTTGCTTAATAAATAAACGAGGTATTGGCCAAAAACTGTTTTGGAAACATCATTTTAGGGTGATTTTCAATCAATTTTTTCAAAATGAAAACGACGTTTAAGGCATTGAATTATACATCGGTCGAAAGAGGAGCTCAAAATCTATCTACTGGCCAAAATTGAGATTTATCGGACAAACAGTTTACGAGTTATGGCCAAAAATAAAAAAAATGAAAAATTTTCATCGATTGAGTCGGAATTTTTTTTCGCGAAAAATCGATTATCGAATTTTGGGCTTTTGAATACATTTTCTAACGTAAAATGAGCCGAGAAAAAGAATGGCGTAAACCGCATCTCAATATCTCGAATAGTTTCTGAGATATTTAACTTTAAAAATTACGAAAAATGAGGAAAAATGAAAATCAACTTTCCGAAACTTTGATCGGCCATACCTCAGTTATTTGTTGTCGGATCTGAATTTAAATCCCAGATTTGGAATCTGCGGAAAATTCTGCATACACTGATGTATAATAACTTAAGTTTACTCGAAAAAATAAGCGAGATGTCCATATCAGAAATTTGGTATAGTTTTTGTCATGAATTTTCGCGAAAATTGCGTTTTGTATGTAGGTTATATACCTATTTGTCGAACATTTAAATAACCACGGAAACCGTTCATAAACGCAACAACGCAAATCTCAGATTGTTAATCACATCACTCTGACGTCACACGTTCCAACAGACGTCTCACACAGACGACACCCCAGTTTTTGTTTTGAAAATTATAAAATCTCACCTTTGTCATTAAAACTTATTATCTGGGGCTTTTTCCACAAATTTTCGCATTTGTTCTTTGCTGAGGACTTTTGATTTCGTTGCAGATGTCTTTACCATGCCTTGGAAAGCTTTGGTGTTCAAGTCCCAGATGGCGCAGGCTTTCATTTTGTTCATCCACAGTTCTTTTTCTATGACCCAGTTTTTTCTTTTAAATCTTCATTCATAATCGACAAAGAAGCCTTGTGCATTTAAAGCATGATTATGGTAATGAGAAAAGCAATTAATTTTTTCGTTCAAGAGGTTTTTATCAAGTTTACATGCAGCATGTTCACTTGTAAACCAGTAATGGGATATTGATTATTCAGTACAATCATCTCGTCTGGAATAAATTTTATTCTGATGCTTGTCGATATTTTATTCTGTCATAACTCATGCGAGAGGGTGGAAAAGTTTTTTTATTAATTCCGAGGGAGAGGTGAAAATTATATTGGATATTTTTAGAAGCGGGAATGGTATTTTTGTGGACAAGGAACAAGATGACAGCTTATATCAGAATGGGGTTTTCTGTGTTTTAAACGAGATTTGGGAAGATTTACTACATGCAATATTTGGACGCGGTATAAACCGATTCTTTTTCTGGTTGTCAGGTTCTTTCGTGGTTATTGTCAAATGTCGTGGAGTTGGATTCTTTCTTGTTGCCTGACGCATTTTCCGCATTTCCTATATCCCGCTTTCAAAACGATGTTACATGAAAGTGTTATAAGACACCAGTTTAAGTGGTTTATAGCACATCTTGGCAATTGGGAGAACTTGATACTTTTTGTTAGGGAAATGAGAAACTGATATTTCCACGCAATATTTGTAACTCATTTGGTATTGGTGAGATGGCAGGAAACATTTTTTCAACTTATTTCATTGCAAAACCCAAAATCATAGATTTTTACGTTTCCCACTTTCGCCTAAATGTCGATAAAACTTTGTTCGGCACTTTTATTTCTCTTTCAGGATTTAGTAACATCGACTAACTTAACGGCTCATGTCAATGAACACTTAATGTAAAAAAATAGTCACCCGATCTTGGCAAAAAATACATCAGAAGCACAATACATTACAACCCTCCAGATGTAAAAACAGAGACTAACTTTTTGTTCGCGCTTGAAAGCAGTTTCGGAGATTTAGCGAGGTTAAGGACCCTCAGACGATAACTCTTAACAAAACACTTTTTCCAACAAAAATTTTTCCCATTTTCGCTTGTAATGTCCAGAACCGTGTTAACATCCACCTCTATCAAACTCAAACTTTATCCTATCATTTCCGCTTAAAAAAATTCAAATAAATATTTCCCCACCTTCAACCACTTTCTCTAATGTACAAAACCATCCGTCTCGCCACCCTCCCCTATTCTTCTTTTTCCACAATGGATGTGTTTTCCGTCGTTGATGGAACTCTCTTATTTTCTGCATTGATTTAATGCGAATTAGAATGAAATAGCTGAAATTGAAAGAAGGCCCGAACAAAGCGGGGTTGAAGCGGGGCGCAATGCGCAAGCCGGGTGCAGTGAAGATCGATGCTCGCCGCCGCCCGACGTCGGTCTGGGTCGCTCTCGGTCGTTCACCTGCTTTATCCCCGAAACCACCCCCAACACACTACGCTAAAGAACACAGTGTCGCTATAAATGACATCTACGCAATGCGTTTCCGCATTCGTATAACCGACTTATTTCCTGCTCGTAATTACCACGTCGCAGGGCGACGGATGGCTAGAATGGGTTGGATTGTTCCCTGGACGCTTTTGGGGGCTGTTAGGATGAGCGTTTCACGGTAATGGGGAGGAGGAGATGCCATGTGATACGTGAAAGGGGAAACTAATTTGGAAAGAAACTTTTTCCTGACATTTTATGTAGCCTAAAGAAGCCTGCTAATAATGTGTGGATAACAAAGCTCAAGCCATCTTCTTTTTCTCCGGCTTTCTGTCTTATTTCCAGTTTTGATTTTTCTGTTTTTATTTTGGTTTTCTACCTGGCGCATCCACCATTTATGAGTTTCTAGTTAATAAATTTTCGGATGTGGCCACCCTTTCCCTCATTCGCCACATTAAAACAATCCCACCTCCATATTTTTTGACTGCATATCCGGCTGCCAGTTCCGGGTTCCGGGTAGCGTAGCTGTGTTTTCGCGCGAACCCTCCTGCAGCAGCCCGGACAAGGTAAGGGTAGTAACCTTACGTGCAAGCAGTCGGCAATATTGAATGATTACACGTTGTACCCTTAGTGCATTTCGAGTCCAAAAGCATCCTTTTTGTAAACTCCTTTTTTGTATTCTAACCCAAGAAAACATTTCTCTCCGGTAATTTGATAGCGAAAATGGAAGTGTCACGAAATTCGCTTCAAATTTACATCAACGAGTTTATTTCGTCGCAAAACACCTGCATTTTGTGCTTCGCTGAAATTAATGCTTTCTGCTTCTCTAATTAGGTGTCATCTGACGAGAAGATGCAGAGGGAAAATGTAGAAAATACACCTGAGAGATATTTTTGATCTTTGATAAATGACCGGAAAGAAGAAGCCGTGCGCTTTGTAACGACTTATTTTCTTCGGGTATTTTGAAATATTGCGAGCGAGGGTTTCTTTTGCTTTTCATTCACATGAAAATTTCCTTTGTTTTACAACGTAATGAATATTTATAGTTTTTTAATTAAATAAGTCTTGGACCCCTTTGTGGAATTCCACAAATGGAGATTGAAAACGCAAAACTTAAAACCCTCGGAATTAAGTACGAATCCAGGTGTTTTGAAATGTCATAGGTTAGAGCCTGAGGCCTCCCAAAATAAGCTTTTACTCATCAAAATTTCACGACTAAAGAGGCAGAACATTTCATAAAGTAAAGGAGAGTTTGAAATTGTAACGAATTAATTTTCCATTTTTTGGATGCCACCACGCCCTAAAAGTTTGGTGTTATTGTGCTACATTTGTCGCTATCAACTATCTCTCGTTTTAAATCTCCAACTCTCCTCCCTTAATTCTTCCGTCCATAAATTTCCCAAATTGCCCAAAATGAAATGATTATTCAAACTATATTTCCCTCTCGAAAACGGTGTGATATTACATTTTGCAGAAGAAATTAGGGAGTCTGCCCCATCTGCAGGAACGCACCAGGTGCGATATGGTCCATAATTTACACTCCCTCCTCACTTTAATTACTCTATATACTCATTAAGTCGAGCAATTAAACGTATACAATAGCTCTGTTCCGACACAACAGGCCAGCTTATAATGGTACTTAACACTTTGTTACGGACTTCGGATTATTTTTGTAACCAATAAAAACATTTTATATTGTCAGACGACTGGAAAATCTATCGGAAAAAAGGAACGGCTCCATTACGTTTTACGACCATGGCTGTAGAAATTACCTTGAAAAATTGTCATTGTTGACACGATTAACTTTTATTTAATTTTATTTGAGCGTCTACACAACTCAATCTAAAATCGATAGTAATTCAGGGACCACAAACATGCTGCTCCTAACGATTTCCTCAATTACTATGAATATGGAACTTTCCTTCCAGAGTCAAAATTGGGCTATAATCCAACAGAAAAAGCTTTGTCCCTCACCTCTTTCTTTCTCCATTTCCGCGTACGTTGAATAAAACAGAGGCTTTATATTTTCACGGCTTTCCTTTTATTGTTATTTTATCTTTATGTAAGCATTTGCATTGTATCTAATTCGATCGTGTTGCTGTTTTGATCCTCGACTCATTTCAAATGGAGATGTGGTCCATATGCTCCTGAACTCAATTCCGGTAAAAGTGTTGGGGGCTTTAAGACGTTGTGTTTAAAATGGTTAGGGCTAAATTTCTCAAAAGCGAAGCATCAATCAACGTCTGCAGCAGGAGCGAAACAATGCATGTTTTCCTGCGAGAGACTAGCAGGAAAAGGAAAATTATTTCCGGGGGAGTGGATTTTGTTGGGCAATTAGCAGGAAGGTGATGGAGATGAAGACGTGATTTATGCTGCCGGGATATAAAAACATGTTTTTCGTATAAATTGACTGGAATTTATCGCGAATTTGTGCCCGTCCTTGAAATATTCTTTGCAACTTCACCAGGAAAAGTTTTAACATTTAACCGAGTGCGCCTGAATAATTAAAAGGGAATTAGCCGCAAGTTCATAATGTGCTTATGCAGTGCTAGCAACGTTGAAACTACAGAATGTCCCTGCTATTATACTGACTGTTTGTTCAACGAAATGAAAATTTTATTGTTGCATAACGGATGTAGCTATTATAATTTAAAAATGCAACGCGTGCCTATGTAAATATTTGAATATTTCCCGTAATTCCCGAGGGACCTATTCTGGTTGTGTACGATGTTAGGCAAGACGTGTAAAGATGTCTACCTCAGTATACCTACACGAATACGTGAAAGGGAAGTACCGCAGTAATAAAAAGGAGAACAATGTCGGCGAGGAAATTGCGCTTATCTGTAGCAAATCGATACAGAATACAAAGTGGGGAAAGGATGCTGTTTAGAAAACGCCAATAGGCCTCCAGCATTTTTTTCGTTGTATCTGAAACTATTTCAGAACAACAAACTCAAAGTAATATTTAGGGAGTCCTCTTTTAAAAGTAATTAAATCACCGCAACGTCCAACGCAGGAAAGCTCTCTGTGGCAGTATAATAACTCCCAAAATTAACATTAATTCCTGCGTCAACTAGGAAATTGTGTCCTGCTAGTCCTTGCTCAATTACACAATCCTCCACCCATCATCCATCATTCCTGCGGCCATATTTGGCTTCCGCTTCAAAGGCCATTGTATTAAAATATCATAAAATTTCCCCCTTGTCCGCCGCCACTGTCTTTCATTCCCGCCTCTCCCTTGTGCTAATTACATAAACGACTTTTTTACGGCACATTTTGATTCATCGGAGTGCAATAATTCGTGAAAACGTAATCTTACGGCTCGAAGTCTCGCAGGAATCCATGGTGTGAGTCGACCTTGTATTCCTGCGGTACCCAGCTGGATTCCATAGCAACCCTGACTAAACGAGATAACGTCAAGTCAAACACTTGTGCTGAAAATGCTTGCTGGGGAATAACATTTATCTTTTATTTTTTCACGGAGTGAAGAGTTTTTATATAAAAATGCTAATTGTGTGGGGCCGTTTGAATTTTGATCAGGAATATTTAAATTGAATTTTTTCGCTAATTTGTCTACGGAAAAAGCTGTTGTCTCTAAATTATTAATAAGCTGAAACCAATATCACTGTTTACCGTCGAAAATTATGAACAAACAGAGCCCTTGTTTGTTCATAACTTTCTCTAAACAGCAATTATTGTCCGTGTTATCAGAGGAATAATGTGTGCTCGGAATAAAGACGCAATATATCGTAAAGATTCCAACATTCATAACGCTAATTTTTATTCCAATAGAGCTTATATTTATTTCGAGAAATATTACTTTTATGCTCAGACGTTCTCTGAATATCAAATCAAGAAACTTTTCCCTGTATTTCTACTGCCGTTTAATCGAGCTGAAACCTCCCTTGAATAAGACACCAAACTGTTCTTGATCTCATTCCAGTATCTAAATCATCCATAGATTCCAGCCAATCCTCATAAATTAGCATTAAAAAGCGTTTTCATCTGTTCTGCGTCTACAGAACAGAAACACTAAACGGCTGGATTTCAATACTTAAGACTTTTCCACTCTGCATAGCAATTTGAAACGACTGGCGCAGCCTTGAACTTTCCCCACATTAAAACCTCCACCCTCATTACATATGGAAAAATTCAATTTTACCGGATTTTAGAATGTGCCAAGAACAGGGAAATAATACAAGCACGGACGATAAGGAAATTTTGTTTAGGATATGGAATTTTCGAGTAATTAATTGTTTAAATATTGAATAATCCACCCCTGTAACGCGGGGCACCCAAGCAGAATATAAATTTCTTCCAACGATAAAAAAATAACCAAATCATCGTTAAACAACTCCATTCTGTCCCAAATCCCCAGCCCGTTAAAAACGCTAAATCCATTTTCCACGAATGTAAGAAACTCAATTTTTATTTTGTTTGTTAATAAAAAAATAATGTCGTTAGAGCTTCAAAGAGCCACTTCGTGTAAATCAATATTTTAAATATTCAGAGCAGACGGTTATTTCGACAAGATACGGGGAGCTTGATGCTGATGATCGCACAAATTTCGCTGCAGATTCTTTTCTGCAAATTTAATTTTAATGTGAGCTAAGTAACAGCATAATGATGGAGACTGCTGTTTCGTTCTCAGCCATGTTATTATTAATTTCGAGATTTCGAGAGTTTTTTAGATAATGAAATTTTTTTCATCAGACCCAGACAAACTTGTCGTGTTTGTATCTAACTCTTAAAATCATCACTAATTGACAGTGTCTACAGCTCCTCACTTAATTAAAAAACAACATATTTGCATTGACAGGAGTAATTGCGGGTCGCTTTTACCGACAAATTAATCAGAGAATTCGATAAACACTGCTCATTATTCAAGATATTGATAACGTGTCTACCTGCGTTTATAATGACTATTTTCACAAACTCGTAATAACGGGTTGGAAAAAAATCGATGGCTGAAGATTGATGTTTTGTATTCATTATAATTGCTCTAAATTTACGTTGTGCGGTATGAAAAGCTGATGGAGCTCAAACACGAAATAAACAAAGAAATTAGCGGGGATATTTTATTAGAAAAGACACGAAAAGATAAACCTGCGGGGTTCTTCACAATGACGTCATCGCCCTGCGAAAATTACACAGCTAGTTTGCTTCTAAGCCCCAGAATTGTGAAACTGGCCTTAAGCTTTACAACACCACTTTGTACATTTAAGACGACTGTGAAATTAACTTGAAATGAAATTTCAACCGTGTTTTCGTGGCTGGGACGCACAAGATGTAATAAACCATAATAATTCTAAAACCTTATAGTCGTTACTATTATGTGGGGACGGCGACAGAATGAAAGGGTTGGGAAATTACGGCACTATTATGCTTCATTACCCTCTCTTAGTTAATGCAAAACGATAATTCACTTGGAAAACGCGCGAATTTTTTTATAGTGTAATCCGAGTCTCGCGTTTTTTACGACGCCATGTTGGATCTCATTTTCCTGAGTTAAGGATCGTCCTGAGAGCAGGATAAAATCGAAATGTTTATGGTTGGAACGGGGAAAAATCCGGCCTAAAAATACAAAACAGGAATTATTGCATTCCCATGTTTGTAACAATCTGGTTTTACACCAGAAATTGAAAGTCTTATTTGCCTTGAACTGCACAAAGAAGAAATTCGTGCAGTAAATTGCGATCGATATTTTTAATAGCTTGTTTTATTAAAACGATTTTTTGTTCAATCACCGGCCGCAAAACATTATTTCTTATTCCTACTGATCGAAAAACATCTGTTTTCTTTCGGTTGGATCAAAGATAAAAATTTCTTTCAGTTGAAATTGATGAAAAATAATGTTTCTCTGGCAATTCTTGACTGTTCAGGGATTGGAGTTCCTGCTATGACGTCAAAAACCCTTCGAACAACGTGGCGATAAATCGATGTATTTAGGGTTGTTTTCACTTATACAGGGTGATTTTTTAAAAACGGCAGGCGTTGTAGAGTTTTTATTTATGAACCGATTTCAAAAATTTAAAAAACAAATTAAATGGTTTTTAATTTCCTATAAACTGATAATTTTAAAATTTTTCTAAATGTCTTGGTATCTTCTGGGCGATACTCAACTTTCTTATTTTAAATTGAAACCCATTTTTTTTTTCATAATTTGGAAGATATTAATTTTCTTGATTCAGAATTGAGTAATATGTTCTACTTTTACAAAAAATATTTTTAAAAAAATTATCAAAATTGAAAAAAAATAAGCAATAATAGTTAATAAAATCTAGGTGCATGGTGCCAAATAAAAGAATGCCGTTATTGTAATGTCATAAAGCAACAAATAACAGAAAGGATTGGCAATTTTTTTTGAAATTATTAATAACAAAAGACAATAATAATTACAAATCAGAAAAAACAACTATCTAATTTAAATAAAATACTGTTGAAACGCTATCCCGTTTTTTTTAAATTGCACAATTGACACCTACGAGAAATGCATTGTGCATTGTAAGGTGTAGCCCCATCTAGATTTTATTAGCTTTTATTGCCTAAATTTTTTCATTTTTGATATTTTTTTTTTAATATTTTTTGTAAAAGTAGAACATATTACACATATCTGAATCAAGAAAATTAATATCTTCCAAATTATGAAAAAAAAATATGGGTGCCAATTTAAAATAAGAAAGTTGAGTATCACCCAAAAGATACTAAGACATTTAGAAAAATTTTAAAATCATCAGTTTATAGGAAATTAAAGCCATTTAATTTGTTTTTAATTTTTTTTAAATCGGTTCATAAATCAAAATTTTACAACGCCTGCCGTTTTTAAAAAATCACCCTGTAATATCCCTGTTGCATTGATTATTTTCGGAAATTTTTTCGAATGCTCGTGTTCCACTCGCGCTAATTAATACGTTTTCGAAATGCATGAGAATAAAATTTCAGGATATTAATCAATGCACGAGGGCGTATTCGGTAAGAAAATCGCAACGAGACACACACATTCTATGCTTTTTAATAAAATTTTAAATTTCAAACAAAAATCAAGTTGTGTAACAGTATCCATGACAACATACACAACTTTTTCTCTGATTGGCTGAAAAAATTTCCGCTTATTAATTTCATGTTGAGTTAGCAAGATGCAAATAATTTCCAGGAAAATTTCTATATTGCCATAGAAACCATACCGAATTCTGTTTTTCCACTGGCTAATATTTAGTCTCGTGCGATTTTCACGGAATTAGGCAAATTCTTTCAATTCTAAAAATTGCATGCCCATTAGCGCTACCAAAAGGTATCCATATTCCCGGTATGTTGTTATTCCCGACAGAGCTGCATCAATTTAGCTGCTGCAACATTGCAGCCAAGTATTATTTTTCATATCTGTTATTGATGGAAAACAATGTTATTCCTGCTACAGGGACATGAATTTTCCAGTTAGAGTTGTGATAGTGAATAATGTCCGTACCTTTGAAAATAAAATTGTGTATAAATCTCAAACATTCTGTGTACCTTTGTCAGTGGCAGAAATACAAATGTAAACAAAAAATTGGAATAAAATGAATTGTTTCCATATGTATAAAATGTCAGTGTTGTCACAGGATCGGTGGCTTTCCTGCGAGATCATCAGAGTAAGGACATGCACACATGGATAATAAACCAGAAATGTTCTTTTTATGACTCTGCATAAATATTCCTGCAACAAAATGGCAGTCGTTGTAACATTTTGAGGGGGTGTTTACTTTTTCTTTGTTTTTATACAATCTGTTATCAATGTAAAACCGCGTTTTCCTCCCTTGTTTCGTCGCCCGGACAATGCCCTCGCTTATTAAAAATTTCAATCATTTCACAGCGAGCAGATTTCAAACAAAAGGGTTAAAACCCCCAACAAACCACCCTCTATATACGGCTAAATAAGGCTGGAATAGATAAAACAACCGGACACTGCATCCAACTTCCCAAAGGGTTGAATAAATCAATTATCCACGAGCGATAATTATTTAATAAGCCATAATTTTTCGAGGGTTCGCTGTGGCAAAATATCATTGGTTGTCCACTTCGGGCCCTCAGGTGTATGAATGGTTGCAGAAATATGGCAACTATGTGAGGCTGAGCCGTCTGTATCGATCCGTTTGGTATCAACATCACGACCGTACTCCAATGTACACGAAGCAGCCTTGACACGGAGTAACCGAGTAAACCTGCAAGAGCAAGGCTCTAGGACGTTGTTGAAAATACTTGTTCCATATTTTTCTACCGATTTCTCAGGGGAACATTTTTAATTAACAGCGCCCGGTTTGCTTACATTGAAAACTCCATCTGTGAACTTTTTCAATTTCGTGTTGCTGGGAAAAAAGTAACGAGGCGAAGCACCTGAGCTTTCGCTTCAAGTAATTTGGTCAAAACAAGAGGTGCGGGGACAGATGTCTTGACGAATCACTTTGAGGAGTCTCGGGGGGTTAATTGTGTTGACACGCGTTTCGGACGCGGAGACGCCATGCTCAGGAATATTACACTAACGATGATGTGTTGCAATCAAGGCTATGAGGCACTTCCAAATATTGTTAAAAAACGCTCGCGTTCGAAATAAATGAAATGAAATGAACTGTTTGTTCTATTAAATTTGCGTTTAGTTTAACAAGCAACACGATTCTAAATAACTGGTAATATATTTTGTTGCCTTGTACTGTAGTTTATCCCCGCAGGTCCTGTGTATTGTGTGTTGCCGCGGCTAAACCCAATAGTTTCGCTCCATCCCTAAATTCAATCTATTTTAATGTCCAACCCCATTTGCCTAATATCAAATGTTCCAACAACAAAGTGTCTGCAAATGCTTTATACTCCCAACAAATTTGTTTGTTCGACTTGGTAAAAGTATTTGAAAATACCTCCACTTGCATCTCCCATTTATTTCCACTAATTTGATAGAATAACTCCCGACCCATACATTTTCATTCCGACTCCCGATCCGAATGGTTTGCATTTTTGTTTCCAATCCGCCGATAAATCTTCGTGCAATTTAATGGTTGCGACCATCTGCTGTGGTAACCTGCACGTACCCCCATCTTAATTTCCGAAGATAAATATACGTGAACACCACAAAAATTCCCATCTGCTGGCGCACAGGTAGCAAAAAATTCAAAACAACTTACGACAGCTGATCGTTGAACAAGTTGGAATCGTGACGTAAACGGCAGATGGTAACTGGGTTTGTGGTGGTCGAAAGCACCCTCGTCGATACGGTTGAGAATAGATCCATGGAGGTTAAAACGAAGAAAATCGATGCAGTTTTGCAGGGAAAATTATCAGGCTTTTTTCATCTGGAATTCAATGTCGGAGTTGCACGAAAGGGTGCTGGAAAACCAAAGTTATGGCGGAAAGCGCTGGAAAATTTGCGCGGCGATAAAACAAACTTCAGACGTGGTGTCATTGTTTATCAGTGGGTTTTGACGGAAGTAGAGTTTGTATTACTGCCGAGGATAATTTCAGTGAGCTTTTATCGATCTGCGGTTGGTTTAATAACGGATTTGAATTGACTGATAACTCTATATTTAGAGTGATTAATAAAAATTTTAGTCAAAGGAAAATTTCCTCTTCCTCGTGAACGAAACTTTAATTTAGGCCAAAACAGAGCCGGATTTGTCAATTCGGGACAATATAAATAGACGAAAACTCCAGGGATCTAGGTAAAAATACACCAACACCGCTTTGCGGACTTTTTCACGGTTTACGACTTGAACCTCTTCATTACCAAAGTAGTAAATTTAATAAACCATCGCTTCACTCTTCTGCAGTCTCCGGTTGACAGCCGCTCTTCCGTTTTATGACTCAAAATATTCGTTATTGGCATTTTTCTTTGTTCGCCTTTTCGTGTGACCAAGTCGATGGGATGACTCCGCACTTCTTCAACTCTTTAAAAATCACAATTACAACAGATCTCGAAAATAATAACATTGGATCATTATAAAGTTGTTTTCACGAAAATGGAGAGAATAACGAGCGTATCTTTGCCGCAGTATTGATTGATGATCCGAGTCGTTATTCTTCTGGACTAATAGCTGAATCAACGGGTTTTTTACTGAGGTCGTAGGACAGTTTTTATGTTTTCTTACCTAGTTCAGTTTAGGAAATTACATCGATGAATATTAAACACAACGGTCCGATAATTCCCGGAAGTTTATAATGTTCAGGTTGTCGGACATCAAAGAGTGGTTGGTTTAATTTTTAACTGGAAACATTGCCTGTTTAGAGGGTAATTGCTGTTTCGTAAATGTTTGAAATGGGTGAGATCTATGATTATCCACGTGATCTTTGTGTCGCTCGCATTTCTTTCGTTCACAATCAGCCCTTATTCCTCAGGTAAAAATGGTAAGAAAGTGGGTGCATCTTAAGAGCGAGGCATGTGCCATGACAGCTGCTACCTGTCTTGAAACAAACACATGCAACGTCCACCTGGCCATCAATTATAAATCCATCGCGACCACATGAGTACGAGACTTTTTCTTTGAACGTGTCGTCATTTGGCGTTCACCCGAATTCGGAAGGCTTTCGAAGCTTGATTTACTTCAAGGACGTCGTTGGAAACGTCGGTGATTTCCTTCCGAATAGTAAATATTGTATTTCGAGGCACTAAACAAAGTGAACCGTGAGAAGAGGAGAGGTCCAGGTAGAAATCCATGAAAAACATGCTTGGCTGCCTTCCAAACAAACACACTTTTAATCTTATCGATCTGGGAAATTTCATAAATCACAACTGTTCCGAGCAGCGATTTTTAATTGGGGAAAAGTTGAGTTGGTAGAGTCTTAATTCTTCAATTTTAGAATGCTTTGAACCGAAATTGCGCCTCCGGGCTCCAGAGTACGTTTTTTTCTCATTTTGCTCAATGCCCATTTTTCTCATCGCCACCGTAGCCCATATGGTGGCCTGCATTTTGTAATCCCAGACAACCCACAATTTAATTTTTACCAACGGCATTTTTTATGTTCATGTGCCATAAAATTCGGCATATGGGATACGGTCACGTATTGTTAACATAACGAATTCTATCAAGGCGATTCGATTTGGTGTCAAGGGGTGGCGAACTTTCGCATTTTTCATTAATACTGAACAGAAACCTGCATCAATTATTTATGGGGATGGCAACATTTAGTTTAGTTTCTTAATAACAGAATCGTAAAAAATACGCTTAGGTTTACGTTGTCGTAAAGTTGTAGTAGTAATATTGATTGGGGGAGGGGGAGGACAGGGGTTGTTGACTTGGAATAATAGGTCGCAAGGGAGATTTACATACGTGTGGTTTTTTATTTCCATTGACAGATTGCGGGTATTTAGGGTGAAAAATACGATACTAATGTGTTTTTCCTATTTATAAGTCGTTATTAGTCCAGAAAGTGGTTAATGATGTATGCGACATGTTATTCGTTAGAATTCGATGAAGCATTGGAAAATAATACAAATAATGGATTCTATTTTCTACTGTGGGTTCCCACAAATGCATTATTACAAACCTAAATCTACTCTACAAATTAACACGTCAATTAGGATTGTTTTGAGTAATCGATGACCGTTTTTGTTGCAAGATTCTGCCCCGGACGAGCAACATGCTCTGTACATAATCGAAAATTAGTCCTACGGCTTTTCAACAATAGAATACGTAATTTTGTTAAGAAAAATTCAAACGAACAAAGCTCAAACAAAAGGAAGAGTTGGAACACAAAAGCACTCGAGCTTATTACCAAAAAACAAAAATCAAAGTACAAACACAACTCAGTGAAAAATCTCTCCAGGATGAGGGCGGAAATTAAAAAATAGAAAATAATGAGTGAGCTACACAAAACAAAGCTTTTAACGACTAGATAACTATTTCAATATTTTAATTTTCCCTCACGTTTCACATTGATCATTTTTTTACAGCCGATGTTTTTGCTTCGTTTTAGCCATTAGTGTAGCGCACCGCCTTGTAAATAATGTATGATTTTATCTACTTCTCCATCATGAAGTGTTTTTAATAAAGCGGCATTTACGTTAGTAGCAAAATGATTTACTACTCCCGTCCACTTTTCTCTTCAATTTGTTGAAACGGAAGGCGGAATTTCATTAATTTCCGTGGAAAATACCGTACAAAAAACGGCCTCATTAATTTATTTGTCAAAATACCTTTGCAACAAGGTCGAGAGAAATTGGCACCTGCATCCATTGACAGGTGCACTTGTGCCTGAAAACGTCTGTTTGGTCTACTCGCCGTGGTAATAACACCCAGTTAAGAGAGTTGTTAACTTTATCAAGAATCGTTCAATTTGGAAAATGTCGTGCCACCAACATCGGGCTCGCACTGTCCAAATAAAAAGTTCCGTTAGCGTTTTTACGCGGTTTCTTTACAATTCTTGTATTCGCTGCAGTCGTTCGGATGGTTTTTGGGTTTCTTTAATGTCCTTTTTATTCTTTCGAGATTCTTCAGATTTTCTTGACGTTTAATCGATTCGACTGAAATTTCTGATCCTGGAAACACCAAAAATCTCGAGCATTCATCTTGGGAAACTTCTATTTGCATATAAAGGATGTGAAGTATCCAAAAAGTGGAAGTTTAAAAAGGATCAGAAACGATCCTGAAGGATCCCAAAGAATTCTAGAAAAACCTGGAGATTCTCAAGCGATCACACGGAATACCACCTGCACCAGTATCTCTTTGAAATATTCGAAGATGGCGCGTGGTCATCTTGACGACATAGTGAAAACATTCGGTTTTTGGAGATGTTATGTAAGCATGTCAGCGATGGCAGCTGCGCTTCGATTTCCTTGTAATTAATTATTCCGAGTTTACACCTGATACACACTTTCTACAAGAAGGCACGTGCGCCGAAAAGAAGAAATGTTGTTAACAACCAAAGACATCGAAAAAGAGGTTTTGGCGGCGAGATCCGGGTTTCGCAGTTTTCAAAAGCTCCATCTTCAGAACTTTTGCCCAGCTTGGACCATTTGATATTCTCTCTTTGATGTTAATTAAAATTGAACTTCTGCAGCATGCATGCACTCCTTTTGTGTTGAGGTACAACAGCATTCAATCCCACAACCACACTTCATAATAATTGGTATTTAAATGAATCTGTTTTGGTGGTGGCTATCGTATTAGCGGACCGTCTGAAGAGAGTTCGGCAGCCGTCATAAAAAATAGCAGGTGTTGGCGGTCAACAGACTCACCTGGCGTTTAACCAGACAGACTGCACTCAGTTTGGTTCAGAAAATATGCTCAAGCACAAAGCGCCCCATTTGGAGCCAACCCCTTTCGAAAAAGTAGAACGGCGAATTAAATAGACATTAGCTCAAATCCGATCGACCATTTCCCAATTACGCGTATTGAAATGCGATGGGTCTTTTTAATTATCATCAAGGATAAATGGCGAATGAGAGGGTTGGACGGAAGAGATTTCTCGATGTAAACAATGCGAAGTAGAAGTAGACATTGCGATAATTGTTTTACATTTTTTAAATTACTTTTAATTTTAATAAACATTGTGCATGAGTCAAGCCCGCTATCTTGGTGAGGCAACAGGCCCCGAAATACTTGACCGTGAAATATTCAGAACACCTGCCCTCTCTTGTCTGTTGCATTGGAAACTTTTGATGAATATATTCAACATATTTCACAACTCCAATTAACGGCCTGTAACCCGAGCATCGCCCCGCAACCCTCCTCAAAATCCCGATAAAAATTTAAAATAAGTCTTCATAAAACTCCAACGATGTCATTCCACCTTTCCCTTTAATTTTCGCCGCCCAACAAAAGGCAGTAAAAAAATAACGCCGTAATTAAGATGGAGATAGTGCTACCCCATTTACAAGAAATTGGTCTCCAACTTTGATTTAAAATCCCACTTCCACGTTTATTGTTAATTAAAATCATCTAAAATGTTTTTACTACTTTTTATCTCGCGGCATCTCGAAATCACGTCCCGTATTTCAATCTGAGGTAAAAAAGTGCAGCTGATTTGTATTGGGATCAGTGTTGGTATCAGCTGTTCTTACCACCGGCTGTTTTACCACGTGATAGCACCGGTTCCCATCAACGGGTTGCTTCACCTGCTTACCAAATCTGTGAAACTGTAAATTTTAATTCTTGTAACTTATAATTGCGCTGGAATATCTTCATTGTTAAAGAAAAGATTTTCTATTGGAATTCGATATTGTCATCGCTTTACAATCGTGTTGTGTTTTTTCCATTTCCGCCGCATTCATATTTAATACCAAACATTCAATATTGACAAGTCGATAATATCATCAGAGCATATTAAATGGGGAAAACGTACATAAAAAGGGACAATAACCCTAAGTAGGGTGAGTCAACAAACAAGAGTACCCACGACAGGGAAGTTAATGTCGTGCTCAGACCTCGCTGGATGGAAACTAATAGAAGGATATGGAAATTACTCCCTTGATAGGTGCCATAACTACGAATCCATTCCCACGATTGGAACCTAAGTAAACCGATCCTGGATCCAGGACTGTAACAAGCAAACTAGACGGTTTACGTTCGGGAAAATGCTGAAATCAGGACGAATTTTACTGAGCTTGTCAACAATGGAGTAATGGCGGAGGATAGAAATGCAAAGTAGTTTCCATGGGGAGAAAGTTGCAGGTTCGGGGAAATTAACCGTCATTTTAAAAATTGTTGGTCCATAATTTACATCTTCCCATCGCAAGTGTGTCAACTCCCCGTCGCACCTTGTAAAGGGCATGACCATACTCTACAAATTAGCCTTCCAGACTACCTTGAACCAGCGTCTGGAAGTCGTAACCCTAAGACTGTGACCCTCACCGTCATTCCGTCGCAAAATCTTCTTTCAGTAGCTAAACAATCACATTCAAACTTGTCCCCCAAAACTAGTCCGACAGACCTTTTGTCCTTTTGAAGAATGACGACCGGTATTTCTTTTTAATTTGAATCGAGAACAACAGAGCGACCCAAGGGTAAACTTCACCTTTGCTTATTCTACAATTAAAAAAATGTTTCCCACACGAGAAATTTCGACGATTTTACACGAGATTATTACAATATGTGACAGCTGCTCGTACACCTACGTGCGATTCTGCAGGGGAGTTTTTAATGAATTATTCAATTTGGCCATGGTACCCACGTCTTTTAGCCCAATTCAAAAATAGCACTCCATAATTCTTAATTAGGGCGATTTGGTGTAAAACAAGAGCTTGTAGGGGACAAGGAATGTTTTAGATATTTTATTTTAATTAGATCTGGGACGAAAACAAAAAGCACTGTCGTAAAAAAGATAATAAAGGACGTTGCCAGTTGTGTTCACGAGCACGTTAGAGAATCCGTTGCAACATTGATCAAAGCAAAACCATAGGGTACGAGACGCAGGGGTTGAACATGCTGGTCACCCTCGCAGCTCAAGGCAAAAACGGACTCATAATTAATTAGGAAAAATAAACAGAGCTCTGAAAAAGATTTAGAGGAATGAAACGGGCTTTTAGTGGTTCGAATTTGGCGTCTGGGCACTTTTGTAGAATTATCAATATCCACGGTCTCCAAACTCAATTATTTTTCTATTAAATTGTATAAATATTTGCTATTTTAATTTTGTTGTAATTGACTGACTGACACTTATAACAAGCAGATTCTAGTAACAAAATTTTGAAAATTTTTAAAAATGTTTTGCTTTCTTTGGTAAATATCGCGGTCTCTATAAAATCAGAGTTCATTTTACTACTTTAACAGAAAAATGGCCTAGTACATCACGCTGGTCCGGCAATTTATGTTTTATTAAATTTATCAGTTTCTCCCCGGCGAAGCTGCAGCTACATAATTCAAATATGCAAACTGCAAAAGCCATTTCGAGTCATCCAAATATAGCCAGTCTAGGATTTATGCAACCCGGCGGTGACGTATCAAATGCATAAATATTTGAGTTGATGCACGCCCGAATCAATAGATGACTTATAAAATATAGAAGAACGTTCATAAAATATTATCGACTTTGTGTCTAATTAGGGACGAATTGAAATCGCGACGGATTTGTTTATAATCTGTTTAAAACACAAGATGAATTAAGTCGAGAGAATCGACGATTAATTACGCGAATCAATACGCAGTGAAAAATGGTGGATGCGCCGGAACAGAGACGGATCTCGTGTAGCAATTTTGAGATTGAATACTCAGCCATGCAGTGTAGGATGTCATATACATGGTATAAATTCAATTTAAACGTGAAGGACAAGTTAGCATTTCCTTCCGAGCAATTTAGCCTCTAGCCTTCGAGACGAACTTACCGTTCACGGTCGTTGTCGCCTTCCACAGTATGCTTTAAATTCCAGATCACGGTCATTGCGAATAATAAAAGCTTTTAGTGAGTCTAGATTTCAGCATTCTCACTTTATTTTATTATCGTCAGCAGGCATCGTCGCATCCCGCGACGATAAGTCTAATAAAATTTTACTACGAGGATACACACGTGTACTGGGGGGCGTTATGGGCACTTTGAAGTATTATGGAAGATCAACCGTCAAATTTGCAAAATATACTCATTTTTTTGAGATTATTCCCTTAATAATTATTCGTTGTGAAGTTCAGAAGAGAGACATAAATTTTCCTCCCTAAAAAGCAGCTCGCCGCCTGTCCCAAAACAAAACATCCATAAACGCATCTTCCACAATTTACATACCACATTAAGCACATAAATGGCTATCAGAATAAACGAAATTCGTGCAAAGCACGAGCGACTAATGGGAAGGAATGTGCAAGTTTGTGCGTCCAGCAGGGACGAAAAGCTCATTGGAAAGGATGATAAAGCGAACCAGGATACAACAGATGACGGTGAGGCTGAGGAGGGTTTCCATGGCCACGCGTTCCCTCTTGCCAACCAGACGAGTTTTCAACGCACAGAATCTGCGAAAAGCGCCAAACAGAAGTGACCGACTGAGGGGAGCGCTGCCACTTTCGGGAAATAGTATGAACTTGCCTAAAAAATGAGTTTTCCGAGTGATCAATTGTAACGCAAGGGGAGCTTTCGATACTACCTGCTGTAATGAGGTTTAACGAGGATCATAGTTGCTACGGAAATGGCAGTGCTGGATTTGAGGGTCGAAAATAATTGCGATTTACAACGAAAGAGTGTGTAGTCGTGCCACTGGACCAAAATACTTTTTAAAAAGAACAATGTCATTCTTTACAGGAACAAGCAGGATGAAACTGCTCTGAATTAAAACGATGAGTAGTTATTAAAATTCCTGCAGCGCCGGAATTTGTAATTTAACGCGTTTGTTGTTTTTCCAACTAATAAGATTTCCTGCATCGAGCATGTGTATTGGAAAGACGTATTTGCATTTCAGGATGCAGGACTTTGATCTGAATCGGCGAGACGGAAATCAGAAATGCAAATGTCGCTTGAAGCTAAAAACTGTTAATTCCTTCAATTGGCTGCTATTTTATCGCGCCGAATTGAAATGTGAAGAGAAATGATAGAGACAAGTTGATGGATTTTGTTTTCCTAATACATAAAAGTGCTTCCAACTTGGACAGCTTTCACAACAAGATTGATACAATAAAAAGTTTACAGCATCCAGACAGAGTTAAATATTCACGTTTTCTGCACGTAGAAACGGTGCTCATGTCGGTATCGTAAAGCAACCAATGCTGAAATAATTATGCAAATAATGTAAGCTCAGAAGCTTGAGAATGATCGCTTAATCTGCAAAATTGTACGATTCTAGTTGAGCAAGATTTACTGGATTTGTTCCTGAAAGAAAAAAAATTGCCGCAGTTTTCCGTCTCTCATTTCGTTAGGAAAAATCTTATTGCAGCGCTGTTTGCAAATAAACCTCGTTATCAACAGTAATATTCCTCACAAAAGAGCCACCGCCCCTCAAATTACACTAAATTGTAATTTTAAGCTAAATTAAACAGCAAGTAGCAATGTCTTGTTGTTCACAAGAAATGACTCATAAATGTAAGGGACGTCCTTTTACGTCCCAAAACGCCTATGTGAGATCGTTTTTTCTCTAGACAAAGTTCCAAGGTCGGAAAGCTCCGATAACCTTTCACCCGAACGAGCTTTAATCGAAACATCGATATGAAAAGGCCCTGTTGTGTTGTGTTTGATTAGAATAGGAATAGTCGGCGGAGGGGCAACGACAGTAGACAGACCACCCCATTGCAAAGCCACCCCCAGCCAGAACAGCCCCAGACCGAGCAACCCCAGAACAGACCCGGCTGCAGCGTCGTCATGGGAACCGTTCCCCTGCTGCAACACGGCGAGACTTTTCATTAAACTGTTGTCTGAATTATATGTTGGAAAAGTGCCATTTAAAGCATCCTGTCTGCGATCGCGAGATCTATTTGCATACACCTTGGGCGGTACGGGAATTCCGATGCTGCGCGACGAATTCCTGCTAGAATTTTTCTTACTGACGAAACTCGTCAATATGTCAAAAATAGTCGCACACTCGGCAGGAATTTCACCATGAAATCTACTCACAATTCACACAATAGGAATTTTACGTGCAAAAATTCCTGCTGGTTGCTGCGGTCAAAGACTTGAGAGGTACTAGATAGTAAAATTTTGCTAATTTGACGTGGAAATTGATGTAATTTTAATAAATCTCGTTTTGTTGACAATCATCGTTTCCGCAAACATAATTGTGTCATTTCAAAACGCACGCTTTACACCGGAAATCTTATTAGTTGGAATTTAGTTACATTGCAAATTCCGACGATCCAGGAATTTTAATAAAGTAGAGATGTCAATACGTACTGGACCAAACCAATTATGCGGATCAAAAATTAGAAATTATATGTTTTCAATTTTTAGATATTGGAACCCTGAAACACCTTCAAAAAGTTACAACCTCTTTGACAAAACCATAAACACCAAAAACTTGTCTAATTAAATTGCTCAAACTTTTAGACACTTCAACCTGGGACTTCTCAACCAAAATAATTAAGAAGATGAATTCGCACCCCTTTCAATAATTGCTAAATGGAAAAGCTGTTTATTTACGTGCATAAAGATACAAGTATAACTAAATTCCAATTATTTATAGGGGATTTTGTTTGTCCTGCTAGTTTCTGTGAAGCATGTCTTCCTGTGCAGGAATTTCACTATTCCATAAATCATAATTAATCTTTGTATCCAGCGTTTCATTTCTGTCGCATTTTTCTCAATAATCCAGCAGACCCGAGTCCGCATCTATCACAGATCCCATTTTAATATTAAATATTTCTTCCTGCGTCAAGCTCGGATCTGCAGGAATCCGCTCCCTCGCCTCCCTCCACGAACAAATTTGCGGTCTCTGTAGCACATTTTAAATACAAATTCTGCAGGAATCCTGATTAACCGTTGGTTAAACAAAAAAACGCCGCATTTGCAAACAGCGACACAGGAATTCCGTCGTATAACGTTGGGGTAAAAACATCGCGAATCCGGAATTTTTTCAGACTAATGTGAAATTTGTCATAAGTTTTCTTGTAATTTATCCGGAGACAATGCACTGGGTGTGGTTGCGACGAGGTTTGCAAACTTTATGAGGCAGTCTGAGGGTTGGGGTGACATTATTTTTTTATTAAGACGCAGCTGAAGGGCAACCTGAGGGAAGACGGGATTTTATTCCCGTTTACAGGGTTGACCCTGGAAATATGTTTGTTGTAAAATGGAAATTATGGCAGTTGTGGGGTTTATGCAAGTTGAATTATTTTTGGGGAAGATTGAGTTTTATGGGAGGTAGTGGTAGGCTGGAAGAGAATTAGATTAGTCATTGCAGAGGTACTGCAAAGAGGGATAAATATTTTAGGGAGTTTTATCACGATTCCTTTTTGGAAGAAATAAGAAACCAGCAGGAGTGGACTAATGATGGTACAAAAACAGTTGTGGTAAAAGCAGGTGCCACATGGTCGGGTGAAACCAGAAGTGCGTGTAAAAATTAAACATATGGTTGTGGTGGTAATGTAGTACCATAAAATTACGGTACTACCAAGGGTATAATGCTGCAAAAATGGGAATTTTCGTTTTCCATAGAGGATAAAAGTTACTAAATTGCATTCTTTTGATTAAACAATAAATTAAAGAATGGATGAACGATTTGGTTTAGTTAAACACTTTCCTGCAATGTCAACAGGATTCTGCTTCACAGCTCCTGGCGCTAATTCGCTTTTTATCTTTAAGTAAACATTCGTTCTAAGAATGTGATTTAAGGAAGGTAGAAGGAATATTTCACAGCGACCCTTCGAGGGGAGTGGGACCGCCACGTGCCTCCGACCCTTTCTAAAACGTTGCGCTGACGTAATTTATTGTTATATTATACAAAATCAGATTAGTCAGTCAAAAGGGCAGGTGATGTCTGAAGGAATAAGCATGACAAGTCAAATACATTCCCTTAAGTCGATTATTAAGTGCTCTCAATAAAATTAATGTCCAATGAAATAAATCATTTTCGGTAGACTTCCCACAGGCTGTTTTCGAAAAAATCGCCCTTTCAATTTCCCCACTTCACTCTCAGTGTATTTAGCTTATTAAAACATTCAAAACACGTATTTCCAAGGATCCTAAACCTCTACTGGATCTCGACAGGGAAATTGGTCGGCTTAGGGAGACGCAAACCAATTTGCTCCTTTTTATTAATATTTCTCCTGAAATTTCAAACCTGAAATTATCAGCCCTTTGAACGTAAACTTCTCCACTTGGAAAATTTATGAGGCAAACCGTTCTCAAATCCCCATATAAAACCGACTGGGTCCCGGAAATATGCATCCTTCGCTTAGATTTGCGCTCGAGAAATCGTGCAACCGATTGCTCTTGAATTTGTTATTGACAAACTAATCACTGAAGGGAAGAAAAATACATCACGAACGCTCCGAAACGGTCATTGACTGCTGACAGCTGCGCCTTTCCCATTTCAGTGCAATGATGCATTTCGTCTATTATCTATGGCTAAATTGGGACATTTCACATGATTGTAATGATGCATTACCGATTCTTGCTGATTTTCAGGATGTCACTGTAGCGGAGGCGCTTATTACCCGCCGTCAATGCGAGAAGTTCGTGCCAACTTGCTTTCTAAAGACTGTAATGGAGGTTTCCTTCGGTTTTGAAACTTTACTCGAAATACATAATTCATTCTCATTGGTTACAATGATTAATGGAAGCTGTTCATAAATTTTCTAAGCTTTCGGGAAATTTTAATTTGAAACGAAAGTTGATGTAGTTACGCCGGCGAATAAATGCATAAATTTCAAGACCAACGGAAATCGACAATGTATTTCATGGACAACATACATATTTCACCCATCACGGCTTCAAAGAGCGAAAAACTCGAAAACCAAAAAGGAAACTTCACGTCTAAGATCATTTCGATGTAAGTTGCTTTTTGCTTTCCTCTCTCTGTAAATATTTAAAGTGTTTCTCCCCGGAAAATTGGATATTTGACAAAGTGAACGGCAAATCGTGATCCTGGGCCATTTTTCATAGATTTTAAATCCAAACAAAAAACCTATTAAATTCAATTCAAGTGGCTTAGAATTTCCTGCCAGAAACGGTCCTTTTTCCCTTTTTGTCCTGGCGAGAGCAAAAACCATGGGTTACGTTGACAAAAACCAGTTCTCATTAAAATGCCATCACCGTTGAATAGCGTCATATACCATTATTAAATTAAAGTTTATGCAGTACTGAACAAAAGGTTTATGAGGGTTGTAAAAATAACGCGATACAATGCATCGCGACATGTCTCTCTACGCTAATTACGAAATTTAAGAGGAATGCCAGAGAGGTTTTGGAAATAAAATGTCTTCTGGGAAGTCGAGTGCTTGACCGTTGCCGAGGGTTAAATAGTAATTAATAAAAATTAAACTCTTTCGTTGTGGAGGTACTTACCCTGATGATTTTAGAGATGATTAAATTAGTAATTTGCTTGAGGTGAATAGAATGTGTGCAATGAAAGCATTTTGGTTAGTTAAGCAATAATTAATTGCGTTGTCGTTGTGTAATGGTTTAGAAATGAGACAAATGCGGAATACAAATACAATTTTATTATCATAATTATATATTTCACTAGATATATAATATACCTATTATGTATGTTTTACGGGTGTTTGATAAAATAAATTGAAGTAATATAATGGTATAGCAACATTTATTATATGTATTTAGTTATGTAGAAAGATAATATTAAGTAGAGAATATATATTTCCGAAAAACGTGTACTCGTACAAAATACTGACTGCATATAACATGTATATGTTACTGCTACGTATATTTATCAATAGTTATTAAAATATATATGGGGAGGTTATAACATGATCAGGAAACATTCTTACATTCACTTGTAATTCTTATTGACATCCTCACGATTAACAACCAATTTACCGTCAAGTCGTTCCCGAAACGGACAATCCGAAGACGTCGAATTCGGAAACAGCTGGACGTGTACAACTCATGGGAATACACACCATGAACACTCATTATATAAAATATTTCACATCGAGAACACGTTCAGTGGAACTCTGAATATTGATAAAAAATAATGAATAAAAAATATCTCCTGCAAAAATATCAATTTTCAGTATACTTTAAGCAAAATTTTCTTTGAGAACGCCAAGGCCATAAAATCCCGTAATTCAGATTAGAAACAATTAAAGAGTACAAGATCTCAGAGCTAATCTGAAGTACAGCGAAATGACAAAAAAGATCCCTTAATAACTTTACTTTCTTGTTTTGGATAGATTAGATTATCTTGACGCACTTTAAAACATCGTTTAATATGAAAATATATATAAATTTCCAAGCTGCTACAGGGATATACGATTATTGGTGTGATTACATGGTGCGCATTATTTCTTAGGGTACGAACCTAGTGGATTGGAAAATTAAAGTACTCATTCTCATGCAAGAGACTACGTATTAATGAAACCCTGATGTCGACTACTTTCTATCTTGGATATGCAAAATACAAGAAACACCGATGCTTGGAACGTGACGTACCTCCGACAGCTGCTCTTATTATTGCTTTTCGTTCCAGAGGTGCGCTACGTTCGGCGGTTGAGGATGAAATAAGAACAAGAAGTTATTGGTCACCGAGAATTATTGTTTGGAGTATTGTTATGCAGTATAACGCGAAATTTCGAATGGTGGCTCTTTTACGTGAGAATTTCGGGTGACAGACAACTTATTTATTGCTTTGGAAGTCGAGATACGAAGTTATACTGTCACAACAATATAGTAACTTCACACTTTGGCACCAGAATTACAATAATAATATAAAACTTTTTAGAATCCATGTTTTATCGATGTTTGTGACGAATGATCCCCAATATATAGTTATTGTTGTTAATGCAGACGTGCGATCAAAACCTAATTGTTAAAAAAAGCAACAACGATAACACAAGTTACAAAAGCAAGTCAGCCCTGCGCTACGGATAACTTCAATGGTATACGTATTATATATCGTGATAGAAACCGTATCTAAATATTTCTTCTATGATTTTATTACAACTGGAAAAATATGCACACTCCACACTTATTTTTTTTTTGGAATTTTTCGGACATTATCGCTGCAGGCGTGTGAATAACACAACGAAAACACGACCGAAATGAAATCTTCTTACGAGTATAGGAGATTTTTTTTTTTTTAATTTTTCTATTACTCCGAAATAACATTTAAGTCAGTCTTACGAATCACAGTGAAGCTTTGATATGATCAAATTATTGTGCTCGGTACTTGGCGCCTCTTCTACGGCGGCCCTTACAACATTGGAATGTGTATTTGTACAACAAAACGAAAAGAATCTCTCACCAACGAAAATTGTGCTCAAATTTTACATCGTTCGATGACACAGTTGCGACCGACAGCGATAAAGTCGTTTTTTGTCAACGGAGAACCCTGGAAAAAGGACAATCTAACCGGAATAGTACGTTCAAACAACTCGCACACTCATAATATAGAAATACTTTAACATTTTGCAGCTATAATAATTTAGTATATAGTTATATATTTATTATAAATGCTGAGCGGGTGACAGCCTGGGTCGTAAGTTGCTCCTGTACGGCTTCTAACGCTCTCTACTCTAAGCTATATTATTAAAAGTAGATAAATAGAATAGCTTTTAAAATACTAGTTATTTCGTTACCTTATTGCTTTGAGTTACCTTAGAAGACAAAATTTTGATATCAGCTTTGATATCATAGGGCTGTATTGGGGGTCTTTCCTCCATTTTTCTCACACTATACCAGCAACGGAGGCGGGTGACTCTTTGGCTGGGTAACAAGAGAGCCCTCGCCCATCACTCTGACCCAAGAGCCACGGAAAATTGGACGCGCGGCACACATATTTTTCTTTTCGAATTTATTCAAGATTGGCCTAATCTAATTGTGCGTTGTTTTACAATGATGTTTAAAGCCGACTACGCGAAAGCTCAGCACAAGTTTGGAAAATTCAAAGTGTATAGATGTGAGAAAAGTGGAGGACCACTGAAATTGGTACATTCGTTGGAACGCAAGCTAAAGTAGTTAATGTTTACCGTAAACAACCCGATGAGATCACGTACCAGTTGAACCTGCGACCCCAAGCTAATGTCTTACAGGAGGCTACAAAAAGATATATCTTAATATAAATATTTTTCATTTACTTCATATTACAATATAAATACCGTTTTGTTTTTTATTAATTTTTTTCTAAAAACATCTATATGTATTTCTTATTTCTATTTCAAAAATTACTTTTATATATAATAATTATGAAATATAGATATTATTACTTAAATATCGTAGTTAGGCCTGTATATTAAGTGTTTTTAAAAATATGCTAATATACAGAGTGATTTGCAATTTATATGTGTCGCAGTCAAATCGTGAACGATGAAGCTGCCCCGGAAGCTAGAGCAGCGATTGATGAATATGCAGATAAACATACCTAAGAATAATATTATTGCAGCAACAAAGCTGTGCGATTGGAAAAGCGCAGTTCGAAGCAAGGAGCCCAAATTCCGCCAAGAACTCTCGCCTCCCAATCAACAGCTCTCGGATTAGTCGAATACACACGAAAACACATCAAAACACAGCGATGAGAATGCCAATTAGCCTATCTAAATCTCAATTTATTATACCCAAAGTCTTACACCGACGAAAAAATATATCGAAAACGAAAAACACCATTTTGTATCTAAAAAGTTTGGATGATTTCCGGGCGGGAAGACTTTTATTAAAACCTTCGGTTGCTGCAGCACCTTTAAAAGTCGTGCCCTAGAGAACAGACGCCTTAATCAAATCCTAAAACAGCGCGCGCGATTCAACATTACCTAAAAACCATCTTCATCTAAAAGCGGCGTCGTTCTGCGTCCCGAAAAGTTATCGCTTCACAAAAATTCCCTCTTCTTTCCTTTTTGAGCAGATTATATTATACACAACTCGTTAAATGTCATTTAAAGTTGCTACATCTACGTTCACGCGTACTAAAATATTTTTATATGCGATTATAAGATTATTAAAATATAAAACGCGATTTCTTCTATCATAAAATGTCATGTTGTATTATAAATTGTGCCTCGTGAGCTACTTCTAGACTCTACAGTACTCACTAACATGCAAGAGATGATGAACAACACCAAACGACACAAATGATCATGCGGGGAACACAACATAGCGGTGGCTTGCGTTTTCAAAACGAGCAAAAATAAATAAAAACAAAATAAAAGTATAAATCACGAAATTTATTACAATATTTGGTAGCATTAATTTATAAAAAAATCATTACCTTACATAACATTTTGCTAGGTTGCCAGGACGAACCAAAGAGGCGAGCGTGGTTTAGTCTTATAGGTTAAATTTTTTTAAATAATCATAAAATTACGAATACCACACCGTGCCTTTAGTTGTCCACTACACGACGACCAAAATAAGCGAAATTCCTTAAGCGTAGGTCGGTCGCTTTGTTTTTTTTTTTAATCGTACTAATTTATAAATTTCTAAATAGAAAACACACTTATACATTTCATATTCAAAAATCAATAAAAAATTACAAAAGAAATCACTTCGAGGATTGTTCATATAATTAAAATATCAATATAAATATAATTCAATCAAAAACTAATTAAACTATTTCAAACAGTCACTCTGCACACAACTGTGGACATGTACTTGTACTAACATTCATAGTTAAATATCTCCGCAAAAATATGTAAAAAAATAAAATAATAATTGTAATAATAATAATATAATGGTATTAATAGCTATAAAACAACAACTTATTTACAGTGTACGTATAAACAAACTAAGTCGTCGGGAGGGAAACACCCGAGCTAACGATCGGCGCAGACCGAACCGCCGTAATAATAATAATAATAAAATATATAAAATTTATCTAATAACGATAATTTTCAAAATACTAGAATAAAAAAATAAATAAAAACAAAATATAGCATCTTAGTATTTAAATATATATAATAATACACACATATATATTAATAATAAGTAATAAGTAAAGCTAGGGCGGTCGGTCGGCGTCGATCGTTGAGTGAACAGTTGAATAATGTGTAGAGGGGGTGGTGCGGTTCGAGGAGAAATGCACGTGAAAATTAAAGGAGGCCGAGGGGGCGGCGAATGACGTGTGAATACTGGAGGATCGAGGCACGAGATCGCAGGCGGGGGCCGCACAAGAGTTTTTCGAATTCTATGTTTTGTCTCTAGATAAATGATGCATGTCTGTGAAATGCGCGAAATGATGGTGCACGATGACCCTATACAAGCACTACGAGGTGGCTGTGGACATGGACAGTATGACAACTATCAGCGGCGGCGTGGGCGCCGTACACCGGACTGCACGCGTATTAAATCATTTATCTCATCTTCATCATTTATAATTATTATCATTATATTATACAAAATACTCTCATAACTTATAGGCTATAAGAAATATAGAAATATATGTATCACATCACATGACATAACAGAACAATAGCAACAATGAGTGATTAACTAACAATAAGGGATATGTATGTCGTTATTAGGGGTGCAACCGGGCGGCGAGACGTCGACGCCGACGCGCCGTGTGGCAGTTCAGATCACAGCCGAAAGGCCCCCAAGCCCTGCCTGCAGCTCTGCTCACCGCACTTGCGATTTATTAGTGTGATACTAGCAAACTCCTTCAATTACATTCTCCTGTCCTTTCTCACTTTTTCGATAATAATATATATTTTTTTTGAGTTTTTCTTTGTTAAATCTATTATTATTTTATATATTATTTTTTAAACTTTAAATATACACATTACTTAAATAATATTTTGAGAATTGCTGATTCAGACTTTAATAATGTGACTTGTCACATGGCGAAACTTAAAAAAATATATTTAAAAAATAACGAACCACTTATCAATAGTATAAAAATTTACATTATTACGTTTATTAGTGTCGCGTCATGTCTTTTCCTAGGGTAAACGGAGTCGAGAGGTTATTCCGCGAGTGCATACACATAAAAAATACAAATTAAAGAACCCAAATCAGGTCTAATACTAGAAAAACGGTGACGTAATAAGAAAATATGTTTAACTGGCATACAATGATGACTACGTTTCGGCGAGTTGGCCCCCTTCGCGCCACACAACATCCTAAAAAACCGAATACTTGGCGAAACTAAAAAGACACGCAAAAACGAAAAATCAACGACAATAATTCCATCGAAAAAAAGGTTCAGCGTTCGTTGTATGCGACGTGCGATGCGAAGGGCGCGAACTGTGCCGAAGCTGAACACAGGGCGCGGGCCCGGGGAATGTGGTGGGCGCGGGAGGATTCGAGCGAGATCGATCGACTTAAGGGTTGGGCGAATAGATGCGGATGGCCTGGATGGCGGGCAAGGAGCAAACGGGGCACTGAGCCTCGCTGCCGTCGCAGACACGGTTGGCACAATCCATGCAGAAGAAGTTGTGGCCGCAGGGCACCAACGCGTGCGTTACTTTGGCCTCCCCGCAAACGAGGCACTTGGCCGAGCTTAGAAGGGAGTCCGCAGGACTCGTGCTGTTGGCGGGAGAAGGTCGAGCAGGCGCCGCCACCGCCGGATACGACCAGATGGAAGAGAGCGCCGTGGAACTGTCGAAACTAGGCGAATCGCCTAGACCTTCGTCGCGATCGCTCGAACTCCAGATGGCGCCGAGATCGCGACCGCCGCTGCTCGACGAGCTGCTAGAGCACGAGCCCGAGCTGGAGAAGGCGCCGGTGCTGCCGGTCGATGACGCCATCGGAAACTGTTCACCGGGCTCGATGTAGTTAAGGATGGAGCTCAGCCCCGACTTGTACAACGAAGAAAAGAGATCGCTATCATCTAAACCACCTAGCCCCAGGCCATTGATGGAGGCGCCATTTCCTGTTCGCATGGCAATGTGCGCCTCGATTTCCCTCCTTGCCGATTCCACGCTCTCTGGAAGCCCCGTCACCTCGAACACGGGCTCCTTGTCGCGACTCGGCGTCACGATGTACGTGTGCGTCTGGTGCTGGATGCGCTTGATGGTGGCTCCTTTCGGGCCCACGACTAGCCCCACGACGCGATATGGCACGCGGACTTGAATCGTCACGTGGCCCGGGATGTTGGCAGGAGGGCCCGGAGGCGTACTCGCTCCCGAACCCAAACCAGCTAGGTTGTTCTTGCGGGAAGCTCTGATTTGGGAAAAGTGTTCGGCTGCTGATAGGATCTCACGTTTGGCTTTGGCAACATCTTCTTTGCGACCGGTCACTACGAACACGGGTTCCTCCCCGCGGACCGGTGTCTTGATGTAAGTATTTGTTTTGGCCCGCAGAGCTTTGATCTTGCAACCTGAAACAGAAAACACCGAATGAGTCTTTCTTTCTTTCCTCGACCATGGACTGGAAAAAAGACGACAAAAAATCGTTGCGGTTCGCTTATAGGGTAATAATTAATATGATCGGGGCATCGGCATCGGCATGGTCTGATCGCGGAGCCGCGCAGACAAAGCTGGTGGTGGCGACGCCCTTCAACCTGCCGACAGGTCACTCGCATTCACCTTGTGCGCGGGCGCTCAACTAAGCAGACTGCGTGCGAATGCTGCTGCTCCTGCTGCTGTTTCCCGGATGCCGACGACTTCCATTCAAAAAATACAAGAAACTCATTTTCTGAACGCAGACGGATCGATAAAGCCATTTCAATATTTATTTTCTTGTACAGTTAGTACCTCTCATGATTAAATGAGCAAAAAACGCTCCGACGGCGGCTCCGACTAACGGATGTTTAGGCGTCTGCTAATGCACGTTGAGGCGACACAAAACGACAAATGCGACACATACGCGACGGTACAAAAATCTAATATCTACTCGATGCCATGAAATTGTTTCCATCTTATCGATTCTATGGGAAACTGGCCTCGCACGATTCCTCTCTCTCGTAGCCGCCAAGACAAAAACTCTCCCAAGTTCGATGGTCGCAAAGATATGGAATTTTTTGAAGCCGAGACGTCCCATGCGAAATTACCACCTTTCGTTTCGTTCTTTTTCCAGACCCAATTTGGCCGCCCCTGGCTTTTGGCCGGCCGCAGATAAATGTATCACCTCGGTGGCGTTGAACTAATCAAGAGAAACCTCTTGTTTCTTTATTTGTGTACAAGTTGTGCAGAAAGTTGTATCGGTCTTTAAATAACAAACGGCAACGGGTGCGTTGCCCAGGTACACGAGGATAACCTTGGTTTGTAAGAATGGAATAGCATCAGTCCAGTCCAGGTAAGGTCGGGGATTTATTGTGGACCACTCTTCATGGCTTTGGACTGGACAGCGGTTTTATTTAAAGAATTTATCTCTGTTGGCACAAAGACACAATGGCGATCTCGAGGACGTTTTTATCATCGATTCCGCCTAATTAAAATGTAAAGTGTGGATATTTGGGTCCCTCGACATTGAGCAATGCTCATGCAGGAATATAAAATATATCAACGTCATAAAAGCAGGAATGTAGGAGGTATGCTTGGATTACAATTAGGAACGATTTCTTCGACATGGATTTTTGACTGCGTTCAAGGACACGACAAGAAGAATCTACGAGATTTCCGCAGAAATTCTTGCGTTTGTAAAAATTAGAAGCCAAAGTACGAGAGCCAATGAAACAAACTGCATAAAGAATGCAACTCTCGAGGCTTAATATAGTCTTGACCTCCGCATCGCCTGTCTGCCGAGGCTCACGCTAGAAAGGTAATCTTACAGCATTGACACTCTTGCAGGCCATCCAGAGGAATCGCTTAAAATTTGGAAAACTTTGCCATTCACAACTCGAATTGGTGATGACAGTCGAAGCAGAGATTTTTGGATTGTCAAGTCAATAAAAACTCCACAACAAGCCCCCTTTTCATCCGACGAAACGTCTGGAAGTCGTAAATCCGCCTTTTTGTCGCCTTGTCTACCTACTTGCCACTGTCTATGTAAATACTTTTGTACACTTTTTAACGACACTCGAGACGTCGTGTATCAGTAGGAGAGCCGATAATGAAAAGCTCAACGATTCGCCTTTTTCCAGAGCAACCGGTCGAGATTCCCGCGACGCAAAAAACCACGATTTACGGCCTAATTAAATACATTACTAATCGTAGTATCAAATTCTCAAAAGGCGCACCTCCAATACACTCAAAAGTCCATAAACGGCCGCATCAGATGCTCCTCACAGCATGAGAGAATGTTCAAATGCACCCGCTTAGAAAATGTCACGACGCTGGCCGACATCCAACCGATTACATTGCACTCTCGTTTCATTTTATTCGTCGTTCGTCTAGCTGTGCTGTCTAGAAATATCTCTAGGGTAAATGCCACCTCGCAGGAATAGCAGCGTCCTGCGGACGGATTTGACTCACCGCGGAGATTTTAAATTGACGACAAATGGCAAAAGTTTCGAACGCTGTGGTCAAGCCCCCGTTCATTTTGTTTTGATGCTTTTCCGCTCTAAACTATTTTGGCACATCAACAACTGTTTCATTAATGAAATTGCAAAAATGGCGGTGGAAAGAGAAATTTAGAGCTAATATTTGACGAAACGTGTGATGTTATTTGCATGTCCTTTTTAAGTTCGTTCTGATAAGAATATTTAGGGGGAATTATCGGTCATTGCCGTTATCCAAACATTGCGAATGTTTAGTTTTTGGCATTGTACTTCCTCCTTCTGTCCGCCCAGCGCTTAACTTTTGCCCCTCGTGTATTATGCATGCAGCCCGGAAGAAAATCTGGTCATAGCACAATTTGTGGCCTAGCTCTTTTTCCCATAAATCTCTTTGCGATTTTTGTCACGAAAACCAATCGATCCGCAACGGTCTTCCATTCCATTGTCCTGTGGTCAAATAACCTTATCCTTTGAAAGAGGTGATGATATATGTTGATAACACTAGAAGCCTTCTGTGCCTCCGTACAATAACTTCGATCTTATTAAAAATAAATGGTGTTTGTGTCGTGGAAATTTCGAAATAAGCCAACGCAAGGTCAGATATTCATCGCAATTTTCGCCAAGGACACGAATCCCCTTTATCTGGCAAGCTATCAATGACAAATAGAGTGCCGAATTGTGCAAAAAGCGAATTATCGCCGCTTTCACGGTGCAAAATCGTCGGACCGGTCTTATATGACATAACCCAAATATTCGATGTTGTACAATGGCGAAGGATGTCAAGAGTAATGTTACGTCACATATGCAAAAGATAGGTGGCGTCATACTCGTCTACCTGGTCGACTAGCGCGACCATATGTAAATAATATGACCCAAAATAGGGTCACTGGGTTCGGGTTGCATGTGATTGACTTTTTATTAAAGAAATTCAATTATTGCTTCCGGAATTTTCGGATTTGAAGCGGTGCCAAAGTGCAGGACGTTAGAATCCTTGGAGCAGGATTGTTTTGATTTACGAGATGATTCACGAAATGGACCGCAAGAACCGAATTGGATTTAAGGGTGACAAAAAGTGGCAAGGAACGGGAAATGTAACGTTTCTTTCGTCCAGGACTCATGCCTAATAAAACCTAATGTAACTGGCGGTTGATAGTTCCAAAAGAGTAGTTCAAGTCATTATTTCTGTTTTCCGGTACAACTAAGGGAAAACAAGCTAATTTATCTGCGAAATAAAAATTGAAACCGCCTCATAGCGTCTGTTCCGAGACTGCGGCCATTTAGTAATTTTTCGCACTAGTAATCCGAAAATTACTCCACACAATGGCATTTAATTTAGCAAACAATTCGTTGTCCGCGCTTCAATTTCCCGAGATAATCGGTCCAACACATTCTTTTGTGTCGATATCAAGCTCCATCCCGCTCATATTGTACCTGTGTTGAAAATTGTCCGAAGAGGACGCGTCTCGAATACATTATCTCCGTTACAAATATTTTGATTGGTCTGGTTCACCATTTGTCATTTGCGTAACGTTTACGTGAAGAAAGTCTTAACGTAACCGCGTCGAAATTACATCACGCCCAACAATAAAATTTAAATCTTGGAATTTCTTCAGTGACAAACAGCGCATCTTCACCTCTCCACTTTCGTTTCGACCTGCGATAAGTATGAAAATAGACTCCGGAAGACAGAGCACATTTGTGTCAAAGAATCGAGAGAGGTAGATGGCCTTAAGTATGCACGAGTGTGGGTGCCATGTGTCAAACCGCGCGACTCTTCTCAACTTGTAATTTTTCTTCGTTTTAATTAGAAAAAGCGCATTGCGGGAGTCTGACGAGAGCCCACGCAGAGTACCATTACACATTTAGTTTTTTGAGCAATTGGCTCACGCAACTGCGCTACTGGTCTTTACTAATAAATACAATGACATTTTTAAACGCGACACAGTTTCATAATAGTTCTTAATACGTTAATTGAAAATGCGACTAAGGCTAGACTCTAAAAATAAGGCGAAAGCGTTTACATACATTCTTCCAGGTGCGAACCACTTTTTCATGCAAAATATAACTGGTTACATCACAATTAGGTGAAGTCGCTGGTCTTTGTTAAAATAGATGACATATTTTGGATGTAAGGCGTGATGAGAGCGCAGATCTGTCAACGCAACTCCTGCTGCAAGTACCCTCAAATGCAGAGGAATGTTGGCGTCTTTGGAGCTTTATTTTAAAAATTCCTTATGAAAAAAGATCGACTGAACACTTGGTTGCAACATAACAGCCCTAGATTCTGGATTTCGTGCCAAAATCGTACCATCCACCGACATCTGGCACCATTGAAAATATATGAATTTGTAGAAAATGAAATGAATGCATTAGAAGATTTTCCATTAGGATGACTAACCACAATGTGCTAGGATTTGTCGAGCTAATGCATAATACCGATTGAGAATAAATTTCCCAACTTCCAAGACCGTTTCAGGGACACGTGTCCAATCCGTCTAACCCAGTTATTTTCTTCGAAATATTAGAAACGACAAAGAATCGATTTCTCCATTTCATTTTGTAAACCATCCCTTTTTTAGACGGAAGCTCCCCTGAACCGGCAGCTGCTGGCAAAGGTGACGATATTATTTCCCAGCAGGATCAATACCGTACAAAATTAGAGTAATTACGATTTAAATACGTCGTTGAAATTCAAACGGATCCTTTGTTTCGACAGAATATCCCAGATTAAAAGATACGCTGCCATTTAGCAAATGGCATCAACTCCTCCGCATCAAAAGGACGTGGCAACCATTTGCAATTGGTCGCTCTTTGAATTTTGGCGTCAAAACGAAAGATAACCGATTTTTGTGCGGGGACAAAACGTGCTTTTCTCCCCTGTCCCCTATCTTTAGCGCGAGCTTATCAGGAGATAAAACAACATTGTTAGTGTTTCTGTCATAAAACGCACCTTTCGTTCTCGTTCGCGGATTGGAACCCTCTTAATTATTTTTCTCGCTTTTCGCCGTACACGAAAATCGGCTTATCGGAGACATTTCCGTTAATGCACGTGCACCACCGTAAATTTTTCGGCAACAGGAAGAAAGTTTCGACGGTTTCAGCTGGCACTTTTCGCGATCAATAGTGCCAACCTTGCTCTCGTTATCCTGCGTGTGTCGAGGGGGTGAATTGTTAAGTAGTATTTCCATTTTCTGATCATGCGAAATTAGCATAAACGTTACGTTTCGCCTCACGTGTTTATTTTTCATTTTGTTAGAGGACACGCGTTCTCGTTACTGCGCACGAGCGATTATTTCATCCCCTTTTGAAGGATTTGAATTTTTAATGAACGGACACGATTCAAAGAAAGCTCGCTGATTGAAAAAAACGGACATGAAACGGTTATCGGATCTGGTTTAGCGAGATTGTTTTGCGGGGGAACGAGCAAAAAATTGCTGACATCAACGACTTCTCTAAAATAACATTGAGGGGATTTTCAAAATGCCACGATCCAAGGCGAAAAATCGCTTTTAGAGGTGGAAGAGCACAACTTTCCTGCGGAAAAATACGATGCGGCTTTCCTTAAAAATTCCATGAAAGCCAAATAGATGTAGGTCGCATGGAGGTTTTATAAAGAAATAAAGCGGAGTGCGTGTGTTCATTACTTCGATTTTTAAAACGGACGCTCGAGATAATTAAACAAAAACAGCTGAGCGAAGCCAAAAATATGCTGTCGCCGAATATTTGAATATTGTTAGAAACAGGCAATTAAAATTTCACAAATGCATCGATTGTGCAGCCCAATAAAGTGAAAGTGTCCTCATGTCTGTGATGAACCGAAACAAATTATAATTATTATTAATCAACAACAAATTATCACTCTTGCAGAACTGTTCAATAATTTTTGTTTATTTGGAATAAGTGAATGTAAACATATTATGCGTTAAATGCAATAAAAGTTGTCCAAGGAATTTAGTGTTGTCTCTGATTAATTAAACGAACTTCGATGATTACTTTTCTTTATTTATTACCCATTACTTTAGTTAAAATATAATCTAAAACTGCAATATTTGTAATATTTTTTATGAAGCGATAAAATATAAAATATTGCATACTAAAGTTTCCCATAAACGTGTTAATTTTTTCTTTATTTTAAAAGTAATGGTTGTAAATTCGATTTCGCGTCTTGCGTTTTTTCTTCGTTTTTTAAACTCTCATTCACGACTTTTATAACAAGACCGAGATAAAAAAATACACGGATCTGGTAGATTTCCGTGCCAGAAAGTTCATTGTAGTAGTTTGTAATTGCATACTTAATTAGGGTGGTTGCGCCGTAACACGTTTCCGCAACCTCACCCCTTTGGGGTAGTTTTCCCTCTCAAGCATAATTTATGAGTTCGATCGTCTCCAGTAAAAATCCAGTAAATATTTAGAAGCCCTCCAGTCGGCATTACGACCCCTTAACCAATCAATTTTCGTAGCAGAATGAAGAAACGTAGTCATAGTAACTGCTGCAATGCGCGGTAGGGGTTGCAGACGTCACATGACCTAATGCAGCGCTCTCCCTCCCCTCGTGACCGCGAAAGAGGACCCGGTTTAGCGCCGCGACGCAGCCGTCGACCCCGGCAGTTCACGTTCAATAAGAGTCATTGCCATCGCTGGCTGCTTCCGATATCCCGAAAATTCGCCAGAAAGTAATAATGACCGCGAAGGGTGTGGTCTGTTTTTCTATTAATATAGAACCTTGAGATGGCACTTTTTGAGTGGGACAATCTGGGACCGACATTTTTCGGTTGGGTGGAAAAATGTCGGTTTTTGACCCGATGCTTGCGTAACGCTTCGAATCTTTCAAACGCTGACTAATTCCCGTCACATTTTCAGATGATCTAGAAGTCTGTTCTTGCATCTTTGTTCAACAGTTATCATAAACAAGAAATAATGTGTTTGCTGTTGATGTAATGGAATAAGATGCACACGCTAACGACTCTGTTCGGAGAAGCAGGAGATAAAAGCGGGATTTAACTTACGATCTACACCTTGCAGGACCTAGGTCATACACACCTGAAACAAAGAACAACATTAGTCATCTAGTACCAGATTTAAACTAGCTACAACCCCCCTGAGACAATTTTCTAATTGCATTCCGCCTGTACACATTCTCACAATGCCTGTCAGCTTTGCCTTCGTGCCTCATATTCTCGCTTTTCGCCTAGTCACCTTTTTCCGACACGAACAGACCTTGCTCCCATTTTAATGAAAATCACACTTTTTACTCCGATTTATAATCAATTCGTTATCGGAAGCGTAACGACAAATCGAGGTCGCAGGGCGATTTTTCCGCCATAGATAGGGATCGAGGACTAAAATGTCCCAAATTGATAGTTTAGCGAGGACACCAATCCAAAGATCTCGCAAAATTATCGTATGAAAGAGGGTTTATTTCCCACCCCAGGTGGCTCGAATTTTTCCCTTTGCACGTGTGCAAAAACGGTAAAACGGGCGGAATTCGCGGTCGACCTGTGGCTTCCTCCACACGTGTGGTTCATCCTTGACAATTTCTGGTGGAAAAACACCTTTGTGAAGACTACTGCGACTGTAAATTCAACAGGAAACTCCGCCATGTCATTGCCAAGTGCGATGCCCATGTTAATGCGCTCCTTTCCTTGAATTTGTATGAATGTAATTATATTGTTGAGTAATCAATGGTCATTCAAGTTTGACTTATCATATTTTGATGTGGTTGTAGAAACTTTTTCTTTAATTAATTTTAATGCGGGTTATGGGAACAACAATGCGAGCGTGGGCCGAGCTATTTACTTGTCCGCCTAATTGAGTTGGTATAGGTCCTTCCAACAAATGTTTCACTTAGAAAACTCGGAGATTCCGGCCAAAAGATTAATTTTCAATTAAAGCAGAGCAGGTGCGAGATGGAAAATGCAATTGTTCGATATGAGTCAAATCGGGTCGGATTGGTGGCGTGGGCAGATGAAGAATTAAACGTAGAAAATGAAAATGTCCACAATCAATTCAGCGATAGCATCATATACCGTCACGTCCACGTCCCGGAATATTTCGAATCGTCTGAAAAACAGCGACGTAGGTGGCGGAAGGTGATCGTCCTGCTTACAAGTGAAAAATTCGGAAAAAATCCAACAACCACGATAATTGGCACAAGCAGGATTCGCGACCTTGCGCGTCATTTGCGATTATCGATTTAACCAGACGGCTAAAAATAAAACGGAATCCCTACAACACAAGGAAACTTCCAATCTTTTAAAGTGTCACGTTATTGTCTTGACTATGAGGCCGATATCGGATTTATTTTTAGCATCATTCAACAGCGACAATATCGCAAGGTACTAGTTTACCGATTAGTACGGACCAATTAAGCAAGTATTTGATTGTTGTGGCTGCAGTTCTTTGTTCACCGGAGAGAATTCCAGTATGTATAGACGTCTTCGTCATACTTCCTGCTGTCTCACACAAGAGGCCTTGAGACGAACCTAGTTCAACATCCGCGCACGGTGTCAGCCCGAAGGAGTAAACCAGTCGTTTTACTCATTTCACTTTCATTCAATCGCTATTTCCCCAATTTCGGCACGACCGACGAATTCTGCATAAAAGACTTTCCACGAGGCCGCAACTTGCTGATAAAAACTCGCAGCACACAAATACGATAACAAGTATCCACTACTATTATGTTCAAGGCTTCTTGACTGCTTACTGTTCAAAAATTAGGGGATGATGACCTTTAAAGGTGTAAAGGTTTTTTACCTATAACTATAGCCGTTGAGTTATTCATGGAAGCTAATAAAAACGCAATGTAAAGCTAAGGCAAGGTCTTTCCCACGATGCAACTACACTTGGCATTTTTTGAAATGTCTTCTTAGTCAAAATAACGGTGCTGCATATTCAGTCTTATTGTTTGGTATATTAAATTGGAAATGACCATATGATAACCTTCTTAGAATACCGATATTATCATCAGAAGTTTTTGTATCTTGCAACTGAAAAAACATGAAAAGAGGATAAAATTCTTAGTTCTACCTCCAGGTGGTTGGACATTTTTTTACAGACAAGTCTAACTTCCGTGGAATGTCTTATACAATTTGGAGCGCGGAAGTCCCGAATGGAAGTTTACACACAACACATGCACCGCAAAAACTCCAAATGTGTGCCACCTTTTCATCCCTAAATAAACCTTGAATCCGCTGCATAAATAACAGCAGTGTAAATAATTGCAGAATGCTTCATTTCCTACATTTTCCCACGTACAATGTAAAAACTGATCGAATTTTATGTGTTTTCTTCGTGTCAACATTCCTAGCGAAATTGAAGATTCCTTCATTTAATTAAATTGCAGTCTAGGCATACTCCTCATTTATTTTGAATACCGCATTTCAAGGTCATAATTTGTGACAGTTGTAGAGCTTTTCGACAAATTTAAGAGGATTTATGTATTGAAAACAATCACGAACAGGTCTTTGGGTGTTCCAGTACTCGTTTATATTCAATTCAATGGATAAATCTTCTCAAATTTGCCGTAGAGCACCACAATTTTCACAAATTATGACCTTGAAATGCGGTATTCAAAATAAATGAGGAGTACAATTGTGCATCGAAATGTTAAACGTGTTCAAGATTAGATAATTTTTTGTGGAGAAAAAACGGGAGCTAATCACACAAGTTGGAACATTTAAATAAACAAAATCGGATGTTTTATTAGTAATAAAACTTTGATGTTTATTGTGTGTATAAGAATATTAGCAACGCATAATTTATTGTTTGCTTAATGTAAATCTTGTTCGTTGTCAAGTTTACGGTTTTTGTGGGCCGTTTAAACTGGGATAAAAGTCGCGTTTTTCGCTTATGATGGCAATTACGAGGTGTTATTAAGTGTTCACATCGAGAATGACGTTTAACGAGTAATAATTTCTCTTAAAATATGGTTTTTGTTGTGAAATAGTGCACTTTTTGCGGCAACGTGAAAGATGCTAATTTACGAAATTCCAGTACATACTGTACATTTTTCTACAGTTATTCTAATTTCTAACCATTCTCTCGTGAACTGGCGTAACCCAATTAATCCACTCGATATTAATTTATTCCAAACTCGCAAAGTTGTCTTTTTACGCCTGAACACCTCCTGATTACCATAACGTCCGCCATCTTGGCGTCCATCTTTCCAAATTTAAATAAACGCGGGGATGCAACTCCTTAAATGGTAGTCGCGACCCAGCGTGACCATGAGCCATCACAGACAGTGGCCGATGGTGCAGGTTGACTGCATTCCACACCATCGTCTCTTACTTTCTACCACATCACTCGCGATTTCTTTACGCTGACCCATAATCCGTAACAAGTGTACAATGCGTTATTCTAATGCGTACGTCGGAGCTTGTACGGGCGCGCCAGCCATGACCTAGGCCACTGTTCAATGACTACATGCACCCACACGAGGTGTTGGAAAAATCGTCGAAGCGCAGACCGACGTGCTCTTCCCCTTAACTTATCACGAAGAGAATTTTCTGGGTCCACAGTCTAATCGGTTTTTATCTCGGTCTATGCAAACATCTCAGCCTAAAATTCCGACTTCTTGGAAGGTCGGCAATTGACGCCTGCGGTATCGACTGAGCTATTACGAAGTCACCACCAACAAAGGAAACTACTGTTAACAAAGTAAAGAGCAATAAACGGCAGGTAGATTTTTCAGCTTCAACACTTCTTATCGTCTTTCCTCCAAGTTTGCACGTGTTTTCATAACTCCTCTTTTTTTGGTTTGAACAAACAATATAAAAGTCTGATGCAAGGCGTATGTCCTAGTTTCGATTAACCCGCTCGAAATGATGTAAAATAAATATTTAAACGAGCCTCCCGAAACTAAATATTATAACAGTTTGTTAACATGCATCGAGGAAACAAAAAAAAAGCAAAACGGAGCTTCCTCTCCACTTTCGAAGACTTATTATCTTATTAAGTTTGTTGTTGTGATTCAAGGTTAAATTAATTTATTATAAAGAAGAGATAATGAACTTTTGAATAATTTATGTAAATAATTTAGCCGCGATTAATTACCTAATAAGTTCGGACTAATTTACAATTAAAATTCTCACAGAGATTCTTGGACTGTTATCTAATCAGATGCCCCCCAACAAACGCTCTTTTCATAAATATTGACTGATAACGCGCGATTAAAAATTCGACAGCTGTTTTCTTAAAGCAAACACTCTCCTGTACAAAGTGAACAGTGATTTGAACACGAGGTGTAGCAATTAACATTGCCAAAGTATAAAAAATATAAAACGTCCATTAGTTCGACCCGACACAGAACCGAAATTACTCTCATGTGGAAAGAGCTCATAATTACAAGACTTGGTTCGATAAAACTCTTGGAATTGATTTAAATGAGGCTGTGCTCTAGGGGGCTTTTAATAACAACAGCGTTCATCTGGCTCGCCCAATTTTATTTATCTGCGGCTTCCTCAATACATAGATAAACGTAATAAATTCGAAGACCTTAACTTCGGCATTGACATAAATACAAAACAGACAGAGAGGCAGAGGCGGCGCAGACCTCCAAATAAACCTGAAGATGTCGAAAGCTTCGAACGAAACCAACCGCGAAATTAGTTCTTCAAGGAGAGGTTGCAGCGGTGTAAAGGTGCACGTACACGGATCGGGCTGAAAATGCGACTTTCAAGACCTGGGGGAGAAATTGGATGAAGACACGCGCTTGCGTAGGTGGGATTAGCTGCGGCGCCCAATTAGGATCTTCTAGGAACCCGAATGTTGGAAATATGTCTTTAGTGGTCGCAACAGGGTGGCAGCTGCGAAACAGACCTCGGCCAAGGTTCGGTCTTTGTGAAGGCTCCACATGGCAGCCTTCCGGCCAGCTGCTGTCGCTCCCGCCGCTCAATTATAACCCCAACAACCTCGGGCACAGGGAACAGTCTGTTCCCACCAAAACGCGCGATTTTTTCAAGTACCAAAACCCACATCGACAAGGTATCGATGGTAATCTTTATCCCCGACAAGGCATCCGTTGCATGACATAATGGTCGAGGTATTTATACGAAAAGATGCCCATCTCTTGAATGTAATGAGAATAATAAGAAGTGCCCAGTGACACATGACCGAGGCGAGTGGAACGACTAGCTCTGGTCAATGCCTGGGACAATCTGAGCGTTAACAGGAAGGAACGATAACTCTGGGAACAGACCATGAAGCTACAACGATGTGCTGCTACGTTTTCTTACCTATAAACCTGTTACTTTATTCTTCTCTAACCTAATTCGAGGTGGAGCAAGAAACTAACCTCTTAACTGCGTCGTAAAAAATTTAATTGTACCTTGTTATACGGAAATGATAATTATGTAGGTATATGTGTGTCTTTTTTACAGTCTTCACCTAATCACTGGTAATGTTTTATGCAAAACATGTTTTGTCGAGCGACGACCGTGGAAATGAATCGTGGTTATGTAGTTTGATAATGCTATTATCTAAGACACAGAAGAAGATCGTCATGGTCATTGATAAAAAACTGCAGTTTGATAAATTCAATTAGGAGCTTGTACACATGAGGGGAGATAACGAACTTATTGTGGACAAATCCGGTCTAAAACTAACCTCGTGCTTTACGTAATTATTCTAAACCTTAACGTCGACCTTAAGGAGGATCAAGAGAGCAAGTGCCAAGCTGTAAATTCATCGTCATTATCTAACACGCCCTAAATCACTTGGCTGCAGCTGTTTATTATAAGTTTTATTATCGAATATTAAGTAAATAGTGATTTTTCCTGCGCCATGAACAGTGTGTATTCATAAAGAGGTTGAAGGTATGAAGCAACTTCCGCTGTTGAGCACTAGCAGTACTACATGACACGTTTTTTCGTCATTACTCGAATCAGCTGCATCCAGGTAGATTTATAAGAAACAATACCCTGACCGTAGATCCTTGAACCGTCTAAAAAACAGATTAAAACTTGAAGGTCTTGTAAACCGAGAATGTACAAACACGGAAATACCTGTAAAGTTAATGCCAAATCGTAAGCTTTATGGTTTAGAACAGTGAACTTTTATTGTCCCTGGAAACAATCAAAGACCCCAATGGCAAAGCAACAATAATAATTGTTATGGTTTTTAAACATGATTATTGAGATAAGAAGAAACATTAAATCGCTACGTCTCAATAAAACTATTCACTCCGTGTTTGCTCAAGATGTTCCAATGACCCTAATGAATACAAGAAAATTAGACGTGCCAAGCACAAAAACGCTTAGACACTTTAAAAATAACTAAAGCGTTAACGTACAGTAGATAAAAATAAAAGCCTAATGTGCGGCCACTTATTAAAAGCGGAATTCTAAAAAAGCACCACCGACACTTTCACCGACAGAGGGAGTCGAGTTACGACAAGGAAAAACAGGCTGACTCAGCTGGAGGCGGCGACAACTGTAAACAGAAACTTGGAGAAACGCAACATGTTACAAAATTTTCGAAACGGGAGAGCCAGCGCCAAATTATCTAACCAAAGACCAACCACCTTAGCCAAAAGCCAAGAAATTCAGACTATTCCGGTTGTGGGGGAAATTTAAGAAGCGAATCCAACAAAAGCGGGATTTTCTTGATCTCCTTGAGCAACCAAAGTATGGATTTTTTACCAAATATTCCGTCTACTTCTCATTCATTCAAACTTTGTGACCTTCCTCGATCTCGATCCTTTCAAGATTTAAAAGCACTGCATTTATCCGGAGCCAATATTTACAAAAGTCCGTTACCACGTTCGACTTAAAATAAGTTATCTACAAATATGTGTCAAGTAAATTTGCAAATAAAATTAGCAAAATACGTTGAATGATCTGATCAAATCTCAATATCTCATCATCCCAGAGGTAAACGTGTCCTTCTAATCGGTTGAACAGATAAATAGACGAAGCATTAATACCCGAGGCAACGATCTTCAATCGTGATGAGAAAAATTGATGAATACGGAGTTATGTCAAGGTTATTACCATGGTCCAAAGACCCATTGAATCTAAAAAAACAACATGTAGGATGTGCTCATGCTTTCCCGACCATCTGCTCGTTCTCGCTTCATCCCTTTTTGCCCGCGACAATACCGGTAGTGCTTTATTGTTACAAAATGGTCGTGCCGTTGTCATATTTATTAAATTGATAAATCGCCTCGCGTAAAGGCGGCAACAGCAACAATTCCATGAACAAACGAAAAGTTTTAACAATGCAAAACTCCCACCTACGGCCGACTTTCGCTCATTAATTATTACATAGGGGACAACTGAAATTACATAATCGATTTGATATATTTTTGCGGTGCGTGTCTTTGTTTCGGAACGCAATCAATTGGGGATTAGGCTTGTCTAAGTCACGTGATTAAGTAAACAGACCGGGATTTAGGCTAGGACAAATTGCCCCGAAAGGTCAAATCTGGTTGGAGGATAAGGAAGTGAGACCTGCCACTCCGGAGGTAATCCTCGGGATGATAGGATAAATAAATGGGGGACAATGAACACACGGAGAAAAACGGGTGGCTTGAGATGGAAAAGACACAATGGACAGGGGGCTGTTTTCTTTTAATTTTCAAGAGTGTGCGTTTACCCCAGAAACTGCAGAAAAATATTTAGATGGGGTGGAAGAGGTCCCGGAAGAAAATCGGGCAGTAACCTCTGATTATCACCTCTAACAAGGCTGTAATGACACACATAGCGTTAGAGACAATGAATGAGCAACATCCTTATTTCGTAGTTGTTTGCTACAGTTATGCCAGCACTGGTTGTTTAGCAATAACCATTTAAAAACATAAAGGTTACAAGTCGCGTAACGAATCCGAAATATCAAAAAGCGAGTATTGGGCAAGAGAATCGGATCAAATCAATCGAAGAACTACCGTGCATATTGAACAATACCGAAGTGGGTGTCGCAGAGAAAAAGACCAAACTGGGACACTTACCGCAACTACCGCCTAACCCCAAATGACGCAATTTGCACACTAGGCAATAAATCCCATTTTTTCGAATTTCGAAGCGGGAAAGTACGTTTCAATTAGGCGTTATCTAATAGCGTGTTTCTTATCTCGTTATGCACTTCGCGCCCGCCACGTGCAGAAAAAATCCGGCAGGTATTTTTGAGAATGTCAACGACTTTCTTGCATCCCTCCAACTAATAAATCGGCGGTCCCACACATGAAGAACTCGCCTAACCGCCAGCAACCTGATCCGTCTGCATCCTTTTTATTATTGCTTCCGAACCGCAGCACTCAGACGGGAAAAAAGAAGAAAACCCTGCAGACTTGGACTATTCGCGGAATTTTTCGGTAAAAACTTGCACGCATCTCGTGGCACAGATTTTTGGGTGTTTTTCAATGTTTAATGTGCGCGCTTCTATTGTTCCAAGACGAAGAAACCAACCGACTGTTAAGAGCTCTGCCTTCGCCGACTAGTGAATAAACTCGCGGCCTTGGGGGATCACCATAGAAGGTCAAGGAAATTATTACGCGAGATACATTTCTTTAGCTTCAATTGTGCGATCGTGGCGTCAGAAATATTTTGAGCACGCGGGCCGAATCTAGATCATCAAGTTCAAGTACTCCAATTTTTGACATTTAGAGACTAGTTATTAGGTTCCGAAAGTTTTAAAGGACAGATCTTGCTCAAAACTGTTATGAAACGAGCACGTACAGAACAGGTACAAACAAAAACAAAGCAATATCACTAAAGCAAACATCTTTGTTTACCACGGTTGTGTAAAAAAATTCTTCACGGGCGCAACGGCCACTTTATGCCCCATTTTTAATTAGCCGAAACCACATGCCCACTTTTTAAAGACAAATATTTGCACCGAATATTGTGACATTCTGTGCAAATAAAATGAGCGCTTTATCTACTTTATGCAACAAACAAGACTAAATTATTTTTGGCATGGGAAGCAGAGAAGGTTAAATATTGGCCAACTCAATTCATGAAAGCCGAAAACTGATTTTCGGCGTAATTATGAATTTTTAGCAGCGACACACCCAGATGAGGTTTTTGTCCGAACGAAAATAAAGTATTACGCCACTGAAAGGTAAATAGACGAATGAGTCGACATTATTTATGATTTGCTATTTTATCTATAATTGCTTCAACACCTTTTTGGTTTTTGGTGCAAAGCACAGCAAAGACTCTTTAAATTTTAAAGCGCCTCGGCCGAAAAATGAAAGTTTCTCGTGTTATTTCCCAAAGCCAAAACTCGACTTTCCAAGAAGTCACCTTTTAATCCGCTAAAGTTTGAGCTCAGCTGGAGTTAATCCTTATAGCCTCCATAAAACCCATCCCTTTCGAAGTGTCCCTTTCCAGAATTTTACGGTGCTGGATTCCCCCGATGGTTTTTCTAAGCAAACAATGTTATCAACCTATTTATCACCCGCCCGCGACCACTCTTGGCCTTTAGTATACAGGTTTAGTGAATTTTGGAACAAAACAAGTCAGTTTCATTAATTATGTAATGATATTTAGCAAGTTTAAACGTCCTCGCAAGAACAAGGTTGAGAAACATTGACCCAAAGTTATGTGGATTAAACTCGATTCGATTTAGTTGCGAAAAAAGTATTTCCTCGTCATTTTTGCTGTCGATGCAATTATCGACCCATTTGAACAGTTCGACGAGGAAGCGTCTGCAGATTATGTTATTACGACGATAAAACGCGTAACGTAAGCAAGATCATACGCGTTTTGAACCTGACCTCGTGTAAATTAATCCTGGCAATTTCCCACAGGTAGCTTATCGGCCAACTGTACTACCGGCGGCGCTACAGAATTTTTCCTTTGCAATTGGCGATTGGTCAGAAGGGGGAATGTTCGTCGTAAAACGGCCAAAAAAGCTCGCGCCGCAGGTATTCGCTTAATCAGCCCACACGAAAATGGCAAGAAGAATGTTTGAGATGCAGTAATTAATTTTTACTTTTGATTTAACCAAAGTGAATTGCATTTCTTTGCCATGCACGTCGTGCGATAAATGAGTTAGCGTTAGCGTGGACGCGACGACGTTTAACAAATTAAAACGAAAACGAACGAAAGGAATTGTACTAGAATGACCGTGAACTCGGCTGCAACGCAACATTCGTTTTTTGCAACTTTAAATAGAAATTGTGGATTCATTCAACTTTTTACGCGCGCAATTAACATGTATACCAACTACGCGACTCCGGGAAAACCTAGTTACTTTTTCACGATTGATTGGCAAAACTGCGTCATTTTTGTTTTAATCAGACGATAGGTCAATGATTCCGGTAAGAAGGTCGACATGTTGAACAATGTAAAACATCTCTTCGAAAAATGTTTAATCCACATTCTTCATGACTTTAGTTGCCAGCACTGCTTTCTTCGTTCGGTGTGATGAATGAAGAGAGGATGAGGAACTGTTCAACTGATTAGATACTACTTTCGGGTGCCTAGATTACACAGGTAAACAAACCGTCTTATCATTTTGTTTGTTTACGACAATGCGGTAAAAATGTTAGATCTGGCAACGGTGTCTTTTCTAACGGAATAATTTACAGGTCCCTTTATTAAAAGTTCGTTAAAATTGGCTGAAAACGTTTGAAACCCGAGATGTACTTATTTCTTGTTTGTTTAGGACTGATGTAAAAATTTCTTAACGGCATGTTTTCTAACCGAATTACTTACAGGTTTGTCCATTAACAACCCCATTTGTTCACCCCTCGTTACGTCATATGCAGCCTCCTCACGCCATTTCAAAAAATCAATACCGACATTTTAATATTTCAGCACAGACAATTCACGAGGGGCTGTCGACGACACCGAATCAAACGCAAGAAATCCCAAGAGCTTTCCCTCACTAGAAGCGGAATGCGCCTATTTATATAACATGTTCTTTTATTAGAAATGAGACAAAATACGACGAAAAAGGTACAACACACACTACATGAGCTATTTTAGGTAAAACCAAAGAAGATATTTCCAAAAACAAAAGGTTCATCGTTCTACCTTGGATCTACTAGGCGTGTCCACCATTTTCGTCGATTTCGGACTGACAAAAATGGTAATTATAAGCCTTAACCTCAAGAAAGAAATATAAATGGTATAGTTATTTAGACGAACAATGGTTAGAGTGTTAGTTACAGTACCATTGCTGACCACACTACCACAGTCGGAAAAGATTACCACGCCTGTAACTGTTATAACCGAATTGTGATTGACATCTCTAGAAATAAAATATGTATTATAAAAGGAGCCTCCACGAAAGAATGAAGTCTGTTGGTAAAGAGGAAGGAAATGATGAATGAACTAAAAAAAACTCAAGGGCTCTTGTGCCTTTACAAAGATAAAAATATAATCTAATTTTAGTGGCTCAAGGCCGAGAAGGGAAGCCCTAATCTCCGCGGCCTATTAAAAGGACCGTGCACCTTCCAGGTAGAAACCGGCGCTTTGAACATAATAGACAAGATAAGTAGAACATAACCCAAATCGTCGCTTCAAGGCTGCCACCTATTTGGAGATTTTGTCTGCAAATTAGGAAGAACCAGATCAATCATTGTCAGGAACTAACCTTATTTCTTCTGCTTCAAATAGATCCACCCACACTCGTTCCGTTCTTTGACTATATGTAAATAATAACAATAGGCAATTGAACCTCTGCAAGGTCGTTTCCCACCCTTTCCGCCAGATCCGCATCAACAAAAGCCGTCGAAACACTTCCTTTTTTTCGGTTACATCCCCTATTAATTTCACACAAAGAAGATAAGGTCGCTTTGCACTCTTCAGGTAAGAAAATTACCTGCAGAAAGGTCGAATGGCAGCTGTACCCAGAGACACTCCTCCGGTTCTCACAGTCGCCGAAAGTATTTTCTTGGTGAACCGTCTCTTTTATTATCAATAGCGAATGTAAACGTACGAAGTAATTCTTAACTTCCTGTGACTGAGTCATGAAAGATTATACTCCGGCAGAATACAAAAATTACGGGACGAAGAACAAAGAAACGAGGCAACATCCTGTATAGGTGGTTTCCAATGTCGATCAATATACCCGGTGAAACATATAATATTACACCCTCATCGTACAGCGACAACATCACACGTACGACGTGGCAGATAATGTTGGTGAAAGGTGGAGGTTTTTAAATATGTATCAATCGATTGCCTGCTACCCCTCGGAAAATGGTGCATTCATAGATCAATATTTCGTGCGAGTCACTATGACTAGGTGAACAACCCTCGTTTCATATTTAGATCGTTAGAACTTGATATAGTGGTTGTAAGTTGGTTCATAATGAAAATCTGAAAGGGTGCGCTGAGGGGTGCATGGCATGAGTGAAACGGTTAAGAAGTTGGTCATGAAGGGGCCCAAAATGCTATATTTTTCAAAATGTGCAATATAGTCGGACCTCTGTTAAGATAGATACAGTCGCACCTCGATGCAACAGACAAGGAATGAAATAAATTTTGTTGTCAGTTTCGAGCAAGTCGCGCATTTTCACTTTAAATTAGCTATTACACAATTTAAATAAATTCCGTTTGTTTCATTTCATACAGACTTGACATAAATGACTAATCTGTGATTTTAAAACCAACCGAAACATTTCAAATTCAAACGCCCTTGGTACAAAATCGACTATTTGCGATAAATAAATTTTGCGTTTGAATTTCAGGTAAACGCAACAGACCCGGATTCAGTTAATCGTAAATAATTAAAACGTAATTCACACAGATTTATCTCCACTATATTGATTTTGCTCTTTTCACTTCTGCTGAATATTACTCAAGTTTATCACGTCGAAGCAGGTTTATTGTCAAAAATTAGCATTTGTTTTTATGCATTTTTGCTTAATTTCGCGTTGTTTTTTTTCTTCCAGAAGGCTGTGCAGCCGACCCAATAAAACAACCAAATCCGTAATTTACTGGAAACACCTCGAATTTTCAACGGTCAATCGATGTAAACAATCCGTAAAAACTCGGCAACAAAGAAGCCGCTTTAACCGAACAAAGCCATCAACTTTATTAAAATGAACTGTTAACGTCCCCGACAAAAACATCGTGAATCAAGTGACCACAAACGTCAGAACCATCTTTTGTTTATGCAGGCAGCCAATCAAATAATTTTCGAGATGACAACCGAATGAACATTTTCACGGAAATAAGAAAAGTGGCCGACACGTTAGACACAGCGTTTCCTTGGAAACGCCTTGGATGGTTTTTCTGCTCAACTGACAGTTGGATAAAAAACGGGTGATGGGTGGTAAAAACGCCGCTCACTTGTTTCCGGTACGCCGCCCTGTGCTCCAAAGGGTGAGTAATTAAAGGCGTTTTTGGACGTGATAATGGTAATAAATCGTATTTTCAATTTTTTGACGGGCGTGATAATCACAATACCTGGGGATAATTTACAACAGCTCTGTCTGTATCAGTGACAGTTGTACGTAGAAAAATGAGTGGTGAATATGTCCGGGTTGCTTCTGGGGAAATACGCCGCCCCCGGTCGAAAAATGTGAGTAATGAAATGATTAGTAATAACAGCATGTTATTTATGTCGGGGGTTATAAATCATATTTTGATTTTTGACAGCTCGTGCTAGCCCCCGGAACTTTTGGCACAGTCGTTGAAAACAAGATGTAGAAACGTACTTTTGTTTGATGACACGCCGCCCCTATCATCAAGAAGTTATTTTTTTGAAATCGTGCGAAAATTAGTGTGAATCCGCCCCCGGAGCGCCTAGGGTGCACTCACGCCGCCCCCGTTGCAAAGGTGAGTAATTAACCAATTGCTGGAGGCAGTTCGTTCAGATCGCGCAACGAATTGTTTTTCAGCAGGGCTGGTATATCAGTGCTGATTTAAAAAAGTGACAAAAAGTGTGATCGTGAGAATGATGTACCGCCGCCCCCATGAGATAGATGAGTGTGAAAGTCCTACCTTGTCTGCCCACGATCTCCGCCACATGCTCGGAACTGGGAACCGGCACACACTCCGTCATGTTCTGTGACTTCTTGGAGCGCACCTCGTCGAGGCCCACGCTGGCGAGGCCTCCGACGAAGGGCATGTCTCCGGGACTTTCGGGTTCGGCAACGGCGCTCAAAGGTTCGCTGAATCCTAACATGGAAAGTTCTAGGGCGAGCTGAAGGGCTCGTTCGTCGCCGATGCCACTGGGGCGGTCCATGTCGGAGAAGAGGCTGGACGCCGGCATTACGCGCACTGATTACTGATTGTCTGTCCGGCCCTCAAACGCAACGTTCATAAGACATAAAAACGACGCTAAGTAGTAAAAACGATTCACTCGTACAAAAATATATATGATTTCTAGGGTCTAACCGTTGTGTGGGACAGCAGACACGTATGCCCTGCTGACTTGTGACTGACTGAGTTCCCGGTGCGAGAGCCCGGCGTGCGCCATGTGCCCCGGCAGCGCAAGCGTTCCACAAAAGCCGGCCCGCCAACTTTAAAACCTCCACATCGATTGGTAGCCGGCACCAAGGGGACCGAAATGCCACGGAAAACCTCGACGAGGGGCTGCAAACAAAGGCAAACACGTGCTCCGTTTAACCGCTTCAACCGGCTTTGGAGAATTTGCGATTTTTGATGGTTTTGTTGCTTTTGTCTTAATACGAAGACGGAATTAAAATGTCTGATTTGGAAATCGATCATTTCAACGACTGTCAGCTTTACGGAACGATGATCGCATGCTTGGACCGGAGATTGTCTTCCCCTTCTATCTTCAATATTTGAAGGTGATTCAGATTTATTGTCGATTTGACTAGATTCTATAAAAATTAAATACTTGTTTCATTACGTAAACAACACATAACAGATAACGCGTTAGAGCAGTAGTAGAATGCAGGAATCGTGCTTGAATCTTGATATTTAATAGTGAAATTTGGTTCACTAGTTTACTGTTTGTTTTATTACCTCAATCACCACTAGACAAGTTGCTTTATTTTAGAATGTCGCGAATTGCGAGGTTCTCTAAAAGCATATTTATGCTAGTTTTTCCGAACACGAGTTTTTTATTTGAAAATTAACGAAACCTTAGATTGTTGTCTAAATAACCTTTAAGTAATTTATATAATTTGTCTCTTTCCCAATTGGGTGACCATTAATTACTGGCACAGTTTTTCTGCTCTAAAGAACACCCGATCGATTTTTTCTGTTTATACCTTTGTATTTATTATCTGCTGAAACCTAAAATAACAAAAATCTTTCAACTATGCCGCCCAGGTATCGACGAATTGCAGCTGCAGAAATTTTTCTACCTGAAAAAGGTGCAGACTAATAGTCAAATTGCACCGTGACTCTCGTCAAAAAATTATAGTATTTTCGTAAAATCATTTCCGAATTTTGCTCATGCGAGGTATGTTCATGGGCGTCGATCAGTATTTTTTTGATTACAATCATTATGACATTAAGGAAACCATTAAAATGAGTTTATCAAAAATTAAAGTAGAATTACTGGTCTACTACTGGTTGTGAATTTTAAATACTGTAGCTCTCTATCAACGTAACCACAATAACAATTCATCTCTGGTTTAATTTCGTAATTTTATTGGTGTCATATAGCGTTTCGACATTTCGTAATGTTTCTAATTAAATAATTGTTTTGGAATGGGAGGCATTTATGCAAAACCGTAAAAAAGAAGTCGGAAAGTATGAGAATTTTTGTCATTTTTTGGCGATTTTGTATTGTGCACCATTGTCATGCACCTAAGCAGATTTTGCATAGATTTTTAGCACTGCTCAGCAACCTTTTGATACCTCTTTTGAGACGACTTTTCTTGCATTATTTGCCATAATGTTTATTTTTTATTTCAAAGTAGTGTAAAGTGATACTTTATTTCAATAACTTTTTATCATTACCTGCAAAATGCTTATCAAAAATAAACTGCACTATGCCTTATCAAAAGACTTCGGTTTGTGGTCTTGGGCGCCAAATTTAAAACCTTTTTCACGTTTGTTTTGAATGGATGTTGTTTTTAATTATAATTACGTTACCAGCGTTATCTTAACAACAAAATGTTATCAGGGCCGGGCGATTTTATCTCCAAAATTAAAACAAATTTCCTTGAGTGTAATGAGTGATAATCGCGTTCTTAAAGCGGGTTTTAATAGCATCTTATTAAGCCCGAAATCTTGATAACCCCAAAATCCAGCTCCAAATGAATAATTCAGAAAATATATAAATTAAATATTTAAATTGATGACGAAACCTTCCGGTATCCACCTACCGCTTGAGTAACAACGATGATTATTTTTCCAAGCAGCTTCAAACTTCTTATTGTCCAAGTTTCACAATAACCACCTTTAATTTATGCGCCGTTAACAACGTGTGAGGTACAATTATTAATTTGGTGTGAAGACAATCGAGACTAACAAACCCAAAAGCTTCCATTTCCTCAACCTTGGAAAGCAACCCCACGTGTTCGCTCTTCGAGGATTTCTAAAGCTGCGAAACTCGTCTTTTGTGAATTCTCACAAAAGACGTAAACCGAAAAATAATTTTTTTGTTTGCACCGGGCCAACAACCCTGCGTTTTCACATCGGAAGATAGCATTGTGTTTTCGGATAAGTACATTGTAGAGTAAGTACTTACCTACCTACAGGTAAAAATAACGATTTCACAATTCTTTTCATAAAGCTGTCCATTTTATTACCCAAGTTTTGTGAATAGTGGCTACACGAGGTGTAACAAAAGGCATAAATCCTCCCATAAAACTTTCCGTTATTCTTTAACGCGAGACTGCAATTAAATCAACGGCCGCTCTGGACTTGAAGAGGTGTATTTTATAAATTTATCAATAAATTTGACGCGGAGGTGATTCAGTAGCGCCGAAAACGGACAAATGACCGCCATAAAATTAAAATTCTCAAAACTTATTGTTCTTATACTGTTAAAAAAATGGGCACAACTCGACGATAAAACATGAAATTTGCAACACCAAAGAAAAGCTTGACCGGTTGTTTAATTACCACATTTTCACTTTTTCGATGAATTCGTTATCCAACAAAAATATTAATTACTCGACTTATAAGTAATCAATAATTAGTTCTAGTTTAAGCGTGATATTAACAGGGTTGTTAACCTCGCGCTATTAATTTTACTGATTGAGACGGTCCTGTTTTATGACACGGAAACGAGGATGGTAACTATTGTTATCGCCTTTACGCGGTTTCAAGTTAATTTTGATTAGGTTACAGAAAAAATTAAATTTAATTAAATTTCAAGCGGCGTGTTTGCATTGAACACTCTTGCGCCATCTTTGGGGTGTTTTTGTGGACAAGAGTACGATTTCTGCTCTTGTCTGCCTTTAGTTAGTCACCTGCAGGGAAGATGGCGCTAAAACTTTCTTTTTTTTTGACACCTTTTTAGAGGTCATTACTTGGTCAAACGAAGATTGTCAAACACATTTACTACTTAACAAGACTTTTAGTTCACGGAAGGGAACGAAACACTGTGGTGGAACACAATCGTGGTGACGCCACCCGGCGCATCCACCATTTTTCATTTAAAAAAAAAAAAAAAAAAAAAAAAAATTGACACGGTACTTTAAATTTTCTGGCGTCACTTTTCCTTGCACAGCTCAACATGGAATGTTATTTGTCGTCATTCAAACGTATTAAAAATGCGCCAAGCAAAGAGCGTCAATCATCCACACGTTTCATTAAATTTCCTTCCGCATTCATCTGCTAAGTAAGTCATCTTGTATAGGAATCATTTGGCACCTGCGACGTCTGTCAATGAGTAAATGAATGAAATGAGACACATGTATAAAATGCAAGTAACATAAGTTTTATTTTCAATTGTATGATAAAAATACATTCGTTTGGGCTATTGTTTGCTTGTGTTGAGGTATGAAGAGTTCATGTACTTGGTCTATTGTAAGTTTGTATCGTAAATGAACACACCATGAATTTGACGTGTACATAATAACACGACGCGAGAACCCGCAGATGTTATCTTGTACACGCCACTGAACAACGTATTTGTTTAAAAGGTAAAGCATTACCTATTCGTCTCGTATCTAGATTTAAAATTAGGATCTGTTGTAGTAAACAATTGCATGTTAAATATTAAAAAATAAAAAACAATAATATAAATTTCCGATTATCTACAAAATCTCTAACATAAATTTTAGATGTATTAAACGCTATCTAAACGAACTGAAACACATTAATTTACACAAAGGTACTAACTTTTGCACATGCAAAATTGGAGCAAATTTGTGTAGGCAACACTGAGATACTTTTTAAATTTTATTATCGATACTAGGATTAATTACAAATATATAGATAATATACATTTGTGTTCATGTTTCGTTTGCATCAAGTCATGCTTCTTGCTACATATTAAATAACAAATGAAAACAATGTGCACAATGCTCTTAAGTGCTATGTACAATATGATAACGGAAATCGCGTCTTATATAAAATCATAAAAAAATTAAGTATTCTTGTCGATTCAACATTTCAATTTAACAGCTGTAAATCATCTCAAGGAATTATTTACAATATCTTAAATAATAAAACGAAGCATGGTTTTTTTAATTGTCATGGAGATCACTGAATCTAATATTTTAAAATCTAATATTTCTCACATCAGATCACTAATCTTGCTGTGACAGTTTGCAGTATGTTTATTACACATAATTATCACATTTTTCTTCTTGCTTCAATTTAAACTACGACAGTGTCCGACACTGAATTTGTTTCTTGTTTCACTCTTCAGTAGATAACTTCGTACACTGTTGCCTTTTTGTCACCAGAGCCGGTCACAATGTACTTGTCATCCGTTGAAATGTCACAACTCAACACACTCGACGATTCTTTCGACTGAAAAAAGCACAATTAGATATCGTTGTAACTATTTAGCAGTTACTGAAATAAACGCCATTAGCTCCACGGTCAACGACTGAAAGTTTCAGCCTTTTCTGTTTTGTTTGTCATAGTTAAATTTACATTACTAATCAACGTTCAATATGAGCAACTTTAACCATTTGCGAGCTAATGCAGGTCTTTCAGTGTCCACGCTTAATATCCGGCTCATTTCTAAGCTAATCGAAATCCAATTACCTGGAATATACTAGCACCGTACGGTGTTCTCCACGCGTTCAACAGATTATCCTTCCCCGTGGAAACGAACCACTTTCCACAAGCGGCAAATCTCAAACTCAAAACACAACTCTCGTGCAAATGTAATTGGTATTTGTCTGGTTTGGTGGCGTGAAGCACTTCCACATTCGAGTTCTCCATACCAACAGCTAACCACTCTCCCGTCGGACAATATCCAAGCGAGAAAATCTGCGAACTAAAATCGTGTTGCTGCAACTGTCTTCCTTCCCGCAAATCCCAACTCCTGACGGTGTTATCCAAACCGCCAGTCCACAATTTCGTTCCATCCGCGGAGATGTCGATACACGAGGCGCCATCTGTATGTCCTTGGAACTGTCTCACTAACGTCTGGTTGTGGAGATCCCACACGGCGATGTTGCCGTCGGAACAACAGCTGAAGCACACTTTGGAGTCCGGGCTTATAGCTAGAGCGTAACACGCAGGGGCACTGGATGTTAATTCGGCCTTGATGCGGGGCGTGGGGCTCGCCAAGTCCCAGATGGAGAGGTTACTGGCTTCACCGCCGACGATGAGGGTCCTCCCGTCGGGTAGAAGTTTCACCGACCGGATGTAGTTATCACGTTGCTAAAGACAGCAATAATAAGACAGACGACTTGGAAAGAGCACGTTTTACTCACCAGACAATCTAATTGGGATACAGGACTCTTGGACCCTGGTTGGCTGATGTCCCAAACTTTGACGCATCCCTTGCCGCCCGTATAAACATACTTCGTGGGGTTGGATATTGTCACTGCACATACCACTTCGCCGTGACTTAGTGTGTTTATTTGCCGGGCGTGACGGGGAATCCCCGGGCCGATGAGGGCGTCGGGCGGAAAGGGCACCGGCTGCATTTGCCCGTCGGCACTGACGTGGAACGAATACGCGCTGCAAAAAATCACCAAAATTAGAAAACGCTTTACAGCAATTCCATATGTCACGGGTGTGACAAAATGACAACATTTTTTTAATTTATTTACGACTAAGAGCTTTTTCAAGCAAAAGTACACTGTTATCAGGTAGGTTAAAGTGCTGCAAATTATCCAAATAAAATTTGTAAAGTTACGATTGCAGATAATAGAGCAGCAAATTAATTTGTGGTGTCACGGGTGTGACGCGTACAAATTAAATTTATTGTTTTTAATAACATTTTTCTATATTTCTGTTTCTTTTTTTCTATATAATCACAAAAGTCAGATTCCTTTTCCTTTAGTACACAAATATATGAACTATAGGCACATATTTATTTTAAGCCTCTTTGCAATTAGAATAACCAATTCAATTGTGCACTGTATTTTTTAGAAAACTGTAACGGGTGTGACACACATTTGTAACGGGCGTGACAAAGCAAAACTTGTTAAATAAACGTTGCCAAAAAATGAAAATAATGTAGCAGAAAGACTAATTTTATTAATGCTTGTAACATTTTGAACAAAGTAAGTTATATTTTACACAGGCAAAGGTGCCCACAGCCCCCAGTTTCGGTTTCACAAATTGGTCGAGTGTACTTATATCCGCTAGACATACCTACATCCACCCTAAACTAACTTCTTTATTTAGACAAAATATGAGATATTGTTGGATATTTGGTATTGATTGCTTGAATATTTTTACTAAGTTGATTCAGATATTTTGACTTTAAATTCACCAGTGCACAAAATCTTTATATTATTAATTGATTTTTTGCTTTCAAGAAGAAATCCTTAGCAGAATTGTTGATTACCTTTCTGTGAACGATACGTTTATTTGTGCCTCCGTGAGCATTATAATAGGAGTTGTTAAAACCAACTGTGTGTACATGTTTAAGCCTTAAATCATCAAATTTGGAAAGTCCGATCTAACAATTGTCACACCCGTGACATTTATTTTCAGTATTTCTCTAATATATCTTTTAACTTTAATTAGTGCAAAAACTGCATTATCAATTTGTTACTTTGTATACAAATTATCAATTTTTAACTCCAGATTTCAACCAGTTTTGCCAACTTTTGTTAAAATATTGTCACGGGTGTAACAAATTTTCTTAACAAAGTTTTAATTCAACAACAAATTATGAAATTATTTTTTTATGTATTCAGTATCTGATGTGTTAAGTAAATAGTTCAAACTGATTTGTCCACTAATTTTAAATTCTTGGAATTTATATTTTGAGTGAAAAAAAAAATAAGTGAAGTTAAAGAAGTTAAAGAAGGTGGTTATTTAAAGCATCAAGAAGCAAACAATTCAACCATTGATGGTTTTGGTTAATTTAAGATCGATATATTCAATTTTTAACAAAATTATGTTTCTGCAAGATGTTTTAGTTTTTAATGTGTCGGGTTCAGTTCGTGTGGAACTGCTGTTTATGCAATCATTGTTTCTCGATACGACTAATGAACTCATCAAAGAAAAAATACTCAGAAATCCCTCTGAGAAAGGCATGAAAAAACGTACACTAATGTAAGACAAGGAAAAACTCCATCTTATCACCTTTTACGGCTGTAACCTTTTCATAGTAGTTTAATTTAAATGCACGGCAATAAATATCTGCTATGGCTTAAGGCTTTTTCTCATTTCTATAGTAGACGCGCTGTGCAATGTGTGATAGGTTTACAACACTGTGTCGGTGATTGATGTTGCGTTTTATGGCTTCAGAGTCTATCTTGGCGTAACCGATCACAGATGTATGAACGATTATGTTATCTATGACGGTGAGGTGAACAAATGTGAAATAATGGTGTCTAACATTAACGGTTCTTGACAGTGACAGGTCCAATTGTTGGCTAAAAATAAAGTTGTCGCCCGAAATGCAAAGTTATGAGCTCACTTGGCTGTTCTTTATCTTAAAACCGGCACGTGTCGATTAGTTCCTCAAAATTCTACAGTCTGTAAATACTCACGGTTTGCCCCCAGGAATGCCCCCGAGTCCCGGTACTACGGGCGCCCTCATTTGCGAATGCGGATCGTACCCCACTTGTAACGGTGGCCTGGGATAATTATTTAAAGCAGGTGGAAGGTTATTGTGCAGACCACCGTAAGCTCCGGCTGCTGCAGCTGCTTGCAGATCATGTGGTGCTCCTGAAGACATAAAATTATGCCTCATCAAGTCTTTACACATTTTATTAGTTCATTACCATTCGACATGCCTGCGAGATAAGGGGGATATTGTCCGAGAGCCGGTGGTTTGACCACCGGTTTAAGCCCGCTACCTCCCGACGAAGAACCAGCCGCTGACGTCGGCGTGACAGACTTGGAAATAGGAGTTGACGGTTTATCGCCATCGAGTTTCTTCGTTGACGGTGTGGAGGCGTTACTTGAAGTCCCGGAACGTGGACTGTGAGGACCCGGATGTTCCTTTTTTGGGACGAGTTTATCGATGCCGTTTTCGCGGGGGGAGGCAGTGCCGTTTGGGGGCGAAACGGGGTCTTCGGAGGCGTCGTCCACGACCAAATCTTGGTCGCTCTTCTCGCCATCACTGTGCTGTAACAATAAAAATCGTGAGATCGGCCATGAGATATGGAAAGGGTTAGTTAGTATGGTTAGCTTCTTTTGCTCCGCCATCACCGGTTGAGCATGTTTATCGCCGCGAAAGGATGTTGAGCACGGATTGGTATTCGCTAAAGCTTGTTAGACGACTTCCAAGAATTCCGCACTTTTGTCTGATGCAGCAGGATTAAAAAGTTAAATGGAACTAGTTGGATTTATAACGGTGGCGTGGTATCAAGATATCAAACAGACACCGTAACGGCCCATTATATGGTAAATAGATCGTACTTGTCGCAAAATGTTAAGTAGCCTACGCGCTGTGCAGACGTCTGGAGGTGCAGTCTCTTGAATTCCGAATGGACAGTTTTATCGCACGATCGCAGATCACACGGATGTCTACGTGTCTTGTTCTTGTCTTTTAAAATATACACCATGAACTGCGTAAACACTGGTATTTTTATTTCAATTCGATTAGAAAAGCTAATGAGAAATTGTCATGGTAATTATCGTGTCGAGACATTTATACAACGCCCGTGCACTTGATTTCTCGAGTAATTGTCGGCTAATTCCAGAACCGTGGATTGCGCACGCTTTTAATTACAAATCTGATACGGTCGTTCATGAGAAATTAATTACGAAGATTGGTGACCGCTTTATCCGATTCGCGTTTTATTTTCAGTGGGCACTCGCTTGGGAATGCAAAAAAAATGCATGTTATTGTTTTACTAATATTGAATAGTCGGCCGATTCTTTGTTTACTTTTCATCCAAGCTCTGCATAAAAAACAAACAATGATGGGATCTCCCGTGCAGTAAAAACACAGATTGTAAGATATGCTAGAAAATTCAGAAGGCAGAATCGCAAAAAAGCTTGTCTAATGAATATGTAAATTATCATTGTTACACAGGCAAGATTGCAAGGCAGAAAAACCAGTCGCTGTCATAAATAACAATCTTAACTCTTAATATAATTCTTCTCACCTGAGTTTATGGTCCGAGCATCATCCCATAATAAAAAATCAAAGCGAATCGGCGTGTCGGTATTATAATCAATTCCGCGGCAAAATCCTTGACATCAAGCATTTACATTTTAATAGCATTCTGCATTGATCCATAAATACAGGCATATTTTCATAATTTAACAAAATGAAGGCAAAATTACATTCATCGTGTCGTTTTGACGGTAGTAAATTAAAGCTAAAACGTTATAATAAAACACGAGTCATCTTCTTGACGACGCGTCGTACGCCCACATGGTATAAAAAGTGGCTATTTGGTACAGCGACAATAAAAGCGCAATAACGTCTGAGATGGAAACGCATCAAAGATGCAAGCAGCAACGTGCAGTTCAATTTGGTTATTTAGGTCATGTGGCTTTGTAATTTCGAGATGTACTTTCTAGAAATGCTTGTTAGAGAAGTGGCGGTGACGGCGTCTTCCTACAACCATTTCACATTTTAATAAAACAGTGAATGCATTTAGTTCGCGCTCGTTTACTGCACCTCGTGTTTATGTCTCAAGCTGCGAACTGCATTACGTAAAAATAGATGTAAAAATGCATTAAATTCAAATGGTCGAGTTAAAAGTGATGGCGAAGCTTAATGACTTTAAATTTTATTATAGCGATACCATCATCCGTTTAAAGACAGCGTATAACGCTGCAAACACTTAATTTTAATCGCCGCTCTTAACCACTAAAAATATTAGTATGTTAAAATTGAAACTACGTACTTTAATACTTACGTGTCCCATGTCTTTCTCCTCCTTCTTCGGTTTCTTGTGTTCGGACTCTTGCGGCGTTCGCGGTCTGTATTTTTCCCTTTCAGCGGGAGATATGGAATTCCGCTGGAAAAAATACAATCAATTAATTCCAAGTTTCTAGAAACTCGCATTAAAGAATCAATAAGCAGTTTATTCTCTAAATATTGTCATCCACGTTGCAGTAAAGTCTCTAGGCTAGCGATTTATAAATTATACCGCAACATAACATGTCACATTGACGTGGTAATCAATAAATGATGATACTTGAGTTTTACGACAAGTCAAGCGAAAGGAGCAATTGATCTGTTATAAATCAGTCACTGCTACCATTAATAAAACGGGAGTATATAATAAGAACTTCAATCATTTTGCGACTGAAAAAATAAATAAATTATAGTGTTATTGGAAGTTTATTGTGGTACGGCTCCACCGTTTTATTCGATTTATCGATTACGAAGGAAAACGGTTCATTTTCATTGTCATCCTCGTCTAGAAAATTACCGTTCGTGGCGGATTAAGTATCGTTAAGGAGGGTGTACACGGCAGGAAAACGACTCCAAGGATCACGTTCACGATTGGCCAGCAGGTCAAATCTCCCGTCACGGAATCAAGTAAAAAAACTGTAATGATATTTATGGAAAATTGGAAAGCTCTTCGACTTGGTGGTCTGGGGTAAATTTGGTTCCGATTGATCACCGGCGATGATGTCGGCCAAAGATCAGATTGGGTGACAATTACGAAGTTAGCAAAGTCCGGTTTCCATTATATCGAAAGTTGTATCCTAGTTCTTGAACAAATATTTGATGGTAACATATGCGGTGGATCTTGAGTGAACATTTCTTTCTTTTCTTTTTTCGTCCTCTTTCCGCTGCCGGATTCAGACATCCCGGTGACAAAATACGTGTTTCGGTTCGGTATAGTTTCATTTCTCGACTTGGACAAATTCCCCGGGGGAAATAAAAGCTTCATCGACTCGAAGCTCGCAGGAGAAATTGCCCGGAACACACGGAGAGGGGTTGTAAAACTCCAAAGCTTCCATGACCTATTTCATCGCGACAGTCGCCTCATTTGCTGGATTATTAACAGTACATTCGCGACTCCAATTCCCGGTTACTTTAATGTCGTTCGCTTCGTCGTTTCGTTAATTAATTAAATCGTTCGTTTTACTAATTCGGTTTTGATTAGCGCTTTAGAGGAATTTGGCGACGATGTCGTAATTGGTCGGTAAGGGTTCAGACACGGCGAAAAAATATTTATCGAACTTTTTCGAAGCGTGTCTGAAACTCGTTTACTCAATACGACAAAATTACATTTTCTTTTGTTACCAGTTATTTTTAAGTCGCGTGAGAGCAGCGCTTCAATTACTCCGAGACGAATTGCATTTCAAATAAAATCACTTAATCCACTTGAATCATATTCAATTATGGAGTTTCTGAATTCGAGATCTTTAAATGTTTTCATTGAATTGGGTGCGAGCATGAAAGGTCGCATTAAATGGTGTATACACTGAACAAACAAAGAACTTTTCACCGAAAAAAAAAAGATAAGAACTCCAATTGTAACCGTGCAAACACATTATCGGATCACGGGTGTACAAGTTGGGGCGTGAATAAAACCATAATTGGTACTTTTATTGAAATTTCTAGGGGAATTTATTGTATTAATTTGTTAAATAAACTGTCGACGATCAAATCTTTTATGCACGATATATCGGAGGGATTTATTATCCAGTCAAACCTTTTTAGGACGCAAAGCGCCGTAAATAAATAAACGGCCTTTTGATGGTTTAGTACACATCAATCCAACGAGCACTTAGGAAGTGGTCTTTATTTCAATTGTAATTAACAAAATGCCTCAAAAAGAGTCAATTTCCCCGTAAGTGGGAGTTATATAGCTTGAAATTTGCAAATCTGTCGCGTTTCTAAAGGCAATCTCCTCTTCGATCCGCGTTCCGGCACTATATCAATTTGCTTTAAATCATCTTCCGCGCCGTTACTGTGGCAATTACGAACATGTCGAAACTAGTTACTAAACCGCAAGCTACACATCCGCATAATCCACCCTCAGCAAGGGTTAACTTAGACTAAAAACGTCGTTTACAATTGGGGAAATTACAGCCATAAATATGTACATTTGGAGGCTGACATCATCACTCCCGTATAGAGAGCGGCAGCCTGGGAGGTCTTTTACACCCCTATCGTAGAATTTTATGTCCTCCCACAAGAGCGCCACGTTTCCAACGGCTTTATGTAACATTCAACTGTCACCTGTACAGCCGTGTCCCCGTAAATACCCCTAGATATATTGCGGAGTATCGCAGGAGAATACGAAAACGTCTGTTGGTTATAAATTATGTGTTTATCCTGTATTACCGATGTTCTTTTTGCATACAAACGTCGGGTTGGTAGTTTTATTTCAACGCCAGATTTAACACTGAATATACGTGTTTGATCAGCGGTTTAAATATAGCGGTTTTGCGGCTCGAAATAATTATGTGGGATACTACATTTACGGCCGTGATTTATTAATGATTTCCACGAAACTGCAACAGATGGAGCGACGTTCGAACTTGTCAATTAGTGGAAGAGGTCGAAGAGCTATTTTACGACTTGGCACATTGGACTCAATGACTTTGTGCAATTTAAAAATTAACGTCATATTTCTACGGAAAGAAAATTACAGGATATTGATCGAATTGCACTCTTCCATTACGACAGACGGCTGCAGTTTTAAAAATTTAAATGTTCGGAGCAAACAACACAACCCTGCCATTTTCGATGAGATAATTGACAAATTGACAATTGTCCGTATTTTAATCCAGTGATTAGCATGCATAAATGTTTAGTGCATGTGTCAGCTGCGCCTCATTTTATTTAATTTTTTATCTGGAATTCGTGTTCTTGTAATGGTTTCGCGTTTGAGTTTAAAAATGAGCAAGATAATTACTACTGGTATCGTTCAATTGAAAATAAATTGGATTATAACTTACAATTCACAGTTTGTAAACACCATCAATTACAAGAAAAACGTAGGTCGTTTGAAACAATAACCACTATAACAAATCATCGTAATAGAGCTTATAATCAATAGGAGAAAATCAAAATAATTAACGTACCAAAACGTCAAAACTTCATTTCAGAATAATCCAATTAAAGAACCGTCCGGTCACGGATTTTAATTTTAAATTAATTATTCATTCATTCCATAAATAGAATCGGGATATATTTGTGAAATAACAAATTTATATATTTTATTTATACGACAAACATTGAAAATTCATTTATTAAATTTCCAATGGCTGGACGTTCGCGCCAATCAAAGTGTATGTAATTAATCCCGTCAACCGAATGGTATAACGTTTCATTTGCAAATTCATAAATCACGACACAATAAATCAATTCTATTAAAACTATAGCAAACACATAATGAACAGGTTTATCAAGTGCAATTTATACCTGTTCTGATTGAACCCCACACACAGAACTCAATCGCAATGTGTACCAGGTAATCGCAGCTGCCAACAAAACCGTTTTCACGTCTGTAATAATGGTTTGGACAAACCATCCAACTGGAAAGATAGGGTGACAAACCGGCTTTAACACATACAAATATTGTGCGTAAATTGTGTTCTGCATTCATTCATGACGGGGTTTTCAATGCTAATTCGATACGCTCTAGGGGATTTGATTAGTGAGATGGAATGATGGGGAAGTACAAGAGATGGCGCTTCATCATAACCTAAAAATGGTACGATTTAGAAGGGTTTCCTTCCGTGAAGATGCGCGCTGTAAAATGTGGGTCTCATTGTCCTCCAACCGAGTGAAAATGTTTAATAGATAAAGATACCCCGGTCATAAACTGTGAAAGCCAGTGGCAATGTTTATGGTTTACTCGAAACATAAAGCATACTTTCATATTTCTGCATATACCGCAAGATGTAAACAGTGGCGGAAGAATGGTGCTGAAAATATACATAGACATTATATTCACATTTTTATTTTGATCGCTCCACATACACAGTAAATCTCGTGAATGCAATCTTTCAGGTTTTGTGTGGAGACTGAAAGCATATCGTCTACAATGTAAATATTTTGTTATAACTTTTCGCCCGAGTTTCCTGCCTTAGAACTGTATAAAAACAAGCTTCACAAATTCTACACGAGTTGTCGACGTCATTTAAACTCCCCAACAACGTCGAGGGAATTACATGTTTTTTGGTTATTTTCGTCCAAGTCGCAACAAATCAGCGGTTAGGATGACATGTGAACTTTTTAAAAATATGACAATGAATCCATAACAAGGCGTTAAACTAGTAAAATGCACGACGAATGAGGAAAGCTAACTTTATTGCTGTGGCTGTACAATGGGGGCCATTCAAATGCGAGGCACATATAATAACGTGGACTTTATTGTTTGTAGTGCCATCCTGTTCGCTCTCTCGAGAAAATAAAACTGCCACAAATCTCCTGCCACGCTCGAGGGTCCCTTTCTTTTTCCTGCACCCTTCACATTATCACGGCATATAGCCGACCAAACAACTGCTGCTTTATTTACGAAAAACTTTTAAGGGGCCTAATTCGGAGACCGCATCAGATAACAAGAAACGTCCGATCTAATAGACTTAATTGCAGAGTCGTAGCTCATAAAAATTTATGACGTATAATTTTGAGCCAAGAGTGAAAAAAGTTGGTCAAATGTTGAGTAAAAAAGGAACAACGGAGGGCAAAGCGGCTGTCTAATTACACAAGAGCCATAGATTTTTGTTGTCGTCGTGGCCATTTGGCGTTGCCAACACTCCACAACGTCAGAAACACTCCGAAATGACTGGATGTGTTTAGTTTAGGGAATTAATTGAGCGTCGAGAGCCAAAACAAAAAAAGAAAATTAATGTCGGGCAGAAAGGCGAAATCCGGACGGTCGACGCGGTCTCATAAAACATTTTAGAAGTCAAAACAATAATCGAATCAGAAACAGTCGGGGAATATAAAGTGTAGTTTCGCTCGACCGCACAAAAGGTTCGTGATTTGAAACGGCGCTTAATACGGGGACGACGTAGAACACACAATATAAAAGGGTCGGAAGCGGCCGGGATTTAACAATAGATTAGAGCACGTCACTTTACAGCGCGGTCTGCCTCTGGCAGAAGAATGTGCTAGTTTTTCCGCGGCCTGTAAATTGATTAGGGGTTGAAAGCTGGTGCGATTTTTCAGGGATGACTCGATTACTTCAGACGGTGCGTTTGAATGGATGCTATTCATTCTAATTTAGTACAAGCAACTTTCCAGGCCTGAAATTGAGAAGGCTGAAATCGTATTAAGATAAATTAGGTGGAGCGACATTCTCATCCACCTCCACCCACGCCCCCAATTAATTAAAAAAATTGCCGCAATCCTACGAGCGCTCCCTTATTAAAAATTTATCATCTTTAATATCCCACAAACTTGCAACGACTGCGCGCTTCCAGTCAAAATTCCCAACTTGAGAGTTCCGGCTATTTTTCCTTAATCAAATTTTCAGGTTTCCGGTCCATTAGGATTTAATCACGGAATTTTGCTTTTTGACCTCTCATTCTAAACCTTGGAAAAAAATTGTTCATTCTTTAGTGTAGTGGCCCCGGGGTCAATTTGCCGGGTTTGGCCGTTGCGAATTTGAATATTGAAATTTTTTGCCGTCCCCGCTCCGAATGTGTTTGTAATGGAGCAAATCGGAGCACCCGCAAAAACATGTATCCATGAATACTAACATTCTGAACATGCGTCAGCAAAACAGCAACCGCCGCGATCCAACGAGAACATTATTAGTTATTACAAGGGGACAAGCTGCACCATTAAGCAACATATTGTCCATTATGGGGCATAACGTTTACGGTATAAGCATGGAGAGTCACTTAGGGATGATTCACATCCGAGAGTGTTTTCTCTCACCCTCTGTCATCCCTTTATTGTTAATGTTCTATTGTGTCGCTTTCGCATGTGGTGTGTTGTTGCGCTAATAAAATTCTTCATAAAAAGAAATTACGACATCGGATAAAGCTCGCATATTTTTTCCTCTTTTTCCTCTCTCGTTTGTAATGAAACAATTCAAACGAATGCTTTAATTTTCTTTTATCCGTGCGGATAATAAAACGAATAATTTTAATTTTGTAGAAGAGTGACGGCGGTGATGCCACCCGAAATCTGTACTGATCCACCCTCCGCAGAGGATTAAAATCGCACCTTTTTATCATCGCTAGTTGTGTAATATTTTTTCATTCCCCCTGTCTGTATCTAATCCATTTAGTGTCCCTATCCGCCCTTGCCGGCTGTCAGCTACGCTTAATGCCGCGCTTTATTTCCATCCGACAAACCCCACAGCCACGGTAAATAAAGAACCTTAGGTGCTCTCCGATCCTACAGCCGCACTTCCAATTTAGAAAATTGAAACACCACGCCACGTGGACGAGAGCCAGCGAGTGCAGCGAGGAAATTGAGATGAATAGCGATAAGTTTGATTTTTAAACATATTTCGTTCTTTGAGTTTTTAATCCGGAATATGGCGATTACGTTTCAATAAAATTTTCTGTGTGTAGCAGAACGAATAATAAAAGTAATGCCTGCATCATTTGCCCGTGGAGTTCTATAGCGATTTTTTGTGCGGTTGGCAATTATCCAAGCGGCATTTTTAGTACCTTTATCTTTGTGCAATGGCACTATCGTTTAGGAATGTTGCCAGCATTGCAAATCAACCGGATTGGGAACGTTATCTTCTGGATTATGATGAAAAAGGATGTGAATAAATAAGCTATTGAAATTTCGACTCGTTTTGTTAAGTGCCGGGCGGAATTTATGATACACACACCTTTACATTAATCTTTCGGTGTTGAACATTCATAAAATAACATAATAAAGAACATGGCCACGTTTTTTCTGTTGAATTGTAAATAACCAAGTACACGACGTCAGTAATAATTTATGACCAACAAGAATATTAACCATTATCTTTCAGGGACTTCCATTAATTGAAAATAGATAAGCATCATCTCATAAATAACTACTAAATTGTTACGTGTAAGTTAAAAGTGTTGCAAGTTAATTATACCGAGCTGTAACATAAATGTATATTCCCGAAACTGATTAATGATAATGGATAGTTTAGTTGCCTCCCTATAATAATTATTTACAGTTATCGCGGCATCTCCAGATTGCGCTGATTAACCATAAAACTCGTAATTTACACTAAAAACTTGCGTAAACAAACGGTAGATGGCATCTCTGAAAAAGCCTCCCCGGAATTACCCGGAGTGTTAAAGAGCAGTTTAATAGTCAAAGACACCGTGAGTCAATATTAATGATTCAATGATCTCAAATTGAAAACTGATTTGCGCTAGCGAGGGTTGTGTTTATGCGGTGCGCCCGATCTCTTAATCTCTCTCAATTACCCCCGGCGAGTTCCGCTGCTTCCAGCTATCTCATCCCCTTGTTTCTTACCCTTGGGCACCCCACGCTTCCACAACACCCCCAATTAAAACTTGTTCTCTAGCAGCTTACCTCTCCGTTCGCCAAGAATTTGCTTACGGTCGCGTTTTTTCTTCGCTAATTTGCATTAATTGTACGTGAAGGGGTTGTCCGACGCCCCATTTGTTTATTCAACCTTTCAAAAATAAGAACTCCAGTCGATTTAATTTAGTTAGTTGTCGCCTGATTAAAACTCCGGCATTGTCTAACACCGAGTGAATTTGGTTGAAATCCTTTAGCCGTCAATTTTATTACTTTCCGCCGAACCCATGTCGTATTTTTTCTTTGAAAGAAACGTGTTATATTGGATTATCACCTCAGCTTCGCAATTCGTTCACCGGAGGGCGTGCTGAGTGACGTAAACTCCGGTATTCGACGCCTCCTACGTGCCGGAGCGCGAACTGCATTCTATTTACCGCGTTCAGAGTACGAATGATCAAAGGCTTTTGAAAAAGTCGCAGCTTTTTCATTTTACACTGGCAAAGAGATACCCAACAGGTCGAGTCAGGCAGAATGTGAAGATCGCGAGCGGAAACGCATCCGCCTCGTCACCGTCCCGACGCAATGTGTTAAACTTTGTGTCGAGATTTTTTATCGTTGCAAAGCTCTTTGTTCACTTTGTAGGCTCCATGTCAGCTAATTAGAGCGATTCGGACGAAATATTTAATATTTTAAAATGAATCAATTAAACGGGGCGTCCGGAAAATGAAAATTGCGACGAAAATAATTGGGAAGCGTGGAAACTCAATCAAATGTTATTCAGTATAATATCGATTTTAATTTGGTGATTGGGTTTTGCATAAAAATTTTGACGGATGAACGCCTCGATGGAGTTGTAACATCGAAATGCCGCATAAAAAACGACGAGGAAAATTAAAACTATCACATATGTGGAATTGCCAGGCCATAAAACATTTTATCGCGGGAAAACTTGAATATATTCAAGAGGAAATAAAGATATACCAAATATTTAAAGGTAATAACACGACTGAGTTTTTATATCATCCGTAAATTTTCGAGGAAAAATCTCATAGGAATATAAACGCTCCAGCGAAGCATAAATATTTGATGTTACAGCGCAAAGTCGAACGACTTAGTCGGATGTGCATTCGTGTGATACATGCATGAATATGTTATACAGGGTGAGCATGCTAAATTGACATGACGGTGCTCCCTCTAAATTAATGATGAATTAGATATATGCAGCAAGCTGAAAAATTCATCGGACCTAAATGTGTGTGGTAGAAACTTAATTCAAAATTTATAACACCGACTATGAGATGACGTGGAGAAGCAACAATTTCGTTTTTACATTAACCCATCTAATGGTGCCCACATCATTCTCCCATGGCAGCACTCCGCCCATTCATTACCTCCATATTAAGAAGGATGACACCAGGTGTTTGTTAAAGCGAATTTGTTGGCGTCGATAGAACATTTCGCCTTTTTCAGCAACCGGATCCTCAGAAATTTGCATAATTGGAACCAAACCGGTGTCTAGGATTACATATCTATTTTATCAACAACTAAATCAAAGTGAATGGCCTATTAGGAAATTAAAAGACGTCGTTACAGGATTCAAATTTGTCGTTTCCGCCTCCAAAAAAATAACGAATTTAAATAATTTTCTCATGCTTATTTTTCAAATTCGTTCAAGGGGTACGCGAGTAATCAGTCAAATTAAGAAAAAGTGAAGTGGTTGAATGAATGGTGGCTCGGTGTGTCGACCGCAGCGCCGCCACCACGACTGCGAACAATTTACCCACTTTGCGAGTAGAAATTAGGACTGGGAAGTGCGACTCCTTTCATAAATTACACAATTACGGAGACGAGGGTGTGAACATCTCGAATGGGGTAAGGCAACGACACCCTCGAGGTGCAATTATACTCCAGATCCTTCAAACAACCCCTTACAAACCCATCTGGCTTCTGCGAACGCTCCGAAGACAAAAGGCCTCGTTACCAGCAAAAAATATTTTCCGGAATTCTAAACTCGAGAGCAGTTTTCTTAATTTAATTAAGGCTGAGTTATGGCAGCGCTCGCGAAGAAGAGGTTTCGTGAAATTTAATTTGGGTAACTTAGTATTGTCACAAGTTTAAATCGTATTCCCCTTCTTTCCGACTGGGGGTTAATTTGGTAATTCACTGCGCGGATGCATTAGATTCTAAACTTTGAAATTCATTATTCATTTTACGTACAGCTTCTAATTTACATAAATGCGTTTCTTGCCTTAAGTACGAATCGCAACATCGACGCCATAAATTTTTATTATGTCCCATTACGACGACTTTTTTCCGAGTGACTAGGGGATGGAAAACTGAATTTCGACTAGCGCTAAAACACGCTCTATTTGCAAATTAAAAATCAACATCGCACTAATTAGTGCTGCAGATGTAACGGCTTTGCCAAAAGAACCAAAACGAACGACTCGGAGACTCGACGCTCCATTAAAAACCGGCGCAAAAACGAACTTCTCATTTACGGATTAATCGCCAACTTGGCCTCCAAACAACAGAAAACACAGAATCTGGCAAAGATGGACCCAAATTGTTGTTCATGTTCATTTTTTTTTCTGTTTAAAAATTCAACAAGTGCCCTTTCGCCGCGTAATTACATCCCCAAATTGGTCCAATTAACACTTCCAGCTCAACGCCTTGGGCTCTCTGATCGTTCTCGCAAACGTCGAATTTATTTATTTTTCCACCCTCATTTCGTAAAAAAAAACAATGTGCATCGAATAATTATTCCGCCTGTCTGTCGTCGGAAAATTATTGATAATTCTCTAATTGAAAGCGAAACAAAGTACACGTTTACTTAAATGAACAAAATTTATTATTTATATTAATTAGCTGTCGTGTATCAAGCTCGTTAAAAATGTATACGTTCTTTATTTATGAATATCTACATTAACGCTCTGTAATTATCGAGTGGAAAAGTCCATTCACGCACGCCCCCGGTTAATGTCGTTTTGTAAATGAGTGAGAGCCACGACTAGAACCACAGTTTCGTGATGAAGTTGCGTGATTAAATGTGTCTCCACCTGTAGGGGACGTTTAAACATCGATGTTGTAGTAGCCGCAACGGACGGAATTAGGTGGATGTGTGTAAACGATTGTGCCGTCGTTAGTGGCTACGAAAATTACACTGATATGTCAAAATTGGCATTGTCGAACTGACGTGACATGCAAACGCATCGTGAATACGTTGCTATAAACGCGCGGCGAATTTAGGCACATTTACCCTACCGCTACATGGACAAGTCATGCGGCGATAAATCTCAGTTTTCCGTTCTGTTTAACAAAGTCCAAGTTCGAAAGAGTTGTTTCTTGTTTAATTCGCACGTAATACTTTCGTGAGACATTTTTTAATTTAATCCACTTGATTTATCGGTGATTCGACTCTTGGCACCAGATGGGGCTTCGGGCCAACTCCTTACCTCCTCGGTTGCACTATTTTCTTTTTTTTCCGGTTTCTGTAGTGGAAATGGGCCGCTAGGTTTATGAATAAAGTATTTAAAGGTTGATAATATGTAAACGCGGTTTGGGTCGTAAACACGATGTGGGATACGCGGACAGATGTTAATGTGGCGCATTGGTCCTAATTTACCGGGTCATAAATTTCTGGCCCGACAGGAAACACTGATCGACTACAAAAGCAGTAATCAATTTGACCATTCCATGCCCACATGTTATTACACTGGTATCTCTCTGTAAATTCGTTAATTATTCTGCACGTATAATTGACCAAACAACGATGGGGATTTTATTGCTTACTGTCCGTTTCGATATTGTTTTATATTTCAGGTGGATAGGATTCCAATTGCCGGCCACACCAAAACCAACACCGGCTTTAATCAATAGCAGCACCGAATTATTGGCACAATCGCGAAAAATAGTTTCGATGCAAAAAAGGGACATTTCGAGTTGTACCAATCACGCAGATCGAGTTGGTAAAAGTTGATGTGGGTTATCGAAAATCAATGTGAAGAAATCCATCAAAAGCAATAACGACGCAATTAAATATTCGTCTCCATTAACATCGCGATTACGCGCCAACTCGGGTTAATTAAATGTGTGACTTCCTCGAGAGAGTGGTGCTGCTTTAATTACATTCTACTGTGCTCGCGGCTGCACAAGACGTCTCTAAACCCTTACAACCCCTATTTTCTCACCCTCGTCTCCTCCCATTCCGTCCTCGAAAACATCCGGCATTTTGCTCTCAGATGCACAAATATTTCGCCAACTAAACTGAATTTTAACAGGAATCCCCCCGACTTGTTCGTACAAATATTGGGCTTCATCGTGTAGAAAACCTCACGCCCGAATAACTATACGACCAATTAACCAACACGGAAACAGAATCCACCCTAAGGACATAAAAAGAACAAAAACGTTCTTTAGTCAACCCACATCGCCTGAGGGTTCAGATTTCTCCCAGGGTGACCCTCCCCCTCCCTCCAAAAAAACGTAATGTACTGTGTAAACCACCCGTAAGCGGCGATGTACGAGTGCAATGAACGGATAGCTCTCTCCCCCGACCACAGCGCTCAACCCTCGCTGCGGTTGCGATGTAAACTTGTGTAGCGCCGCGGTCGAGTTGCGGTTTGGGGGAGAAACAAGACACCAGCGCTCAACTCGGCGTAGACAAATCCGCCCGCCGGCAGACGGGGATGTTAATAATTGTGCGCGTAAACATCCGCGCCGTTCGTCCTTATCTAATCCTTTAAGATGGAGGGGAAGAAGTCGCGATCGCGTACCACCAAACGCAAGAGGATGGATGTAGCTTGTTGCCTCGAGATTGGTTTGTTTTAGCATACAGATGTATGTAATATGTATACGTCTGTGCGGAAATCGTTCGGGTCGGATTCGCATGCGAATGGAATGTATATTAGAGAGGGTTATCCAGAAGCTGAGGTCGGGTGTCAACAACGCCGCCGCCACTGTTTACCAAAACGAAGAAAAAGACACGTGCCGAGCTCTGGATTACCGAAAGCAGCAAAAAATAGTGTCTGCACCTCGGGGACCAGCTGCTACGTTGACATATCCAATTTTATCTACACCTTCTTTGCCTGCGATGATAATTTCGCGTCGGATGAATTTATGAAGTAACGTAAAGATTTTAAAGTAACAATCTTTATTGGATGTTCCACCGCGATCGTAATCTCCCTGAATGACTGGGGGCTTAATCTTGGGAGCGCGTTCGCTTGTAATCCCGACAGTGATTTGTCACCCCTTATTGAAGTATCCCCCAGTTTCTACCCTCGAGACTTGCATGATCGGTGACACCGTCGATTGACTTGAAACAATTTACTGAACTACCATTCGGGTCCCGGTTATCATTTCCTCCGTTTTAATCTCGACTGGATGTATCAAAACTTGGTAAATTGAAAAAAAGGAGCAACATATTTTTGTTTAGAGCTGTCCGATGGCTCTAAGAGATGCTCCAATATTTACACTGGTTTGAAACTATTATGTACACAAAGGCTATCCTGAATTTGGGATCAAATTAGCCCTCGGAGGGTTGGACAAGTGACAGATCGTAATATCCCCTTTCCGCGCCGACCCTCGAGCGGCGGTCGACACGTGCAATCACACCCTTGGATCTCGATTACAACATTAACAACCCCAAGGCATGACTGCCCCACACTCCCCTACAGCTGTCGTCCTACGTGTTCCTTCTCCCCTTTTAGTGCGACCTCGTCACCCGGAGCACTCTTTCACCGTCGTTTGTTCCCCCCTTTCTCATATTGTTAAAGTGAATAAGGCCATTCAAGTTTTACGATGATTCCTATAGTATCAATATAGGCAGAGACATATTGCCGTTTTTATATTTTAGTTTATTTGAGCCACAGGACTGTTTTATAGTTCATTATGTTCGTGTTAGTGGAGGATGCAAGAACGGTTATTGATTGACTTTTTATTCGCCATATCGAGGGGGATTATTGATGCCCCGATTTACTTATAATGGCAGGGGGATTGAAGGATTAACGCGCGATTCTAATTTAACAGTCTTGGGGATGGTGTTTCATTCCAAATCCGGACCCGAATTAATAGCAAATCGTATAGGTATGGTGGACTAATACTCCACATTTAGAATTTCGATGAATCAATTATAAATCTGGCGCGACGGTCCGTCGTGTAAACAAGGAACATCGAATCGAATCATGGGCTCGTGAAAAATTTACTAGGGTCTGGGCAATTTAAAATTAACCAATAAACCGCCTAACGATAGACTGATAACGAGTTCGCGCCGTTTTTATCGTCCAATAAAAAAATCCGTCGCAAAATGGCGCGCAGTGGTAAAAAACAGGTCTAATAAATAAATAAAAGCTTGCTCGCTCCGAGATATCTGTATAATGCAAAAAAAGCGAAGCAAAAAGCGTAATATAATGAAATTACGTATTCAATTGGTACTCACGTGACGCTCTTCCGCGGAGTTGATACCTGCAGGATCCATGGCAACAACATCCAACAGCAAGCATCGGCCAATCGGCAGCAACATGGAACAATCGAGACGAAAACAATTGAGATAAAATGTACAGAACGTGTCGGTGTTTTTATAGAGCGGTGCATCTGTGAGCTTGTCGGATCTATGCTTTTGTGATTTGTACAAAAAGTACGTGACATGGAAAATGCATGGGAGATTCTTTTATTTGCACTGCGGATGCGGCGAAAATAGACGGGAAACTTTACAAATTAAAATACATTAAGCTCCCGGCTATGAATAATAAATAAACTTAAGTGCTGTATGTGCTACTCTTTTGAGGCTCGTAAAGGCTCCTCTGCATCGTTTTGGTTATTGCGCGATCGTCATCTATTATGGATTCGACGTAATGGCGGTTGTGAGCTTTTTTTAACGCCGACAAAGTGTCGGAGAAATGAAAACCTCAAACGGCAAAATGACAAGCAGACGGGAAAAGAAGGGGATCTCCCTTCCAGGTGGCCACGTCTCGGATCAAAGAGTTCTGTTATTAGCAAAAATACATTTTTCTCGTGGGGAAGGAACGTCGAAATGATCGCCGGAAGAGAGAAAAAGAGGAGCATCTCGCTTCCAGGTGGGCACGCTTTCAGATCAAAGGGTGGTGCACTTGTGTTCTGTAATTAGTGGAGCGAACAATGCATCCGAGAAGATAAAGAGGCAGTCACGAGCCCGCTGTCGTTGACAAGCTCTTAACTTTATTAGAGAATAAAACATCAACAGGATTAAGCAAACATCTTATTGCAAGAGTTGCACCTGCCATAATGAAGATGTAGATTAAAACAAAGCTCCCAAGTCACAATCCAAATTAATTAGTAGTTGTGCAGTTACAAAGCTGCCGTAACTTAATTCTCAATTAGGAGCCGGTTACGCCTGGCGAATCTATGAGCGAATGAACTCGTCTTTATACGGGCGAAGGAAAATAAGGTGTACGTCTGCACCCTCGCATTTCATGATTATTCTTCGAAAGCGGTGCATTGGGGTGGAATGAGACGCTCCTTACAATATCTGGTTGGCATGACAACACCGGGAGATCTCTTTTCGCTTGCTTGCTTCCACCACATCGTTCATGGCTCGATCGAGACGAATGCATTTCGGATTTTTCTCTTTTTTCATCAAACGATGGAATTTCTTAGAAGGAAGTGTGTACCGGAGATCATCCGCATTTATTGTCGCTCTAAAACGGTAACAATCGGGAGGATATGTGGACGATAAACACCAATCCCACGATTTAGATAAAGAAGACTCATAAAACTTTCAAATAAAGGATTTCGTTTACAAGGACGATTCCAGCGCGAAATTACTCAACTCCGTTCCAGGCAATCCATTATTACATAAACGGGAAACTTGAAAACCAAGAAAACTGCTGTTATTGTCAACGAAATGGATGACCGGCAAGACCAAATTGAAACGCTCCGACTCCGCTAATGGTTAACAATGAAGATAAAAGACGGCTAACGTTATTTATGGACGGAAAATCCACGACAAGAAAACCATTTCACTGATGTGGCCAATATTTTCAAACGTCAACACAGCGATCAAAAAATCGATTCTAGCGTGGCGGCATGAAAATCCTGCACAGTCCTGCCCTGCCTGAATGGGTCCTTACAATCTGCTTGTTCATAGCTTAGAGAGTCTTTGCGCCGCTATTCAGGCCGCAAGCGAAGATTGAATGGGACTCACGAAGATCTGCAGAACCACCCTTTCTGACATAAAAACGTATCTGCTCTCTCTTTCATTCCCACTCGTGTTCGTTGAGTCGCAACTCGTCGACGATCCTCCTCAAAGCAAAGAAGAGTTGAAGAACTCGCTGGAGTGTCGGTAATAGAGGACTCTGCCTAACTACCGTACACAAACGTTCCAAAGACGGCGCCTTTCAATGCAAATAAATTACTTCCATGCGAGCTCCGTATGCCCGATGACTTATCAGATTCTTTGATCTCGACAGAACGGAGGAAGGAAATCCTTTAAAATGTAAATTCGGAAAGTTTCCCCTGTCTTACTTTGAATCCTATTTATTAAATTTGGAGACCGAACGGGAGAAAGGTTTTACCGCATGATTTGGACGTGGCACAAGAGGATTTGCGGGTGTTTTAATTTTGACCGTGGAGAAGGCGTCGAACAAAGTAATAAAACATCAATAATATTTACCGCCACTCAACATCGCAACAAAATCCGGAATCCAATTTCATTTTCCGCCCTCGCTAAAAACTCCGCCGTCAACCCTTATCCCATAATATATTCCGTCTGATTTGGGGTTGTCGGTATAAAACCACCCGTTCGTAACCCGAGATGGAAATCCTAAAAATAATGCAAAATGCTCCTCGTTTCGCATCCGAAATCTGTAGTGGAAACAGAGAAAGAGAGGGAATAAGCTCGAACGAGCGGAATTTATAGACACATTAGGTAACTTCAGAGCCTGATTTGGAAGCACATAAATTCCCCACACAAAATTAAACTTTTTCACTTCTTCACGTTCCCGGAGGACTCATTCATAAATCATGCATGAGAAATATCGGTATTTTACACGATACTCTTATTAGTTTCCGTTCCTCGCGACGCGGACATTTTATTTATTATGAGCTTTGAAAGCTTCCTGTTTATACAGAGGACTCTCGACGACGCTTCCGTTCGATAATAAAACACCGCAATGACTTATCTAATGGGCTTAAAAGGGGCTCGACGACGGCTCGAGATGAGCAAGATCCTCGGAAACTTATTAAAATAAACTGCCAGCCTAAAAGCTGATGGCAATATTGAACCAAAGGGTGAAACTTAAATAAGGAAATATGGCGATAATAACGATCATTAGCTTGATAAATATTTATCATGCAAACATGACCAGCCAACGAAGCAATTATTAATTTCCTAGCTTAATAACCTGTTTATTTATCTTTTCGCTCCCTTCACGACGAAAATTTAAATTAAAAATCCCTCGCTGGTCCTTGGAGCCAGACAAAAAACGAAAAGTGCCGTTATCGATCTTCTCATTGAGGAGCTAAAGAACACCCCCAACATATTTGCTGAGTCGCGCCACCAAGTAGCCTTGTTGAGGATGAAATTAAAATCTCAAGAGCGGCGGAACATCAAGTGGGCGAGATAGGGGAGTACTTTGGAGGGTATTTCCATGAAGCATTTGAAAGCGAGTGGCGCGGTAGTCATTCCCTCATATCTAATTACAGCGCCGTTGGAGCCAACTTGTAAAATAATGGAAAGCGACACCCCGTTGCGATATAAAACATTTTTATTGGTCCTCTTTCCATTCGTTTATTCTTTAATAAGATTGCGAAGGGTTTATTACATTTTAATAATAACGCAATTAAACGAAAGCTGTTTAAGGAAGTCATAAAATACTCGAGTATATGGATTTTATAACACGCCATTATCTTATTAATGACGAAAATAAATTACGCCGAGATTTATTGAGACATAAAAGTTTCGTCGGGGACCAAGATTCACGCCGTTAACAGGGCTAAACTGACCCTCTTAAGCCAACCCACATCGAAGATGGACAATTTCCAATTGTGTTCCAAGACAAACTGAATAAAAGCTTTATTTTCAAAAATACGGTCGAGCGGACACTGTTAGAAAATTCTAGCGCGCATTTCTAAAGTGACCCATTTTTCATCTTCCAGGGGCACACACATATCCATTTCCGCGACTCTCATCAAACCTGTAACTTTACAACGATACAGAAGAGCACTTTATCAAGCTTCCCATTCAAACTTTTCACACGGAGCTTCAAAGATCTACATCATTAAAAACTCAAAGGACGAGCTTGTCGAATCTTCCCCACCCCCTTCTACATTAATCCCCTCGCGCAAAAACACCCCCACAAAAAAGTAGCGATTTTCCGAATGTATCCAAGTATGTAACACGATTTGTATCGCATGATAAATCATATTTACGATGAACAGATCAATAGAGTCAGATCGGGTCGTCTCAAATCCAGAAAAAGAAACGAAGCACATTTCAATATATCTTTTCCGTGACAAACGCTCCAGTCTTGTTTTATTACTTAAACTGTGGTTCACAGACCATAAAACTCGCTCGAATTTGTAAGAATACAGCCTTCTCCCTCGCTCACAGACGACTACTACCACCGACTAGTACTCGATTTGAATAATTTTATGCCCGATGGAATCGACTTGTAATATGCTTGGGCATACTAACCGCTGTTCGATTTCACGTCGTCGGGACGATGAAGGTCGGGTTTCGAGGCCAACATCGACAAAGGGTGCTGTCCGGGGGCGCCGAGGGCTCCGCTCAAACCAAGAAGACTAGCGGCGGTGCTCGGAGGGGCTCCTGCGAGACCTGGGTGAGGCATCATCGGTATTGGGGGGGCTGCATGGGCGGGCAACTGCTGGGCATGCATCTGCTGCAGCAACCGAGGCAAGTCCGGCCTTTGTTGCTAAAACGGGAAAATTGGACACAGAAAATTAAATTGTGCTAAATAAATTGCAGTGATCTAAGCTAACAATATAATTAAATCATAAAATCCTATTTTAAATTTGCTAATTCAAAATGATGCTGAAATTAGAATAAATGGGATTTGACTAATTAAAGTGAATAGAAGTTAAATTATGATAATAAAAGAGCAACAAATTAAATATTGAATTAATTAAATATTTAGCTAATTATTCCGTTATTTATTAATTGTAAAGTTTGAAAACTGCCATCTTTTATTTATTGTTTAAACTTTTGACGTATGCCATTACCTCTAGTTTAATGAATAGCTTTTAAAATTTCATTAGCGACTCAATCAATAGAGTCCGAGATGAAAGAATAAACGTCGGGAAACTCATCAAACGTGAAACAACAGATTCGGGAAAGAATTTCAAGAACATAATTAATAATAAGCGTCTTCCGGGAGCCCCCGGATGCGAAAACTGTCAGAAATAATGGTTAAAATCAAAGTAAGTAATTTGTGATTAATAAGATCCTTCAGATTTATATTTAATTGGCGGTATTATTTAGCTCCCCATCGTATCCATTAATTATTTAGCAGTAATTAGAAAGGCATCTCGCGAGAGGGTGACGTCGCCTAATACCGTAATCCGTCTCGTCGACGCTGAGCTCAAGGGGGTGAAGTACCCCGTGAGCTGCAAATGTAGTGTAAACACAGCTTCAACTTTAAATTGAGCAGAATGGATCCGAGACACGTGACAAGAAGTTATATTTTTATCGGGGGAGAAACGCGCCCGACCAAATACTTTCTCCGCACTCTTTTCTGGCCACAAGCAATCCACTTATCTGGCTCGCTGCAGCAGCCATTATTTAAAATTCGCATTGCTGAGAGCTTGCAAATTGATTTCTTTGGCACCCTCTTTCCTCTTCTCTGAGGCGGTTGCGCCGGTTGGGGCTGATGGATTTCATTATAATTACATTTTTCCAGCGCTGAGCTGATGTTTAATTAACTGAAAAAAGTTCTTTTTAACGCCGTTCTTAATCACGTTATGATATGGAGGCCATGAATAAATAACACAGACTTTTTGTTTTTGAGAATTAAGCCGAAATCTAAAACGGAGAGATACGAGTGTGACCCGGCGCATCCACCATTTTTAAACACGACAAAAACTTTATCCAATTTGCACGAACCTCGTTCTGTCTGGAGTCTAGACAAACAATTTTAGGTTGCAACGATACTAAAAGTCCTGGACAAGAGCGTTTCACTTTTTTATGAAGGCTTCGACCGTCCAAAGATCGGTAACAACTTCAATTTGTTTTTTAAAAATGCATTAAATTTTTTTAGTTTGAAAATCTTGAGTTGGAAGTGTCTCTGGTTTTCGCTGTTGATGCACAAAGTTGTAAAAACTCCTTCAGTTTCAACCCTTCTACCAATCTCTCTTAATCCACGCCATTATCGGCGGAACGAGTTGTAAGATATGCGAAGTAAATAGAGCGGGTTAATCAAACCAAAGTTACTTCACAAATATTTTACAATGCCTGTCCAATTTTCTTGTCCAATCTCCGGAGTCGGAGGGGTAAAACAATTTGGAATGTGCGTCCTGAATACAGAATCAGAGCTTACGGAGGATGAGTCGCATAGGAACAGTTGAGCTGAGGGAGATGCTCACATCCACTTACTTTACCACGGAGCGTTTGTGCCGGTGGTCCGCGCTAGCATTTCACTCCCGACAATCCACTTTCCTTCCTTCTTTTCATTCTTATCATAAGGTTTGCACCGCAGACGTGCATGAAATATTTATATTTGCATTTCACAGGTCGCATTCGAGAAAGCAAATCTAAGATATTTGCATTTCTCAAATGTGCCGTGTGGACCGAGGATGTTGACGTATTTCAAATATTTAGACTGGCCAATTGCTGGGAAGAGACGACATACTTCAAAGGATCAATTATCGCGAATATTCTTCTCGGCGTTGTTTTTTGTGGTGCCGTCAATAAAGATTGTCCATAATGTGGGGATAAACATTTCATTTCATTTTCGTAGTATGTCAAAGGATCTGCTAAGTCGGCACACACGCGGATGTGACATTCAGAGGGGATCAGAAATCGGCTTATCTGCTCACTCGACTTTGCGGGTGACTGCGCTTGAAATCTGGCGGATAAAGCGGTTAGAGTCACGTAAGGAAAGAACGGCACTCTCTTGGCGAAAAACTCGCCCTTTCCAATCTCGCATTCGGAAAATTCCAGTCGAATGAAAATCAAGCTTTAATACCCCGATGAGAAAACTCGATCAATGAAAAGAACCAATTAATCACCCGGTTGTCGGCGCAAGAAAAAAACAATTAGGAACGTAAAGTATATCCAATCCAATTATAAAAACTAAGAGCTGATTGATCGTAAACGGAAGGAATGGTAGTTACGAAGTCGTCGTAAAACAAAAGCGCCGATTTGAATCTTCAAAACGTACCGATGTAAAGTAGCTCGAGAAGCGGGGATTGCGAGGGATGAGAGCTTTCAGAGGGGTGGAACGACGATGCCTTCGCCTTTTTATAAACCCCATAGTACGCAGCGCTGCATGAATAACAAAAGATCTCTTCGGGGAGCCGACAATCCGCTTCCAGACTTTTGTGCAAATTTTAAACGTAAGAACACTCCAACTAAATTTCGCTTGCGGGGTACTTCTAATACTAATCTCAAACCTCATTACCATTCCACCGGACTATTTCGCATTTTTATGCAGAGTGCACCCCTCAACGCCTCCAACCCCACGATAATCAGATCCGCGCCGCGTCGACAGGGACGGATTTCCATAGACGCTGAATATTTTTTCACTCTTGAAATGAGGAATTTTATTAAACACGCACTCCAACATTACAAAGATATATTCGGGTATGTTTCAAATCAAAGAGCGAAGATATTCAGATTTTATTTTACACCCCATTTTGAAATATTCAATATGTAAATAGAATTCTCAAGGATCCATAACAACCCTCGGAATCTCAAATAAAATCAAATTTGAACGGGATTAGATCAAAATGATTAACAATTGAAGCTTGAAACAAAACCAACTTGTGTTATATTTCGGGCGTTTGATTGATATTATCGTGTAAACAAGCATAAATATAAAATTTACAGCATAAAATAAAATTGCGCTACTTTTTTATTTAGAGTGTGGAAAGATTGGCACAAGGTTTAATTGCGACACTTTATCCCTGTTCGTAGCCGTAAAATGTGTTTTGGCACAGTATCGAAGTAATATTTTATTGTCGGGTTGTATGTCAATGTTGTTTACAGCCATATCGTATACTTTGGAGTTTTTCCATCAAATTCCTGAAAGCATCTGGCTTACATGTCTGCAATATATTCCGATCGATTGCAGCGTAAAATAAGATTTTCCCAACCCTCATGTGTCTGGGGGATGAAATTTCTCGACTCCACTTAATTTTCCTGCCGGGAATTGCCAGGCCTCCGCCCGATAAAGTCTAAAGGTGATTGGAATGTTGATTAGGTGGAGAAGAGAGAAGAATGTCTTGGGGATTCTCCCTTCTCAAGGGTGGAAAAAGTATATTAATATTTTATAGCTTTCATAAGTTTATCGTAAAAGTCTTATAAAGTTGAAGTACGGTGGAAGCGTTCCAAAAGATCATAAACTCGGTACATTGCTGTTTTACAACAACGTTTTTATTGACTTTTTATCAGAATTTAGTTCCGAGGGGTTTCCTATCATAAGTGTCGTGTACTTTGTAGCAATTTTCACGTGAGCTTGGTGCATCAATTCGCCATAAATGATACATAAAACATTGACATTCAGGAATGTTTGCTCGGGATATCTACCCTTTTAAAATTTTACGTCCTTTGCATTCATACATGACTTATTTTGTTTGGAAAAGCGATATTTTCCAAGAAGCAGTGCCGTCGTAATGCAGCAAAACAAAAATTCTCCAAACCTGATATAGAAATCTCTCCTTGGAATATCAATGTACGAACCTCTCGGGAAAAGAACTAAAGAAAACTTGTTGTGATGGCGCTCGCGTAGCAAATAAAGGTATGCATTGGCGATTCACCACCACAAGATATTTGCATCTTTATCTCCGTCGCAAAGGGATGAAACATCCCCAAATCGCGTCCAGACGCTCACGTAATTACATCAACAGCGACGCTATTTGCATCCCAACGAGTGTAAATTGGAGCCACCCTCAAAATGACGCAAAAAATTGCTGAAGCGTTAATCAATAATAGCTCAAACATGAAACAACAATCCCATTAATGCAGTCAGCTCAGAGTCGGCTCCCCATGCAGCCCGAGGACTTTTAATTTAAAAAGTTCACTCTTGTCGGTAGCGAGTCGCGTCACTCACATTGAATGCTAATTGGATTATGATGGTCCCGCTGGTTGGTGCTTTTTATAGCGGCATCATCTGGCAGCTCCCTTTGTGCTTCAAACAAACCAGTCCAACGGTTCGAACGGATTAAAAATTGAGTGGCAGCTTTTTGTTCTTTTCGATTCACCATTTGCCGCTTCGTCCTTACGACTGCACTGTCTTCTCCAACTGAGTTTAATTACAACAACATTCAACTATTTCTTTCTAGCGTACAGTTTATCAAACGCTCTAGTGCGGTTATGGCTTCGACTTTTTAAACCGTTTATAGCCACCTTACCGCAAACCCCCGTAATCATAATAACTCTCAAGTGGTTGGGTCTCATCTGGCTTGAAATGAACCGTAATAAATATTCTCAATCTCTTTTAATATGCAATTTTAAAGCGCATTGCGAGTTATTGATGACTACTTATTTCAAATCGTGCGCAATAGTCGTAATTTTTGATCCAAAAATATTTTTTTTGACATATTTTTACACTAGGTTCCTTATGCTTCTAAGAAAAATTACAAATTCTCCTTTTCGCTCTAAATTTTTGTAAATCGGCACTGTAAATAAGACAGTCAAGAGTGATAACGGTTAAAAAACAAAAATTTTTCTTCGCTCCTCGAAATCAAAATTTGTAAAAATTCGATTCTTCAGTCTAAATTTTTCTAAATTGACCCTCTTAATAAGGCAGTCGAGAGTGATAATCTCCACAAATTAAGTTAAAATCACTTAACAAATAAAGAAATTGCAGGATCTTAAAAAAAATTGGTGGCATTTTTATGGTTTTAAAACGAAAATTTTTAAAAATTCGACTTTTTAATCAAAATTTTTGGAAATTAGTGTTATTACTAAAACAAACAAAAGAAACAACATACATAAAATTCGTTCCTGTCGCACTAGAAATAACGAAATTACAGTGTTGAAAAAATTGACATTTTCACTGTTGTCCAAATAAAAATTTCTAAATATTCTCCTTTTTTGATCTAAATTTTTCTAAAACTCTTAATAAGACAGTTAAGACTTATAAACTTCACAAATTTGATTATAGTGGCATTAAAAATGAACTTACAGATCGTTTAAAATTTTTGGTCACATTTTTTTTGGTTAAAAAACAAAAAAATTTCTTCGCTCCTCGAAATCAAAATTTCTAAAAATTCGATTCTTCAGTCTAAATTTTTCTAAATTGACCCTCTTAATAAGACAGTCGAGAGTGATCATCTCCACAAATTTCGTTAAAATCGCAAAAAAAATAAAGAAATTACAGGATTAAAAAAAATATTATTGTCATTTTTTTGGTCTTAAAACGAAAATTTGTAAAAATTCGACTTTTTGATCTAAATTTTTGCAAATTAGTGATATTACTAAAACAAACAAAAGAAACAACATGGCATAAATTTCGTTCCTGTCGCACTAGAAATAACGAAATTACAGTGTTGAAAAAAATTGACATTTTCAGTTGTCCAAATAAAAATTTCTAAATCGGTACTATTAATAAGACAGTCAAGACTTATAAACTCCACAAACTTCCAAATGTTCCAATACACGTATTTTTTCTTTTGAATCCCCAATTAATATAATTGCGTTTATCATCAATTTGAGTAAGTTTGGGTCAGTTGAGTAACAAAATCACCTCAAAATGTAGACCTGTAAGGAGTTGATTTGTAAGACTGACCAGCTGGGAAAAAATATTTATTAGATGAGACCCAACCATTTGAGTGTTATTATGTTTATGGGGGTTTGCGGTAAGGTGGCTGTAAACGATTTAAAAAGTCAAAACCATAACCGCACTAGAGCGTTTGTTAAACTGTACGTAGAAAAAGACTTTGGATGTTTTGTTCTGCTTGTTCTGTTACGTCATTTTGAAAACTCCCTGAGAGAAAATCCCGTGGTCCGGATAAGACGTCCGCAAAGCTCGACCACGTGCGCTCAAGTTCCTCCACGCTTGCCAAAGCCTCCCTTGGGGCGGGACGAGCTTAAAGGACTGTGTTCAAACCCCTCGCGGAGAATTCCCGCTTCCGTTTCCTGTGCCACCACCTTAATGGACACAGACTGATTGTTTTACCCTCTGAAACCATCGTCTCGTAAAGCGGAATGTTTTTGTGTGCAACTATCTTCTTTTACGAGCTGTGAGGAACGACGCTCGTTCAACGTAATTCTTATGTCTTCGCTTCGGTTTTTACATCCACGATTGATAGTGTTCGAGTGGACGGTTAAAGGGAGCACAAAACACAGACTTTATGGCAGTTTAAGAAAATCCAATCAACCATTGAACTTTATGCTTGTCTCTCGATGTAGGCGGTATCAATTAACACGATCTACATGCGAACAGGCTTATTATCGCCAAGAGATAAACAACCAAATGCCAACATTCTCTCCCGTCACCGATTCAAACAAATTGATGTAGATTGATTTACAATCTGATTTATGGATAACTTTTATTGACATCTACATTCACTAGGTAATTCCAATAAAATAAAATCGGATATCAAACGAGGATTCCTTGTTACATCATGTCGAAAGGATCGATGATACAAATAACAGTGAAAAATGTGAGGGCGGCGGTGTTGACTCCCTACAAACATCAAACGCGACTGAAATTCTTGTTTTATAAAACATGTTTAATTTTTTATTATTGTGACACCTCATAACCCAACAAAAAACTACATTTGGGTTTTATTAACTTGTCAGCTCACGAAAAGTCTTCACGTGAAAATTATTATGGCGCCAGGTGTGAAATGCGCAATATGTATTCTCTATTTTCACAAACGGCTGACTAAACGATTGTTTGTTCATGGCAAAATTATGAATCACCAACTACCTGCGTGGGACGTTTGAATACTTTTGATGAGTCCTTTTCACTTTTATTTTTGGTGCTATTTTTGGCACTTCTTTACCTTTCTTGGTATTTGAGCTGGTAAAACTACATATTGTTTGGCAAATATTCGCCCGTATAATGAGCGATGTGCTAAACATCCATTTTAGCGCCTACATGCAATCTAAACAATGTTTACTGACTCCGACGTCGAGAAACCCACAATGAGTATAACGAATTAAGACAATTAGCGGTTTTGCTTTGAAATGTTTCCCTCAAGAGGAACAACTGTGTTAAAATACAGTTCCGTCATGAGGAAATTTTCTAAAACTGCAAATTAACCGCGGCTGTGTTAATCCAGCTGTAGTTTGAAAACCGCATGTCTGCTTGTCAGTTCCTTGAAATATAGGTTAGGTTTATATTTAAGTAAACACACAAGTAGTAAACGTAAAGTACAAACAAACAGCAGCTTTGCTTAAAATGTATTTTCTATTTACTATTCGTTTTTATCACGCGTTTGTTCTTCTTATAAACACTGGCAATTTGTTGAACAAATACTTTTACTCGAAAAAACTTATTGGCCTGCTTTCAGAAGAACAAAGCGTGTAGATTCCAGCAGCATTGTCAACATAATACTTACTCCGATTATGGCGTTGAGTTCTGTCATGGTAACTTGTTTAGCTCTCTCGACAGCAGTCGCGACTTGCTGTTGATGTTCCTGTGACAAGAAAGGGAGTATTTGTGCAATGATGGCATTCAGTCTCTTCGCGATTTCAGTCTGGAAAAAAAAACATGAAAAGCGATTACGAAAAAGGATTAGCACAAACGAATGTCAACACATTTGGATCATTCAAAGTCGATGATGCCTCTGGACTTGAGCCTCGATCCTTGAAAAATAAATACGAGCCGCTATTGTAACTTTTTATACTTTTTTCCCCAACTCCGAGCTTTCGCTGACGAGTGTTTACTTAGCTTTGTACAAACATTGTGTTCTCTGTTTGTTTTTCCAGTCCAGTGCAAGTCTGATTCCGCGTTTACAATATGCTGTTTCGCCGATATAATTGACAATTAGCTTCGCAATATCGTGAATTACATGTGAAAAAGTTAAGATTTGTATAGAGGACAGACGTAGTTTATTTAGTTCTCTTTCCACCCTTTCGCTCATTTAAATATCACAGATTTATCGCTATCCATCACCAGACTCTATTACAAATGCATTATGTCAAATTGTTGGGGAAGTACATATGTTAATGTTAATATGACCGCAAGCCGCATTCGAGCGGCCAACCACGATGTGACGTCACTGTTGTCGTGGTTGACCATCGCAACCACATGCCATCCTGGTCCCCTTAACCGCCAATGCAACTGCAGAATACATGATGCGTATCGGAAATGCGCTATTTCAACATTAATTGTATTGATTGCCCGCAAATAAATTACGAAACTGGTTTCGACCGACGTTGCAGATGCAGACGTCACTTTTATAGATGTCGTTAATTTTTCAAACGGTCATTTATCACGGGACGATGCAATTATACAGCCACCGACGTTTATTATGGGGCACTACACATTAAAAAATCAAATATAATTATTTAAACAGTCGGGTTACGATCAATCAGGGCGCTGGCGATGATTGTGACATATTGTGGCGAGTGGATTTTGGATTAAGTGAATTTATCTTGACGTCTACAAAACTGTTGTTTATTTAAAGGGTGTGAAAAGTAGCTGTTTTGTAAGAGGGTGAAGAATTTTAACAGGTCATTGGACGATTTTTAACAAATGTCGACAGCATCTTTATTTACTCTAAGAAATGTGTAAACGTGGATAAAAATCTCAAGAGTTTGCACAATATGCGTACCAGGAAATCAAAAAGTAAATCCTACAAGATAAATAAATAAGAGTAATATAAAATACACAATAAATTCTATTAGGTAAAATGAGATTTTATCACTTCTCTAAAAGCTTTAATATTTTCTCAAGATACGCCTTTTCTTTTAGTTTCAAGAAATTATGCTTAGAGAAAGAAGTCCCAGTTCGAACTTGTAAACCTGTGGGAATTAAGAATGAGATTTTCAGCGAGTGAATAGAAGAATAAAGCATCTTTTTAAACCCGTATAACTGCGAAAATTGTGTAGTTTGTTTGCTCATAACTGTCGTCGCGTAAAGCCCCTTCGTTTTCCTCTGAATCTTTCCTCTGTATCATCGTACACACAAGTCCGAGTCACATCGCTTGCGTCCTAATAACAGCCGTCATTCTATATGACCAAATATTGACACTCCGTGGTCGGTACACATTCTGTCGTCCCCTTCCCTGCTTTTCCAGCTAGCAACCCTGAACAAACTACCGGCTGCAGTTCTATTGGGTAAATTATTTGAGTTGCTGAACTAACAAAACTAACGGGCCCGTGTTTACCCTCAGTATTATCTGTGATGAAAATGTGGCTCGTTTATCCACAAACAACCGAACTACGACGCGTCATCCCATCTCTCTCACCTGTCATCCCGTTCTCCAGAAAAGAATTAATTACACAAATGTGCCGTGGGCGGTACGAGAAGCTCGGATTAGCTCGGATTATGTGCTTTAATAGATTAGAAGACGCTCGCCAGTTAATTCTGGACATGAAGATATCATGGGCGATTGAGTAGGCGGGAGAGAGACTCAGCTTTTGACGTTCGATATACGGGTTCACTTTTCTTATCTGACGACGACAACGTGGAGAAGGGTCGCTGCATTCCCTTCCAAAGAAGCGCCCTTCGCCCTTTCCTGCTTCCCGAGCAACCCACTTGATCCGATAAAACCTGACAAACATATCAAGATTTCCTTTCGCACCAAGGACGCCTCTTTTTCCTTCAACGGCGTCATCAAAACCGGATTTACACCGGAGGAAAGAGGATTTTCCGCGAGGCCTTTTTGACCACCGTGTAAAAAACAACAACAAAACGCTCAAGTGTAAAGTTCCTTCTTCCCGTCTAGTGCCCTTGGATTTTTTTCCGTAATCTTAAAGACGAGAGTTTTTTTGTTTTCAATGTAACGGAATAGCTCCCACGTCTGTTACACCCTGACATTATCTAAATTCTCTCTCCCCATCGTTAAATTTTTACGTCTTCCTCCATTCCAGCCAGACGATTGTCAATAGCTGTCAATACCATCCTTCCCCTCATCTCATCAAAGTTTCATCCCTTATACGGAAGCCATAACTAATTGATGCAGCATAAATGCTACAAACTGACATGCCACGTATATAAACCAACCCCTAACGATAACAGATTTCGTGAAAAACTTGACGGAATAAGTGGGAAAAGCAACCCCTATATTAAATTAAGTCGAGATATCAATCAGTACACACAGAATTCGAATCCGAGCACTCTGGGATCTCATCATGACAAAGATAAAAAGCACGGAGGAATCGATTCGGTGCACTCGAAAAGAACTCGCTTCCCTGAACAGTCCGTGGGGAGGTCGTGTCAGCTTTTTATGCTGGGAGACTCGTGTTTCCACTCGGAGACGTCTCACGAGGATTGTCATGCGTGTACTGCAATTTTCATTGCGGATATTCTTAGTTTTTAATTTCGGGAAAGTGAAGGGTTTGTTTATTTCCTTTGGAACGGAATTAATGTTATAAAAGAGTGGTTTGAAAAGTTTGCACGTTGCTTAAACATTCGTAGGAGAATAAATGGCGACAATGACCGGATTTTATCGCGACATTTCAGCAATTCTTCTTTCCTTTTTGCAAGTGTATAAACTGTGCACATGTCAGGAAATGTCGGAGAGGCAAACAGCTCTTTCGTCGCATTTTATCGGTCGTTGGAAATTAACGACAGAAAAAGTGAACGACATTAAGAGCCCTAGAGTGGAGGATATTCGAGACAAGGTACACATTGAACCAAATGCAATGAAGAGAGCTATCATCATTCAACGCCTTTTCAAACAGACGTTAAATAAACAGGTTCTAATTCCGAATCGGAAACGATTGCTATGTGCGGTCTCCTTGGTTACTGTTATTGCTAGTGCTAATATTGGACTTAATCCAGATGAGACCGCGGATTACCCACCAACACGTTATTCAACTTTGGATCCGGTTTGCAAAATTAACAACTCACCCCTTCGGCATTTTTCCGATTGGAAAATTTTTAATAATCTAGAAGGCGTCGGAAATAGTTCCGCGCAGTGGCGTCGATTCGAGAGCCTTTGATTTATAGCAAGTAGTTACACTGTAGTCTGTTTTGAAAAAAGAAAACTCCATAAATTATGCAACGCTTTCTTGATCTAAAGAATCAGCTAACGAGCTCGCGTTAGTTGCTGTAAACACTGGTCTTTGATAACGAAAGAGTGAAAAAATAAACTGGCTCAGAGGCGGTTTTCTACTCTGAACGCCAGCTACCAGAGCTGCATGATAATTAGACAGCCAATTACAGGCCGGCTCGCGGTGTGAGTTTAAGCAGGAGTAATTAAAATCTCAATTAGAGTTCCCTTCTCATTTAGTCGGACCAGATTTTCACGTAAAACATAGTTTTACGTATTTTCGCACGACCTTTCTTGCATAAAATATCCGGATCGGAGCCGACTTAACTTTATAACGAGACGACGCCAGGGCCGCATTTGCATACTTTCAAGGAAACCAGAAACGAATCGTTGAGCAGTTGCATCCGATGGAACACAATATGGGAAAGCTTCGTAAACAACAAAAGGCCGAGAAACCGTCAGAATACGAAGCAGAGGAAAATTTTTTGTTCTGATCGATTCATTCGCTTGTTAATTCGCTTCGCTCGCTTAATTAGATATCCACAGAAGTGAGTGAATGAGCATGAAATCTCAGAAGGCCGATCGTTTTTCCGCCTCCCTCCGCCGCAGCTCTAACCCAACAAGTTAAACGTGATACCCGAGCCAAGATCACTGATTTGGAAGTACATATAGGAGTATCACCTGCTGGCACACCTGGCAGGGGCTGCGCGTATCAGATAACCGGATAGCAGTAATTTATTCAGGGAGTGATCTTCACAGCTGACGAAACAACTTTCACCAACCCCCAGCCCTGACCCTCCGAAGTATTTAATGGAACTATTGTGTTCACATATCGCTTAATCTGTCCATTGTGTAATTGAAAGAGCGTCAGGGTCGGACAAGCGGGGATGACGCCCTTTAAATTTTATTATACCTCGGTGTTTGGCCACCCTTATTGAAAACAAAGTAACTCTAATTCCGCACGTCACGCTCCTTCAGAGATATATATCGCTTCGAGTCTCAATCTCGAACGAATACACTTTTTCCATTCGGGAATTCTTATCGGTGTGAATTGGATTTCGTGCTATTCGGAAAAATGAGTGCACGTGTCATTTTTCTGGGGTTTAACCCTCGCTGCTTTATTGCCGGAGCTGAAGTGGTATTTGGAAAGCATTTTATATGCTAGGATGGCCATTTTTTGTGAAGAAATAGGGTAGTTTTATGCCGTAACCACACCGTAAAAAAGGGATACAAACATTGACCGCGACTTTCGCACCTGAATAAAATTCTATTTTGCCCTATTTCGCGCGGAAACGACTCTTGCATTATAGCAGACCTTACGCTAAAAACTGTAATTGGCGAGACGATAAAGGACCACCGAGCGCTTCCCTATAATGGGGCTTATTTTATACCGCTCGTAGGGTCAAAAGTTAGGGAAATATAAAGACTTTACTGCTTCAATATTTTTAGGACCGCAAGATTTATACCACTCTCCTTTTTATGACACAGTAATAAGCTTTTAAAAAATGATACAAAACTGTGACTTCCACGATGACCCAGTCCAATAAGTTGACAAAAGTAATAATATAAAACCCTTCTTATTAAAAAACGTCGCGTGACGCCGCCCTTCCTTTGAGGGTTGCTTACCCGCCCTCGATTTTTAATGATTGCTGTTTCGGCTGACCAATTAATCCGATCACGTCCTTCTCCCCCTTCGTCCTCCCCCAAATAATTTAATTCCGGTGCTTTTACAAAACGCTGAACAATCTCGTTAGTCTGTCGACCACTTTTTTCGTCTAACACCGCTTATTTTTTGCACCCCGCAATCAGAGTGTGTAGTGTTTATAGAAGGGGCGGTTGAGGGTCGCGCCGCCGCCTCATTCGTACATGTCATCGTTTACCGCATATTGTGGGGGCGCAACTAGCGTGACAAAGTCCGGCATTTACAATGGTGTTGATTTATTACTCTGCTTATTCGCACTTTTCCGGGCGTTCTGGTCCTAATCATTTACCGGAAAGCAACTGGGGACTGCTGTTTTACGAGCTCACGCAATCGCGTCCGGAGTCCCGGAATATTTTTTGGGGAAATTTACGCAATTTACATACACTTGCATGGAAATCACGCGAGCTTAATCTGGATATTGTTATTTGTAAATGCGCGTTGGGTTGGATGTTTGGATAGAGCAAACACGAGTTATTCGTTTTGGGGACTGTTAATTTTGTTAATGCAGAAATAAATGTGGCGGGGGCGATGATGTGACGCGACGGGAATATAAATTGGGGCAATTCCGGATGTGCTGTTTTGGAAAAATTAGCGAACATTGTGATGAGTTTTTTTCGGCTAAAAGTCCTCACACGATATCGCCTTTTATTCAATGATTTGTGAAATCATTTCGAATTTTTTATGCAGCACAAAGCGCAGGAGTTGCAGATAATAAGACCACAATCCCGTGAGTGTCGAATAAAACGGGGTAAAATCGCAAAATTTATTAAGTAAACTCGAGAAGGGGTGTGTTTATAAAAGCTTAATTATAGCAGCGTAGCGTTGCCACCCGTTAACAAGCGGTTCAATTATCTAAGCTTTTAGTGCGTCGACAGCGTCGAGACGTCTGTTTGCACAGCGCGCCACTTCACAACCGCACGAAGAGTTCCACTCAAAGAAATTGGCAACATAAACAACACATAAATGCATGTACGACCGGCGCCTCGTAGTTTCCGTGATTGCATTTTTATACGGATTCATGAAGTGGTGGCTCGGATCGATTTTGCGTTTATTTGAATGGACGTAATGGGGTTGAAAATGGACGGAGTGAGCGGAGAAGATAAGAATGCAAGACAATTTTTCATTAAAAAGGATAAAGTACACTTTGCGAGCACCTGATCGAAGGATAACTCATTTTTCTTTTTCTTTGTCGGTTTAATTCCAGGGTTGAAGTGGTGCAGCGTAAATGTGGTTACATTAATTGACGACGACGGACGAAGCGCCGCTGGACGTCGGTTGTGGCGTCGAGGCGGCCGCGCATGTATAATTCAGCCGATCACCGTGGAGCAGATTAACTCGGCCGCAACCCAGAACTTTATCTAATTACATCCATATATCTCCCCTGCGGTTTTGTCTTCGGCCGCCGCTGTTCTGCGGTAATTCTATTCTGTTTTGCTACACTATTTTAGTCATTGTTTTAGAGCGTACGTTTACCTCAAAACCGTGGGGAATTTCGCTCTCGTAATTTCTTCCACGTCCAATTATTATTGGCCCTGATTAAAGGGCGCCGAATTCGCTTTTGCTTTTCTTTAATCGTAATCCCCCATTCTAAATTTTCTCGGAAGTAGAGATTAATTGTGGATTTTTTAGTTTTAGAACAGAGCTTGTATGCAATAAATTGGGAATTGTGCAAATTCTCCCTTGTAGAATAAGCTCGTAAAAATTCAAATTGAAGCCAATAAACGATTGAACAGCGTCACATATGTCAGCGTCCTCTTCGGAATTGGCCGTAACGTGATACAGTAAAAAGCAAATATCACATGTAAAATGGGTCAATAAACATCGTATGTCCGCTGAAAATACATGCAATTTGTACGTGCGTTAGCTCATAACGGCGAACAGCAGTTTTATTAACCGCACCGCACTCAAATGCGAGTATGTAAATATCGAGGGTCGTTGAATGGGGTTCGGAGTGAGACCGCCACCGAATGTCGAGGGCGATATTTAGCAGGGGTGTAAGGCGAACCCCTCGTCGAGGGCGGCTTATCGAGCATCAAAACGTGACCTATCATTATGCCAGGATCCCGCATCCACCCCGACACGGATTAGCGCCCGATTCACCCCCAAGAAGTTTTTCCTGCAATAATAACTTTAGCGAGTAATGCGTGGCGACGAAGGGTGGAAATCCGATTGTACGAGCACAAATACTGTCCTTCAGAAACCGGCAAAAACGCTCGGAATCCAATTAAGCCTTCAACGTTGAAAATTAGTGTCCATAAAACGCTGAAAGTCGAGTTCAGAACCGTCTATTACGTTAATGAGTGCGGGGGTGATGAATATAAATTCGAAATTCGCCGGATGATGTCATAAATCGTTAAATAATCGATAACCATTTAAATTAATTGCGTCCATTAAAGACGGCCTCTCGTGATCTCTCCGACGTGCGATAAAAATGAGGGGTGGCTTTATTTCTGCGAGAATCGCGCCGACGACTTGGGTCGAGGGGTGAAACGAACATCGATTTGCACGGCTCGTGATCACATCAGTGGCCACTTTCCCCGAGGCTGCGGGCTCGCCGTTACACAAAGCCGCCCTTCATCCCCTTCCGAGTTGGGGTGACCAGTGGCGTGGAACGGATGAAAACGTTACACAGCTAATATGGGAGGAACTCTTCTACTCCGCGACCACGTCACGACCTATTAACTGCGAGTGCTGGTCCGGAACCGCGATAACATACACAGGGCGACCGAAATAAAACCACTTTTACGAATTCCGACGCATCACCAAAGGAACAAAGGAGACGCCGCTGGGTGCAAACTCTGAAGAGTCCTCGACTTCACGCTTCAAGAAATCGATTTCCACCAATAAAATATCGAAAGCGAAAAGCAATGTTTGCCAAGCACTGTCAACGACAATCTCACGTTTGTGTGCGGCTGTACTTAACCTCAGTTTTTATCGATTTTAAATAAATCCAGCGACTATTTTATTACAAAGAAAGATTAAGTTAGTTCATAGAAACGATGGGAAAAAGTACCGATCTAATAATTCTGAAAATTGCCGATTGTCACGATCTCGATAAAAACAGCGTCGAATTTATCGCAGTCTGCGAAAAACTGACATAATAACGGCTTGATTAACCCCCAGTTAGATGGCAATGTGGCGATAAAATACAAGCACGCCACCAAACTCTTACTTTTTTTTCTTTTATTGTCCCCCCGTTTAAATAAAGCGAGAACGAACTAACAAGAGCGTAAGAACCAAAGCCTGAAAAAGTTTCCGTGTTACAAACAATCGCGCACAGTTGATAAACGCGCTAGGGTATAAAAGTTCCGGTGGCGCGCGCGCGACTTGGAGACCGGAACTGGAGCCGTTTCCGGGAGCTGCGAGGAAGTTTACAGTGCGGTTAGTCGCGGAGACCCGCCAAGATTTACAACCCCCGTGCTGTTTGTAAAGCAGCCTGTAACTCGGATTCACTTACTCCATAATTACCGATGTAATGCTCCTACTAGCGTCAACTGTGTAATTCTCACCCTTGATGAATTTATCATGGGTGGAAAAAAAAGTTTTCACCCTCTTTAATAAAACACACATGAACAAACAAAGTCTGTTTCGCAGCATTAAGTGCGCTACACTACACCCTGATAATACGATAATCAAGCAGCCGTTGCAACCCCGATCGTAATGGGCTCAGAACGTGGTTAGGCTGCCAATTTCGACCCCACTGACGAATTCCAAACACGACCGAAGCGAATCGTGCAGTTGCCAACCTGGGGTGAATACATTTCCCAACACCATACAAGATACAACCGAACACGACGCGAGAAGCCGCTGTGCACCCACCCATCCCTATGAATTATAGATGGGCGCAGACTTTCAAGACTAAATTATTAACTCGATTATGCTACGCATGTTTTCCGAGATTGTTATACCCCGAAAGAAACGCGAACACAAATGCACCCTTGGCTCAGTCCCCCTTCTGGCATATGATGCGAGCCGATTAGCGGTCACTGGGTCGCAATGTGATCAATTTTTCCTTAAAAAATCGGTTTATGTTCGCATAGATCATGCTGTCGAGAGATAATCATGTTAGGGGTTTACAAGTTTCTTTATACTAGGGAATATAAAATGTGGAAACCTTCCCTTGCTCAATCTGACTGTAATTTTTCCCTCTTTAGAGCTCATAAAGAGCTTTGTCAAAGTAATGACTGAAAATTGTAGAGTTTCATGTTTTCATGAAAAAACTTAACAGGAAGACTTTCTAGATTTGAATTTTTTATAAAATTCTAATAGGATTTTCTCCGTGTCAACAAGTAATTTCGCCTCAGCAAAAAACTCCCTTCCAGAAGGCGCGTTGTCCCCCTTCTTATATTGCTTTTGGAAACCCAGAAATCAATAGGTTCATGCTTTCAATTTAAAACGAATTTGTATCCGAAGGGTCCGAAGTACCGAAATCAAGGAGCAGCCTGCGTGGCATTTTATCCTGGCCAAAGCTGTTGGGGTAAACAACGCATGATGCTTACATATGCAAACATAAAGTGGGGAACAGTCGACAGCGGCCGTACCGCTAGCAATTAACACACCCTCAATATTGCCGACCCTCCTCAAACAACCCACCCCACATCACACATGGAATAGACCCTCGCAGTATAGCTTGATTTCAAATTCAAATAATTTTATTACTCAAGGGTTTCCTCCGACATTTCCATATCTACAAAGTTTTATGCTTGTTATTTCAACACATTGCGTCGGTTTCCTCACCGAAAAAAAGGAACCCCAACGTAAATCACGTAAAAATGACAAGGATCTCTTCAGTGCGTTTTCACCATTCGCCATTTAGCCGACCATTTTCATAACGGCGGATTTAATTAATTCGCGAAAAACGTCGAGGGACTGACGGGGATGGAATCACATGGAAACTCTATTTCAGTTGTAAATTGTATGACATAAACACAAGGTGAATATTTAACAGGGAAGTATAGTGGCCGCGTGCATTTGGCGATTATTAAAACAAGCGCAGAATAATCCAAAAAGTGGAAATTCATGTCGAGATTTAACCGGCGAGCGATGGAAATAATAATGCTGTTTCATGGAACTAATGCACGGATTAAAATTTCACATTAATTTCGAAAAGCAAACACGGAAAGGGGAGATATACAGATAAAGAGTTAACTATTTAAAAATGGAATCCGGGCAATGCTTACCTGTTTATGCATTTCGACGTTCAAACCGTACGACATCTCGTAATACTGAAACAAAGAGTCACATTAGTCTGGTTTATTTCATGTGACAACCAGTTGTCACATTTTATGGTGGAATTTAAAAATAACTTGCAAAATCGAAATATTTTTACAAAATCGCTGTTTGGAAATATGTGGAATAAAAATAACAAACTGTAAAACGACAAATCAAGGAATTGTATGTATTTTTTGCAACCAGTTGTCATGTTTTAAAATTGATTGCAAATCTGATGAAATCACATTTCATGGGAGAAAAACAGTACCAATATTAATTTAGGTTTATTTCGCAAATAAACGACATATCGACCGAATTAAATTTAGATAGGTACATATTTTTTTAGAAATTTAAAGTTGGGAAAATACATTATTCGCAACTTTAAATACAATTTATTGACGCACGTGAAGTTTTGGATTTTGTGTGAAATTCTGCGTAAAATGAGAACCAATAGTTTAAGCTAAGTAAGTAACCGAGATATAGATCGAATTAGATTTAGAAACTTTTTTCGACCACTTTCAAATTTCAAATTCTGGATATGTAAGATAATGATTCTTATCTTTATATCTCTCATAGTTTTGGAAATATTTATGTTCAAAAATCGAAAAAAAGTCGTAAAGTTACAAAACCTTTGGTCTTAAATTTTTGTTTTTTAAATTTCGAATTCGAGTTAAGCCCGGATTCTTATGTAAAAAAGCGGTAAAAACCCCATCTTTCGAATGGGATTTTAAATGAGCATCAGCAGAGGATCTTTTTAGAGTCATTTTTAAATTTTTTAAGAGCAGCTCGAGATCGATGAACTGACGAAAATAAAATAAAATATTTATTTTGCTTTATCAACATTACATACAGAAAATATAATGTAGTAAAACATAACACAAAAAATTGTAACAATCGCTTGTTGGATTTGTAAACCCGCTTGCCAAATCCATGTTAACAAATAAAACTTAACAAATCCAACGAAATTCTGATTATAAAACAGCTAATGAAACACTTTGGAGAAATATTAATTAAGTTTCCTGTAAAATTTAATATTCAACATGTGTATGTTGTTTCACCAGCATTGTTTACACACGGATCGTCGAAATTAGTGCACATTTAATCCAAATGTAGCCTAATTAACAGAATTAGGTAAATGAAACGAAAACAATCAATTAAGAACAGCGCAAATTTCCACACAAGTCAGGTTATAATTAATTTCAACCATCAGACGACACGAATCAGATTCCCGAAGTGGATAAAAACTTCTCCAATCCATTCCAAAATAGGTGGTCTAGTTGGTCATCACAAAAAGCATCCAGAAGAAGGAATGTGAATCTATTAGCATTAACACGACTACGAACGTTTTTATTGATATACTTGTTTCTCCCGTTTTACATTCCGTCCGCAGAAGAAATTTTCACCGATAAAAACTTGATCATTTTATAACAGACATTTGCAGCGATATTTGAAATTCCTCTTGCCTAACAGCCACTATAAATTTTGATAAATTGCCATACCGTCGCTGCACTCAAACACAGACGTGCATGGCCTGGCATCGTTTACATTTTTTCTTTGGGATTTTGTTGCGCAGTATTAATTAAAGGTGAAAGAAAATTTTAAGAAAGCACCGTCACGGGAAAAGTTGGCCAGTCAAAAGAAGGTATAAAATTACAATAAAACAACAATAAAATAAACATTTACAAACTCGTCAACAGTGGAAAATGAACGCGACTTTACAACATACTTAATTTGAACCGCGGGCTCCCACTTGAGAATTTTTCTGGTATGTCACAAGTAAATTAGTTACGAAACCATTTGGGCCGATGACGTGCAGTTCGCGTAACAGAACACTTGTTCATTTTATTTCTTGTTTTTGAACGGAAAGTGGCGTGATAATCAACCATTACCTCCATAAATAACGATAATAACTTGTAGTGCAGGAAATAATTCAACTAGATCCTATCAGAGCTAGTTTTTAACAAATGTTGGTTTCAGCTGCATTCTTTTATCTTATCGTAACTGCATATTAGCATTCATTACCTCCTAGCACACACATTAGCTGGCGAGAAATAAATGAGTTATTTTAATGATCATATGGATATTAAACACCTAACACACCTACGAAGAAGCATCTGGCGTCTGCGAGATTTTTTGGCGACTCGTAATAACTATAATTACGGCAAACATTTTATGATCGGTTTCCCGTTTTATTTTCTTTGCGACCATCTGCAGACATAAACGCTTTTAATTTCATACTTTAAATTAACAGGGACCCGCAGTTTGATTAAAAAAATTATGTGAAAAACCGCCGGAAAAATTCTGGGAATTCTGTCGGAAATAATATGCCCATAGCCTGCACATTTTTCCCACCAGAAATCTTGCAGGAATTTGCCTTCATATCCCCCAAAACGAGCTACCTAAAACCACTAAATGCCGATTTTTCCTGCCTCGACATTCATGTGATCTCCATTTATTCATAGACCGAAAAAAATGCAGGAATTCCCATTCATCCCATATTCGGAATGTTTTGGTGCCTAGATAACGTTTTTCACATTTGATAATAAAAGCTGGCTGTAAAAAATCACAATCCATAAATTCTCTCGCAGAAAGTTTATGATCAGCGATGCATTCCTATTTGTTGATTGCACTTAAAACAGTAAAGCATCGCGACCGTTAAATTAGCTCCAGCATCGTTAATTAACAGCTTACGGCATTTTGTAAATGTAGGAAATTGTTTATTTACCGCTTATTCATTAACAGTAAAATAAAATATGGATTTTAGAGTCGTAAGCGCGAATAATGGTAATATGAATCTGTAGTTTATTTACAAACCGGGTACAACGTGAGACATGTTAAAATTTAAATGAACTACAAGATTTTTTCTCAAAGTGCCGACGCAATTTGTATCTGCTTGGGTGGTCTGTGGGCAAAAAATTGTCCCAATAATGCGTCCTTACTGAGGGAAATTGTCGGCGTAATTCGTCGCTGGTAATTAGCTTGGAATTATCAGAACGAAACACGTCCTTGATTGTTTTCCCATTGTTGGACAGCATGCAGCGAGCTCCTTTTCCACGGAAGAACTCTTTTAATTGCTTATCCTGCTGATACTCTGATATTTGGAATAATTGGCTGGAGTGCTTCGCCGCTAAGACAATTTATCTCTTCACTTAATTGCAGTGTTAAAACAGAAGCTAGTAAATCAATTAGAAATATTCAACGTCAAATTTCACAGTAATGCACTGACAATTACGGCCAATTACTTGTATACAATTTAGTAGACGTGCGTGTAATGAGGTGTTTCATCCAACGAGAAGCATGTAGTGAAACTAGCTGGAAGTTGCTGAACGGAAACCTTAAGTTTGATGGCGCGTGAAGGACTCCAAATACGTCTGATAGCTGATCATGAATACGGTGTAATGACCCCCGCTATTATTATTACACTTTCATGTAACTAATTGATTATTCCGTTTCGTTTCGGACACGACCGACGAACTAATCGTGCCGATTCTCGATAAACTGCTAAAAGCCGACAATGAGATACACAGAGAAAACTTTGGTAGGGAAATTACCATGACCACAAAACAATCTTCAGGAGCATAAAAAAACATAAAATTTTCTCACTCTACCGTCCATCCAATTAACACCGCTCGAGGTGACATCACTAATTACTAATTACCATATACGCTAAGTGCAACGCAATTACCTGTTCCGACAAATTTATTGTCATTTATACAAATTGCCCCAATCTGTTGTAAACATGAATATCAAATTATTATGTTTATAGCAGCGACATGGAAAAATTATTTAATTATTGCGCGACCATGTATAAAAATTATATTCATTTGCATTTCAAAATATTTTTAATAAGCTGACATTCTCTACACGTGTCGCGTCTAAAAACCGATTTCATGGATCAAAGTTTTTGTTTAATTAATTGTCGTACCGCTTCGAAGAATTCAATGTAATCGCAGCATGCAAGTTCGTGGTTATTACTAATAAATCAAACATTTATAAAGTTTATTAAACCGCAAAATCATTTACGTGTGGCCTCGGAGACTACCTGCATGGTCGCGAATTTATAAGTGCACTAATTTGCATTAAAAAGAAGAAAACGGGCGATGTTTATGGAGATGAGGAGTATATTCTTATTTTTGACAATTAGGTATACTCAGGTTGCAGAAACACGGTTCAAAATTTGAACAGGTTCAAATCTGACTTAACCCAGGCTTAAATGATTTTTGCGTTGCACAAACATTTTTGAGCGGTTCAAATACAAGTTAGCACGGTGTTAAACTAAGCCAGGTTCAGAGGTGGAATAAGTCGGTGTTCAAAGTAACAGCTGGATTTGTGAATTTTTAAAATACAAAAAATACACAAATTAAAAGCAAATTTTTACATTTTATGCGTAATAATGGATTTAGTTTCCGAGATATTTAACTTTAAAAATTACGAAAAATGAGGAAAAATAAAAATCAACTTTTCGAAACTTTGATCGGCCATAACTCAGTTATCTGTTGTCGCATCTGAATTTAAATCCCAGATTGGAAATCTGCAAAAAATTCTGCGTACGCTGATGTATAATAACTTAAGTTTCCTCTAAAAAATAAGCGAGATATCAATATCAAAAGTTTGCCATAGTTTTAGTCATGAATTTTTGCGAAAATTTGCAAATTTCGACTGTAAAAAAATCAAAGAACTATTTCTTATGTAAAAAATCGCGAGAAAAACGATGCCGTAAACCGCATCTCAATATCTGAAATAGTTTCCGAGATATCGAGCACGATTTGTTTTGAACCTTCAAAAATTTGGCCCTCTGGCGACAACCCAAAAATTCAAACGACCATAACTCAGTTATTTGTTGACGAAAATGGAAAATTCTCATGTTTTTGGATTCAGCGTGACATTCTGCGTAAAATGAGCCCAGATTTGTTGAGTTTGCTTAATAAATAAGCGAGGCATTGGCCAAGAACTGTTTTGAAGACTTCATTTTAGGGTGATTTTCAATCAATGTTTTCAAAATGAAAACGACGTTTAATAGCTTTGAATTATACATTAGTCGAAAGAAGAGCTCGAAATCTATCTACTGGCCAAATTTGAGATCGATCAGACAAATAGTTTACAAGCTATGGGCAAAAATAAAAAAAATGAAAAATTTTCATCGTTTGAGTCGGATTTTTTTTTCGCGAAAAATCGACTATCGAATTTTGGGCTTTTGAGAACAGTTTCTAACATAAAATGAGCCAAGGAAAAGAATGGCGCAAACCGCATCTCAATATCTCAAATAGTTTCCGAGATATTTAACTTTAAAAATTACGAAAAATGAAAAAAAATTAAAATCAACTTTCCAAAATTTTGATCGGCCATAACTCAGTTATTTGTTATCGGATCTGAATTTAAATCCCAGATTTGGAATCTGCAGAAAATTCTGCGTACACTGATGTATAATAACTTAAGTTTCCTCTAAAAAATATGCGAGATAACAATATCAAAAGTTTGCCATAGTTTTAGTCATGAATTTTTGCGAAAATTTGCAAATTTCGACTTTAAAAAAATCAAAGAACTATTTCTTATGTAAAAAATCGCGATAAAAACGATGGCGTAAGCCGCATCTTAATATCTGAAATTGTTTCCGAGATATCGAGCATGAATTGTTTTGAACCCTCAAAAATTTGGCCCTCTGGTGACAACCAAAAAATTTAAACGACCCTAACTCAGTTATCTGTTGACGAAAATTGAAAATTCTCATGGTTTTGGATTCAGCGTGACATTCTGCGTAAAATGAGCCCAGATTTGTTGAGTTTGCATAATAAATAAACGAGGCATTGGGCAAAAACGGTTTTAAAGACGTCATTTTAGGGTGATTTTCAATCAATGTTTTCAAAATGAAAACGACGTTTAATAGCTTTGAATTATACCTCAGTCAAAAGAGGAACTCAAAATCTATGTCGTGGCCAAACTTGAGATCAATCGGACAAACAGTTTACGAGTTGTGACCAATATTAAGAAAATTGAAAAATTTTCATCGATTGAGTCGGAATTTTTTTTTGCGAAAAATCGACTATAGAATTTTGCGGTTTTGAGAACATTTTCTAACGTGAAATGAGCCGAGAAAAAGAATGGCGCTAACCGCATCTCAATATCTCAAAGTGTTTTCGAGATATTTAACTTTAAAAATTAGAAAAAATGAGGAAAAATGAAAATCAACTTTCCGAAACTTTGATCGGCCATAACTCAGTTATTTGTTGTCGGGTCTGAATTTAATTCCCAGATTTGGAATTTGCGGAAAATTCTGCGTACACTGATATAATAATAACTTAAGTTTACTCGAAAAAATAAGCGAGATGTCGACATCAAAAGTTTGGTATAGTTTTGAACTGGATCAATTGAACTAGTTCAAATCGAAATTTAAACCGTGTTTCTGCAACCGGCCCTTATAGGTGAGAAAATGAAGTACGAATTATTGTGCACTAATAATAACAGAGTCAAAATGCGAAATAATTTCTATAAAGCATTATTCCAATAATAAATAAACTGTAGAATTAATATTGTTTGTAGCAAACCCATAAAAGCAATACATTGTTTGTGAATTATTTTAAATAAAACACAACAAGGTTTCAAACAATATCGGTTAGTAAATAAATAACTCGACATTTCAGACCAGGGTCCATGCAAATAGCGCTGTTTATTGACAAATTATATCATCAAAGTTGTATAAATAATAACGCCCATAAATTCAATTATTGTATCATAGCTCAAAGCTAATAATACGTTGAGAGCTTGCTGTAACTATGAATATATTAATGTGTGAAATAATTACGTTTTATTATCGATAAATCCGCGATAAATTTCAATACAACCTTCATTAAAAGAAAATCAATTTTTATTGCGGCGGAGATTTAATTAGGATCCGCAACAAAATCGCACTGACTAATAAATCGGATTTTATCAGTCCGAAAAATGTAATAAAATTGAAAAACTAGTGACCAGTGCAGCTGTAAAATGCGACATAAAAGTATGCAAATAAAACAGTGCGTCGCGTTTTTTTAGTTCCGTCCCTCGCATAAATAATCCCTCCATATATTACAGATAATGGAAATTAAAATATGTTTTTCAATTAAAGCTGCATTGAGCGCTGATTGGAACCGAAATTTAAAATGCAATAAATTCACTCGAAATTCAGAATTTTAGTTAGCATTTATGAAAGCAAATGAATGGCCATTATTTCATGCTCGTATTGTTGTGAAATACAATAACCAAATGTTGGAATTATAATTAAAACACGTAACTAGCAGTATTCGCATCGATTTTGGCCGTTAATACAAGCATGAACTCATTACAAATAATTGCATTATCATGAAATAGCCTGTGACAGCAGGTGCATGTTCAAAATTAAAATTTATTATCGCGGAATTCTTTCGCTGTGAAATACGCTGCTCCGACATAAACCTGCTATAAACCCGACCGTTCGCTAAATTTAATGAAACGCTTTAGTTTTCAAAATATAAAGTGCTCACATATTTTTCTTTTAACTTACCATTACGTAATGTCGCTGAATCTCGATTTTCTCGCTGGCTAATTTCTCGCATTCTAGTTTTAGGCTGGAACAAAACACACAATTATTTATTTCATCAACAAAAATGGTTTTTATTCCGACCGCACGAACAATTATGGTTTTACCCAAAGCTATTGAAATTTTCGAAATTGTTTCAAAATAATCGCCGCGCGAAATTTCTGTTTATTTCGTGTAATTCCTTTTTAATTGCTGCGATTTTGTTGTTTGGCAAAATGGAATTTTTCCTTGTTATTGCAAATTGCTGGAATTTTGCTGCGATACGCGTTTTCAGCCAATCAGCTACATTAACATCCTTGATTAAAACCGATCCTGCGGACATTTTCAGGCGTTTTTAGTTTGCTCTCCAATTATCCGAAAACGAAACTTTTGGTGAATGTAATTTTTGTGAAATTTTCACGTGAAACTCCTTGATTGTAATCTTAATTGCAAAATTTGGTTAGTGTTAGGCTTCTGTGATACACAAGAGGCGACAGTTATGCAAAACCAAAAATATTAATTAACATTCAGGACTCGGAGGAATTAAAAAACGAAATAATTTTGCATGCAGAACTTTCAATACATATTTCCGTTTGAAGTGTTGATTACCTGTTACCTCCGTCCAACCTTCTGGCGATTGTAGAATATTTATACGGCTTCAACAAAAATCATTAATCAAGGAATTGCATTCAGTTTCCAAGCTCTTCTAATTAATTGACCAATTAATTTAAAAAAAGTCCTCGGTTTATGACAAAATAAATAACCCCAAAATAATGACGCTGTAATAATAGGTTAATTTACTGATTAGCCCCGACAGGGAATCGGTAGCATGTAAAAAATGTTATCTTAAGTGAGAGCATTTCATGGTAATTTTTATGTTTTTGGAAGTGGAAATACAAGTTCTCGTAGACAACTAACCAAACACAAGTAGATTATTTTAATGACTCAAACCTCTCGCCGAAAAGCGGAATATTTAAAAAGCAATTACACTCTTTCAACTAAATATAAATTAGAAATTCTAAAAGCATTCCATTCTGAGTTACCAACGCATTTCTCAAATTTCTATCCTCCGGATAGCCTGAGGAAGTTCCCCTCTACTCGAAACGTAATGCAAAGCAGTTTTTTCTTCACTTTAAACACTCGCCTATTAACTTATTACCGCGAATTACACGACCTCTCGCAAAACATTGTATTATTATCTCAACGTGTAATTATCGGATCGATTCCCATAATAAGGGTGCAGTAAATATTAGGACCGCTCCAAGGTCTTGCTTGAACACATAATAACAGCTATCCACTCAACTCTTCGGTCGAGTTTTCCAACCTCACTTACTTGTGATACTGTGCCTGAAGGAAATTGAACTCTTCTTTAATCCTGTCACAGGACTCTCCCACTGTAAATTTGAAAGGCTGTCCAGGTTGTGGAGGGCCCTGGAAAAAAAAACAAACATGAATATCAAAGTGGTCAATTAGCAGGCAGCTGATATAATGTGCATTTAATTATCACTGCGAGGCAAAATAAAACATTTATGTTAAATGCGGCTTGATAAAATCAACAGATGTGAAAATCAACCCCATCAAATTGTTAATTGCAGATCATCGCGCGCGACATTGGAATCAATTAATTCGAGGCGATTCAAGTGACGCCATGTTACAATATGGCCGAAACAAATTGAACAATATTTAAAAATAAATTGAACTCTCATCAAGCTCTGCCAAAACGCAAATCTTTCAAAGCTCGGCTGTTTGTCCCCGTACCTTTAAAAATTCATCTCAAAGTGTTTAATATTACCCGAATGAAAAATGAGATCTAAAAAGAAATCTGTTCTGTTCGCTCCTGTCTCCCATTTCCGCATGGAACCTAATTTTGAATTTATAAAGTCCTTCGAGCCCCCAATGAATAATTTATATCGCTGGCTGTGGGCGAAATGACTGTCCAAGTGTAAACTACTTCTAAAATCAATATTTATTCCAGAAAGCCCCGAATATTTGTAAGGAAATGATATGCAGCTTGTGTACACACCTGATGAATGGGCGAATGCTAATATTTACTCGAGTAAATAAATATACAGTGACGTAATATCCGGCAGCTATTTCTCTTTAATCTTCTACATTTCAGTAGAAGTGATCACAGGACTATTAATGTCTTCATTCTCGTCAGTAAGTCAATCTCGGTCCAGATTTTTCAATTGCGTTCACACGGGTTTGTTCCACTCAAAAAATAATTGTGCGCTGGTTCACTCTTAATTTTATTCCCAACAGGTGTTTCAAGCGTACGTGGGTTTTATAATACGATTTGTTATTCTCAACTGCCAAATGTTAATAATTATCAGGTTTGTAAAGGAGCCAACGTACAACTCTTGCATCATAATTTATTATTAAGTTGTCGTTTACTTGCCAGGTGGGTTCGAAATACAATGGGCTTTTTCAATAAGTCATTTCCTTATGTTGGAACATGTTTGGATTGACGAAAAAAGAAGTAAAATCACCTTCATTCGTTTAGCACTGAAAGGCTTTGGAGAGTGCGATGGGGGTGGCACCATAAACGTATATGGGGATGCATAAAAGGGGCACGGTGGAGATGCAGCTGGGAGGGGCAGCGTTGTTGATAGTACGGATGAGGTCGGTGCGAAAGATGAGGGCACAAATGATGGTCCCGGTGATACGGATGGTCCCGATGGAATCACATCTGGTGGTACCGGTGATCGTACCCCGTTAAATAAACCAGGAATAAATCCGCGATCGTACATTTTCACGCACTTTCTTTAGCCAACTAACGAAGAGTCGAAAAATAAAAAGACCACACAAAACATGGCACGAAAAAATTGACCTCTTTTTGAGTGTTTAGTAGTACTCTCCAACAACAAATCAATTTACAAGTAATTAAATCAAACCCATTAAGTAATTACTTAAGCGCCTTCGAGACTCAATTAAGCCCGTGTATTACCGAGAGCATCTGGTCAATGATGTAATGATAGTTCTTAAGAAAGCCCATAATTTAAATGCAGTTCACTAACTCATGAATATAGATATGAGTGGCTCAACGTTTAATTGCTCATATCACCTGCCTTTCGTCTCTTTAATTACAGAACTTAATTACGCAAATTATTGGATCATCGGCCTTTGAGCTCTTGTCGAGATGAGTCATTATCTATTTATGACTGATACTTTCTCCTATTTATTGTCTATCTTGGGAACGGACATTACGTGCCTCATTATTAGGCAGATACGACGCTAATTAATTAAGTAATTAATTTGCATGGATGATTCTCTCATCGACTAAGTTCAAACGGAAACGTGACATTTTAAATTAGAATGAACCAGAAAAAATAAAATGGTAATCAACTTTTCGCAACGCAGCGACCTAGAAGTGAATGCTTCGATGAGGACAGTGGTCGTTATTTATGGTAAAAAACGTTACATTAGTTGAACTGCAATTATTGCAAACGACGTTATTACAAGCCACTCACTTCCAAATCTCATAATTAACACAAATCGAAAGAACATGTTTAGAGCGCTATTAATTTTTTATTGGACTGTTTCTTAATTTATGTTGCCTGTAATTTGTAAAATCCGCCATGGATATAATTCACAGGACGCTAGAAATTAGTAAGATTCATTTTTTCATTTTACGCCTGTTATAAATCAGTACTAAAGCAGATGGAATCAGCAGATTTTCTGCCACAGAGTTCTCTTCACGGTCCGCTGTTATTTTCATACTTCCAAACTTCATTTTCGCCTTTCTTTGGTGTTCTCATTGTTATAGGACAAAACCGCCGCATGCTCTTTTTTCTGCTATTAATCCACGTTCCTTTATCAGAGACTTGACGTCGATTCAATTCCAGTCCGCAAACAAGTGGTAATTCCCCGTCGCGGCGCTTCTGTCCCTAAAGATGTGCAAAGTTCATTCGTCCCGACACTTGTTTCTCCACCTTTTCCGCATTTAGTTAAGCTGGGCGTACACGGATCAGATAAGGACGCCTACCCATTCAAAATAATGTAAATGTATATACTTAGGGTGGTCACGTCGTTTTAAGAGTTAATTGGCGTGTCTGGTGAGGGAAAAATTTTGCCTATGGTTAATTTTTTATTCTAGAGTTCGAAGATGGCTGATTTTTGTACAGGCAATTAATAATTACTTCCGCTTCAGGGTACGATAATTATTTTCTGTATTTTTTCGAAAAACAACATAAATTTTCTCTATTTATTCAAGCACGGCATTATAAATTTATGATCGTCATAACATAACCACTAGTTTATTATCCTTGTCGTTAATAAATAGAAAATCCTCATCGTTTCAACGAATTAAGCGAATGATGGCTTTCAAATGTAAATTTGAATTTTTCTCCGTAACAAATTGCACAATTATAGGTGATTACAGGTATTATTATTGCACAAACACCTATTATGCGCCTCTCTGTTATAATTCCAGCGTCCATTTTGCATAAAAACATAAACGCGGTCTGCTTTCGAAGCGAGCTCCGGTAATAACAGGTTCCCGATGATTAATTAGTCGGAATAGGTGCTAAATTGCCGTCCTTAAAATCAAACAGCATTAATTAAATAAATCCAACTTAACGTCTTGTCAGATTTGCATGACTACATTTCGAGTGGAATTTCGGCCATACCTATACTTGTCATGCCAATTTAAATTCATTAGTTCTTGTCGCTAATGTAACGCCATCGTTCATTTGGCTCCGTAGACCACAAAATCGCTTAAATAAACACGCTGCCACGGTTAGCCAACAACATATCCTGAATCATTTATGTAAAACGAACGCACAAACATGATTGTGCTTAGACATGAAGAGGGAGGGTATTAGCATACAATGGTACAACTTCTGCGACTATATTGCAGGCTAGGCGGACCATGGTGTGGCTCCCACGAAGGGTTGAAGTGGCTCCACACTCCCGTTGAAAATTTTCCCGGAAAAAAATTCAAGATGGCGCGGCCGTGCCCTTACACGGAGGAAACGCCGAATAAATTTGCATAGAAAGAAAGGAGTCGCTGAACAAAAACGTTAATAACGCCGTTGATGCCCGTCTGTCAGCTCAGCTTGTTCTCAGAAGTTGTTACACGTTCAATTAATTACAGATGAATAATGCATTTCGATTGTAACGTAATGCGGCAAATCGTGTTTTTATAATTCCTATTTACACTCGGACGATACGATCTCGCCTCCGTTCAACTTTTTCGATTTATCACGTCTGGGCCACCGTTTGAAAATCTAAACATGTCTCCGGAATGTTTTATGTTGGTAGCATGCGAGCTTATCCGCGCCACTATCAATATTAGCGGAGCAAACGGCACAAACGGACCTTTGTCTCGTTGTTACCAATCTCGACCACGCACATGCACGCACGCACATTTACATTCAGAGTCACGCTATTTCATATTATCACCCACTTAGTTATTACCCGTTGAACTAATGGTAGCAGACGACTTTATTTTTTCGGCCACGTTGAAAATCCGTCACGTGCAAATGAACGATTAATAATTCCAACACCTTGAGAACTACTAGCAATTTAATATAGTTCCTGAGCTCCCTCCTGCGTCGTGTTTACCTGTGATACAATTTCATGTTGCCTATTGAGGGCAACCGTATCATCTTAATAGGCATGTTAATGTAACAAGCTCTGCTATGCATAGCTTGAAGCTATGAGATGAGATGACAATCACTAGTAGTAGGTAATTACGTGTACGTACAATCTACCACGAATCAGTTGGTGACTAATAGCCAATCAACATGCTGAAACCGTTAACACTGAACTTGGATGTAGTTACATCGAGTGCAGACACAACGGATATAGATATCCTTTAAAAAACATCAACAGTTACATGTTCAGTAACGACGGAATTTTAATTGCGAATCAATCGAAAGGACCCACTCGTGATATAATTACCCCAACAAAACTCCAACTGGTAATATAATTACACGTAATTACTCCAAGAATGTCAACGCTGGAAATAAAATTCGTACCCAAGCCGGCGAAGTACGTGACGAAATGTTGTATAATTATTTTAGCGAAGGAATGTCACGGCTAATTAATTTTCCTCTCACGAAAAAAACCACCTAAAAGTGTCACTTTTCCTGGCTACTGTTTGTTTTCCAAACTTCTAACCTTTTACTTTGTATTTGTTCTGAGCACAAGTCCAAGTGTACAAACAATCCCTCCAATCTTGTTTTAATTGTAAACGAAAGCATATGCGTTCTGTCGGACCACACCTTCTATTTATTTAATCTTGTTTCCATTCTTGTTCAAGCACTTTTATTTCTCTTCTTTCTCTTTTTGGACGGGTTTCGCGGCAGCATGTGTGGGGGCAACATTATCTCGAGCATGTGTTCGGCTTAGTAGCGTCTCCCAGGTCGTGCCACTTAATATATAGCGCTTCAGACGAATGCTAAATCAAGGCGAAGACGAGGACACTGTCGACAACATAATAAAAAATAATACAGATGAGCGGAATTTTTGGAAACGTTCCATTCCGACTCCTCGAAAGATGGCATATTTAAGGTTTTGGTCAGGAAAGAGCTGCAACTGTCATTTAAATTTATGATGAACTGTTTTTTCTATTGGCATGACGTCAAAAGGAGAGATAATAACACGTTGATAAAGGAAAGAATTTAACATATTCGAGCAAAGCCAGGTGCAGTATTTTTGGAGTTTTCTTTGTGTCGTCGACCTCGTGACTGTTAATGACAAAACGAAGGGTATCATCGGATTACATTCGAGGTTGTGCAAGTCGGGACGGTGGTTAAGGCATAGCGGCGGTTTGTGGTATTCGTTCCACCGCAACCCCTCGGTCTGCTGGCCACCCGCCGCCACCAGGCTTTGCGGAATTCTCGTCGACGTGCGTTAAAAATGTAAATATGCCTCAAGATTCCACTTCATTTTCTAAATACCCGAGAGACACGATTTCCGCCCCTATGATCCCGCGTCCCTTACTAATTAAAACAATCCCCCGCGTGTCGAGCGAGGGTGCAATTTTTCAGGTGATAATGTAATTGTTTCGTCGCCGTCGACCCTCGGGGTAGAGAAAGCATTTTGTCGAGAGAAATGGGGTGTGCGACCCAGCAGGTAATATTGAACGACATTTGGTAGATGTGACCGTAAATAAGCCACAGCAGAACGGCTGAGGCGGTCCGAATTGAATTGCTCCAGAGGCGAGGCAGATCGTGAACAGCTATTTCCTCTTGTAATTTAGGGTCGAGGGGCCAGGTGGTTCCCAACGTCGCTTTTGCAACCCACAAGGGATCGTGTTTATATCAAGTGCATTCACCGAAAAGGTTCGGAGAAGTCGTAACAAATTCCGGCCAAATAGTTCGGAAGCTTCTGCAAATTTAACAGAAAGCGAGCTTTTTACTCACGGTTTCTTATCGACTACGTGTGATTTTTTCATTGGATCGAACAAAGTAGGAAATGGAAACGTGGAGATATAGCCGTGGGAATGACGCTGACGGGTTGGGTTATAAAACTAGGACATGCTTGACCGCCCTCATCTATCAAATTTTCGAATCGAGACGTCAAAGTCAATTTTGGGAAACTGTGTTTCAAGGAAATTTGACATGGATGAACTGTAGGTGTCCCTAGAAGTTATGAATTTCAACCAACACCAAAAGTTCGCGTTTGGTAATATCCCCGGCCCGAAAATAAAATTTCAATTCCTCGCCACACGCATCAGTTTATGCGATACCCTTCTCAGATAATCTAGTAAACCGTAAAGAAACACCGGATCATTTGAGAGAGATAACTCAACCACAACCATTCTTCAGACGATTCGAGACTTTATCAGCCAATTAAATCAAATCGAAGCACTTCAACAGCATCCCATACATCAAAGATCGCAGATAGGAGATATTCAAAAGAATACAATGGATTTAAGATTGCTTCGGGCCACAACCGCAAATCCGGTAAATGTTGGAAGAATTTATCTGATTGTTCAAGACTGGCGAAACAATCGAAGATATACGATCGAAAGCTAGCGTCATTGTAAATTACGATGGTGGCAACATCGTGTCGAAAATCCCCGGATTTAAAAATTTTATTATGCATTCATGACACGGGTGGTGATGTGAATTTTAACAGTCTGTAAATTACCTCCCCAGCAGCACGCATCGGAGGTGAGTCATTACTCGTTATGCTCAGATGGAATCCGGTTGATATTCGTAATCCGGTAGCTAAGTAGATTACGGTGTTCGCCATGTTCCCACGATTAGTGGGCCGCTGGAACAGTTAATCATACAGGACGGTGCTTAAACTCCTAAACAACTGCTTCAGAATGTTATCTACTGAGCCATTCACCATTACAGATTGTTAGGAACATCTTCGCGATCCCGACAAAAAACATTTCCTCCTACTTTTGTTTACTCGTTCCTAAATAAACAATTCATTTTGTTTTAGTTCCGTGTTCGGCGCACCGCGACGCAAGAACCCAAAACGCTAAATAGCCGCTACCACAGTCACGGTTGCAGAGAGCATGTAAACGATATCTCTGCAAAGAAAAATAAGTATCAAATTAGTCACGGTTCTCTGGAGCGAGGAAATACACCTCGTTTCACACTATCACTGCTTCTGATGGTTACGTCGAAGATTGTTCTAATGGCCGCATCAGTGAAAGTGTACACGAATACAATTATTAATCTCATTCACAACAACGTTGTTACAGTCCCAGGAAGTAACTTAATTTCATTGACCAATTAGGGGGATTTCTCTTTGGGACACATTGTATTGATTTAACGGACTGATAATTCTCACTCAATGCGCGCTTTTCACCAAAAATTATACACCATGCACAACAAAAAATCAACTCAGAAGATGAGTAAAGGTTTGATTTTTACGACCTTCTGTCCGGTTTTACACAACATATTGTTTAACAATGAATGCAGACACAAAATGACGGTCGGTCGTTTTAATTACTGCATTAGCATATGCACATAATTACGAATTTTTAGCATTTCGCATTCTTCTCATGACACAATACCGTGCGGATGTTGCATATCGCGTTTTCTTTCGCTGAAAAGCGTCGTATTTCGTTTTCCGCGACAGAAATGCAACAAAAGGAAGATAATAAAGCAGTCAGTGGCGCAAGTCCCATAAGTAACATTTCGTATTCATGACGGCTGTATGTAATTAAAACAGCTACTGTGTAGCTGTATCGAGATTATTCAAATGGAGCCGAGCCTTCTCTACTAATTATCACTTTAACTATAAAACACAATTAAGTGATTAATGCCTCTTTTGGAATTTCGCCGGCGATTGGGGATTTAATTTAATTTTTTGTCAAAACGATAGTAAGCTTCCTTCGAGAGCCACCTGCACAGCCATCACAGTTTACAGCAGAAGCCATAACAATAATGAACAATTACGATTGTAGGTAGGCGGACGGATTTAACGATTTTACAAATATGAAGAAGCAATAAAACGGCCATTAGTTTCAAATGGCACAGCTAATAAAATAATGAATTTCTATATGGTTTTTAAATGGGAATTGTCTGTCTCAAGTCGAGCTTTTACTTTATGATTTAGTTATGGGCGTCCTGAATAAATCCAGACTTTTCTAGTTGCTACTACCAAAGAGAAACGACTACTCATCTTAATTGAATCGTGTGCTTTTGTAATGAAACCCGCAAGGTTCAGAGGTTGTTGCCATTTTAACAGTAAATAATGCGATTGCGAAGAATATGCAGAGACGGTCACGAATCCATCAGAACGTTGCCCTCGTTTCGACAAGAGGTGTGAAAAGATTTTCTCGGAACCGTGAAAATATTGACGCTAATTAAGTAAGTTGACTTACGCACATTTCCTTGCGAATATGTGCTTAAAAACGTTCCTACTTATTCTCTAAATGTATTGACATTACCTAGTTGTTCAAGTGCTCTTTCAATATTTATACATGAATCAAGGAATTTTTTTCTGTTTTTGACAGATTATATGTTGAGTAAATAACATGTTAATACACTACACAAACAAGCGGAGTAATCTGTTATAAAGATAAAACAATTTACACTTTTAAAAAAAAATATTCCGTATTGACTGTTCTTTAATTTATTTTACGGCGTCACAGGATCGCTATTATTTACAGAGAGCAAATACTTTGTACATATTTGGTCGCTGTATTTATCTAATAAGATTTATCGTACCATTTAGGAATATCTCCCTCCTTCGCGCGGAGCTCCTCGACGAGATTTGAGGGCGCACTAAATTGACAAATAACCGTCTTATTCCTTTCTACTAATCAACAGTCCCACGTTTTATTACGGTGAGATTAGAGAAAACGCCGACGACTGCAACAAAACGGAGACAACCTTGAGAAAGTTGAGAATTTGCACCCTCAGGTCACAGCAACCTCTTCAAACTGACGGATATAAATTCAAACAGCTTTATGACCAGATTATATTACAGGCCATACCTGAGACTATGCATATAGTCCGACAATTGACTCCTACAGCTGCAATAATGTAACATTTTCTTGCAATTTCGCTTGACCATCGGAAATTGAGGTTTGCTACCAAAGCGAGCAATATTTATTTCCCGTCGCCGCCATATCCGCAATTTTATCGCCAAACCGAATTTTGTGCTGTATTAAATCCGAGAATTAAGTAGCTAAAAACTTTCCATTCTTTATCATCAATTATAACTTCTTAATCTTGTGGAAATAATTAACCTCAATCTTCAATTCTGTTTAAACCGAGAGTGAGCAAACGCTACTTCGACCTTTCTGATGTTTGCGCCGAGTAATCAACAGAAAAGCCACAATTACGACGACTTTAACAGAGGTAGTGCTACTCAAGACTTTCCACCTAATTGCACTGCAAACATTAAAGTCTGACCGCAAACTTCTTCGAAACTGCATTAAAATGTCGACGGGAAAGAATCTCGTCTCTGATAACGCGACAATATCGTGCTGAGTACAGTATTTAAAATCGCACTATAATATTTCATTCGTAATCTCTGAATGCGAAAGAAAAAACCCACGAAACACAATATCTTGAAGCAAAACCAAAAAGACCCAAACCAGCCACTGGATTTCTTCCGAGAAGACCATGGGACATTCGGTATTTACAAGCAGGTGAGTTGGTGAAGCAGGTAAAAGTGTGAGTTCTTTGAGGAGCTAATTGGAATTCCAAAGAACAGTTGGGTTTTTGTTTGGGAGGCTTCACATCCTAATTTCGTGGAGAATTCAAAGAGAATTTCTGCAATATCAACGATTCTCGGAATTTAATTCGGAAAAATGCATTTGAGTAATTAGCGGCCGAAGCTGTCTTGGAAAGAATTACGACAATGTAGGGAAAAGCAATTAAGTTTTTAAATGATGGCCATTATTTCATGGAAGATTGTTCAATAATTCAACGACTTTTTCCATGTGCAACTAGCAAAAGCATTAATTATGCATAGATGATGGAATAATTAATTGGCACTGTTTACGAAGAAAACGTGACCAGGTTTATTGTTTTGTGACATTTCAGCCACGTTTTAGTGGCAGAAAACGATTGTTTTTGCGTGAGAATGCTCAACCATTGAATTTTAGTCTTGATGACTAATCCATTTGTGGCGTTGTGGTTAGATTACCAAAATTGCTTGATTATTTTGGGAGTGAAGCCTAAACAAAAGCTCCAATTTTATCGGATTTTTATTTGAGCTTGAAACGTCATTTTCTACAATTTCTGATATGAGCCACCGGTCGATGGTATTTGTGTAGCATCAACAAAAAATTTTTCATCGCAAACTATCAATAATTTGTCATTAAATATTGAATAAGCGATTTTGCCGTTTATTAGAATTTGGACAATATATCATCGAAAATCCCTCTATTGACTTTTATATTAATTTATATAATGATAATAAAATAAACAAGGTCATGAGTTAATTTATGGTGTTTACTGGACCATAATACAAACGACTGCAAGCAAAAAAAAATGTTCCACTTTTACGCACAACATGCTATTACGAACATCGATCTAAATTATCCAACGTGACTACAATATTACTGACATTTAAATAATGGGTGTTGTAAATGATAGATACAAAAAGAATAATCACACATTTTCCAACATTATCTACTTGTGTTTGGATCATTAGCCCGATGCTTGCGTAACGTCCTCAATAATTCATTCCCATCAACTAATGATCGAAAATTAATAATGACGGTTATTAAAATAATTCCACCATTAAAAACCGTCCCAGTAAATGCGACTAAACCAACATTATTCATTACAAACGAACAACAATAATAAACAAAACGAGTATTCATGTTACACGCTCAGCTGAGCTCGCTCGTACAATTTCGAATTACACAAACGGAAAACTTTTGCTAATTGAACACGCTGTTGCAATCGGGCGGAATGTTAACACAGACTTCTTCAAAAGGGATAAGAGACGTTAAGTCGGCCACGAATCTCTTGAAACTCGTCCAAGTGACACCACTTGAAAATAAAACGTCTCATCATTAGTCGACGTATTTATGGATTCGACTTAAGTATGTTTTGGCGTCTTCTTCGCCGAGTTTTATGTTTTCGGTTAAATGCTTTACGGGACGTTTGATGTTTTTATTTTCGGAACGATTGGTGCTATGTGGCGAGGGAAATATTTTTATAACCCGAATTAAATATTACTCAAGTTTAATAAGAATTTAAAATTTTGGCACCGCGGCGACGACTTTGGCAGTCAGACAATGCGTTTGTAATAAATATTCGGTCGGTCAAATTTGCAATGTTATCTCCACGTCGGCATAAAAATGCCGTTTCTAGTCGGTAAAGTGTCGCAAAACGTCCACGCTGATTTCACAGCATGTCGAACAATCAATTTAGCATAAATCAGACCAAACACAATAAACAACAAATTGCATTTCGCGGTACATCCAATTCCACGGGCGTCACGGCCGTTCAAAGAAAGCCGACACAGCATAACTCAGGAATATTATTCTTTTGAGTAATGACTTCTTGTAAACTCGCGTTGCCCTCTATACGCGTAGGCAAAATTGCTTGCGTGTTGAATGTTACACGTTTATGTAATTTATTCACCGCTTTTCTTTTCTATTACCTATTTTTGTGGCGTCTTCTAGCGTGATGTGTAATTTTATAACCGTCCATTTTACGATTTTACGGTCATCTTCGTGCGTTGGTGTTTTCAATTTGATTAATCATCGTCGTGCATTGCCATTTTTGCACAGATTCCTTCACGCTGGTTTCACGGCGATTGGTTCGAGGCGTGTAAACGTGCCTTTAGGAGATACAAGTGTCGGAAATGCGATAAATATTATGTATTGATGTTCTACCCGTCTGATATCTCATCTAATATATTCACGTTTCGTGTTTACATTGTCAGGAAAAAATATACACAAATAAAATAACAACAATCTACTTTTTATAGTGTACACTTCATAAAAATGCATGTTTTTACTTCACAGTTTAATTAATCATTTATGGTCGCCGGTATATTAAACTTGAACAAAACGCATCAATAATTAAGCTCCATTCTATTATCACAAGTCAGTGGCGTCCGCTTGCAATATTGATTACTGTTTATGTGGCTGCTTCTCAGAAAACTGACATAAATTATTGATGCTTAATTACTTTCGTTGTCGTTCTTCGACTTTATACATTCTCTTCGTGTACTTTAGACTTTCAAACTTTTAAAATAATAGCATAAGTGGCTATTTTTAAAGACGGAGAACAAATTCAATTAAGTAACGACTTTGTTTATTAAGTAAATATTTTATCTGTATGGGTATTTGTTTGGAGGTAAAACATGTTGTTTCAGGTTGTTGTAAAGTTGGGTACATATTTTACTTCGTTTATGTTGCACGCCACGTCCACGTTTACGGGAAGATTGATATATAGACGCCTTGTTTGACTCCGACACAGCCGGTATAAAGTGGGACAATGAGCTTTCAAGTCAGATTTGTTTAACTTTATTTGTATTTCATCTTTGATAATTACACTGGTAATTACTGCTTACTACCTTCACAATACAATCTGTTTTTTTTTGCATACTTTGAGAAAATGCCACCAAGGCTAAACTGGAAATCCCATGGCAAGATATCTCAATGTATCTAACCTGTGACCTTTTATTGTCTAACAGAACTTTTACCGCTGAAAATCCTCGGTTTCCTCAATTTAATAAGCTATTCCATTTCGTTGGCACCTACGCAAAATTCAGTACCAGCTGTTCTGAAATCATCTGCGGTACTCTTTTAAGCAGATAAGAAGTATAATCGCCTTTCAGTGTGAATGCCTTCTTAAATCTCCAACCATAGCAGGCACATAAAAGAACTATTATATTATTTTGACACACCTTCGTTAATTTCAACGGCATATAATAACTCAGTACGACCTTGTATTTAGTGAAAAAAAAAACATAATAACTAAACAGATTTTATTATGTATGTGGCAATAATTAAATACGTTTGAATGGGTTTCTTTATGCGGCCTAATTGCTTTAAACTTTCTATTAAGTCGGATCAATTAGCGGACGTTGTGAACCATTAGACTCTATATGTTAATAATAGAGTAATGAATCGAATTGGACAACATAAAACGGGAAGTTTTTCCTCAGTCATTAAAACCGAGGCAGTTGTGACGTTTTGGCACTTTTCCACCATCAACTTGTTTATAAACACATAAAACTTTTATTACACCCTAATTATGCATTATTTTTAACACAACGTACATCAGATTTATGTTGGGGAGGATGCCAACTTTGGAAGCACCTAAAACTACCATTAATTCATACTTGTTTATACTGCTGCCATATGGCAAACGCGAATGAACTAAATAAATATTTACAGGGCCGTCGTCACAATAAGATACTTTTTCCGACGCAAAACCGATTTTTTTATGGAAATATGCAATATTTCATCTGTTTTATTATCGTCTGGATGATGCAAATTTAGTCAACGAATATGCGCAAACTTCCGATTAGTTTTTTCTGCTGTAACATTGATTTTAACAGCATTTTTATGTGTTGTATCGGCGCTTTGTCTAAACTGGTTTATCAGTTTTTATCGGCAGTTGTGACATCGGGTGTTGAATGTTTAACAGTCTGTTAAATCCCTATTACTTTTCGAGCTTTTTCAGCACAATAGGCACAAAAGAAGCGCCACAATTAATATTTTCTGACACGGTTTATATAGTATGAAGTTTGACTCCTAATGTTTCAACGAGGCAACAAAAAATTGTCACAAAAATGTTACTTTTCTGAATTTAAAGTAAAGAAGCGATTTCCTATTGATTTGTGACCCTTCCCCTCGTTCTCGTGTGAATGTTATTCCGTTTATTTACCAAGTCTATTTTTTCCTCAGTGTTTAGGCAATTAATTGTCGTCAAAAATATACACTGCGGTTGATGATGTACATCCGTTCGAAACGTGGTTCCTCATCCCCGAAACAAGGCATAATGTCGAGGGGTGTTGAGTGAGTAATAAGCGTAGTTGGATCAGCTCTCGAGTCGAAATACGCTTCCTCGATGGCCCTTTTCTTTCGATGAGGGGGAAACAAGATGAGGGACCACACCGCCCTTATTTGTTAAGCCCTATATTATTAAGTTTCGCCCTAACCTGCGCTAATGACATCTGGCGTCACTATCCCGTTTTCTCGACTAATTATTGTTATTATCTAAAATTACATGGTTGCCGTATTGGTACCTGCAATAACGTCGTTACCAGACTTGAAGCTATAATTAATTATTAAATTTTCAAGTGCCGTCTCGTAATTACGGTCTGGAAGGAATAGGAAGGAAAGAATATTGAAAAAGCATTTTATTGCTTGTAATTTTCGTTAAAAATGTAGAGGGTTGCAGCCAATGGGGACTCATCATCCAATAATTAATAAGTTTGGTCGTTCGTCATTCCGTTTGTAAACCAAAACGGCATTGGGAATTAGTTACGCTTTGAAATCTACACTTGGAAGAAAAACCGACTTTACCTGCTGCCAGGGGTGGCCATCCCCTTTGTACTCAACATGTATTCATATCAGCTGCTATTTATTGCAGGGGTCGTCCTATAATCTGCCTCTTGCTGCGCTTAGCTTTAATTCAGGGTGGGAATGTGCCTTTACGATTATAAACCACCCTCTTCTTAAAACGAGGGGACAACGCTGTATTGTCGTAATGGGCATTAGCGCCCCGGTTTGTTTTTATTATTTCCGCCCTTTTCGCAATTATTGCGGAATTATCAAATTATTTCCCGAGGGGTAGTTTTCGAAAATCGCACAATGCCCATTATATGTTACATACGTATTTAAACCAGAACATAAATTAGAATCAATAAGGACATAAAAAATGCTCCTCGTAGAACCACCTGTATGTTTTACGATCGAGGCCATGTGGGTAGGTTCACCCTAACAAATGACGTCAGATGTAAAATTTTTCAAGAGATTTTAACCCCGATTAGTCGCAAGTCCCCCATAACGCAAAATATACGTTGTTTCCTGTAAATCGCGACATGAATTCCCCTTCTCCTGTCCGCACCCCAAATTCCATCCATAATGAGCGCCTTTCGTGGCGTCGGAACGTTATAATTTGACCTCGAGGTGTGCGTGCGCCGTGCAATTCGCACGTTTTGTTTCTCCACTCTTTATTTTTCCCGTAATCGAGTTTTTCTTGGTTGTTTTATCTACGCCGTTGAGATTATTTTACGGCTTCTTGGATATCACGCTTCACGGACCTCTTTATACTTTGACATGCGATTTTCTAAAGATCGAAACCGAAAACGTTCGTCAATGGTGTCTGGAGGCTCGCCTTTAATACGAAGAACGTTCTAACTTTATGCAAAGAGCGCATTTTCCACGCTTTGACAAGCGCAGCTAATAGAGGTGTTGTGCTTCAGTGGTTGTGCAGAACCGACGACGGTTTGGTGTCGTCGGTTGGTCACGAAGACGGAGATTAAACAGTGGAAAAGCAGCAGATGAAAGAGTTTTCAAAAGAGTGTTGAAATAGATGACTGGAGGTTAGGTTTATATTGGATAATAATGAGTTCTTCAGACATTTTCCACGTTTTGGTAATTGGCATTTAACACGCGTGGGTAACGTTGCGCAAAGAAAAGTCGCGACCTAGAGCAAGATTTTATGTTCAACGATTAGACAGAATTGTGTAAATAAATTCGTGCTCACAGTATGGTGTTTGAACAGTGTTTACAAAAGTCAAGACAAAACAAACAGAGATAACAAACACCTAATGGGTTTAAAACCAGAATATCTCAGCGACGAGACGTACAGGCGGTCCTAATATTGCACTGCTAATGGGACGAATTGAAAGATATCTCCAGAGCAAGCTGGTGCATAATCCCTGACTTCCAAGGACTTCCCGGAATATTTTCAAAGACCTAACACTACAAATGTTTCACAACGGATTACACAGCACCCCTACAGGTGTCCCTAAAATGTCGCAGCGCCTCTTTGACAAGTTGAACATCTTCAGTGCATGCGGAAACTTATCTCTGCATGACGTCTTGGTGAGCACTATTCCACGAGGGTGGTAGGTCTATTAACCCCCTGCAATGAATCTTTTTGTTCATCCTATTTGTTCCAAGTCATATTCGTGTGAACGATCGCAGCACCGATAAACGGAAAAGGTGCACATTTGGCGTCTGAAACCCGTATGGAATCGACAATGGCAAGCCAATGATAAATGTGCCATTTCCCCGCAAAAAGGCCATTAATTGGAAGTACAAGCAGCGGTAATGGTAACAGGATGGCGATGGCGGCATGACACTCGTCCTTGGTATAACTTAAGTCATTGTTTACAAGTTGAGGGAATCCCTCGAACGTTAGGGCCACTTCACCGAGTCATCGACCTCGCGCCGCATCAGGATGCTAAAACCGTCGCCGCCAAGCGACGGAATAAATTTGCAGTAAACATATTATACCTACATGCGCGACAAGAATCTACTTAATTATAACATCATGATCGTAAGTAAGATCGCCCTGTTAAGGGTTGAGAGGCACATGGCGCGGCGACTTACCGGATGGCGCGCGGCCGCGACTGCTGCTGCTGCCGCCGCGTTCATTCCTGCACTCGGGTACATCGTACGTCAGCAACACATGGTATGTTCTGACTTTGCACTAGGGCACCGTAATCCTGCTAAAGGGCACTGCACACACACTTTCCACTCACCGAACAAAATATGACGTAGCGCGTATTCCACAGCTCGAAACGCACGTCCACCTCCAAGCACGGTTCACAAGCGACTGGCAGCGGTCTCTCCCCACCACCGGAACGGCGCCGCGCACCGCGACCCCCAAAACCGCTAACACACACCCCACACTCCCTTACAAAAAGCCTACAACCCCTGAAAATACCGGCAGCTCGTACACTCAACGCCAAAAAAAGAAGACGACAAATTGATCGGTGATCGGCGATGGTTATTAACCACGGTAATGAGCCACACATGAAAGTTTAGTGCGGCAGTAAAAGTGGCCGATTAATTCTTATGCCGTGTGGAAATAATAACGGCTCGTAAAATCGGCTGCGAAGACGCAGAACTGGGTCATGTTTTAATTGGCAACACTGTGATTGCAATTAGCGTGAATGTAATACGGGTAAACTGTCGCGGGTTGTTGTGTATTCCCACACCGCCCGATCTCGCCGCCGCCGGTGGTCACTCCACCTGCCTACCACTTTTACATTTGCTTGTACTCACACCCCTAAAATGATCCGTACATGTTCGCAACAAAAAATATAAAAAATAAAAAACAAAAAACTACCCTCAAAATGGCTGCCTGGCAGAAAGCATCTCATTTTAGCTGAAACAGGGGTCGAATCCGTCCTTGTTCCACCCGCGTGATTTCACTTCAGCCCCTTTCACCCTTATAAATATGGCGCCCTGATTGCCAGTATACCAAGCTGGTCGCGAGTCCACGTGGACTGCACCGACACAAAGCCCTCCCACCAATCCCAGCTCGAAAACCCAACTATACTCCAATCCCCGCCCAACTCCGCCCATTTTAAACGAGCCCGAGTCTCTTCGCCTCTCTCCACCAATCAAATCCCACTTTGAACCAATCGTTTAGCGTTTTCGCTCGTTCGTTGCCACGCAACACCGCGACAGCTCATGTCTAGTCCACGTGGACTACCGAGGTGCCAGTACATGGCTTGCAGGATCTGTACGCAGCGGGCAAACCAGCAAAAATAAGAGCCGACCAAAAAAAATATATATGAGTGCCGATAAAATCTAGTGGGTCGGGGTGCGGGCTCCATCCTAGCAGAACAAAAGCCTCGCCCGGCCTACCAGTTATTAGAGAGCCAAGGCGAGTTTACAAAGGTCAAACTTTATGGCCGAATTACAATGGAACTAATTTTTACAGTTCGGGCGCTGCAGCGGAGCTAATTACGCTCGCCGATTGATTATCGGGATTAGGAAAGGCGGCGGATTTCTGGAACGCCCTCTAGCACAGACACCAGAGTCAATATTGCTGAGTGACAACTCGCAAATCAGATAAGCCGCCTGGCATAGTGGTCGCAAGAGCTATTCCCTGGATCTTCCTTTCCCATTTCAGTACATAAACGCTTCAACCTTCCACTTATCGCGACCAGTAAACAATATTACATCACGCTGCCGACAAATACTATTCACCTTAATCTTCTCATACTTGTCATATTTCAGACGACGCTCAGTTTGCGAACGCGGCCAATTATTATCTATTCCAGACTAATAATACGAAAAATATGCTGCAAAACACTCCACATGTGCAAAAGGACAAAGGAATTTTCACAATGACGGAAATTTATCATATTCTTGATGGGTACTCAAACAGACCCAGATAGCGTTGCATTGAGTACGAAATAATTGTTACAACTATATTTCTCGAATCAACTACACAGTTATGTAATCAATACCGCGAAAACACAAACGTACTTCAGACACTCATACAGTTTGGGGAATTGACACCCGATGCATGGAATTAAATTTAATAGAAAGTGGGGGACACCGAGCGAGAAAGAGATTCTTGCATTCTTTCATTCTCACACACATCAAGAAACATGAATTTTCGGTGAGTCCAAGACCGATTAATGGACAAATAGATGAGCGCAACAAAGAAAACCATAATTGCCATTGGAGCGAGGAAGATAAAAATAATTTACCCCCATCAGCGCGAATGCATGCGTCGTGGCATTGTTTTATCATTTTTGGCAAGACGAGGTGTTAACATGATTGCTCCTTTAGTAATTCTTCGCTATTAGAGGGATTTGGTCCTTCGAATGCAAAATGCAACAATTTTATTTTTTTATGAGTAATGATAGGCATTGTATTTCTCAATGAATTTGAGTTACAATTTTCGAGAACTTTGTCGCTAGGATGCACTGAGGGGAGTAATGCCACCCACTGACACTACTCCTCTCCCACTTCTTATTAAAATTGTTCCCATTCATCGGGTATCAATTCCCCAAACTGTAGATAATGAAGTCTGCTCCAAAGTCTCTTATTGGCTGTATCTACATGTCGAGGTTCTACTGTACCACAGCGCGCCAGTGTTGGTATTGTTGCTCGACCAAGAAATTTGGAAGAAATCTTTTATATAAACACGAAATATCCCGGCTAATTTATTTTTGGCTTGAATAATCGTAAAAATGCCAGTTCCCGTCAACGCAACGATTTTCTCTATTTATTTTCCGCCATAAATTAAATTACTTTACGGTCACGTATAATGCAATCAAAATGCATTTATGGATTCCATCGGTTTAATACTCCCTCCGACATAATATTTCATCGCTCACTTTCGGTAATCTTCAAACCCAAAGACGTTGCTTGTTATTTTCGAAATAATTTTTACGGATATTTGCAATTACCCAAGAAACAATAAAAATGTTACGACTTTGTAACAGAAAAACTTAAAGTAAATTACTCTTAAATTAGCGAATTTATGGCATCCAGTGAGTGCCCAGACGCTCTTTATTGGTCATGTGGCATTAACCAGTCGACCTTCGCGATTACATACTCAAATTCCTAATCTTTAAATGTGATTTAAAAAATATTTTACTACCCATTTTCGTGGGGGAATAAAATTGTTTGTGATTGCCTTAAAAAACAGGAAATGTCGCGAGAATAAATCTGTTCCAAGTGCAAAGTGTACAATTGTCTTGTCTAGGTTCGTCGTGACTCATTGAAAAGTCAAAGTAGATTTACCCGATTGGCTTTCTTGGAAATGTGGATAAATTTTTGATCGAATTATGTCAAGTGGAGACTTATAAAATCGAGTTTGTACAGGATAAAGGTATAGATTAGATGGCTTAAGAGAGTTATTTATTGCGCTGATTGCTTAATTCGGCACGATAAGATAGAACCTGAGCAGGATGCTCTTGCAGGATAAAAAGTTGAAATTTTTGAAGATGCAAGTTTCATTTCAAAGTGATCAATTTTTATTAATTAATCTTCAGTAAACTGTCTCGTCTAACCTCGAGACCTCGACCTTCCACTATCTTAACAACTTTGTCGCCTTATCGTGCACTAAATTATCGATATATCATCAAATGAGACAAGTCATGTGAAATCGAATGTTAATTGTTTCTTTTTATCGTCTAGTTGTCTTGGATTTGTAATATTTTATGTGAATTTAGTAAAAATGGATGAAGTCAATTTACAGCAATAAAACTGTTGAATATGAAACGAGAATGAAACATGCAGCATCCGCTCACATTAGTGACTTTTGAAAATGTGTTTTATTAAAGCGTGGAAATTAAATAAGTAATGGACTCAATGATTAAATAACGAAACTCCGGTATTTCGAAGATACCTGCAGTAAAACACAAACAAATGCTCCGCCATGCAATAAATTTTAATAACACGTATTAAAATATTTAACCACGTCTGAAACTGAAATGCAGACTAGTTGAAGTCATTTGAGAAAAATAAATATGAAAGAGCGCCAACGCCTCCTTCCACTCCGCCGTGTCTTGGGGCAAACTTTTAAATTACAAAATAAGAAGACGAGGAGAAGAATAAGCAGCTCTAGCCCAGTCTGCTAAATATTTAACATCGACTTTATTATGGCATCCAGGGAAGTAAAAACCCTCCGCCGTCTCTAATATTCTGCGGCCGTTTCATTTGGGAATAATAAAACATCGGAAAATGAAAATGTTCCAAATCAGCATGGCATTTAATTTTCAAACAATCGACCAAAAATTCTCAGCTTCTTAAGTCTGCGCCCTTTAATTTATTTACGCTGAATTTGGAAGGCTAATATTAACACTTTTCATTTGCGTCATTAAACCAGTAGCGTTACGTTACGACGGCTTAAACGCGGGTTAATTAAAATGCAATCATAGAAATAATTTATGATAATAACAGTCAATGTTTCGCAATTATTGGTTGTATTTAACATCGAGTGATACAGTTCACCTGACAAGAAGCAATTTTCTGGCATAATTTCGTGCGGAGGTAGGGAAATAGCGGCTGATTAGTCCATGTTAAAAATTCTGCATTTTTTCTCGAGGATAAGAAATTACATTCACCGTAAATATTCGAACATAATAACATGTTATTTCGTTGATGTATTCAATGGGTGTAATAGAAATTATAAAACTGCAAACTAACAATTAGGAATTCACGTGCAGAAATAATCACAATCTTAAACATGTGGTTATACTAATAACATCGTTGTAAAGTTGGAAGAGACGTGGTGTAGACTTGGCTTTAAATACGGTGATGTATAAATAGTGTTCCCTTGCCAGAAAACGTGTGCTTGTAGCTGATCTAATGAGATTCCGCTTCCACTATCTCGCCTTGTCACACCTTCACAGTTGTGGTAATTAGCTGATTTTAATTTAAAATATTCAATAAATCGCTCGTAAATCATAATTTCGTGCTGAATAACAAATGCCTTTGTTAATTTACATTTAGGCGTGTTTTTATCTTGATGGAAATTCTTGGAATGACATATTTTGTATGGCGCGTAAAATCATTAGGGATTGAAAACATCAGCGGATTGGGTGACGGTTAATCACAAAAAACACAACCAATTATAAAGAACACGCTGTGGAAATTGACGTGTAATATACATAGATTTAACAACATGGAAAAAAAATGTCGGAAAGAATTCTTGGCCGAAAATTTTTTGGAGCAGCCTGAAATTAATTTTATGAACAAGTTTTGCTCCTTTTGGTGAAACTTCAGACTCATAACACGTTTTTTTGTTTTCCGAACAAGAATTTTGATTCGCCTCAGAAAAAACAAGTTAACAAATGAAACCAGCTATTGATATAAATAAATCCCTGAATTCTGAATCCTCGGCCGAAATGATTATACCCATACCATTAGTTTAATACCGAAAAATTTACATAATTTGTTTTTTTCTACCATTCCGGAGCCACTTTCGGTGTTAGTGCTTAACATCGCGTGTAGATTTAATCTCTTACGGAATGTAGCATGTTTATTTCGTATATTTATCTTGATAACCGCAGTTGATTATAAACAAGCATTCGTGGATTAAGCTGACATTTAAAATACAGGGTGCTGACAATCAATTTAAAATTTAATTATACGAAAAGTCTCATATCTTATCCTTTTGAACTTTACTGCCAATTTAAAATTATACACGCGCCCCCGGAAACGTTGTTATTGAGTTGTAGTGCAAATAAATGCGATAAATTTCTTTCGAAATTGGAAATATTTGTGGAAGCAATTACGCACTCCATTTATGTTTCCAATCGCGGTTTCAGTACTATCGCATTATAATTCGAAAACAATGAAAATTCGTTCATTAATTTTTATGCTTCTACATAATGGGATTTAATCTGTTGACGATTTCACGGTTTTGTAAATGTCGCGGTGCACTTATTAATTGCGAATTATACCAGATTTTCGCACCAACTGGGATTTAGCGGCGATTTTTCAAACAATTTTACAAACAAACGTACGTGATGGAACACTTTCCCTTTTTTTCGACATGCTTCACGGTGATTTTCTTCCTTTTTAGATCTCCATTGTATTCAATGACGAATACGAAATTAAAGGCCGCCTTTGAAAAAAATATCATCCTTCTAATCTCCGACTAGCATTGTGTTAAATTGGTGTAGTGCACAGAACGGATTAATGCCTTGATTATTATGTTCCCAGACAAGATGAATATGAGACTCATTAATTTCAAGAATATGAACTCTTTCTCAACAACAAAAACGAGAAGGTGAGGTGTTAAACATTGTTGGGCGACATTTTGACTTTTATTAAGCTTGTCACGTCGGGTTTATGTGCAAGGATGTGTTAAGAAGTTTTTGTTGTTGGTCACTTTTACTAATTTTTTGTCGGTCATTCAGGAGAAAAATGCCAGCATGTAATAAGCGAGGATAAAACGTTTTCTATTGTCTAAAAACGCGTCTGAATCATAAATTTCCACGTTACTGAGATAGTTTAGTTATTCTAGAAAAGCCAAAAAATACCTCAGTTGAGCGTAAATAATTAGAATAGAAACCGTGGAATAAAATAAAATAAATCAGTTTTATTATGTTGACGCAATTTTGCACATTACACGACTAAAAGGAAGCGTTTTCTTGTTCCACCGTTGTGATGACTCATTCCCGCAAGTAATGAGCAAAAGAGAGATAATTTATGTCTTTATTTTAGTTTAATTCCGAGGTTGGGAAAAAATATGGATCAATTAAAAATCAGAGAATATATTCCAACAGTACGAAGCAATAAACCGTTTTAGCCACCACCAGACAAGTCGATTAATGCCCCTAATTCTCCTCTCTCGAGAAAATTATAAAATGAGCGTTTCCCAGCTCCTACCTCCCACCTCCATCATCTACTTCCTCACGACTTTATTAACGGCCATCTAAATTCGGTCTTATGCAAATTGAATACGGCAGTAGACGTTGGTATATGACATCGTAGCGATTCATTATAACACAACCCGTGTACAAATGTTAAACATAACAGCAACATTCCAACAATGCGGTCGTCTCCCACTCACTCCATTTGCAAAGGTGAACACACATTCGCAGTTACAGATTTATCCCTGTATGCAATCCGCCAAGAAAGCCCGCAGCATAGCTAAACATCCAGCCACCTTCTAATTATCTAAGCGAAGCGCAAGGTGAGAGAGATAAAAGAGCTCCGGATATACCGCACCAACGGATTAACAATGCAGATTGTGTAGTTAGAGAGACGGTATTATGACATTCGCCATGTGAGATCCTCAAGGCAGATATGGCAAATATGAGAAACGTGCCATTACGGACGAACGTAATGAGGACTGTGGTTCGCTTAACACCACCTTTAAAATTCTTACCACTCGGTGTGGGGGATCACTTTATGGAACGTTATTGGTTTCGAGTTTTTATGGAGAGTTCAAATTGCACCTGGGAATGGAGGACTTGCTTACTGCAACAATTACGCCTTTATTGCGATGCTATTACATGGAATGAAGGCGGTATAAAGAGGAAATTATTATGGCTGATGTTGTAAATTTGATTACGGTGCTATTTTGCACCGATGCTGATCTTCTGCTAATTCGAAACGCTTTAACAGCCATCAAATCGAAAGACATTCGCCAGCCGATCGAAACACAAGGGAGTTAAACCGATCTCTGCGGCACCACATCTAATCAAACTGGCGCATCCACCATTTTTGCCCTCTATCAAAAAGAAACATTATAGACCAACACCTTCAGAATCATCATCTTTAAATCACAGAAAACTTGCTTCATTGATGGCTCACCCCTTTAACGGTTGGCACGCGCTCTTTGAACGTGCGGACTGGAATTTACACAAACCAGTTGGATCACCTGTGCAAGCTCGTGTTCTAGTTTTTTGTCGGGCCGCACTTTCGGGGCAAAACTCGTTTCTATTTTGATTCAAGTAACCGACCTTCGTACCAAAAAACGTGGGAACACAACCACTTTGTGTTGATCCAACTGGTTGCAACGTGGGCAATTACGGGCGCATCCACCATTTTCGCCTGTTTGGTCTTGCAGATGATTTTTCCAAAATGGTGGATTTGGTCTCTTAGCAGATAAGAGATAATAAGTCAACACTTTCTCTGCTTCTAATGCTGTGTACTGTATGATAATCCAGTCGATGAGTGAGTAAACACACTTAAGAAACGAAACACAGAAGTGGAGCATGATCTTGAAAACTTCGAATTTTGCAAAGCGTTATCACTCGTCCATCAAATCGCAGTTCAACGTGCTAATTGTAGGATATCCTCCAATATTTGAAAACAAAAATTATATACGCGGCCGAGTTGAACAAACAATAAATAATCAATAAGTTGATAAGTATCTTGAACAATCAATTATGCAAAGCAAATAGCGATGTTTATTCTCTTTTATTTGTTCAGGTACCCACTAAGAGTATATAAAGGCGCGCCAAGGTTGATGAACTTTTTGCTAGTTGCTTTTAACAACCTTGTAATTAAACTGTTTGTGAATGTACGAAATTTATAATGCATTGTTGGTTATGCTTTTACGCTTTACAAATTTGCTATTTACCTTTCAATCCAGCCTGTCGATAAACTCAGTCACTGGGGATAATTTCGGACGGGATCTTTGATGACATAATTAATTCACGAAGTACACCTGGCGCTCAAGAAAATCCTATTCTTCCAACTGCTTTCAATAATAAACCAACTTTTGTTCTGACTTTTCAGTCATCATCGATCCAAAAGCTTTCTCCAAAACATGCGAGATCATAATTCTTGATGACTAAATTATGAAACGCGAAATGTGTCGCAACTTATCAAAGATCTTTTCTTGTTGTTGACTGTCAATCTGTTACAAGTGAATAAGCTATTATCTTTCAAGTGTTGCTTATTATTAAAAATACACTTAAAAGTTTTGCAACGATATGCTTCTAGATTTTGGAGATTGGCAAATACACAGCTAGTGTTTTTACTTGTTTTCTGCCCGATAATTTTCGAGATTAATGGGATAGAAAAACTTAAAAGCACTTCGAAATCACTCCAGTTCAATAATCTGATCGAGAGTGATCTGTTTGCAGAAATCGGTTTTATCACTATGTCATGGTTCTGAAACAATCAAAAATGTTTGAAAGGGCGTTTGATAAAGTCAAACTAATTCTGTAATTAAAATTGATTAGACTGATAATAGACAGAAATACGGTTTAAAAAACACGTTAACCTTGTTATTAATTTTTAAAATGTGATTTGTTTAAGATATTGTATTACATATGAGTAGATATTAATAAAAATATAGTAAAACCAACTTTATTTATTTTTCATAAAACCAGACAAAAACAAACAAATGACAGTCGGAATTATCACCTTTTGTTTGCATTTAAGAAAAGTGTCACAATTAGCGATTGTTTAACGTTTTAGTCTGAATTAAGTCAAATAAAAATAAAGCTTAAATGAAGACAGTTTGTAAGATAAAAAGTAATGTTAATATTTGATCGCAGTCATTTGCACTATAAATGTTAATCTTTTCAATCTCTCGACATAATTTTGACAACTGAATGCATTCTTCGTGATATGCAAAGTACGGCGCACATTAGGTACTGCATTTTTGCCAATTTGTTGTTGTCCGACATGACGCTATAAAATCTTTAGTGCCCCTTAGCGTGAATTAAAGGGAATTAGTTTCATCACCATTGACCACCCCGTCGGCCGCCCACGCCTCTCAAAAGCGTTAAAAATTCCTCGAGTCCGCGTTGTAACGCCTTGTAGTCGTTAATATGATAAACCTCCTAGAGAGATTCTTTATGCGGCATCAATATTAATTAAGTTACTAATTGGATATAGAAGAGGCAAGTTGGGTCTTGCGGTCGCTTGGGAATGCAGCGGTGGCGCTTGAGAGTGAACCCTTGTTTAATAGCCAAGCCACAGAGAACCGGAGAGCGGTCTCAGTTAGCGGTGCTTGGTCAGACCGAGTGCGCCACTTGGTCACTATACAAAGCGTCCGCACGATGCCCTGTGATGATGGCCGCCTCCGCCGCCTCCACCGTTCGGAATTCATTATCGAACGACAAAAGACGAGCGGATATCTCAACTAAGATTTCGACGCCATGTTGGGAGGGATTTTCAAACAATTTCCACAAAAAAGTGGTGTAGTACACGTGCACAATAATTGCTCATTTATCAGAAGTGTAGTCACTTTGTTGGAACGATAGGGTGCTATCAGAACGGAAAATTGTGCAAAGTAAACTACTAATGGACAAGACCTAGATAAAGGAATTGTGTTTATATTTAGAAACATTTTGAAATGGTAATAGCAAATAGTAAGGAAACACCAAAAATGTGTACATACTTTTAAATCTTTTTGTCTAATTGACAGCCTTATCTCTGGGGAATGTGTCAATTGGCTATTTAACCCGCGACATTTCGCTTTGGTGGTCCCTAACAACCACTTTACTCCTCATCTATTTAACTACTTTAAATTAAAATTGTCGTTTGATTTATTAAGAGCTCTTCAAACCTATCGAAAATTCCACCGACACGTTTCGATAAAATCTACTTCCACGACGTAAAAATATATCCGAAATTCAAATAAAATTAATCTCACACCTGTCGATAGTAGCCAACAAATGTTTTAACAAACAAAAAGAACCACATTGGTACGTAATAATCATATATTTCATTGTATTGATGACATGCAATGATAACAGCTGACATTTAGTATTATCATCATCATTATTATTTCGGCGATAACACGTATCACAGTAAAGTGTTGTAAACCCACTTAAACGAAAATGTCTACTTCCATTAATCTCGTTAATAATTTATTTAAATTTCTCAATCATGCACTCAACGATAAGTGCAATAAATAATACCGAACTCCGACGTAATAATTCCACGAATATGAATTGTTGGTACTATAGCGACCGCAATTTTTCGCTTGCGGTTGCCATTAATATGGCGGCGTTTTTGCAAAGATTGGATCACAAATATCGTTTACGAAGGTTATTTCATTGCAAAAAGAAGTACTGAACCACAAGATGTTCCTCGTGGGTCTCCTTAAATTGTTTGTAGATTTTGAAGGATGTTTCTTGATAAGACTTCATGCTGATATTGGATCAGGTCAAGATGATCAAAGTGCAGAAATTACGAAGAATTGTTAAAGGACTGGCTATTTGAATGCGCGCACTTGGCACAACGGAAAAATCTAATTATTTTCTTATCAGGCCTTGTTTTATTTATTTGGCAACTGTCAGTGGGTCTATCAACGACATGCAAATTAATTTTCATCGCCAACTCTATTTACAAACATTTATCACCCACACTTAAGCTGAAACAATTACAACTGTAACAATTTTTCCAGTTCTCGAAATAAGCCTCAATTCACACTATTTTTGTAACGTAATAATACACCCACGTCGCTGCATTGCACGAATAATTGCAGTTCCCACCGACTTGGCAAAATAACAGCGCAACTTTTTTAAGAGATAAAGATCTCGAACCTTTATAATTGACATTTGAAGCAAAAAATTGACAGTTTTACGGATGCGAAAGTGAGTAAATCTTATCAATTTATCGTGAATTTTAAATAAGCTTGGTTTTGTTCGTTGGTGGCACGATTGATTGGTCCATTATAATTCTGTATTACCACATAATTATAAACAGACCAATCAAATCGCGGGTTGTTAAGTGTAGAGTCGATGCAAAACACCTGTCGATTAACAACTATGACTTTTCGTATGATAAATGAATAGTTTTATTGCTTTTATTATTGGCTACTAATTTATGATTGCCGGATTGTCAACGAGGAAAAGACACGTTAAGTAAAAATAATTATATAGATTTATTGGGCAAATAAATAACACATAAAGATAAAATTTTGTGGGAGTACTTAACGTTATGGGTAAAATAAACAAAACATTGCTTAATTTGCTTTGGAAATGTTTATGTTTGACTGTTATTGTTGACGTTTAGTGGTTATGGATAATAACGCCATATTTGTTCCGACATGTTTGCTACAGTTCAAGGTGATTGAATCATTTTGTTTACGGCCACAAATGAAAAGATAGGAAAAATGTTTATTATCAAGTTTTTTTGAGTTTAAAGATCAAGTAGTAGCTGCTAGGACCAAAGTTCAATTTTTAAATAATTCAAGTTTTTTCCGGGTACGGTCCTGTCTCTGTGGCACCTATATCGCATGCCATGTCACCCCGACCGCGACCTATTCCAAAAATAATGCCATTTCACCTAGCGATCCATATTTCTGGCAATTATAGTCACCCTCGATCCAATTAGCAGTCAATGACGTCATGTTGGTCACGTGTGGTGTGCGACCCTCGACCATATTTCCGTGATGCGTCGTGTGTGAACCGATTAGACGAAATCGCGCATTTATTAAATTAAAATAAATGCTCGCTTCACGGTTAGTAATTAATTAAAAACTTGTCATTATCTCGAGCGCATTTATACGGTGTGCTTCAGTGGAGCGAGACGTTTTGGTTTGTGGATGGGAGTGTACCCTTAGGAAACATATAAATTCCCTTCGCCTCCCCCTTCGATGCCCCCTGTATAAGTATACGCTTGGACTGTCTTGAAAAGATGAGAATCGTACTGCGAATTCCAGTTCCTTAAGATTATACTGTCGTCCTTGTCTCTCACATCCGCACTTGGAAGCGTCTTTTTTGTACGGTGTGCTCTTTATAAACCGAGACAGCATTATGGCCTCATGAAAGTGGAAAGTGAGAAAGATTAAATCCGCAGTCAACGTGGACTTGACGAAGACCTGTCAGGCCACACCGACCAATAGAAACTAACACCACGCCCATTTACTTAAAGGATAAAGAGCGACACTTTACATTAGAACGATAAGGAAGAGTGTAGTCTCTCTCACGCCCACATTACCCACCTTACGCCATCTCTCTCTCTCCGAGTAGCTACTATAATAGCACCGGTTTAATGTGTACGTAGGTATACAGTATACGAGTATACGAGACCTAACCTTACCTCACTACTTACATACACCAGCATGTGTAAGGTACAGTGTCAACACACATGTACGAGGCATGTGTGAACGTACACTCCACGCCATCATTCTTCGCCTCTGACTGTACACTCTCGTATAAAGGTTAATTACCACAGCACAGTCATTTGAAAAGTTCAGGTAGATTTAAGACCCCTGATGTAAATAGACGGAAATGTGTCTGCTTTAAACAGTCTACGGTTCTCACTGGCCCCGCGGCGGCGGCGGCGGCGGCAACCTTAATTGATATTTTATGTACGAAAACTCCAAATATGAAAGATACGTACATTCGAGCGGTGAAAATGTTTTGTTTGGAGAGAAAGCACTTGCAATTAAGTGCTCCATCTAACGATGCGGCCGTGAAGTGAAGTGTTGTCTTGTGTATTATTATTATTACAGTCACAGGGCCGATTCATTCGCGGACAGCACAAGGGTGGGAGGTGGGGGCGGAGCCACCCCCGAACCCTTCTATAATAGAGTTTGGGGGCAGCGCAACGATATCATAAAACAATTTACCGCCACTTAAAACGGTTTTGAAGAATTACACGACAAGACTCAAGTTGAAACGTGGTGTATACATCAGTTTTCAATTTTGGGTTTCCAACATTCGTATACTGAAAGCTTTTAGAAAAACATTTTGGGAACTTTTGGTTTCGAGTTTAAATAAAGAGTATGACCGTATTACCCACCTTTACTCTAGGAAGTTGTCAATCAAGCAGGTGATGCTTGAGATTCATTGAAACGATATCAAGTAGGCCAAATCTAATCAAATGTGAATTTTTTACCATTCTAACAACAATTTTAGTACTTGAAACTCCTTTTATCGGACCTAAAATCGCAAATTACGCGATTTAATAATTCATACCTGGCAATCATTTACAATTTTTGCACGTTGTTGAGCCGCGGCCAAGGATTTCAGAAATCGCTTGGAAAATGTTCACAAGACAATAACTACGTCCTACAAACTCACTACAAACACTTTCAAACCATAAAACTTGCAAAACTTCGTAATTTACAAGAAGTTTAACCTAATTTGAAACAAGAACAAAATTAAAAAGCGCCCTTTCATACCGACCGGGCGCACCAATCACAAGCCGGCTAAAGTGCAGTAGATTGAAATTAATTACATCATGTCTTGCACAACCAAATTTAGGGGTTCATGTCTCATTACAGTCACAGGGAGTTATTTAATTTTTCAAAAATTGAAGATCCCTAAGACGCCACGTGAATTTAATTAATTAACCAGCTGGTGATTTATTGTTATTAATCGCCCAGCGTAATCGACAACGAAATAAATCTCCAAATTCCCTCGTTAATTGTGGTCGTTGGCGTTAAATAAATATTTATAATTAAGAATAACAACAGCATTAAAAGATAAAGCCTTATCAAACCGACATTTTCAAAATAATTATTAATAAAGATAGTCATCAAATTTATATTTATAAATTTATAAAGTGTTTATAGTCAGAAATGGGAATCATTCACATAAATATAAAAGCTGCCTCCATAAATGTAATAATAAATTACGAAATATGCTCATGTTAAGCGAATAACTCGTCGTTAATTGCATCCGTTTAGTCTTTCTCCATTTTAATTGTTGATTTAAGTAATTTGGAGTGATACTTTTTATATGTAATCATTGATTAATGTAGCTTGTTTATTTAATAAATTATAGGAATATCAAAGTACAAGGTTACGTTAGGTCGAGGACTGTAGCTAAAAAGACAAGCTGAAGGAAAAAGTTTACATTTCCTTAGTTGTAGGCAACCCAAAATACATACACACGCGGAATTAAAAAAATGAGTTTTTGTTAAATAGAACAGTCCATTTGATTTTGCTATCACAATCTAAAATTTCATTATTATCCAAATTATCCATTGCGGCAAATATACAATAATCTTGTTATCTATAATTAATAGTGCATTAATTGATGTACAGTTTAGGAGCAATGGAACATAATATTTACATAAGGTCAACACTAAATACTGAATTCAGTTAACGTAAGCAGTTTAGTGAAAAGTTAATTAATTATGCAAATTAGAATAATCTAGAATAGACGCTGGTAATTATTAATATCAATCCACTAATTATAGTTTTGGAAAGTCGATAAAGAAGACAAAAAAATCGCCGAAATATTTCCCGCCTCTCCACTTCACCACAGCAAACAATCAACATAATGATCCTCTAGCCACTTTATTAATACCCTCATCTTCATCCACATTATATTTAACAGTTTTTTACGGTGTCGAATATAGCTATTAATATTTAATGCCACCCGAGAAAAGGAGAACGATAAAGATGGTTAAGTCGTTTAACCGCATCACCTTTCATCGTTTTTTTCTTTCCTCATCGACCACACAAGATACAAGACATACCACCGGTGCATCTTCGAACGAAGGTGCAGAAAAATGCCGCTAAGCGTAGATGTATAAGACGTTGTAAACGCAGCTATAAATGCCGCCTGTCGGGGATGAAACGGGAAGTCAGAGGGGAGTGCAGCAATAAGCTCAGAATTAGTCTGGATTTATCGATTACTTAGTGTGCCACCATTTTTATACGAGATCAGCGGCTCCTTTATGCGTCTACCGAGTTCTTTGCAGGTTGCCGTTGCGTGATACAGTCCAGAAAAAAAGCAAGAGGCTGAGGGAGGATGTTCGCCAACTGTTGGGAAACATTCGTAGTGCAGTATGTCAAACACTTTAGAAAAAAGTCCCTATTGAAAACTCTACTGAGAATTTTTAAAAACGTCTGTAGAAAAAATAGCGCTTTATACTCTTTGCAATTAGGCAGTTAATGAGAAAGTTACCCTTTGTACGCTCACTCCGTTACACGCCGGTAAATATTTTAGAACACGCCAACTCCTGAAATTAAAAACCCAAAACATGGCGATAGAATTAATTCATCGTTAAAAATTTCAAGCTTTAAATCGACGCTTAGAAGTCCACTCGCGTTCGTGCGAAAAATTTCATCTAGACATCTTTTTCATTACGTATTCCATTTTTTGCAGGGGCGGGTTTTAGCTTTTAAATCTTTAAAATTAATTTCGTATTCGTTAAGGATAAACAAAGCGGCAGTGTTTTCCTGCGTTGATTAATAAAATATATACCTAAAGAAAAAATGGGATTTTAATAAACTGGTCGTCACATATTAGAACTGTTTTGGGGGGTATTAAAGACAGTGAGGGTTCCTGAAGAGATTTAGGACGTTGAAATAATTATTGGTTTGGTTTATCCCGGCGCCTCCACCAATACCCTTCTCCTTTCATCCGCATTTAATAAAATAACATTTTAATTCTTGATTAGAGTCGAAGTAGGGCGCTCCCCGCCTCAATAAAATCCCAACTTTACGAATCCTCAAAGCTCGGGTTCTAATTTTCCAGCAGTTAAGCCCCGTCTCCACTCACCGGCAATAAAAAAGTAATTTGTTTTTTTCTTGAAGTTGTCATTTGGAAGTTCTCCAGCAAAGCAGCGGTCCCATCAAACAAGCATCAGTGGTTGGCGGCACGGCACTCGTGAATCATGTTGGTTCGTGACCATTGTTCTATAAGTAATGGACTCCTCGCGCGTCGACGGTAAATCTTTGAGCAACATTATTTAATTCGCTCACGACACGGAGTTCGCACGCGATCGTCATTGTGTGGGGTGGTAATATAGATGGCTGTCGGTCTGTGGTTACCATCACGCCATGCTCGGTACCAGTCGCTGATTGCCACCGACGAAGACATAAAAGACTTCCACCTTTGCTAAATACCGACGTCTTCAATGCGGGTTAATTACTTGCATAACGGAGACAGATTTTGAAAGGGCTTGTGATGGGTTTCGAAGGAGAAAGAGTGGGGAATTAGCTGAGTTAACGATGGGGTTTTACGTGGGGGAGGAAAGCTAATGGAGACCATTTTTAGGGCGCGCGGAATTACCGGGATATTTTAATCAATTGGTGGCGTGAGGGGCACAATTAGGGAACGAAAAACTGTCAACTAAAACGTCTTTTAGGAACTATAGAGCGACCGAAACCAATTAATTCATGACAGTCTAAATAATAATTCTCGCAATAACTCGTTATTCGTTATTAAAACTCGATATTATTAACATTTATGAAACTGTCGGCCAACCATTTCAGTTTAGTGAATCCGAATTCGCATTACATGAATGAATGACAAACCGACCCATTAGCTATTATAGCTTATTCAACGTCCTGTATATGTATAATGAAGAGGGTTGAGCGGCCGGACGGTCGGTGGCGGCGATTGCGGCGTTCGGCGGCGGTTCACACCCGCAACCACCTATCTGCTCATTAGCCGAGTCTCGCGGTGCATTGCACACTCTATCAACATTAAATTAACCACCAGCCGCGTTGCTAAACACTGCACATTACTAAAGCGGACAGCTCGGGGCTGGACGGGAATAAAGGGATGGACAGTGCAGGTAGAGAGGGCGCGACAAAGATAATTAACAATAGATGTATTGCCAGTGATGGTCGCTTTAAATTGAATCGCTCGTGATTATCGCTGGTATCCATCACAATAGGGGAATTTAGAATGGGGAAATTAAAATTACCGGTAATAAAAAGACGAAATGTTATGATTTGAATTTTGCCCGGCGCATCCACCATTTTCAAAAAGGTTTTTAATAGCACTTTCACAGTTTTGATAAATGAATTGTCGCTGTTTTATTTACGTAAAGCCTGTGGCAAATTCCTCAAGTTTCAGCTCAAATAAATAAATCTCGCCTTACACAAATAGTTTCAAGAAGTAGTAATAACGAAGTTAAAGTAGTTGTCGGCATCTGTGTTGCGCTAACTTGGTTTATTTAAAGTTTACATCATTTTACGCCTGTATTTATGTACTTAGTACTCAAATTTCAACCGTTGCGAAAACGGCATAATTAATCACCTGCTAATTTCTTGTATAACATAACCTTCCTATAATTATACCCAACGTGTGAGTACAAACTAAATGGACTGTTTGTTTTGTAATAAAATTCGACTAAATAATGAAGTAAGTTTTTATTATAGACTGCTTAAAAAACATGTTCCAAATAATAGTTTATTGTGGACAAATAAAAGATAAGGATACAACAAAAAAAATCATGTTCACATGAAACAAACGCTATAGTTCACAGTTAAAAATTCCAATAATAAAAGTTTCTTCTGAATAAAACCACCATCGGAGTTACTTCCGCTAAAAACCGAATCGTGAAATGAGCTCATCACCACAACCGCTCCTCTCCCGTTCACCTCCTCGCCTTGAAATTCTTTTTCCATTTACTATAAAACTGAGTGATGGATTCTATGGAAATCCCCGCCGATTGTGCCAACCCCACATAACTAAACTCTTTGTTTTCACCGTTGGACAAAACGTTCTGATTGCCGATCAGAAGCGTGATCAAATTAGCGGCACCTTTCTGCTGTTCCGCCAAAAAGTAACAACATTCGATTATCTGAATGTAGGTGCTCATTTCTTTGTCTTTTTTTTTCGGGTACTTAATGAATGGAATTGGAGCCTTTTCTTGAGGACGCTGTGCTCGGAAAAATCGGTTGCCGCGATGGAATTGAGACTCTAACCATCTAATGGCGTCGCGGGCTTCCGACTGTTCGCGCTTTAGATCGTCGAGAGCTGAAACAACTGCGAAACACAACGATTTTGTAAAGAGTTGTATAAGACTTTACGAACCTGCAGAGGGAATCAGTACGATGAATTTCCTGGAATGAACAAAGTGCTTCACCATGAACGTGTACTTAATTAGAGCGTCGGCGTCTAGGACTAGATAAGGTGAAAGCGACGCCTTTCCTCTAACTCTGCTTTCCAAAGCTCGAACTTCCGACGCCAACCACAACTGCCCCATGTGCTTCATTTTCATAAGCTGCCCTTTATTGTCCGCTTCCTTGTCGTCTAGTTTATCGGTGATGACGGAACCGCTTTCAGCTTCTTGAATTTCCTGAAATTTCCCAAGCATAAAATCTCGCTCACATTCGATAAGAATACTAAAGTGCGCCCCACGCCCCATCGGTTCGTACGTTTGGGGGTTGTCTTAATTAAACACGGCTAGGCGCGAGCGAAGTCTACAAACCGGAAGCGATGTAATTACGCGCATTTCGTGAAAATTGCCGCTGAAATCGCACCAGCAGACTCATTTGCATCTATATGGAATCGAGCGCATTTCGCCGCATGAACACACTCCGGACGCATTCCGGAGTCGCATCCGCGTCGTTTCCGGACCAGCGACGCGGTAATGAGGGCGGTATTTGTTCCCTTGGCGATACCGCTCCGTCCAACATCAAATAACTGCACTTACTTGTAACGTTCGGACGCTGGCGTTTATGGAAAAGTTGGAGATTTGCGCTATCAAAGAGGTTTGTTCGTTTAAGGGGCTAATTTACCACAGCCCACCACGTTACGAATAACCACAATAACATCATTTTGCTTCTTAATTTATTCATAACGGCGCAATATTGTAATTCCAAATGCCAGTTTTTGTGATTTATCACTGGAAAAAGAAAACGAATTGCAAGTTCGTTCTAATGCAAAATTTCTCATCACTGCGCACTGTAGTCCTTATTTAGAGAATTTAATTAATAAAATAGAACGCTAGAGGAGCAAACCGCTTTGATATCTTAATAAATAAATGGATAGAAATTCCGACAACTAGTCCAACGACAAAGTTTTTATTAGTGTCTTACCAAATCCTCCACTACGGCGTTGGCATTCTTGCTCTCTTCCACTTCTTCGCATTTACAAACAAAAACGTTCTGGTGCTCATCAAAACTGATCCCAGTTTCTTCAATACTCGTTAAGAATTTTCCAAACGCCATAAACTTGACAATCCTAGTAACATTCTCTTCCTTGGTACTCATTCCGTATTTATGCAAGTAATTCCAATCCAAGTTTTTATGACCTTTGGCTAAAATATCAACTCCTTTCAACACAATATCTTCACTTAGCGGTATTTTCTCTTCATTTTTGATAACATCAGCAACTTTCAATTTGATCCCTGTCAGTTTGGGACTTTTGATATTGATATTAATCAGATTCAACATGTTCGTGATTTGCCTCAAAAGACTCCTTGTGTTAGTCCCGCATGATTTGACAATTTCTGTATCTTGCATGAGCCAATCATTGATTATTTTGATCGCTTGCAAAGAGCCTTCTTCTGTGATAATCTCCAGCATGTCGTTTACATCCATTCGTTTGATCTTTTTGATCACGTCCACCTTCTCTTCGTTCTCTTTACTGTTCTCTTTCTCCTCCGTTTCGTCAACTTTCTTCACTTCTGTTTCCTCGTCTGATGATTCAGCCAAGACATTTTCGTTGTCGGAAGCAAAGGAATCGTCCTCTTCAGAGCTAACAACAGATTCCGCGTTATCCTCGCCTTCGCTGGCTTCGGAGTCGCTTTCAATGGCTAACGCTTTGCGGCGGCGTAGTTTTGACGCGTTTCGTTTGCGGTGGTTCTTTTTTAGGAGGTCGGTAACTACTCCATTTTGTTCGATCTTAACTTCGACCTCTGGAATTGGGTAGTTGAGCACGCTTTCTTGGATGTGATTAGTCACGTTTTGAACCAATTGAGAATAAATAGCAAGAGTAAAAGCAACAGCTGTTGATACTTGATGGTGGTTCAATTTCTGGAGTTTGGAAATGCATAAAAGACATATGGCTATGAGTTTGAAGATCATATCATTAGTTAAGTGCTCTGAGGGGATTGAGTCTGTTTCTAGTGACTCGCTGTTGGTTGGTGATTCACATGCTTGTGTTTTGAGAGAAGACAGACAAACTTCTAGGTCTTTGTAAGTCTGATGGCACAAACTGTAGACTTTGGGGACTTTCTTGTTAAAGTACCAGATGTCAATGAGTAAAAGAAATCGTGCGATGAAACGTTTCAGGTCGTTTTTATCAGGTTCTGGCTCTGGTAACTGTTCTAGATACTTTGAATTCTTATCAAACAAACTATGAAGATTGTTAATTGTGCCTTCAAAAGAAACAGTACACGCTAAACAGCGCATATAGTGATAGACAGCATCAAGAAACTTATTCTGGTTCATGGCCAAAGTCCCCATTTGGTTGTGAGGCATCCCATGGTCAGATTTGAAAGAAATGGCTTGCAAATAATAACGAAAAGCCAACGTGGGCTCGATTTTCGGGTTAACTTCCAACCTGTATCTACTCAAATCTCCTAAATAAATCAAACATTGATGTACAGCCGAATTCGCCCATTCCAAGCTCTCCTTTTTGATTTCAACGTCGCTTGGGGGCTCCTCGATTGAAAAATCGATGACGTGGGTCAAACTCAAACCAAATTCACACTGCAACCTTGAAATAAAATGATGGTAGAAACCTATCCCAGCGTTGATATGAGTCTGAAGGTTGCAAATATCCTCCTGCGTGTACTCCTTCTTTTTTAGCTTCTTAGCGGTGGAAACTACGTCGTAATACCCTTTACGCCACAGCAGTTCTTCTCCTTTCTTCCCATAAAGGGCTGGTTCAGAAAAAATCAGTTGTTCGCAATATTCGCAGAATTTTCGGCGTTTTATTTGCAGACTCGGGGTGAACAAGTCGCCGATGGTTCGGGCGCAGCTCCGAGCATCGTCTAAACGTTTTGCATGTTCCGTTGTTGATCTAAAGTGAGGTTATGATTGAGAAATGTTATAAGGTGACGTAAGACTTACCTGTACAACTTTTTAGACAGCTCTTGGCCCTGTTTTTGGTGAATATCTGTGGAATTTTTAACTTTCTTCATTTCAACTCATGTTGTTATCCCGGTCAAGAATTCGATGAATTTCTTATTATCGCGATGATGGATTCCAAATGCCCAATGGTCGAACTATTCATTTTCGTATCATTATTAATTTCACAAATATGTTTTGACACCATCACAAATTCTTATCAAATCGCACAAATATGTCCATTGCCACATGATTTTTGATAAAAATTGCAGCGGCATCTAGCGGCGACGAAAAAACGCGAACAAACATGGACCAAAAAATTGCTTTATTTACGTGATTTGCAAAAAAAACAAAGCAAAACAACTTCACTTTACGAATTGAAAAGACAAAGTAAGAACTCGCCAGGAAAATTCTTAAAAAACCGTAATTACACACTTTTCCTGATTACAGAAACCTGTAAAAATGACATTGACAGTTACGTCAATAAAAACAAATGGCGACGGCCACTAGTGCCCCAAAACAGGATATGCCCCCTTCAGGGGGCTACAAGCCCATTAGTTACCAACGAATCCCAGCTCGGTCCTACTTCAGCGGTAATTCACGCAACTTTAATTAAACTTTACTAACTGTTACTTTGTTATGTAATGTGTAACCTCACTTTTAGGTTGGGCCATAATCGGGGGCTACTTGGGGATAACCGCCGGCGCGGCGTTTCTTTACTACCTCAACTGTAAACGCATACATAGAGAGGAGATCGAAATGCGCTCTGGGCGTTTAGCTATAACCCCCATGTTGCTGGCGGAAAAAGATCGCGAATATTTGAAGCAACTCCGTAGAATCAGAGACGAGGAAGCAGAATTAATGAAGAACGTGGAAGGGTGGGAAGTCGGGACCTATTACGGCGAACCTTTGTACAAAACTTATGACAAAGACAAGTTGGTGGACCCACAAATGCAAGGCTATTATGTGCATTCTCCTTGGTCTGAATTCAACAGGAGAGCTTTCATTAGACAGTGGTCTTAAATAATTGTCTTTAGTAGAATCAGGTGTGTATTTAAATTTTGTTAACATAAAAACTGAAATAAATCCTGTTTTTTTTTTATACCTCTAAAAACAAGTTTACATAAACCACAAACCAAATAAACAACAAATCGAACATTTATAATTGCAATGCTTCTAGGCGTCTATCTAACTCGTTGATTTCCGCATTTTTGTACTGGTTCTTAATTTCACAAAAGGCCCAATCTGTTAGCTTTGAAGCTTCTTTCTTCTTCTGGGATGAACATTTTTGAGATGTGGCCATAGCTGTGGTTGCCTGTAATTAAATCTAAGTTTGAGTCCCCTCAACTGTGATAACCTCACCAAGTAGAGTCCATACAACGCTCTTAAATTTTTTGGGTTTAGTTTAAGAGCTTGACAGTAGTAAGAGCGCGCAATTTCGATGTTTTCCAATCCTCCTTGAGTGTATTTAATGTCAGCATAGCGTTGATGCAGTAAATGGTTGTGGGGGTTATGTAAAATGAGCTCTTCAACACAAAATGCAGCTTTACCAAAGTCCTGCTCTCCAATATAGAGCTCACTCAGTTCCTGCCAAGCTTCAGCATCAGCCATGAAGCTAAAACAAATTTTTAGTTGACGAAAGTGACTTAAAACTGGTTTTTACATTGCTAGATATTCAGCTAGTTCTTTAATAGCGTCAACAGTTCTTCCCTCAGCTTTCAATATTGCAATTTTACGTTTCTGGGCCCCACTGTTGGTCTTATCACACTCTATAATCTTATTGAGTACTTCAATGGCTGATTTATAGTCTCCTTTGGCTTCAAACAGCATGGCTTCATACTTTCTCACTCTGAGACTGCCAGGAAAGTCTTTGTGTAGTGCATCAATACAAGTTTTGGCAACGTCGAGGTGGTTACAGTCCAGGGCAGCTATGCATACCTGCTCTAGCACTAATGCCCCTAAAATTTTCGACCTTAAGAAGAAAATGATGGAATTGTCTACTCACTATCTTTTCCGAGTTTCTGGAGATTCTGGGATAGGCCTTCTTTCCATATTTCCACAATTTCACGGCTTTTTCTGTCATTATTTTCTCTCCAGGTTCTCAGCTGGTCTAAGCTGTCTGAGGTTAAATATGAAGTGTTATTGTTTTTTGTTCGGATTCAACTCACTTTTCATGTTGGTCATCTTCTAATCCCTCAAATTTCTCTTTTTGGCTTACACGGTTAGCATTTTAGCCAATTGATTAAATTTTAATTAACATGATTAGACACACGTCATTGCAGGAAACTGTCACCAAATGAATTTGTGTGAAGCTAGCGCTGAAGTCTAGCGCCCTGTGTGGTGATCCAGTATTCCCCACCACTAAGTCACGGCCTCCTAGATATGAACTTATCAAAGATCTTATTATACTAGAGCCAGAGAGTTGGAACTAATATTAGTTTCAACTCTCTAACTAGAGCTTATTACTATCGGCCACATTTAAATGTAAATTTTGGTTTTAATTGTTAAAAGCATCCGGAATGTGCTAGCACCCGAGAAGTTGGATTAAGGCGGCGATTTACCCAGAGCATTCTAGGTTTGCTGTGTCGTTTCTCTGCTGTAATCTTATAGTGTTACACACACATCCATCCCTTCCGCGAAATTCAAGGACAGGGTGATGCTTTCGGACACACCGGCAGTACACTAACCATTTCAGACTCGGCAAACGAAGCGTTTTTAGCATAGTATTTTATTAGTTGGACTACAGCTCAGAAAGAGTAGACATTGAAGACAGCGATATAGAAAAAATAATGATAAAAAATAATAATATAAGCATAAAAACAAAAAATATAAAAGCAACAACAAACCAATTATTTAATAAAACAAAAAACAAACAAACACAAAATTGATCCGGTTAGAACGCATCAAGATCTACAACTTTTCTAGATAATTTTTTTCATAAACGCATTTTGATTTTCGCCTTTTTCCGCCCTTAATTTGGCCAGCCGTTCGATATCTCTAAACAAATTCACTTTCATTTCCGCAACGAGGAGATTTTTTGACTTAAACCTTATCACAACTTTTTGTCATAAAAACGCCTGATCAGCTGTAATTTAATTAAAAACGCTCAGTTTGTTGTGAATTTTCATAGTGTCAAAGTTATCAGATCGTTCTTAACGTTCTTAGCGTTCTTAAAGTGCAAAATGTAAAGTAAAGTAAAGTAAAGTAAAGTGTAAAAGTACAAAATGGTTTTTACCAACATGGAATACACGGATATGGTGCTTCTCTATGTGTCGAAATTTTTTTTTATTAAGAAAAATTTGTTGCATATGGTGAGTTCTCTTACCAGTTTAATTTTGTGTACTCATTTCCATAACACCCTGTATAAGCAATTAGGAAATTACATACTAATCTCATTATTGGAATCAGTTGTGTTTCGACTTTTGATAAAGACGGTCGTTTTGGTGATTTGTGCTACAGAGTGCTGCTCTGAGGAAATATCTCGCAAGGTAAAGTACTACCCTATATTATTCAAGAGTTTTTAATTCAGCGAAACGTTAGGCGCGTTTGATTGTCTATTTTTTCAGTTCGTTGGCGTTGACTAAAGCAGTTTAATATACATAGTGTATATGCTTAGTAATAATCGGAATTTAAAGGAAGTTAGATACATTTAAACTTTTTTGTTCTTACAAATGTTTATCTAAGACCTGTGTTTGACTGTTAAATACAATGAACAAAATTAGAAGATTGCTTAAAGAATTTTGTAAATTTTTCATTTAGACGAAAACATTTCTTAAAATTAGCCACCCAATATTAATTTTGCGATTTAAATTTTATTTGAAAGCACATATAGAACTCAACTTTATATCGTGTTCTGTACTAGAAATTCTGTTTTCTTTGCTTGAATTTTTCGTAAAAATTTCCATAGTCGTCTCACGCCACTGTGCTGAAATTTACTTAGGTCTCATGTATTCATTTCATCCTTCAATTACGTAATTAGTTGAAGGTCAGACAAGTTGAGCAGTACCGCACCATCGACAAACAATTCGTTTTTTTGGCAAAAAAATAGTTAGATAGCAATACTGATAACTTCGCTCTTATTGTGCTCAATTTCAAGTCCAATTATATAAAGAAAGGCCACACTAACAATAATAAACCTTTGTTGAAATATGCCTTGATTGATTTTCTTTCTGGAGGAAATATGACAAATTCTTATTGCATACTTAGCAAGGAATCAAAATCAGCGTCTCAGCGAAAATCAAATGATTAAATTTTGTGGCATAGTGAAATCAGTGCTTCATTATTTATTATTTAAGCGTGTTTGGAGTTTCGTTTAAAAATTCGAAATTTGGTTTAATCTGCAATGATTAAATCTGATTATTGAATGCAGTTTTCGGTAAATTTTCTAATTGATTGATATTGCCGAAATAGTATTTTCCGCAAATCTTTTAAAAATGCGAAAACCTGATTATTTTTTGTTCGCCCAAGAAAAAGGTAGTTAGTAATTAGGAAATTACATAATAAAAATCTCATTATTAGAATCAGTTGTGTTTCGACTTTTGATAAAGACGGTCGTTTCGTGCTGCTCTGAGAAAATATCTTGCAAGGTAAAGTACTACTAAGGTAACTTTACTGCTACAGTTATGAAATTTCGGGAAATTACTAGTTTTTAATCAAATATGAACTCTGCCAAATTGCAAAATTGTAAATCAAAAGACATAATAGAAATTTTTATTTTTAATGCCCAAATGCTTCACTAAAATTGATAACTCTCGTAATTTTAGTGAAATTTGAGGAAGTTTTACCACCAAAACTCGATTGTTTAAATTAGAATGTAAATCAATTTTGTGGACCTATGACAAATAAGAAATATGCGGTTTTCTCTATGTTTTTTCTAGCACTATTGTTGCTACTCTTTCATTATTAAATTGAAAATTTTCAAACTAATGTAAAGTTGCAAAATCTGTTTTGTCTACCCATCGTATATTTGGATTTATTTTGTAACTCTACCTTCTGAAAAATCGTTGTCATTCATTACCCTCGGTTATGGCATGGCAATAGCGCCACCTTAGGTACTTTTTGTTCGCTCAAGAAAAAAGTTAAAGTTTTTGTTAGAAGCAATTAGGAAATTACATATTAATCTCATTATTGAAAACAGTTGTGTTTCGACTTTTGATAAAGACGGTTGTTTTAGAGATGTGTGCTACAGAGTGCTGTTTTGAGAAAATATTTTGTAAGGTAAAGTACTAACCTATATTCATTTATAAACATCTTCGAGAGTTTTCAATTCAGAGAAACGTTAGGCGCGTTTGAATGTCCATTTTTTCAGTTTGTTACCGTTAACGCAAGCAGATTAATATACAGAGTGTTTATGTTTAGCAATAATCGGATTTTAAAGAAAGTTAGATACATATTGCAAGGCAGGCTAAATACAACAAGTTTTTAATGTAAGGGAACTGTTTTAACAAAAATTAATTAGTTTTAATATTGGCGAAACGCGAGTCTTGAAATGAAATGTTTTTTGAAAACACGAGGCGAAATAGTAACAAAATCTCATATCAATTTGATAGATTTTTTTTGACCATATGGCATTGTTCCGTACGTTTTAGTCTTGTTTTTGCAAATTACGTAATTGATGGAGTTGCATTGTTCCTAATTAGTAAAAGGGCAGTGCAATCACAAATAAATTGGGAGTCATTTTTTTCAAGGAAAAAAGAGTTCAATCATCGTTATCTAATAACGTCCATAAAGCCATTATTTATTTAGTTGTACTCCGAGTTTTGAGTAAAAAAGACGTGCTTCGGTGACTCGAAATTTATTTTAGTGTACGTTGCTACGATGGTTTCAATGTAGGCGTGTACTATTTTTCTATACATATTCGACTTTTTTACTTATTCGTATTTATTTGTTACAGATATCATCCTAACTTCGGAATTTTCACTCGAAATCTTGGAACATCTTGAAAAATGTAAGTCGAAGGATTAGGGTAGGACAGTTTAGTTGCATCTTTCTAGTTCACTGTTCTTGTTGCATTTTTGCATCATTTCTTCATTTACCAATTTTATCTTTTTTATACTTTTTCTTAGTCTCATGTCTCTTGAAATGAAATTCCTCCTTTCTATGACTTTTTTGCGTTTTGCCACCTGAACTTCAATTTCCTCTCTTTTTAATACTGGAAAACTCTGTTCAGTTCTTTTATACCAACACAACAATGAACTCTCTTTTTTAATACTGGAAAATTCTGTCCAATTCTTTTATACCAACACAACAATGAACTTCTATTTCTTCTCTTTTTAATACTGGAAAATTCTGTCCAGTTTTTTTATACCAACACTACCATGAACTTCTAATTCCTCTCTTTCTTAATACTGGAAAAGTCTGTCCAGTTCTTTTATACCAACACAACCAAGGGGAAACAAGTAGGTAGACAAAATTGGGGAATTAGATACACACACATTTTGCGTGAGTTTATGGAAACATCCATGTATGTTCTGTATTCTGCACATAATTTAACATCACTACACTTGCTGCCACCTACCCTGTACACTTAAGCATACCAACACTAGTAAGGGGACCCACGTTCATCCACGTAGGTACACACATTTAGGAAGTTAGGTACCTTTTGCGTGCGTCTATGGAAACATCCATGCATGTTCTGTAGCCGACACATTAGTTTGTCAAGTTACGGCATTTACGGAGTCTTCTAAAGGTGTTCAGTTTGTGTGAGCTAATGATGCGACGGTGTCAATCCGATACCGACCAGCAGACGTCGGGTACGAATGACTTCATTTGCAGCTCTAAACTCTCAGAGCGCATTTAGTTGAAGCTGTATCTGCATATCTCCACGATTTGACTTTAGGGGGGTGGATGAACCTTAAGGCGGGGGGATTTAGCTAGAAAGCCGAAGTAGAATGCCGGTCGCATCACATGCTAACCTAGAAACAGGGCCAATGTTAGTCATTCAATACCCCAGGCTCGGACTGTGTTATACCATAATGGTTGGAACGGAACTATTGAGGTATTTTGCTTTCATTTCTCCAACACTGGTTGGACAGTATTCATTTGGCACCACCGAAAAACTGGCCTCGACTGGACAATTGGTAGCCGACAGACCTTAGTATGTGGGCGCGCGATGAACGAACATCATGTTGAGGGGGACGAGGACATTGTAAAGACGGGAGACGGGAGCTAGCTGTCGTTTGAAAGCACAACTGCCCTTCGAATCAAAATTTACCATAGCGTTCAGAATAGGGTTAGATTCATTTTATGTAATTGTTTTTCAAGGCGGTTAGCTAGGAGTTGGTTTGAAAGTAAATGTCCGGTTAGTTTTGTTAGAAGGGTGGACACACTTTACGGGACACCTTGGTCAAGATGCTCACTCACGGGATAAACTTTTGTTTCGTTAAACATGGTGGACTTCCGGGAGCCGAGTTCATTTTGAATCCACCAAGATCCCCTACGGTGTCTGTGTTCGCGAAAGGGGTGTATTTTGAGCCCAAAAATGGGGGGAGAGTCACCCGAATTTCATTCATTTTTTCTTGCCACTTTACACTTTTCAACTTCAACTTGTGTCTTATTTGTTCAATCTTTGATGAGTCACTCTGCCCAACCACCCATTCATTCCCTATCTGAACACTATTTTTATTAAATTTTCCTCCATTCCACCATTTTACGACGTTCCTCATTTTGTCGTCACTCAAATTCCATTCATTTTTTCTTGCCACTTTACACTTTTCAACCCCAACTTGTGTTCTATTTGTTCAATCTTCGATGAGTCACTCTGCCAACCACCCATTCATTCCCCATCTGAACACTATTTTTATTAAATTTTTCTCTATTCCACCATTTTGCGACGTTCCTCATTTTGTCGTTTTATCTATTTCATGTACCCTTTTTTTTCTTATTAAAAATGGGGGGAAAGTCACCCGAATTCCATTCATTTTTTCTTGCCACTTTACACTTTTCAACTCCAACTTGTGTTCTATTTGTTCAATCTTCGATGAGTCACTCTGCCAACCACCCATTCATTCCCCATCTGAACACTATTTTTATTAAATTTTTCTCTATTCCACCATTTTACGACGTTCCTAATTTGGTCATTTTATCTATTTCAATGTTCTCTTTTGTTTCTTAATATTCCTCCTCTTTTAATTTCACTAATAATTTCGAGTGCCGACATTTTTAGTGCGGGAGATAATTCAGTTCAGTTTCTGTAGTGTCTTAAAAATAAAATTAAAATCGTTTTTAAAACAAAGTGAGTGAGTGAGTGGTTCCTGATTCCTGATTCCTAGAGGGGGATGCAGTGGTACGAGCCTGTCGATGCAGCTTTGAGATCAGGATTAAAGGGTAAGTTAACTGCTAACTTTAAAATGTTAGTTCAAATTTCTAATAAAAAAATTCTTTTGCAGTAAGTCCGTGTACGAAGACGATGGCGACGTTGGATCTCACAAGGTAGGATTTTTTCCTTCTGGGTGACGGGATTTGAACGACGATGGACCTCGCAATGGGAGTGTCGGTGCATTCGTTTTTTGACAAGTGGTAGTGTTGTGACACTGTGCAAGTCGTTAGTTTCTTTTTCTTGTATGTTCACTCCCAAGTACTTCGTAGTCTCTGTTTGTTCTATTATCATACCATTAATTGTGACACATATGGTTTTTGAGTTTTACCAATTGCCATTACTTTCGTTTTTTGTGTGTTGATCTTCAGGTTTTTTTTCTCCAGTGCTAAATTATTTTGGAGTTCACTTTCATTTTTTGCGAATATTACTATATCGTCTGCAAATACGTAGTCAGAGATCCTAATTTTTTGCATATTTTTGTATCCCACGTCCAACGTCTTAACTCTTCCTTTTATTTCTTTTAATACGTCGTCCATCACCAGAGTAAAAAGTGTAGGGCTTAAAACTCCCTCTTGCCGTTGCCCATCTCTTGTTATAAATTCTTCCGACTTGGAATTTTCATTTCTTATGTAATTTTTGGTATTAATGTATAAGCTTTCTATAGCCCTACATAATTTCTCTTGTACTCCTATTTTCTTCAAACTCAACCAAACTTTTCTTCTCGGTGAGTTGTTTAATAGTGAAAATATGGTCTTGCACTCCTCTTTCTTTTCTGAATGCGCACTGTGATTTTTCCAGTTGTTTTTCTATATTTGTTTTTAGTCTATTATTTAATATTCTTTTATAAATTTGATAACCACACCCAAAATTGTTATGCCTCTGTAATTATTACAGTTTCTATTATCTCCTTTCTTGTAAATTGGTATTATAATTCCTACTTCCCAATCTTTGGGTATTCTGCTTTCGTCTAGCATTCTATTAAATAGTGTTGATAGTGTTTATGCCTCTTGCTCCCAGATTTTTTAACATTTCTGCAGTTATTTGATCGTGGCCGGCTGTTTTACCTCTCTTTAGTAATTTCATTGCTGCTGTTATTTCTTCTGGAGATATATCTTCTATTAGTTTTTCCTCTTGCATATTTCTTTGTGGATTTTCGGTCAATTCTACTTGCTCAGGTATGTCGTTTACCTTCAGGATTTCTTCGTAATGTTCCCTCCATCTGTTCATTATATGAGCTTCTTCAGTCAGAAGTCTACCTTCTTTCTCCTTTATTTGTTTCAGTCTCTTTTGCTCGCCTTTTCGTAAAGTCTTCAGTACTCTGTAAAACAGTTTCCGGTTTCCATGACGTCGCTTTTGCCTTGTCTCTTTGTTGTTTGTATCTGTTGTAATTGTCTGTCGTTTTGTTTTTTACGTAAGTTTTCCAAGTTTGCTTCTCTCTTTATTTCTTCATTCCATCATCTAGTTTGTTTCTTGCCGTTGATTGTTTTTATAGTTCCTCACGTTGTTTTTGCTGCGTTAATAATGATGTTTTCTACTAAATTCCGCAGGTCGTCTATCGTTCTCACCTCTTCTTTGCGACCTGTTACTAGTTCTAGTTCTTTTTCTACTTTGTCTTGTAGTCTATATGTCTTTATTCCTTCCGTCCCTTGTATTGGCAGTTTATTGTCATTTTGGTTTGTTTTCATTATAATTCTGACTTTCATCTTTGTCACTAGCAAGTAATGGTCTAAGTATATTTCCGAACCTCTCATGACTCTTGTATCTTGGACTTCATTTTTATATTCTCTGCTTAGAATTGTATAATCTGTAATTATTGATTTTTCTTGACTGCTCTTCACTTCTCTCGTACATTTATGTATAACTTTATGTTTGCATAATGAGTTTGTTATGACTAAGTTGTTCATCATACAGAAATCGATTAATCGTCTTCCATTTGAATTTCGATGATTTTCTCCAAACCTTCTGAGTACTCTTCCCGTTGAACTATCATTTACTCCTTCCTACTCTTGCATTCAGGTCTCCGATAATAATTAACCTTCCCTTTACTACTTCGATAACTTCGTTGATTTTATCCCAAAATTCATCTTTCTTCTGTACAGATTCTACTATTTCTTTATTGTTTGTACTTGTTGCATTTTTTGCGTTGTTACTTTCATCCTTTTCGTTTTTCTTTCTACTATTTAGGTTTTTCATGCTTCCTATCTCGTTGCCTTGTCCATAGCGTTTGTCGTCGTCTTCGTTTAGTTTGATATCTTTCTTATCTTTCACTTTGAGTTTTTTGTCTTCCAGTCGGTCTTGAAGATTTTCTTTAATTGGTCCTGTCACTGACGCTTCTCTTGTTTTTTCCGGTGTTTTCCATTGGGTTTACGCTACTCGCTCTCTGCTCACTTTCGTCTCTGTTTCCTCCATTGTAAACTTTGTTACTTACAAGTCTTCGTTGATCCTAATGTCTGTCTCCTTCAGGTCTTTAGCTTTTTTGGAAGATTTCTGTTGTTTTGCTGAGTTGATTAAGTTTTATTAGTATAGGTCTATAGTTTCCTACTCTGTATTTTCCTATTCTGAATAACTCTTCTATTTCCTCTTCACCAAACTGGACTCCAATCTTTTCGAAAATTTGTTTTAACTTTTGTTTTGTGTCTTCTCTTGGGTTTTCTTCTTCCGAATCTTATACTCCCTTTATCACTAAGTTTTTTTTTCTAATTTCTCTCTCTAACAGTTGTAATTTTCGTTCTTGGTTCTTCACTTGTTCTTTTAAACTTGCGTTCTCTTCTTTTACGGCTACCATTTCTTGAAGAACCAGTTCCATTTTCTTGCTGATTCCCTGGACTTCGTTTTTCAGTCCCTCCATGCTTTTGCTTAATTTCTTAAACATTTCCGAAATTCCTTCCATTGTTGTTATTATTTAAGTGGTTTACACTCCGTCACTCGGCTTTGGTGTTTTTCGATAGATTTAAAATGCTGGCGTCGGCTGTTTTATTTTCTTATTAAATTCTATTTTACCTCTGTTCTTCCGTATTGTCAAATCCTTTACCAAACGGACACAACCTGGTGTTGTCTGTTGTTCTGACTTTGGTCGCCACTGCTTGTGAAAGGAGCACAAATTTCTCACTCTTCCACTAGATATTGCCAACTCAGTAACTAGTTTATAGGAAACCAATTTTTGAAATTTTTATTTTCAAGGCAAGCCGAAATATAAGAAATCCTCCCTAACAATCTTATGCAGATTTTACCATTTTTTAAACCTGCCAACAAAGACTTATAAAACTTTTAAAAAATTAGTTATTATTTTTACGATTTTTTAATAAAATTCATACTGAATATCTTTGATTGTTAATTATATTATTAAACTAAAAGAAAATAAATTATTGATTAATTTGTATTGGTGAATATCTCATTATTTATAATTAATATCATGGCGCTTAGTACGATTTTTGAATTTAAACGTCAATAAGAACTCTCAATATCAAACTGCAAATTTATCCACAATTTGGGCGATGCAGGCTTCATGTAAATTGGATCATGATTATAAAAGAATTAACAGTGGAACGAACATGATATTCTTTTTGTTAAACAATGGTTCTGTGTCGGGACGAAGAGTTTTTTTACAAAAGGCACGTTATTTCCTGAGATATTTAGTTCTAAACTTGCCAAATTTAACGATTTTCAACATTTTTTTATCATAATGTCATTACTTTGCTTCAAAAAAACTCAACGTCCCGACATTAATTACTATCTTAACTGCAGTTTCACAAAATTTTTGATTTTTTTCACAGACAACGGAGTAATATCGAATTTTGTGAGGCCTTTTTCTGGAGGTAAATCGCCGCCTTAAAAATTCGGTTTTATTATATGCAACCAGTAATACACTATTTTGAAACTTTTAAGTGGCAGTAAGTGACAGTCTTTGTGGTGAGGGAAAGTCTTCATTTTAGGGAGCAAGAGCATGGAGCTATGTTCACGCAAGTACCAAAAACCTCTACAATGACGTTAAGTTGGTACGACGAAAACAACTACAGAATAATAATTCCGGCAATTAAATTAGGGTAAAACAGAGAAAATGCACGTATGAGTCAAAATATGATTAATTTTAATATTTTGTGTGGATTGTACAGCCAGAAATTATTTTTTTTCGATGTTTTTGTTGACAAAAGGTGCTGCCAACTTCGCATCGAGAGTCCCTAAGTCTTTGTCAAACATGATGGCCGACTAAAGTTTTACGTACCCAATAAAAATCGAAAATACTCCAAGTCTGGTAGATTGTGTGGCTCTGTTCCATCATCAAAATGAAATTAAACTTCGGGGAAGGTAAGTTCCTTTTAGTTGGACGTTTTTCTCACACATTTTCCGTTTTTTCTCGTCTCGGATGTTTTGTATTTATTGTTTATTTGGGACGAAAACTACTTTCATTCTTGTTGTCCACAATTTTAGAGACCTAGCTTGTCGTTGTGGAAAATTCTGGGTAGTTTAGGCAGCTTTTACCCTGTTTGAAACTCATCATTGATTTTGTTATAACAGATCAATAACCTAGTCAGAGGAGTGGACAGCTGAGCATTAGAATCCAAAGCGAAAAAAACTCAAATAAAATGGATTCAAGTAACATATCGTGTCCAGTTTGTACTTTGTACCTTCGCCCTGGTATCACCCTGAAGACACACTTGAGTAGTCACCCCAAACAGAAAGTCATTGAAGCTTTGGTTCGCTTGTCTGAAACTGGAGAAGATGTGGAGAAAATTGCGAACTCTTCATCTGAAGCAGATGGCAGCTCTGTTAGTTCCCATGTGAATACAGCTATAGTCAACCAGACATGGAACCAAGGTAATATTATGCCTCCAAGTTTGTCGTCAATGCAAGGCAACCATGTCTTTATCTACCAACAAAGTATGACAACCACACCTCAGCAAAACATGTTGAATCCACCGTCACAGCAATACGTTATTCCGACAATTTTGAACCCGCAAATGATGCCTTACATCTACCAGCAGCAGGTGATTATGAGCAGCGGGTCGTGTCTTTCTCCAATGCGCACTCTTCCGTTTGAATTGCCTCCTGCGATCACACAAGACACTCCTCAACTTGATAGTGCCACAGAGACGTCCTCCATTGCGAGCGAACATGAAGTAAAAAAAATGGACGAATTGGATGAGTCCGAAGAATCAGAACAAATCGTCAAAAATGACGAAATGAACGACGAAATGGAGGTTTATGACATGGATGATGACCATGAAGATGACAACGTTGCGCCTCCACCAACTCCTCCCTCTTCTGATAATTTCAAAACCGACTCTAAGGCGTGTCAGACTCAAACCCAGCAGATGTCTCCAGAGGCAACTTTGCACGAGGAGGTAGTGCTTGGAAGCGAGCCTGTTAAAGAACAAGAGTCAGATTTCTATTTTATGAATGAAGGGGAGCCTAACCCGGTGTACACGTCGGAAATGGGTCAGACGTACGAGTCCGGACCCATTTACACCGCCTCGAATATTTTGCAATCTGCCGATCACTTAGATTTCGTTGATATGGACGGCATGCACGTGGTAATTAATGAAATAAATGATTTTTCCACCAATCAGATCATTTCTCAAGTTGAAAATTTTGAAGGTCATGGGCCTGACCGACCCGGAGTGTTGATGACAATCGGAGGAATGATCGATAACTCGAAAGACGATTTTCTTGATCAGAGAGATGCGGAAGAGAGCATGTCGCGAGAGAGCTCTAACGTTAACATCAGAGCCGATGAAAGAATGCCCCCAAGAGGGGAACTTTCGGGACAAGAGAGCATCGGAGGCTCGAGCGATATCACGTGGAATAGAGTCCAGTATAACGAAGGTAGTTCCGGGATGTCGACTTCGTACGATTTGCTAGCGAGAGAAAATTGGGAGGCGTCGGACAGCTCGGATGTCGAAGTGCCACCTCTCCAAAGTCGGATTCCACCCCACGTCACTTATCCAGAGGACGAGAACGACACGCCCACGATCGTCGGTTTCTCAGGACCTCCTCTAAACTTCAAGTGCTCGTCGTGTGAAGAAGCCTTCAGTTGTTTGAGAGATCGCCAGGACCACGAAGCTGAGAAACATCCAGAGAAAAGAAAAATCAATCGTATCGGAGCAGAAATAGGAAAAAGCAAAGTCAAGAAGTTGGTCGTGAAAATGAAGCAAGCCAAGCCGGAACCTGAGAATTTTGATAACGTTTTTACAAACAAATTGAAGATTGAAGTTCCGGTAGAGGCAGAGATTGAAGATGAACTTACACCCCCGGAAGAAGGCATGATTGCGGTTAAAAGTGATGACAACTTGGCAGTTGAGTTGAAAACAGTCTGTCCTATTTGCGATTGTGTTCTTTTAAACGCGAAAGCGTTGAAAGAACACAAGATAACAGTCCATAATGTGACCGCGCAGACTCGACATAAATGTATGACGTGTGATGAGCAATTCCCTAATGACTATAAGTTTTCCGAACATCTACGTATCCATCCTTTAGAGTGTAAGATCTGTGGAAGGCTTTTTTATAGACGCCAAAATATCCAACTCCACATGAGGAGACATTTGGGAATCAAACCTTACAAATGCGACGTCTGTGAAAAGTCGTTCCTTACTAAGCAAAAATTGGACGAACACAGGAACATCCACACCGGGGAAGCCCCAATCAAGTGTCCCCTGTGTGATGAAACGTTCCGTCGTCACTCTAATTTAGTCCAACATCGTAATCGACACCATCTCAATATTAAAAAGAAAGTAAAAGACTATATTTGTTTCTGTAAGGAAGTTTTCCACTCGAAGAAAAAGTTAGCGTGGCATAAAGAAATCCACGATTCCAAACCCAAATCGTGCGCTCATTGTAACGAAAAGTTCATCCACATGTCGAGTCTGACGCGGCATATGCGCCGTGCGCACAATGACAGATTCCTTCCCAACGGTCATAAGAACGCAGAAAACGTGGAATGCCCCATATGCAAAGGGGTGTATTTAAAGTCTTCTCTAGAGGTGCACATCCGCAACCACAGCGGACAAAGACCTTACTCCTGCTTGATCTGCAATAAGGACTTCACCACGAAATGGAACTTGAAGTTGCACAAATGGACACACGCGTCCAGAGTCTCCAAACCCTTCAAGTGCGACCAATGTAAGGGGGCTTTCATCCGGGAGTCGGATTACATCGCGCACATGAACTCCCATAAGAGTATACGTCCTTACACTTGTAACTACTGCGGAGCGCAGTTTATAAGAAAGTACAACTGTCAAAGGCACGTTAAAGAACATGAAAACGAAAAGATGTTCAGTTGTAAAGTCTGTGGAAAATCATTCCATAGGTCCTACTATCTCAAAGACCACATGCGTATTCACAGCGGACTAAGACCGTACTCGTGCCACATTTGTGGCAAGACTTCCACAACCAAGTCGAATCATAACAAACACGTGCAAATACATCATGCCAGGGAGCCAGTAAGTACTGAAAATTAAGTTGTACAAAGTTTGGGTTTTGTTAAGTCGACCATTGGCAGTGATTCACTTGCAAGCCTGTGATTTTTTTCGTGGGGCTTTTACGGCACTTCGAGTTTTTACGTCCTGAATTTGTTTTATCTGGAGTGTCGTAAGGGTATCACTTTATATTTAGGTTATTTTATTATGAATTGAAATGTAATTTCAGTTTTTTAATATTTTTAGGGAATTTTATAATTTTACTATTTGCATTCTTATTGAATGTACATACATTTATTTTAACTTACAGTCTAAACCACGAGTGAAGCGTCTACGTCATCATAAACTGGAATGATTAAGCTGCTTTTATTTCAACTTGTACTTTTAATATGTATTAATTTGATCCCATTTCCTTTTTATGGGTCTCCATTTCTGTACGGAACAATTAATTATGTAGTCTCTAAAAATGACAGTAAAAACAGTAATTATGTCGTCCGAGTATTTTTATCAATCTATGGTTTCCTTTTTTAATTTGACGACATATTCGTCTTCTTGTGATTTAGAATGTATATAGTTTTAAAATGTTAATTTATTGTTTTCAGCGTACGGTAGCCATGAGTGGTGGACTCAATTCAAAATAAGTACATAATATTTAATGTATAAAAAGGTCACTTATGTACAGAATACTTATAATTTTCAATGTTAATTTTAAAAGTGTGCAATTACAGTTTTTGTATTGGAAAATACAATAAAACAACATTTATAAGAAAATGTTTATTCAAAATGCTCCCTAATCATAACCAAGTTCTTTTCGTATTCATTGGAGGCGTCAGCAGCTAAACGTTCTAACTTATGTTGGATCGCTGGATCGTAGGTGATTAACATCTTGAAGAAACTGACAGCAGCTTTCTAAAAAACACATTTTTTACTAATTCTAGTCACAACTTTAACTCACCTGTAAAGGAACCGGCTGCTTATCACCAACATAACTGAAAACGCTCTCCATACTTTTCTCAAAATCTTCTTCTAACATATCTAAGTCGGTAATAACCAGCGCTAAATTCTCTAAAATTGTCACCTGGAGCTTGTAGTTTTGACTAAACCGATACGCCGCCCCTTTATCCTTCAAATAACTCTCTTTCGCGAGATTCTTAAGAAGTGTCAATACACTAGGCAGCACCTCCCTGAAATTTAGTGTTGAAAGCATGTCCGAGAAAAGTTCAACTTACTTCGCTGTCCTCGACCGGATGAACTCTTTTGAGAGGGTCGCCAGAACCACCAACAATTGAAAGCTATAATTAACGATCACAGCATCTTTCTCATTGAACCTGTCAACCAAAGGCGACCAAACATTGTGGACAATCGGTAACAACTCGTCCTCCCAACTCGCTAAGACTGGAAGTCCTGTTTTGAGAATTTCCAGCACCAGCAGCTTCCGTTGTTGGTTTTTCGATGGGAGATAATGAAGGCTACGTCTCAAAATACCGGTGGTTAATTTAATATACTGAGGAGGCTCCGGTTTTTTGCATTCAGACGTATCGTACATTTCTTCTTCCAGTTCCGTTTTACTCTTTTTCATATCTTCTTTGTACATTTCTTCGGCTGTTTTGCCCATGATGTCATCCGAGAAGTTTTCAATGGGTTCGATGTTAGATACTTGAAACTCTTCAAATTCCTCCATTTTCTGTTTCTTCGTTTTAAAAGGACGACGTGTGAACTCGAGGCTCAACCACTGATGGAGACCCGCTATGAACATTTTGAAGACATGTAAATACGAGTTGATGTTACAACCTTCCTCGTACGTGCGTACAAGCAACTGAAAATTTAAGCTTTTATGAATGTTATTAAAAAAATCGAAGTTACTTCATTGACGACTGTGCATGTTGTGCTCAAGACTTCTTTGGTGCTGTACTTGATAACGACGGCCAAAACTGCTAAACCTCCGGTATTTTCCTTCGCTCGGTGCAATTTCCGTTCAATATGAAAGGAAAAGTAGTCAATATTGGCATTTATTAAGTCAGTTATTGAAGAGTATCCACACGCGGTGCTGATATTTGAGAGGGAAAGCAAACCAGCGGCTCGTACTATGGGATGCCCACTACCTGCTCTCTCTAAAATCAAGAACAAGGTCTTCAACATGAACTCCTGGAAGCTTTTTCCGAGAGCAAGGGCAGTTTTGCCGATGCCTTCCACCAAAAGACACACTTGGAGAATGTTGCTTTGAACGTCGCTTAAAGTGTGTTGATCCTCCATAACTAGCAGCGACGGATACCAAAGAGTGGCATCGGTGTACGTTTCTATGACGTTCTTGAAGATGTGACTATCATTTGGCGCACCCGCCAGCGTCTCGTTAATAAGAAAAATCGCTTCTTTGCGGTGCTCGAAGTCGTTTAAAAGCACATCCAGGAAGAAATCTGCGACAATATCAGACGCTCCGTGTTTGGCGAGTAATTGACAAATCGTTTCAATTTTGTGGGTAATGGAAGTGTTGTTGAAGAGACGAAACTTTTTCCAAGACGTCTTTAGATGTTGGTGAAGCTCGTAGTCTACAAAGACGTGTTATAAAAGAGTAAAAAACAAGTGTTACTAACCTGGAGTTGTGTACGCCTCCAGAATACTAACATCGCTCCTATCAAACTCGGTAATGTGAAGCAGAGTTAGAGCGAGCTTCTGGAGATGTTCCCAAGACAATAAAACCCGCGTTAGATTGTGCTTCCCTAAGAGATTTATGTAACCGATCAAAGAGTTTAAAGAGACGATTTGGACGTTCTCATCTGAAAGGAAACTTTAAATTTAGTCTCCCGGGTGTTTGGTTCTCACCAATTCCATTGAACTTCCTTGGGATGCTGTTAATCTCATTATAAAAAGCCTCCGCTAGCCCATCCAACACAGCTTTAAACTCACTTCTTGTAAGTTTCTGTGACAGCTCCTCTAAAACTTGTTTGCTTTTCCTAGAAACCGCTTCCTCAGTGTCTTCAGATAAAATGACAAAAATCTGAGTTAACCGACTTATAGACACGGGCATCGTCTCGACGCAGTTGTCTATAAGTAATTCCGCCATTTTTACAAGCTCTAGTCTAACGTTATGGTGAGGGTGATGCGTGAGTTTGGTAAGTTCAATTATAATGTCTTTCAATTTACTGTCGGTTTCTTGATACCATTGCGGCGTGCGCTGCGTCTTTTCAATGTAATCCTTTAAGTCACCTTCGTCTTTCCATCGAGTTTTTGGAAGACATTCTTCCTTAGAAGTTGTAAGCTTTTGGTCGGCGGCATTGTAGTTTTGCATTAAGAGTGTCACAATTCGCCCCCAAGCTTTAAGAGCCACCTAAAATTCATCTTTGGTGAAAGTTTCTACGGTCGTTTCTACATACGCAAGGGACTTTATGTCCAAACTTTTCGTCAATCAGAGCAATGTGATGGAGTTGCGTCGCGACGCCCGGAAGGAAGAAAATGAAAATTTCCGCGACCTGGTTGCGTATTACGGGATCGTTGAAATCGTCGTCTTTGAGGACGTGTGCAATTGCCATGATACAGTTAATGGCGGCGATTCTCAAAGTCTTGAATTCCTCGTTTTTGGCGACATCTAGCACAACGTAAATCATCTGGCAGAGTTTTGGGGCGTTCATCTTAACATAGAGTTCCTCAACAACTGAAGAACTTAAGCATTGGGCCAAAGCAATCATGCATTCTACAATACTCAATTTGTACTCTTCACTTACGTTCCTAACTAAAAAAAAAAGAGTAAAAACGTGAGAGTGCGAATTAAGACACACCTGAATGGTTGTGGTGATCGTAAATTTCAAATAATAGAAATCCATAGATATTAAAAAATAAAGTTAATTTCTCTATTTCAATTTTCTTAAACAACGCTCTAAAAGTATCGACGATTTGTTGCTTCTCTTTTTCTTTAAACCTAAAATTAAATTTTGTAATATCAAAATATTAAAGCAGTCCCCATTACTTAGAGCCATCCTGAGAGATATTCTTCAGAACTGGAACAAAAACGGAGAATATTATCGGCTCTAAACTTTTCACAATCATCGCTCGAGCATTTTTTATTAAATTTTCAAGTTCCTTCATACTCTCAAAATCGTTCTGATTCTGGACAATACGCGCACATGCTAATTTAAGTCTTTGAAGTTGTTCAAAACCGTCTGCCGACATGTTTTATTCAAAGATCGCGCCTTTGGTAAAAATCAGTGGTGCCAATATCCCTTTTGTTTGTATCGAAGTAACCTGAAAGTGAGCATGAAATTTAGTGTTTTTCACATTTGTTGAGAAAGAATTATTCGAAAGAACAAACTTTTTTGATTTTTGGTGAGTGTTCTCTTGTATTTATTAACGACTTACCCGAAATGTGCAATGCTTTTGTACTTTTTCTCATTTGTTTGGTACATACTGGTCAACGCAAGCGCAAGATCAGGTGTGCCGCGTGCGCTCACGAACACCATTCAAATTTAAATATAGATATCAAAACACATCAAAACCATTTTATTGGTGTATTAAATTAATTCAAATTCACGTTTGTTGCGCTGTGGTGTGAAATGGTGGAAAGATTTTGCTGAATTTTACACGAAATTCCCCTAAAATGGATTTGTTTTGGTGCGTTGTCATGGAAACTCGAACTTTCGAATTCGAGATATCTTAAGCCTCGTATCCACTTGCAAGTAAAATTGCGAGAGTTGCTTTCAGAAGAGACTTGACTGTGTGTACACGGCGACAATAGAGAAAATTTGCTCTAATATTTTTCTAATGTTGTCGTGTACATACTGTGCAGGTGACTTGTGACCGCAACTCTTGTAATTTTACTTGCAAGTGGACGCAAGGCTTTAGATCGGATTCTTAGCAACGAAAGTGCGGGAAAACTAAAGATGAAGACTGACTAATTAATATTAAGACTGGTAGGATTATTTGATCAGAAATGAAAAGTCAAAATACATAAATACAGTCAATATTCGCAATCATGAATTATTTTGTTTGAACTGGTAATAGAACAAAAAAACAACAAAATTGTTGTCAACTCTTATTGGCTCACCGAGTACAAAAATGAAAAAACTTATTTGAATAAGTATTTTGCAGCGGTGTATGCACTGGCGTCTTTTCGGTTGCCTACTATTAGACCGCATAACTTCTCTGCGATAAAAACGATAAGAAAAGGGAACCGTATGCCTATAATATAATATCTTTGCTTCTGATAGCACTTGGTGGCATCAGGATAAAAATACTGATAAACAGTGCAGAGTCTAACGCTCTCTAATCTTTAATCACCTTAAGATTTTTGCCAAAAGCAAATACCTTATCACTTTGAACACAAATCTGTTGATAAAAGTTTATAATAAAGACTACCTCAATAACCCGAACGTGATTCTCCAAGCGTCCAATGGAAGGGGTACTCAGAACTAAGGGGCATAGTACAACACAATAGCTTATAAGAGAAGTGTGCATCGTTTCCGACCGTTTATTAAATTAATGACTTGACAGTGGCACACATCATTCCGTGTTAAGAAATCAGTGTTGGTGTGTCTTTCAAAATGCCCACTTGTACTTCAGAGAGTTTATCTCGAGTGTGGCCGAGCAACGAGAGCATCCATGCCGGAAGTATCAGCAGCAGTTCCGGCTTTCAAAGTCCTAGCTCTCCAAATTCTTTGTCTCCGATTTCAACATCCCCGGATAATACTCTTAGGAGGCGAAGAATCCGAAGAGCTGCCTCTGCAGGTGCTGTGATTCAGGAGCCGTTCGTGATCAGGTCCGACTGCCGTGATTCTAGGAGTCAAAGTCCTGTTTTGAATCAAAGAGAAGAAGAGGATGAGTCGTTTTCTGCTCTCGCCGATCTGATAGGATGGTACCCTTGTTTCTTGCTGAGGATAGCGAAAGCTGTGGTTTTGGCGATTATGCCCAAGACATGGAGGCAGTTGATTTTTGCGTTGCCCATGCTTTGGATTTCGATGTGGGTTTGGTTCTTCACGCAACTGATTAACCTACCATGGACCGTGATTAAGATGTTGTTGTCTATTGTTTTGTCTCCCAGCAGCGAACGCACTCGTAAGAAGAGAACGGTGTTGATCAGCGGAGGAAGTACCATCCAAGCGTTACATTTAGCGAGAAACTTCTACTCAGCTGGTGCAAGAGTCGTGGTCTGTGAAGTTGATGGCTTATTCGCTTTGGCACGGTTTTCTACCGCTGTGAGTAGATTTTACACAGTGCCGAAGCCTACCAGCGACCAGCAGCAGAACTACGTGAGGGCTCTTTGCGAAATCGTCGACAAAGAACAAGCTGTTTATTACATACCTGTGAGTTCGACTACATCGGCGTACTTTGATGCCGTCGCCAAACCCCACTTGGAACTCTTAGGATGCAGCTGTTTCTGCCCTGGAATCAAAGAAGTTTGGGCTTTGGATGATACTCTTGAAGTTCTCAAGAGATGTCAAAAGTACTCGATTCCGACTCCAACCTATCACGCTATTACTTCTCGTGATGACGTGTACCAACTTTATGACACCGGCGCCATCCGCATGGGCCGCTACATCATGACAACTGCAGGTCCCAGCGGCCTCCGCGAACGCTCCAAAATCATCCTTCCGGTATCACGCAACGACCTTAAACTCCCCAACGACATCAGCGAGCAACGTCCTTGGGTGGTCGTCCAGGACGTGGAAGGTGACCACTTCCTCACTTGCACCACCGTCAAACAGTCCCAAGTCATCGCGAATGTCACCTGCCGCTTGGACAACAGCAGCAATGGTTTAGTTCCGATTGAAAACAAAGAAATCAACCTCTGGCTGTCCAACTTCTTCAGCAAACTCAACTTGTTGCGGCCAATCACAGGACACGTCAGTTTCCGGTTCGTGGTACCCAAAGACACCGGTACCATCGTACCACTAAGTAGCAGAGTGGGAGTTTCTTTACCATATATCTGCTACACCAACGTCCATCCTCGGCTGCTGTGGAAGCCTTGCCGACATTTCAGTCGACAGAATTCTGGACCACTGATCAGTGAAAACGGTCGGTACTGGATGGGAGAAACCGTCATGACAACGATCAGAAACCCGAATATTGAAGCCGTTACCAGGCTGATTGGGACTGTTATTGATAAACGGGAAGCATTGTTTGCTATTTGGGATCCTTTGCCGTATTGTGCCTACTACCATATGTTGCTACCCTTCAAGAACATGTTGGGGTTCATGCAGAGGCGACAGGATAGTTTCCCAAGACCCATGACCAATCCAGTACGTTAGTGATTTTATCTCGTTAGGAGAGAGAATACAGCCTGAGTATTGTGTGTGAATGGACAATTATTTATTTGTTTGACCCGTGGTCGACGAAAGCATTATTTATAGCGTACTTTGTACAAACTTCATTATTCATTGTTATTTTTTTATTGTTGTATATATTGTGTATATACAAGATGTTGTATGTTACATTAACTATTCGATTTTTGTAGAAAGGAGATTTAAGTAGTACCATTGTATCAATGATCAATTTGTTCATTATGGTTTTTATTTTTGACAATAAAATAATTTTATTAAAAGTTATTACAATATTTTAACCTTCGCCACGACAAAAATAAGAGGGCATGAATAAAAGGAACGAGCTAATAAAACTATAAATACCGCATCGTGTCATGTATTATCAATGATTAAAAAAGGTCGCAATTACAGACATAAGATTACCAATGTTATCGTACTGGTGTTCAACAGGGTCCCACATTTAGTCCGCTCTTATTTCACCAAAATCTGCCTCACTGACCGAATTTTTCAAACTACAAAAAGCTCGAGGAATCTAATAATAAAATCTCTGTCATTTTTTATGGATCTCGACCTGATTGAAAACATGCCATTTAAAATTATACGACATGTTATGTATGAAAAATATCAAGATTACGAATGAGGTATTAGGGGAAGGAAAAAATCATTGTTTCCCTGTCACGATATCACGCGACCGACTTGGCGATATCTCGGATTGTCTACAATAAATAATTTCTCAAAGATTTCGACTGCATCGGTTAATTATTTTCAATGAAGAAGTTTTTCCATTGCCACCTGTCCCAACACGTTTTTGCACTTACGGTATCAAAGTAATGTTTTGAAGGCTCATGTAGAGAAGATAATTTCTTTATTTTTCTCGTGACGTATTCTTGTGATTACCTATCGTTCTCTATTTATATTTTTTTATATACTTTTGATACTGTTTTATCAAGGAGTCTAATTTATTACACATTATTTAATTTCTTTTCTAATCCGGTTTTTGGTGGTTGTTTTATCTTTCCTCTTATTTCTGCAAATTCGCCTGGATTTTTAAATTCCTTTTTAGAATTAATGAGGATTTCGTTTCAGATGATTGATAATTGGACGGCGCTACTCGCTACTATTGACCCATGCAGACATCTGGACTATGAGCTTCAGGTCGAGAATGTTGCAATCTTTATTGAATCGGGGTCAGACATGAATCTTAGACTTTCGATACCACCTGAGGGTTGATTTGGGATACACAAGGTGGGTAATAGTCAATTAAGACATTTTAAGAGTGAACAATATATTTGGTCGGCTTTGTTATTTTTACATGTTGAATATTCGTTCAATTTTGACATGAGGCACGTCACGTTCACACTTTGTAAGTGTCAAAATATTTTTGGGAAAACAAGCCAAGTGTACCGACTTTTTTCCAAGCTCCAAAGCTGTTGATATGCTATCTTCTATTTCTTAACTAATTTTTGAATGAAATATCAAAAATCCGAATTAATGATTCATTGCGATATTGTGGTGAGAAAACAATTTTTCTTCGATTCTTGTAATTAATTGATTTTGATACCAGAATCTGAACCTCATTACCCTTCGTCCTATTAGCACTTTTTGATAAAAAAATTATCTTGTAATAAATTCTTCTTGATGCGTGTTTGTATTGTAATTGCTGCGCTGAGGTAGAAAGTCGTGTGGTACCAAAAGAAATACAAGAAAGAGAGGAATTTGTGATTTTGTGTTTAAAGAAATTCAAATATGAAAGAGTGTAAGTGTGAGAAGATGGAAAGCAAATCAAAGAGGTGAGAAAAATTAAGAAGAAAATCTTCGTCACACAAAGGCGTTGAAAACGAAGACGCTTATGTTGTATTTGTGCCAATTTTTTATTAAATGTAAAGAGTAATTTGTTTGTCTTTCTTATTTTTAGTTTAAAATTGCTGTCTTCTCGGAAATGAGACGGTTTTTTTTATATTTAGAAATTAAAAATTCGGGTCATTCTTGGATTTATCAAATTTCGGCCGTTCCTTGGACCGTGTCCAGCTTCCTCGCCAACTCAAAGTCCAAAATTCATAAAATATAATTAAAGTGCCTTCAAGATGTTTATGCAAATAAATTTTAGAGATTGTGGTAATTAACGCAAATTCCACAGGCACACTCTCAATTCGTGATTTTTTATGTAATATTAAAGGGCAAGTCTGATATGCAATCTTGTTATTTCCAATTAAATTAATTGGATAAAAAATGAACGAATTCGGAATGTAACAGTGCATTCGTTATGCTTGTATTATCGCCGTTGTTTAAATTTACATGATATTTTCTTGTAAGGTCATACTTTTTTTTAACACTAATTACGTTATATTTCTAAAATATTTTCATAATTGGGGGTTTATCAGTAATGGAAAATTAAGAGGTGCCAGCTCTGGGTATTAAACCAAAAAATGTGTCTGTACTTACTGTGTGAATCTTTAATGATAATAAGTAAACCAAATGCCATTGTACCCGAATATAATACAATATTTTACCAAATATCAAGTCATTTGTAATCAAATCTTTAAAAAAATGACAGAAATGACAGCAATGACAAATTTATTCCCATTTATAACGCGTTGTTGTTATGGAAATGTCTCTAGAGAGTAATGAGGTAGTTTGTCAATGAAATGCCAAAGAAATTAACCTCTTATTACAAATGTGGGTTTTGATTTTTTCAACTGAAATTTGTAATTCACCTCAATCATAGTGCAAAATTAGTTTTGAAAAAACTTGTAGTAGTTGTTTGAACAATGCAAATCAAAATCTTGGATACTAAACTGTCTTGAGGTAAATGACATTTTAAATACTCTTTAAGCCATCTTTAATGCTAGAAATCTTTTAAACTACAGTGAAACTTGTATCAAACGGAATTGCAAGGAACCGTTCGATGTTTCCGTTTAAGGCAATTTTTTATGTAATTTTTATTTTTTAATGCTAATATGAGATGCTAATTATTTGTCGGCTTCTCCACACACTTTTTTTTTGAAAGAAATGAGATGTCTTCTGCGAAAAATTTGCAGTCAACAATTTGAAGCTTTGAAATTTTGATGTTCAAGACGCTCGGCGATAAGTTTAGCTTGCGATTGTAAAAGTAAACCTGATACTTATACACTAGTTTCTTTACTTCTTTGTTCTTGGTAACACGATTTGTCCGTTTACAACTTAGATTTTCTATCCATTAACCAATTTTTCGTTAATCCGATTTTTATTTTTTAACAGATGATGAACTTGCGTTGTTCCATATTTAAATTGAATAATTAATTGTTTAACACATTCTTGAACTCGGTTTAACTCTTTATTTTTTAAAGTCAATGTGATTTTCCTCCACCGTTCATTGTCTCTGAGTTCTCGATATCTCAATTTTTATTCGGAAGCAAAATTCTTGGTAGCCATAATAAAAAAATACGTAAAATATTAGGTGAAATACAACATGAGGCAAACAAAATAAACAAAGCAGTCCGCGGTTGACCTTTTCTCGAAAAATTTCTAATTGTTTCTAAGAAAATTTGCAGCAGGAAATAAAAAAAATTCTGTTTTAAAAATTCGATGGTCCGTTTTTTGGCTTCTGTGTTCGCGCTGAGCAGATTCCGGCATATACAGGTATTTTTAAAGAGTAATTTTACCGGGACCGTCAAAATTTTCCATAATGTACAGGTTTCCGGGTTTTACAGGTCCCGTTTTACACAGGTTTCACTGTATTAAGATGATAAATGATTCTGCCTAAGAGATAATTATTTTCAAGAGACTTAAAGTTCACTAGACCACTTTCCTTCGTCTAGATCTCTGAACAATGTTCACCTGATAAGCCCAATTGTAAATAAATATAGCCCTGTAACCTCCGTAAACAAAACTCTCATTACTTATCTAAGATTCGTAATTGTGAATTTAGCAATCCGGAAACGTGCTTCCTATCTCCGGATAAATCTGCGTTCGATATGTGGTTCATCCCCATTGCGAGTTCCGGGCTGATCGTGCCAGTCACAGCTCCCAATATTATAATCGAGCATATTATATGTGCGCATCGTCGTAAAAGTCCTATCTCAATTTAAAATTTTACTGGGTTTTTAATAGTTTTATCGATAGGCATTTTAGACGAGCCGCCGGAATCACTAACTACCCACAAACACGAATAGAATTGCAATTTTTTTGGTAATTTCATGTTTTGACAACTTGAGAAAATATTGATAGTTATTCTGTTTTCGTACGAAGATTTATGGATTTTGTATTATGATAGGACGTTTTTTCTAAATCTGATGATAGGATAAGTTTATAATACAGTGCATTGAACTTGATTTCATAAGATTCGAGATAATAGATGACGTGAGAAAATTTGACAATTTCAAGCTATAATCGTGTTGTTTCTAACGCGTGACTTATCATAGACGAGATTAAAATAGTGTTCATTAAGTTTTCGAAAAAGAAAATTCCAATGGTTTGGACTTAAATCCGTATTATTGTTACTAATTAAATTATTTTAACACTTCTGCGTTTAAATTTTCTCATTTACAACAGAGACTTATTGAAAAACAGAATTCTTCAATCAATTCGAAGTTAAAGTTCAAAAAGCCGACTATAAAAAAGGTGATATCAGAGCGTAATCACTAAATTGCTGGAATTGTGTATTTTGAAGTGCGAGATTTAGCCATATTTCACCTCGAATCCTTTTTATTGTCAAGTTCCTTCTGTGTTAAATTCATATTTTGAAATACCTGTCTGCGCTTATCATGTTTATCACCAGAAGGTCATCTGAGGGCAACCTTGAGACAATATAAATAATGAGATACCATTTCATTTTTCTGATTTTTGAGAGAAAATCGCAAAGTACGCTTTTGCCATTTTAAATTACTCTACAATCGTGCGACAAGTCATTACAGTATAGTTTGAACATAATTATTGTAGTCATGATTTGGAAAATACAAATAAATAAATTTTCCACGAGTTTGGTAAAACCTTGATTTCTGCGGTTTAGACATCATACAATACTCCTTCCGAAGTTAATGGCAAAATAAGTTCTTCTATTCGATTCATGTAATGCTTTTCTTCGGTTTTGTTTTTCAGATGAAACTTTATCAATTTGTAACTTGTTTCTTCATTTTACAACCGTAATTATTACGCTACCGTCATCAAAACTGAAGAATTACTTTCAAAATGTCTCCCATACTGTTGGTACTCTGTTTCGCTTCCAGTATTTTAGGAGTTCTATCTAAATGTAATGACGAAGATTTTAGCATTTCTTATACGGTTGCATTTGGTTCAAACTTTTTCGGAACAGAATCAAATTCCTCAGTTATTCAATTTCCGGCTAATACTACCGTTGTCAAATTCTTTGATAGTAATAACCTTTTGGAACTTTGTTGCAATTTTCTCGATTTTGACCACGAAATAAACACCATAATCTTCCAGAATGTTGGAATAAAAAACATTGAAGAAGAGTGTTATAATAATCGTTTAGCAAACATTGTGGATACTTTATCTTTTGCGTTCAATTCCATCGATATCATTAAAAAAGGAACATTTAGAGATCTTAAAACCAAAACTCTTAGTTTGGAAGATAACAAGATTCGTATTATAGAAAATGGAGCTTTCATCAATTTGAAGAATTGTGAAGACATAAGTCTTCGTAGCAACTTATTAAAACAGTTTAACCCAAATTCTTTCTCATTGACGCCACAACTAAAATCTTTGAATTTTATAGAAAATCAAATCACATATTTGGAAGAAAAATCGTTTACCTTTCTTAAAGCTAAAGAAGTGGAAATTACGTTTGCCATAAATAATATTTCACGACTTAGTGCAAACATTTTTGAGGAAATGGAATCAAAAATTGTCTCTTTTGACTTGTTCAACAATTTTATAGAAGTGTTACCCAAAGGAGTCTTTAACAACCACTATTTTACAGAAATTTTTCTAAAGGAGAATCCGGTGAAAAAAGTCGATGAAGGCTTTTGCGAAGTTGATTGTAGAATAAAGAAACTAGAATTGGAATGCGGCAATGCTGAGCTTGAAAGTTTAAAAATGTTGCTTAAGTGGATGAACCCTCTGCGTCATGTCGTTTTAAGTAATTGCAACTACATCCAAGCTATGTACTTAACAACTCGCAATGGATCTGCTACATTCGGGGATTCTTTTGTTGTTATAATTGTGTTTGTGGGTGTTTTTGCGATATATCAATGCTTTACTTAAGTTTGTCACATTACGAAACATACAATTCTCTGTGACCGCCACTGAAAAAGAAACTAGAAAAGTCTTCACTGTAAACATTTTTTAATGTAGGTATTTTCACAATGGTATTCTCGTGGATTTAATACCAATTCGGTTAGTTTCGTTTTTTTATTACACCGCAGTCGAATCGCCACCATCAGCTTATCACTAATTAATTAGCTGTGCAAAGGCGCTAGACATACAGGGTGAATCCGAATAAAGTGCAAAGATTTTAACCCCAATATCAGACAACGGAGTTTGACCGAGAAAAAAATAATTATTAAAGTTTTCTGCAGAATTTTATGTGCGACACTGAAGTGCCAGTCAATGTCAACGTTAGTCCAAGGCATTGAAAAGTTGGGAATAATAACGCTATTTACCAAAAGGCAAACCTTTTTTATTCCTTGCCAGTGGTTTCTTCAAAAGTGTTGTGATGAACCTACCCTTTTAAAAAGTGTTTTCTTTAGGTATAAACCTGAATTGGATGGAGGGCGTTTGATCAATTTTCGTAATAACTTTTTCATTACTTCGTTTCTAATTAAAGTTTCAGTTTGATCTACAAAGCGAGCTAGGAAAAGTCACCTTACAAACCAATCGAGATAAAGATTGACTTTTTTCGCACTACGAACTTTTGAAAATGATGTTTTTAAAAGCAGTAATTAAGTGAAAGTCAATTTTGCAGTCGTTCGGAAACAGTTGTTAAAAATTCAGTGCCACAAGCGTCGAATAACGGGTAATCCGAGGGGGTTTTGCCCCATTCAAATTTCGATTTTTTTTGCAAAATCAATATCTACAGCGGTATCTGATATTGTGGTTAAAATCTTTACACTTTATTCGGGTTCACCCTGTATGTATAGTGCGAATGGAAGAGGGTTTTTATTAATATGTATTTTATATTATTCATTAATCATTATAATTTATAATTGTAGACGTGGTTTGGAAAATAAATAATTAGAATTATTTGTCATTTTTCCTTCTTCATTCCAAATGAGATTGGAAAACTTTCATTTCTGGGCTTTAGAAATAAATCATAAAATACTATTTATTACTTATCGACGTAATGGGAAAATAAGTTGAAGTTCTTCTCGGATTTTTTTTTGTTATTCAATATTCATAACAACAATGTAATTTCTTTTTATTTTCAATACGTGATACTTTATTTCACAATCCTAGTAAAGCCACAGTCACGAAAACTGCAAAGTTACTTCTAAAATGTCTTTAATAGCGTTCGTACTCTGTCTTGCCCCCTGTATTTTGGAAGTTCATTCTAAATGCGATTACCAAAATATTAATTTTTCATACGATGTAGTTTCTAATGGTTCTTTTGTGGAAACAAAATCAAATTCTTCAATTGTTCAAATTCCGGTTAGTTTTAAAGACATTGGATTCTCTGGTACACTTTCAGCACTTTGCTGCGATTTTCTCAACTTTGATCACGAAATAAGGATGATTTCTTTTACGGATTGTGGAATTAAATACATTGAAGAGGAATGTTACAATAATCGTTTAGCGAACATTCAGGGCAGTTTATCTATGTTCGGCAACAACATCGGAGTGGTGAAGAAAGGCACATTTAAAAATCTCAATCTCGTAATGCTTAATCTCGATAATAACAAGATTCGGATACTAGAAAGTGGAGCTTTCGTCAACTTGAAGAATTGTGAACAAATAAATCTATGCGAAAACTTGTTGACACAGTTCAACCCAAACTCTTTCTCATTGACACCAAAACTTGTGTCTTTGAACATCGTGGGAAATCTGTTTACATCTTTGGAGGAAAAATCGTTTGTTTTTCTAAAAGCTAAAGAAGTTGATCTAACTTTTGACTCAAATAATATTTCTCGTCTCAGTGCAAACGTTTTTGAAGGAATGGAGTCAAAAATTGTCTCCTTTCGATTGATCAAAAACTTGATAGAAGTGATACCGAGAGGAGTTTTCGATCATCACTTGTTTAAATTAGTTTCTGTAACATCAAATCCGGTGAAAAAAGTTCAACGGGGCTTTTGTCGAATTAAATGTGCTATACAGTTACTGGAATTTGAGTGCGGGCACACTGATCTTGAAAGTTTGAAAGTTTTGGCTGGGAGTCCTATTCGTAACATCACCTTTTATGGTTGCAAGGATACTGCAATTAGTTTACTGAATGGCAATGGATCTGCAAGATTTACTGGTTCATTTTTTGCGATAGTTCTGATGGTGGGAATTTTTGTATATTAAAACTCGAAAATTCTTTAAAACTTGCACTACTAATGGTAATATCTTCACTGTTAACAGTTCGTCTCATATCTTTTAGAGGAGTTTTCACAGAAACACTCTCAGGGTGTGTAGTTTTTCGAATTTACTCCCTGGTTTAGAAAATAAATTGTTAGAATTACTTGACATTTTTCTTTCTTTTCTTTTTATTCTAAATGAGATTGAAAAACATTAATTTCTGCGCTTTAGAAATAATTCATAAAATACTATTTATCGAAAATGCACTAATAAAGAAGTCTTTATTCACTTATTTGAGACAGATAAAGTACTATTATTCTCTAGAAGCCATAATGAAAATTATGCTACATTTCCATGACAACAAGGCACGCATGGCTTTCTAAATGCTAAAAATTTGCCGCTGCTGTCACTTCTGTCAATTCTTTTAATGCCTTAGTTGCAACCAACAGAGGCTTTGGATAAAATCTAGTATTACATTCCAAAAATCTTATTCTCTCGATCTACGATCTCTAGAATAACTGATTTTTTGTCGTGAATAATTTGCCTCTTTACACTCTTATATCATAAATATATATCTATTATTACTTACCGACGTAATGGGAAAATAAGTTTTTGGATTTATTTTCTAATTTAATGTTCATAACAATACTGTAATTTTCTACGTATTACTTAATTTCACAATCCTAGTTATGCCACCGCCACGAAAAATGCAAAGTTACTTTTAAAATGTCTTTGATGCCGTTCGTGCTTTGCTTTGGTCCCAGTATTTTGGAAGTTCATTCTAAATGTGATTACCAAAATACTAACTTTTCTTACGATGTAATTTCAAATAGTTCTTATGTGGAAACAAAATCAAATTCTTCAATTATTCAAATTCCGGTTAGTTTTAAAGATATTGAATTCTCTGGTACACTTTCAGCACTTTGCTGCGATTTTCTCACGAAATAAACATGATTTCTTTTACGTATTGTGGAATTAAATATATTGAAGGGGAATGTTACAGTAATCGTCTAGCGAACATTCAGGACAGTTTAAATATGTTCGGCAACAACATCGGAGTGGTGAAGAAAGGCACCTTTCAAAATCTCAACCTCATAATTCCTAATCTTGATAATAACGAGATTCAGATCCTGGAAAGTGGAGCTTTCGTCAACTTGAAGAATTGTGAGCAAATAAATCTATGCGAGAACTTGTTGACACAGTTCAACCCAAACTCTTTCTCATTGACACCACAACTTGAATCTTTGAACATCGAGGACAATCTGATTACTTTTTTGGAGGAAAAATCGTTTGTTTTTCTAAAATCCAAAAAAGTTGAAATTATTTTCAATTCAAATAATATTTCTCGTCTCAGTGCAAAAGTCTTTAAAGGAATGGAGTCAAAAATTAGTTTCTTTAACATCAAATTCGTTGAAAACAGTATATAGGGGCTTTTGTGAAGTCAAATGTGCTATACGGAAACTGGAATTTGAATGCGGCCACACTGATATTGAAAGTTTAAATATGTTGGCTGAGAGCCCTGTTCGTAGTATCACTTTTTTTGGTTGCAACCACACTGAAATTAGCTCACTGAGTGGCAATGGATGTGCAAGATTCGGAGGTTCGGTTTTTGCGATAGTTCTGATTGTAGGAATTTTTGTACGCCATCAAAACTCCAAAATACTTTGAAATTTGCACCAACAATGTCTTTTAGAGGGGTTTTCACAGAATTATTCTCATGGTGTGTGGTTTTGTTGCTCAGTATAATTATGTATTATGTATTTCTTAAAATTAATTCATCATGTGTGAAATAAAAAAATAAAGTAGAATTTATTTAAATGATATAGAACGTCTTGCTTCATTTAATTCCCGTCGTAATGGGTTTATATTCGAACAATGCTTTGACATCGTGTTGTTGTAGAAAAAAGTTGACCTCTAGTTATCATATAACCCTAATGTTTTAATCAATATATTATTCCGTACTTAATGAAATAACAAAGTTTTATTATGTTAATAAAATCGATCCGGATATATACGGTCCGTTACTCAAAAACTCTAAAGGAAGCTTCTTATCTTTCTATCCGCAAGCCCCCAAAATCATGTTGTTTTCAAGTACTTTTGCACCGACTTAGTTGCAACTTTATCACAAAATTATTATTGTATTTCTCTCGTCTCTTATTTCGGCATGAATTGTTGCACTTTCCAATCAAAATGTGCATATCTACGCATGTTCGATCAATACAACATCTTTTGACCTGTCATCACCTAATAAATGACTTTTGTGGTCATATTGTAGTAAATTTCGCACCTCCCGTTCAAAACGTTTAGTTTGTAGTTAGAGGCGTCCGTGACTACGAGCTATTGTACCAAGTGAATTTTTGGTGATTTAAACTTCTTCCATGCAATAAACGCATTCAAGCAAGTACCTGGCTTTCGTTTATGCAAATTATTCTATTTAAGTCGTCTTCGGTTTCATTGGATTAAACGCCAAAGTTATTTAGGTTGCTTATATGGATCGGGTCCTTCCAATTTGTTTGATTTATTCAGAGTAAGCACGCTTATTGGAGAAAATAGATAACGGGTGGATTGGTTATCCTTCGGATGATGGCACTAAATAATTGATTGGGATTTTTAGCCGCAAGCTCACAATTTGAAAAAACTGATCCACTGCCCCTTTATTTTGCCCCAGGTGTCACCCATCGTAAATTTCCATCTGCCCATTTCGTGTTTCCGTGATTTATCCGTCAAAATTCCAATTTGTCAAATTTATTCCACGTTTTCCCTTATTTTTTAAGAGGGGATGTTTCGATGCCTCCCAGCAGGTTCTCGCGCACCCATCTATGTACCCTCTTCGGATTCTCTGTATTTTGACGATCGCATTACGTCGACAACGTACAAACGTGACGCGTCACCGCCGCCTCCGCGACCACCGCCTCCTGCTGAGAGCAAAGCAGAAACGGACATGCCGAGAGTAAGTGGAGATGTTGATGGACAGCACGTTTATGTAGTGGACACAATGGATTATTTTCACTTTTTGGTTTTTTAGTGGCAATTTTGGTGGGAGGGGATGTGAAGGTGTTTGAAAAAATGTGTTGATTTTGGAAATATCACACTTTTTTATACGTGTTGCTGTTGTTTAAAGCTTTTGAGTTTTTGGACATTTTTCCTTCCTTACTCATCTCTTTAATTAGTTTTTACTGAAAATGTAAGTTTGTAAGTCGCGAAACTATCGATCGACTCCAGAGAACAGAAAATGTGGGTATTTTGTATTTTGTTAATTCAAGGTTAGTAAAAATCAGTCGATAAAGAAGTATATTCGTGCAAACTGCCATAAATACGTGTGAGTAATTAATAATAACAATAATTTATTTGTTTTTTTCCGTAAAATGGTTATCACTTCTTCTCACTAATTAGTTCCATCCATGTAGAGCAAGCGTGATCTGTGTGATTGTGAAAGATCCTCCACAATTCATCAAATCGTCTCGTAAAAAACAACGTGATAGAAAAATCCCTTCGGCGCGACCTATTTCTATCATATTTACTCTTTTTTGACGCAACTCACGTAGGCATCAAAAATTTCCAAAGCACCAAGGCGATTCCAATATCAATTATTCGGATGAATAATTATGATTAAATATTTACTTGTCGTCTGCTTCTTCTTGCGTTGTTTATTAGACCGTGACACCGACAAATTCGCGTTCTGAGGACTGATAAAAGAATTTTCTCGCCATTCCGACGTGATCTCACGGGTCCAAAGTCCACAAAGATGAACTATTTTTTTTAAATATTATATTTATATGTGTTTACAATCCACGAGTCCAACTAAACGGACGGAAATCCTTGGTAGACCCCAAGATTAATAAATGCAGCTTCCAGACGACCAAAGTCCATGTTGTAGAACTCAAAGTAGCACGGGTCTGCTGTCACGTCGTAAAAAAATTTATCTCTTCCTAGTGCAGTCAATGATCGGCGGATGGAAATCTTCAGCAAAATAGTCGAAGAATCGAGGACTCGGCCTGATTCGAAAAGTTTTCTTAAAATTTTTAAAGGAAGTTTCCACCAACTGCAATATTTCTATCTGTTATTGTTTTGGTGGAATTTTTTTAGTAAAAACTTTTTTTTTGTGATTCATATTTTGTTATTGACCACGAAAACAGGACTATTGACGTGATCGATAAATCTAGTCTGTTTGGTTAACTTTACCTCGTGTTACATTTTTCGGTAACCCTTTAAACTACTCTGATCTAAAAATAATTCTAATCATAATATTTAGCCGATTTGCGATAATATTCTTGCATTTAGATTTTACAAATGACAATGTTGTTGTGTTCTTTCTGCTCGTCACTGTTGACAAAATTAGATGTAGTAGAAGAGATAAAAATGAGTGTGGTAAAAATAAACGATGGGTTGGAGCTAGGAAGGTACAAACCTGTGAGTCCAACCTCCAATCTATCTGCAAAAAACGATAAATATTAGGAGACTACAACGAATAAATATTATAATATATTAAAAAAAAGCTACATAATTAATAACTGAAGGTAAATATAGGCACTTAACCCAAATTTGATTCTTGTTATGTCTTTACTTTGTTGACTTTCCAGTATCTCAGCAAAGAGTGTTTCTGTAAACATATTTATTAAAGCCACGTTAAAAATACCACAATCGAGACTTTTAAATCAAAATTCACGTGACTATTTTCTGAACATGTTTTATGATTGATAAATTGGCAGATAATACCAATTAAAACGGCGAATTCTCTGTATCGATCAATCCAAAATACACTAATTAAATCCATGAAATCCAACAAATTAACACTAACGAAGTGCGAAGAAGATTCCGAATTTATCTCTATGAGGAAAAAGTCCAATTATTAATAAATTCGTGATTAGTTACATAATTTTGTAAAATTAAACAATAATTAATAAGTGGGGCATTTGTGAGGTAATTTTCTGCACTATCGATTCATGGAGTTTGAACAATTAAAGTCAAGTAATGAGTTTTTCCTCGGTTTACCCATTTCCCTCAAACGCATAAAATTTGTGTTTTCCACAAACGTCTTTTCCTTGTGATACACGCAAATGACTCCGCCAGGTACTGAAAACCCTCGCTAAAATTTCTGTCGCTGTAGGAAGTCATGCACACGCATTATTTGTAGTTCCAGGTGAACAACCTTTTTTCTTAGTTTTTCCGATTTTTTGGAAAATAGCACAAGAATGTGCTCTTTGACTCCGGATACTCGCGCTTTATCAAAAAGGACATTTTTAACTGTTTTTGTTTATGATTGGGCTAATTGCAAACTCGCGATAATCTTAATTACAACGATTTCTATCTTTATGGTCTCAAAGATCGTGTTTTTTGAATAATTATGACTAACAAGATCTCTTCTTTGCAGCCACCTGTGAAGAAAATCGATCCCCCGAAAATGAACTTGGGGAGAAGACCGCCTCTGTATAGACCCAAGTCTAGGACAGAAGTGAGTATCTTTTTAAGGAAATGGCATTATTGCACTTTTATCACAGCAACAATGAACTATTGTTTTGAATTTTACAAAAATATACGCATTAGTGTTATCACTTAGTTGTAATTGGATAATGATTTCTGAGAAACCGATTCAAAGTCCAGGATGAACTAATAAAGTGGGCGAAAATAGACGCTGTAATGGCGTTGTGCTAGAGATTTAAATTCAGCACACTGCAGGTGCAGTTACATCATGATGCAGAAAAAGATTTTGGATGCGTCGAATTAAATAAGTTCTGAAAGCTTGGTTGCTGCAGATGCAACGGCTATTATTTTATTATTTTATACTTGGATCTCGTGATTCCCCGATTTTTGGATCTTTGAATTTTACACATTTTCGATTTTTTTTATGCTTTCTAAACATTTAATTTTTTTTCGATTCCTTCTAATCGCTCAGAAGATTACTTTTTAGCTGCTCCTTGAGATATTGGGTCTATTCAACAAGTCCCGCTTTTTTAAGCTAAAAAAATTAAATTTGAACTTGTGATGAGTATTTCTTTTTAAAGTCAAGCAGTGCGAGTGGAAGCAGGGCAGATGGTGGTCGCTTACGTGGAGACGGCGGCGGAAGCAGCGATGAAGACACTTCCCGTCAACTCGACCTCCGACAGCGCCTCCAAGAAGAAGCGTCGATCTATAGGCGGCGTCTGGACACCTACAGACAAGCACAGCAGGACCAAGCAGCCCTAGTCAGCCGTCTACAAGCCAAGGTTTCTTCTCCTTTCACAACTCCTCCAACTAATTGTAATTTTCTAGGTTTTACAGTACAAACAAAGATGTGCCGATCTTGAAGCCCAAATGTTAGACAGCTCCAAATACGACCCATCCACGTTTAGAACACCGGTTCATGTTCCTAGTGTTCCTCAGAGTTCAGCTTTAGAACAAGCTCAACAACATTTACGAGAAGTTAGAGAGGAAAGAATCACGGATTTGGATACGGCTCTCCGCAGGTTGGACGAAGAAAAACGAAGAAACGAGAAGTTAATGCAATTGAATATCACTCTGAGGGAGCAGTTGGAGGAATCACACAGTACGAATGAGAGTCTGACTTCTGATCTTCAGAAGTTGAGCAACGATTGGGAGCAGTTGAGAGAGGAAATGATTATCAAAGAAGACGAGTGGAAGGATGAAGAACAAGCGTTTAATGATTACTACAGCAGCGAACACAACAGACTTCTGAATCTTTGGAGAGATGTAGTTTCCGTCAAACGACTCTTTATGGACATTCACTCGACGACTGAACGAGATTTAAACAGCCTGAAGAGTGAAGTTAACAGTTTAGGCAAAGAAATGATGACCGCCTGCACAAGAATGGACAGTAATATATTCACAGAATCTGTACTTGGTGTAAGTTTCAAAACACTTCTCTTTTATGAAATATAATCTGGTTTTACAGGGAAAAGAACGTTACCAACACCAGCAAGAGCTCTCCGACTTGAAGCACCAATTTGACTCTATGAAGATCCAACATGACACGTGCCAGACTGAAATCAAAATGAAAGAAGACCGAATCCAACAACTGGTTAAAGACATGCAGACTCTGGTAAGTCGTCTAGCGTTGGTGGTTGAACGCAGTTTGACTTCTTGTCGTTTTAGGAAGAACGATGCGCCGACGCCGAGCACCACGTTTCTCAGGTAATGAAGATGCAGGAAGAAATCGACATCCTTCAAGGCGCTCTCCGGGACATTGCCCACGCTCTCATCCAAGACGCCGAAACCAAAGACCCAGAACTGATACCAACAACCCACGTTCATCTTAGTGCTTCCACACCTGTGCCCCAAAAGTATGCTAACAAACCAACTAAATAAAGATTCAAAGTTTTCAATGTTTAGATCGCCAAAAAGAGGTTTATTGCGTAGTATGACCTCCCCAGCAGCTTTTGCTGAGAGCACCATATCGGCAGTACAAGCAGCTCTACACAAGTACCAGTCACTGATACACGAACTACAAGTAAGAAAAGATAATTGTTAACACTCCTTAAGAAGTTTCTTTTAGGTGAAGCTCCAGTCAAATAGGGAGCAACTTCTGTTAGTTCGCAAACAGTTCGACAATTCCGAAGAAAACGTAGCAGGTTTAGAAAACCGAGTTAAAGAACTGGTGGCACAGCTTGATGCTAGTCGCTCACAATGTTCGCAACTCGTCCAAGACAAAGACTTCTTGCAGAAATCTTTGGACGCTCTCAAAACGGAGAAAGGTGCTTTGGATCGTCACAGAATCGAAATCAACTCTTTAGTGGAGTCGTTGAACGCAGATTATGACAAACTTCAGAAGAACAACAATAAACTACAAAAACAAATCGACGGTTTACAAGACGAAAAAATTTTCTTACAAACTGAAATCGAACGACTGAACCAAGAAGCGAGCATCCGCGAGATCAATCTTCGCGGAGAAGAAGAAAGGTGTAGTCGCATCAGAGAAGAACTACTAACAGCGCGCGAAGAACTGCACAAGTTGTATTTATCGCACGACATGCTTGAACAACAGAAAAACGAAGCCGAGAATTTAATTAGTAGTTTAGAACGATCGAAAAGTGAGTACGAGATGGAGTTGGAAAGGATCTTAGGGGAAAGGAGCAACGTCCACGATTCGTTAATAAAGAAGGAGAACATCGCGGCGAATCTGGAGAGCGATAAGAAGAAGCTTTTAGAAGACCTGAAGAAGATGGAGGACGAGAAACTGGCGCTGCAGATGCAGTCAAACGACCAACTAAACGACATTCAGTCGCTGCGGAAGGAACTCCTGCAAGCGGAGCAGCAACGTCTCGATTTAGAGTCAGACAAAATTTCCTTATCAGAAAAGTGCAAGTTCTTAGAAATCGACAAGGGAAAAGTAAGTTTTGGGTCATTGTAATTTAATTTACTATTTCTGTTGTTAGATTGAAATGGAGCTGACTCAGGTCACCCGCGAAAGAAATGACCTCAGCAACCAATTAACAGTTTTAAGCCGCAAAAAAGACGCTATAAACGACGAATTAGTCCGAACTCGACAAAAACTCGAACAAGCGAATGAAACTAACGCCCGAGTTAACAGAAACTTGGAAGATTTGGTTCGAGAGTGCGAAGAAAAACAATGCGCTCTCGATTCTTTAGACAAAGACATGCAAAGACTTCAGGAACAACTCGCAGCCGTGCGTTCCGAGAAAGAAGCATTGGAAGCAGTGCTTTTCGACACCCAAACGAACTTGGAGGCTTCAGAAGCCAAGAAATTCCAATTAGAGGGCGAGCAACAAGAGCTTTTGGTTAAACAGGAACAACTCAAAGCTCAGATCGCTCGGTTGACTAAAGATTTAGAACGATCAGAGAAGCGGTGTATTGAAGTGAAGAATACTTTGACTCAACAAAGTGGAAATAAAGAGATGGAATATAAACAAAGCATTGAAAAGTTGAAGATGCAGAATGAAGATAATATCAAGAAATTGACGGATGAGCGCGAGAAAATTCGATCGACTTTGGAAAAACGACTTCAACAGTCTTTGCAACAATTGACACACGAGAAGGAAGCTGAGATTCAACAGTTGATTGATCGGATTGAAGCGTTGCAAAGTCACATTGACAACATGGTGCAGCAGCACGAGGAGTTAATGCTGCGGGCGGAGAATGACAAACAAAAAGCTCTTTTGATTGGTAAAAAACTGGCTAAACTGGTAGTTTGATCCAATCAGCTTTTATTTTTTAGATTTCACCTTTTTTTGGTAGTTTTTATACTTCTATCAACTCTTATCACTCTTTCTGCATTGTAACACTTTTTTTGGTTATTACAATTGCACCCGTACACAAAGTAGCAAATTTAAAAATACAAATTCTTCACAAAAACACAATGTGATTGATACCGCCGTGGCCACGGGCCAATTAAGCTATTTTCATTTAGCGCGTTGTCGCTTCAGAAACTCGTTATTCAAATGAGCACAACAACGAAATTCTTAACAATCATTCACATCAACTTTTTCTTCATTTCTTCACCTGCTTCATTCTAGTTAAGACCGCGCATAAAAATTCCGCGCGTCCGATCGATTCGAGTGAAATTTATTTTTAAAGAATAGTCTAAATCACGTGCTGATTTCATTGATTAAAATAGCAGCATCGGTATGATATCATCCTTTCGTTTTGGGAAATGACTTGTTTCTAAAATTACCGCCGCATAAATAATACGTTTTTATCATTTCAAACCACATATTTGCTCGCTAGATCCTCGCAAATTGACAAAGAAATTTAAATTAAATTTACAAACATTGCCGGTACTTAAATAAATATTATTTGCACCAAAGCGCATCATGATCAACAAGCGCTGCAGGACCGTCTGGAGGATGCGCGAAGGGAGTTGAATAATGAAAGAGAAGCATTAGAGCGGTTGAAAAGGGAAGCTAACGGGCGCTTTGAAAAGGACAGATCAAATATAAACCAGTTGAAGGAAGAACTTGGGAAGTATAGAACGAAGTTAGAAGAGAGTAGAACCAGAGCGGAGGAAGACAAAATCAAATTGGAACAGAGAATTGAAGAAATTAAAGTGGAAAGAGACGGACTGCAGACGGAGGCCGAGAACTTGAAAGTTCAATTACATCTCTGCGAAGATAAAAGTGAAAGTATCAACAATCAACTGCACGAGACGATCAGGAAACTGAAAGAAGGTAATAAAAATAAATCAATCGATCTTTTAACTCGCGAGTTTTTTCAGCGGAGAACAACTCGGAGAGTCTCAGGAAGGAAATCACGGATATCCGACGACTTCTCGCTGACAGCAACTTCGAGAAAGAAAAATATCACAATACGAATAAAGAATTAAGGGACCATGTGAAGAAAATTGAAGGGGAAAAGAGAGAACAAAGCCGACAGTTGGAGGAGTCTTTCCAGAGGATCACAAGTAAGAAGTGTTTTTTTTTTTGGTAACTGGCGAGTAACACAATAATTTAGACCTCGAGGACCTGAAGCTGTCCATCGAAAACGAAAAGAACCGCCTCCAGAACCAAATCCGAGACTTAGAGAAAGAACAAGTTCAGGCGGATCACAAAGCTCAAAGTATCTACGAAGAACTTCAGCGTACTCAAGCTGCCAGCGCCCAGCAGCAATCCGAAGAGAAGGAGCTCCAAGCACGACTTCTCAATGAAGTGGAGGAGAGAGAACGCGCCCACCAGGAAGTCCATCAACTCAAGAAACAGGTAAGTTTGTTTTTCTTGTTTGGACTTGTGTTAACTAGTTTGTAGATGTCTGAACTGGATCGAAACCTAGACCAAACTCGACAAGAATTAAGCAGAACTCGCTCACACACCGGTCAACTGGAGGAGCAATGGCACGCCCGCGAGCAAGATCTTTTGGTTCATTTAGAAGATAGCAGATCCAGAGAGAAGCGCCTGGAAGATCAGAAACATAATCTTGAAGTGTGTTTAGTCGATGCCACGCAACAAATTCAAGAACTGAAGGTGAGTGAAGGAGGTGAGAGAGTTGAATTTTGATGTGTTTTTTAGGCGAAACTTGGAGGTGCTGAAGGACGTGTCCGGGCCCTTGAAGCCCAATTGGCACAATTAGAAGGAACTAAGAGAGACGTGGAGCAGAAACTCTTCAGTGTTGTCTCCACGTTGAGGAGAATTGCAGGAGTACAGTTGGATGGTTCTGTCAACATGCCGTACCGTTTACTGAGTCCGTCCAGGAGGTGGAGCCCTGCTAGAGGTGCAGTGTCTCATATTATTTGTTTTTGGGATTTTATGACGCCTGTGATGCCATGGGAATCAAACAGTTTTTGTTTTGTTTGCTTATTATTTTCCCACACCGCTAAGCAAATAAACCAATAAACGCATCAATTTTATTTCGCGACAAATCACTGCAGTGTGCGCAATTATGAAAACGAGTTTTTTATCAGCCGGAAGCCTTATCGCATTAAACACTTATCTGTCTAATTGTTTATACACACTTAACACTTTCGTTTATTATCCTAAAACGTGTGTTTATTATTTCAGGACATGATGATGGCAGAGATGGGGCGATCGACGTAGATCCAGAGGTCGTACGCAAAGGAGTCCGCAATTTGATGCAACAAGTTGCACAGATTGAACGTGAAAGAGTAAGTGAACACTGTTAAAAGAAGAAATTTTTATTTTTATTTTTAGGACGATTACAAAACTCAGGTGACCACGATAAAGAAGCAGTTGCATGAAGCCCACGAAAGTCAGACTAAAGGAGACAGCAAACTTAATAAAGTCTTGCAAAGTTTAAGAGGCTTGCAAGACGAAAAGGGGGCACTGGAGGCGAAGCTCAGTCAAAAGAGTGTCGAACTGCAGTCGCAGGTACGTACAAAGACTTTCAAACACAAAAATAAAACCTTCTTTAGACCACAGCGCTACATAAGAAAACGGAAGAGAATCAACACATGCGGGAGAAAATCGTGTCGCTAGAATTATCCATAAGCAGTGGGAACGAGGAGAAATTACAATATGAAGTAATCTTTTTACTTAAGTGCTTGCTTGTTTGCTGATAATAAATTACTTAGGATAAGCTTGAAAAAATGAAAATGGCATTAGCCCGACTTGAGGCGGAAAAACGAGGCTTACAAGAGGAACTCAGCCGAACTGAAAGCAGATCCACCAAGTTAGAATTACAGAGGATGTCCACTGAAGGCGATCTTCAAAGATTACAGATGATGCTACAAGAAAAAGATGCCACAATTCAGGTAATTCTGCTTTGTCAAACTACCAAAATTATCTCCTACGTTTTTAGAAATTACAAGAAAAATGCGACCACCAAAGCCGAACTCTGGCAAGTCTAGAAGAGCGCTGTATGTCGCTAAAATCAACAATAGATCAATTGAATTTATCACTAGAAAAGGCTTCGACTGGCGAAAACGAGCTCCGATCTGAAATCCAGAATCTTCAAAGGTCTCTGATGGAATCGAAATCGTCGTCCCAAACCGGAGCGGAAAAACTAAAACAAGTAACAAATCCGTTGCGCTCTGATTTGTTTTAATTCAATTTATTGTAGCTTCAAAAATCTCTAGGAAACAGCGAGAATGATCGCCGCCTTCTGGCCGAACGCTTCGAAAGTACCCAACAAAATCTGGCTGAAATGCGCCGCAACAATCAGATCCTCCAAGACCAAGTCACAAGACTCAACAACGAACTGGCTAATAACGAAGTTCAACGCTCAGGTCTTGAGTCTCAGCTACGTCTAGCTCAATGGCCTGCTGATGGAACTATTAGTTCTCACCAAGAGGAAGAACTTAATCGCCAATTGCAAACTGTCCAAAGAGAGCGAAGTGAGCTGAAAGGCAAAGTCGACTCTCTCAACAACAAAGTAAGACAGTTGGAAGCAGAGAAGCGCAATTTGGAGCGGTCTGCAAGTGTAAGTAAATCTCGAAGTAAGTCGTACGAAAGACCGGAGAAGTACGAGAGTGACTCCGGGATCACGGAATTGGAGCGATACGAACAAGAGAATCGAGAGTTGCGGCATAAAATTGCGCATCTTGAGGAGGAACTGAGTGATAAAGAGTCAGAGTTGATTAGAATGAGAAGTCAGAGACCAGGGTTAGATTCTAAATTTGATAGAGCTGAGATTGAGCGATATAGAGCCGCTCAGTTGCAAGCGGAGAGGTTGTTAGAGGCGCGGGAGCAGAGTCATCGTCAACAAGTAGCGCGCCTCGAGAATCAGGTGAGATTAAGAAGTAGAATTCGTTAAAGTACGTTGAACGCGGCTTTTTCCTTCTAGGTGACTCTTCTGCGAGAACAGCTCAACCAAGAAATCAAACGTAGACAGCAGTACGTCCTCCGCAGCACCAAAGCTGGCCGCGAAATGCAACAGCTGAGGCAGGCTCTGGGCGATTCTTTGCGCACGGTGTCTCAAGATCCATCACTAGACGCTCTTTTACTAGAACACGAAGCGCGCAAACTAGACAACACACTTTCAAACACTGCCAGTTTGCCTCCTGGTCTTAGTTTACCATCGTCATCTTATCGGAGATCAACCACTCCGCAACCTAAGTAGTTTTAATTTTGTTTTTATTGACATCATTACCAGGGAAGTATGAGATAATTATGTTTGCACTTTTATACCAAAGAATTGTAATGTACTTAAGTCCATTCTTGACATACACTGCCATTTTTATAATTTGCTCAACGAGATTAGATTCGCATGGAATGGACTTGCTAGGAATGCTTTGCCGTCACTCAGAGTAAGTTATTTATCTACCGAGTGTTCGAATTTATAGTGACACATAGTAACACTACTAGAGTTAGGTGTACTTAAAGTTGTAACGAATACTACTTAACCGTCCAGTTTAGCAGTGGGGGCGCACTTCAGGAAAATATACATGATTGCCGATTATTAGTGCCCTGTATATGGAAGTGTGCTACTTGAGCTGCTAATTTTTCCGTCCAGTGTATTTTGTAACGAATTAGTTAACTTAGGGTTAATTGCTTATATAAATTATTACTAGAAAACCAATTTTATTACAAAAAAATACAAAAACACGAAATTCCTTATCAGACTAAACTTAACGGGTCTATTTTCGTAAAACTGTGATTCAAGCTGATGGGCGGTGTGGAACCCGGGGTCGTAGGTTCTCCGTCGATGAGTCTTGCTTCTTCATTAGGCATCATCGTATTGGCAAATCTGAGTCCTCCACACTTTCTAGCTTTGTGCGGCAACGCATATTTGAGTTTCTCCCAGAAATATGGGTCATCCCACTTAACATAGGTGTTTGTCTTCAAATACATCTTCAATTCTTCATCAAGATCGTTGATATTAATGTCCCCGTAAAGAATAATGATGACTCGAGTTCGACCATCACTCATAGCCTGAGTGTGCGCCGTTCGAAACTCCATTTTCCCCCAAACACTCTCCAAGAAGTGTTTCGACAAGATCACGATTGTTCTTCGGGATTGAAGAACAGACTTCGTGATCTGCTCTGTTATGAACTCTCCAGGTACCCAGTCGCGGTAGTGTACACAAAGTTTGTAGTTTTCAGGAGGAGTTTCAAGAACTTGGACGATTTTAGAGACGACAACTTCGTCTTTGTGGATGTAACTAATGAAAGCGTCGTAGGTTTTGTCTCTGTCGAGCTCCTCCTCAGTGACGAACCACAAACATAGATTCTTGGAGAAGAGCCAGATTTTGATGGATTTCTGGTAGCGGTAGTAAAGAGCGATCGTGACGGCAACGATCAGTAGCAAAGATAGGATTAAAATTGAGATGACGTGTTTTTTTCTAAAGAGACAAAGATCGGATTCTTTCAAGTTCAGCAAAGAGTCGTCTCTGTTGACGCAAGTCACGTCGTCCGCGCTGAAATTCTGAAGAAACAGTCAGAGTTGCACCAGAGGCTTGGAGTACTCACCAGATTTTTACTGTTTCGTAGAAAATTTGCCAAGGACTCAGAACCACAGTCACACACCCACGGATTACCTTCTAAAGACAACGTAAGTGAGCTACTATTGTCTAAAATTCGGACCACTTCTTCCTTTAGGTTGGTGATGTGGTTGTGGTCCAACGCTAACACCTTAAAAAAATTAAAATAGTCTTGTTAAGAGGTTCAGGCTTTTTTTACCTCAAGCCTTGGTGGCAACCAGTCAATTTGCCGAATTTTATTATGCGATAAATAAAGTTTTGTCATTTTTTCGTACCCCTGTGACTTTTTAGGACCTTCCTTTAAGTCGTTCCCTTGAAACCAACCCTCAGTCTGGTTCCAGAAGTCCAGTTCACTCAAGTCAATCTTTGGAAATTCTGTTAAATTTCTGTTGGAGCAATTGACTAAAATTGAAGGTGAGGCGAGGTCGCAGCTGCAGTCGCATTTTTTAGGGCACATGGTGGAGTTTTTTGAGAGTTGTTCCAAAGGACATGGTAAGAAAGACAAATCTATCAAATTTTTATCTTTCAACTCTAGCGGTGCGTGACAGAACAGATCCTTGCGCAAAATAAGTGATGTATTTGATTTGGATTTAAGGTGTTTAATTAGTTTGTAATTTCGGCAGTCACAGACGATAGAATTGTTCCTCATGGAAATTTTAGCATGGATCGAAGAAGTGTTGACGTTGTGGAAATCGACGACAGAAATATTATTAAAGTCTAGCTTGATGGTGATAGTTGATCCAGCTCTAAGGTGTTCTAACTAGAATGATAAAAATTAGTTGTGTTAAATTTTGATTTTGTCACCTTACTTTGATCGTGGAGATGTTATTGTTCCTAACATTCAAAACAGTAAGAAGAGGAGTGTTTCTAAAAGGAATGATCTCCTGCAGAGGCGTGATTATCTGATTAAAAGAGAGATTAACACTCTTGAGTTTTTTTTTCCTCGCAAACAACTCAGGATGAATGCTTGTGATTTTATTTTGTTGTAAGTTAATTCGCTCTAGGTTGACCAAATCTGCGAAGACTTCAGGTGGTAACTCCGCAATCAAGTTATTCTGAAGGAACAGTCCTTTCAGATTGGCTAATCCCTCAAATACCCTATCCAGAAATTCAATTTCATTGTTCTGCAAAAATATCCTCTTCAAATTTAGTCCTGTGAAGATACCTTTGGGTAAAACTTTGAGTTGATTTCCCATTAAGTTGACGACTTGTAAATTAAACGCGTTTGTAAAAGCGAGAGCTGGTAAAACTCGTAACTTGCAGTCTCTGAAGTCAACATGAATCACCGAAGTGTTGGCCAAGAAGTAGGCGGGAACAGCGAAACCCAAATTTTCGCGCAATCTCACCAACTTCAAATTCTTGTTGTGTTGAAACAAATTCACGGGAAATCTTTTAAGCTCGTTCTGTAGAAAATTCACTTCTGTTAAGTGATCGAGATCATGGAACGCATCGTGTGTCACTTCCTCGATTTGATTGTAACTCATTTCGAGACTCCGTAAGCTGAAGAGTCCTTGAAAAGTCCGCCCATCTAACTTGGTCAGTCTGTTGTCCCATAAATGCAAAACTTTGAGTTGGCTCAACGGTTGGAAGACTCCAGAAGGAATAGTTCGTAATTTGTTTCCGGACAAGTCGAGGAATTTCAACAGTGGTATAGTTTTAAATACGTTTTTCGTTAAGACGATGTTGTTGTTCTGTAGATCCAACTCCAACAGGTTTGGAACAAATTCGAAAACGTTTTCGGTTAAAATTTCGATTTCGTTCTGGCTTAGTATGAGACTTTGCAACGTCAACAGATTTTTAAATAAATCCGCTGTTAATTGGCGTTTTCTTGAAACGGAGAACTCCAACGCTGTCACTTCGGAAAGGTGGAAGCGCTCGAAGATTTTGTAGAAAGGTACTGTCATCCAAACGCAATATTTCATGGTAAAATTTTCGACATTGTTTACTGATATGTTGGGAAATTCATTCAATTGAAGAGAAGTTAGGTTGTCCGGACATTCGATGACAATTTCATTTTGCGAGGTTCTAACATGAATTACAAGAGGTGGATTGGAAACGTCGCAGTGAATTTCAAAATCGAAGTTATCTGGGTAGGCGCAATTTGGGTTTTCATCGCAGATGCAGGAAGAAGCAAAAGTTTGGGAAAAGCACAAGCCGAGGATGATCCATAGTGGGAAATTCATAGTCTAGAATAATTTGTAAAAGAAGTTTTTGTTATACTATGCAAATTGTTTGTATACTTACAAAAAAGAGGTAATATTGTTATCACTGCTTATCACACAACTCGAGCACAAAGTTTTATTCATTTATGAAGATGTTCATGTCAATGCGTGTAGTGATAAAGTAACTCGAATTTTAGAGAATTTTTGGAATGATAACTGATAAGATTGGAGATAATTTATCAATAACTTTTATTTTTCAATATAACAAAATTGATATGACTTTTAAACAATTCGCTACCGTCTCAGCTGTAGTTTGTGCAAACAATTCCGGTTATCTAGTCTAATAACACATTTTTCATGACTCATTAAAGGTGTTTTATAATTATAAAATATTTTTCTCTAAGTTAAGGACTTTTATTGTTATTGTGTCGACTTTCAATTTTGTTTGTTTAATGCCAATAGTCTGTGTAGTAAACACAATGTGTCAATATGCAAATGGTTTGGTTATTCCCATGTTGCATTTTCAAGCATTTTTAAGGTTTTTTGGAATTTCCAGAAGGCCGAAGTCTTTTTCAACGCTTATTTAGAACAAATATCAATATTGGTACATCTGAATACCTAAAGAAGTTTTCCCGTTTGGCATTGGAATGCTAAAAAACATAAATTATTACGTGCTATTAAGTTATTGTTATTATGTTATTGTATGTAAAAGCTTCTGTCTAGAACTCAAATTGTGTTGGTTCGATTATCTCATTAATTAATTATCTTCTTTATTATTGTTTTCCTGGAATTTTTACTAACAAAAATATAATTAAACTGATTGGTGATAAACCCTGATACATAGAATTGGATGTTCATGGATTTCTGAACATACCTAATGAACATGATACCTTTAATTTTTTTTCCTGTATTTGTTGGATTAAATGTATCAGTACTGACCCAAAAAGTACTTTTTCTACAAACGCTCAAAAAAGTTCATCACTATCTATTCGCTAAAGGTATTTTTCTTCACATGTGAAAAAAAATGGAAAAATAAAAATATAGGGCAAACATATTTTATACAAAAATTTATCAGTTTTGAAATCGCAGCTTCTGCTATATTCTCTTATCACTTTCACTCCCCGACTCCATTTGGTTGAAAGAAATTGAAGAAATCGCAGCACCAAAAATTGTAACAAAAGTCAACTTTTTTTTCATAACAAGTGGTTACCTCTGATATTTTGTTTTTTTTGATAATGTATTTCAGAACCAGAGGAAAGGTTTTTTTTTGACTTGAAAAAATAGTGTTTGTATTTCGTGGCTCATTCGTGTTTTTATGGCGCTTTCGAATGACTTTGTCTTTTCGGTCTCGACCCAAATTAACATTCTCAAACCTCATTAAAAAACACTCATTTTGCGCACTTAATAAAAAAATAACTATTTTCTGCCTAGGCAGAAAATGTTTCAACGAGCGCTTTTCATTACTTATAACAAAATTGCCTACTTAACTGTTTAAAAATGAATAAAAAATAATGATTTGTGACGTTTGGAGAAAAAAATTAGATGCATGCTTACAGTTGTAAACTACTTATACAGTGGTTTGCTTATTTTCTTTTACTTTTAAACGCATCTGCAATCTCCAAAACACCTTTAGGCACAAATTTCCCCTTATAGGTTAATAATTAAGTGCCTATTAATGGTAGTTATGATAATACCCTATTAGTAGTTCAACAGTTTAACTTTTGGCCTGTATTACAAAGTCGTTCAAGAGCAGAACCACTTTATTTTGGTCGTCACTGTAATATTTACATTGTAGATTTAAATATTTAACTCGGAGATATAAAGTTTCTTACATTTTTTGAGTACCTAATTGTCTATTTTAAAATTCTGAGGAATTGGCGCAATATTTCAAACAGGTCACGTGACACAACTCCACGTGACAAAACGTAAACATGAACATAACCTTGTTTTTCCGCGTTTTTTGTTTTTATTTATAATCCCCTCATATTATGTTATCGGTTTATATTTTTTTACTAATTTAAAGCAAAATGTCGTACAAATGTGCTGTTCGAATTGTGAATGTCGATTTTTACATGTCGCCCCCAGCCCCCGAGTTCGATGTCATGTACGCCGAATTTAGGGGCTCGTCTATTGCTCAAGTGCCCGTTATTCGAATATTTGGTTCAACTGATTTAGGTGTGTTAAATTAATTCAAAACAACCTTCTTATACTGTTTTTTTTTTTAGGGAAGAAGATATGTCTGCACGTGCACGGGGTGTTTCCGTACTTATACATTCCGTACGATGGAACTGAAGACCCCAACACTCTCAAATACCAAATTGCTGCTAACATTGATAAAGCTATTAACATATCATTTGGTCAAGCCTCAGCTACCACCCAACATGTTTATAAGATAGTTTTGGTCTCTGGAATGTGAGTTTGACTCACCCCCCATAATACAAATTAGTATTTGTTTATTTCAGACCGTTTTATGGCTACCACGTCCGAGAGCACCAGTTCTTCAAAATCTTCCTCTTCAACCCCATTTTGGTACGAAAAGTTAGCAACATGCTCCAAAGCGAAGTCATTCTCAGCCGCTTGTACCAACCCCATGAATCCCACATCCCTTACATTCTCCAATTCATGATTGACTACAATCTTCACGGCATGAGCAGAATTGTAATCAGCCACCTCCAGTTCCGAGACTCTTCCAAACAGAGCCGTTGCGAACTCGAAGCCGACACTTCTTGCGAAAACATTCTCAATCGTTTAGAAATCACGGAGACAAACCCAGGAATCGCAGCTCTGTGGAACGACGAAAGACAACGTCTTCGAGACAAAGGCGAAGATTCTCACATCGGGAGTTGTTTAACTCTCATCAACTCCCAAACTGAGCCCACAAAAACCCATCTTTTGTTCAAACAAGCACTTGCTGAGAAGATGTGTTTGTACAACGACTCAGAAACGAGCGATCAAAGTATCAGCGTTTACCCCGCGGAAACTCCCTGGGATCAATCTTTAAAAAATGCATCTTTCGTTGAACTGCCATCGTCTTCAGAGAGTTTTAATGAGAGTTTGGATTTGAATGCGACGTTTGATGAGGGTGCCAAAAATTTGTTTGAAATTCTCCAAGAGTTGGGAAAGAAAAATTTGGAGGAGGAAGAAACGGATAGCGTGTTGTCGCAGGCACAGAAAGTGGAGGAGGAGGAAGAAGGTGCTGATGATTACTTTGATTTGAGTATGTCGATTTCCGAAACTACTCCTTTTAAGAATATTGTGGAGAGTTTAGAGGAGGAGGAAGATTTAGATACGACGCTCATTCCTCAGTTGGATGGGCAAGGCGATTCCGATGAGGAAGAAGAGAGGAAGTCCACACAGAAAAAGTCTAAATATGGGGCCTTGCCGATTTTTGTGTCGTCACCGATGGTCAATGGAAGGAAAAATGGTAAGAGGGTTTTGAAGTCTCTTTTAAATGCGTAAAAGTTTCCTTATAAATGCGGCAGTCATTGGCGCATTTCCAATGTCAATGTTTAATGCTGACAAACGGTATTTGTTTATTATTTGTAATTACTTAAAGCACAGAAATCAGTGTGAGTCATTTTCGGATAATCGAGGCGTAGGACTTTTCTAATAATTACAACATTTAATAAAGCAAATACACGTTTCAATTTTTGCTGAATTTTTACTGTAAGGCCTAAAATATCAAATATTGTTCTTGTAAATATCTTACGCTTAACTGTTTTTATCCTTTTCTGATTACCCATACATTATTGAAGGCAGAAGGAAATAAAAACATAGACACGTTAAAGTTTTAAAGCAAATCTTTGTCTGTTTTGTAAATATTTATTGTATTTATTTGAATTAGATTATCCACGTTTTTATCGTTCCGTCAACGTAAAGAATGCATGATCGGTTTTTTTGTGTGAATTCAATTTTTACGACTTTGAGGAAGAAACGGTTTTTGTTATAAACAAGTAATTAAAGAATCACACTGTTTTCTTTACCCTTTTAGAAAAAGTGGGAAACATTGAAATAGAACAAGTCAAAAGAAAACTCTCCTTTCGAAACACCGCTCCTGACGTCACAATATGCGAAAACAAATTAGAATGCGAATATAAACGGACAAGAAAAGAACGAACCACTAAAGAAAACTCCTTCAAAAGAAAAAAGGTGAAAGGAAGCAGCGACGAAAAAATCTGCATTTTCGACAATGAAAAAGAAAATATAAGTTCGCAAAATTTAAAAGGATCGGGAACGTCTGTAGAAGATGAGAACGAAAAGAAAATTGAGGAGTTTTCTTCCGGGGAAAAAACCTGCGCTCAAATTGAAGGAGAAACCGAAAATCTTGTTCATCTAGAAGAAGAAAGTTTAGAAAAATCCGACGACGATTACTTTTCGTGCAAGAAAACCTCTTCAGAACCGGTTTTTACAGCAGCCGAGTTGTACGACTTCCAAACCAACTACAAGCCTAAAGAAGGATGCTCAACAAAACTCACTCAACTATCCCAGATCTCAAAACAATCGTCTCAATCAAGCTCCGATATCTTTTCCTCGTACGAACAACAATTTCCCTCGCAAAACCCTTCACCTCCGTTATCACAAAAATTCGAGATTACTCTCCCTTTTGGTTTCTCTAGCAAAGATTCTTCTTCATTGCGCCTAGTAACTTCACTGTTAATTCCTCCGAGTCGCGCGGAGGTTTTTCATTCTTTAGAAAAGTTGAAACTCCCAAGTGTTGTTCATGAAACTCCTTTTTATAGTGACCCTTCTGATGTTACCGGTAGCGTGGAAGTGGGTCTTCGCGTGCTTAAAATCCCCAGTAAAACAACGCTTCATCTGGATGATTTCAAAGCTCATTACGACGGGATTGATGCGTGGAGGAAGGATAAAATGGCACCTAATGTAAAATGGACGTATGAAAATGTAAAAAGAACCAAATTATCGTACTGTAAAGGTGATCTCTGCTTGATTACACCACTAACAGCTCCTCCAACTCGCCAAGAAGTGCTAGTGTGGCTCGAATTAAAAGACAAACCAAAAAAGGAAGTGAAGGAAGTGAAACAAAAGTTGGTTATTCCTAATAGTCCCGAAGGTGATCACAGCGACTTGGAGCTAACTTTAACATTGTCACCTGGCGATGAGGAAGACGGCGGAACCAGTCCAATCTTGGGGAAAAACTGTAAAAAAAGGAAAAAACCGGAGAACTCCTGTGTGATCACCGGGAGGACCTTGGATAACACGTACGGTTTCAAAGCCACCCCGGAAAATCTCCAAGACGCAAAAGCTGTCCATGAGCACCAAAACATCACGATTTTCGCAGTGGAGATACACGTGGGGACTCGTGGGGACTTAAAACCAGACCCCACATACGATGAAGTCCTTGGAATTTTTTACTCAATCGTTGAGGACAGTGTTGAAACTAGAAAGACAACAGGATTTATCGGAATTGGTGTTAGAGTCGGTGAAGTCAGTTGCGAAATTATATCAGTACCAAATGAAGAAGAACTCTTCAAGGTGCTTTTGGAGTTGGTCCTAAAGTGGGATCCTGACATCCTCATCGGTTACGAAACCGAGCTGTTGTCTTGGGGTTACCTTTTGGAGCGCGCTCAAGTCCTAGGAAACGATCTCTTGTCGTTGATATCCAGAGTTAAAGACAAGAACCGAGGCTACTCAGATGAGGGTTTGAAAGTCACAGGGCGGATTCTTCTGGATTTGTGGAGGCTTCTGCGTCACGAGGTGGCACTCCAGAGCTACACTTTTGAAAATATAGCCTATCATATCTTACACAGGCGACTTCCGTTGTACACTTTCAAAGAGTTGACTTCTTGGTGGAACAGTTCAGTACATCGGCACAGAACTGCAAATTTTTACCTCCAACGGGTAGAGGGTGTCCTTCAAATTATGGACCAACTGGATCTGATCGGTCGGACAAGCGAACTCGCGCGGTTGTTTGGCATCCAGTTCTTCGAAGTCCTCTCCAGAGGCTCGCAGTTCCGCGTTGAATCAATGATGCTGCGTTTAGCGAAGCCTATGAATTACATTCCTGTGTCTCCGAGCGTCCAACAGAGAGCTAAAATGAAAGCCCCCGAGTTCTTACCACTTATCCTAGAGCCCGAATCTAAGTTGTACGTCGACCCTGTTATAGTTCTCGACTTCCAAAGTTTGTATCCTTCCATGATCATCGCTTACAACTATTGTTTCTCCACCTGTATCGGTAGAGTTGTTCACTTGGGAAAAAACACCCCTTTTGAGTTCGGAGCCACACAACTTAAAGTCTCCAGAGGGAGAATCAAGCAGTTACTTGAACGCGACTTGCTGAATTTTTCTCCATGTGGGGCGGCTTTTGTGAAAAAGAAGGTACGTGATGGTATCCTTCCGAGAATGTTACGGGAAATCCTCGAAACGCGTTTAATGGTGAAGAATTCAATGAAGAAGAACAAAGGTGATAAAGTCTTGCAGAAAGTCCTCCATAACAGACAGCTGGGCTTAAAATTAATAGCTAACGTGACGTACGGCTACACTGCTGCTAATTTCAGCGGAAGAATGCCAGCAGTGGAGCTCGCAGACAGTGTGGTCAGTAAAGGTCGGGAGACTCTGCAGAGAGCCATCGAAATGGTAGAAAACACCCCAGAATGGCACGCCAGAGTTGTGTACGGCGACACCGACTCCTTGTTTGTGCTAACTCCTGGAAGAAATCGAGCGGAAGCTTTCGAGATCGGGAAAAAGATCGCCGACGCCGTCACCAACGCTAATCCTGATCCTGTTAAACTCAAGCTTGAGAAGGTCTATGAACCGTGCATTTTACAAACTAAGAAGAGGTACGTTGGATATATGTATGAAAGTCCCGATCAGGAGTCCCCAGTGTATGAGGCCAAAGGTATTGAAACGGTGAGAAGAGACGGATGTCCGGCAGTAGCAAAGGTGAGCGTTTTCTTCCACGATTTATTTATAAGTCCTTTTTTCAGATGTTGGAAAAATGCTTGCGACTTCTATTTGAAACGAAAGACGTCAGTTTAGTCAAGAAGTACGTTCTTAGACAGTTCAATAAAATCTTAGTTGGACGCGTGAGTTTGCAAGATCTCACTTTCGCAAAAGAGTACCGAGGGGCAGAGGGGTACCGTCCTGGGGCTTGCGTTCCGGCGCTAGAACTAGCTCGGAAATGGATAGCAGTCGACCGAAGGAACGAACCAAGAGCTAAGCAACGCGTCCCGTACGTCATTGCGAGTGGTCCTCCGGGCGTCCCTCTAATCCGTCTAGTCCGAAGCCCCCGCGAGTTCCTCAGCGATCCGAGTCTTAGACCCAACGCTATCTACTACATCACAAAAGTGATTATCCCCCCAATCAATCGATGTTTCAATTTGATTGGAGCCGATCTCAATGGATGGTTCAATCAGATGCCCCGGAAACAGTTTCAGTACTTGAGGAACACATCACCGGTGAAAAAAAGTACAATTTCGCAGTATTTCGCAACGACGAGTTGCGCGGTTTGCGGGGAACAAACTCAGAAGAGTTTATGTGATAAATGTGTGAAGATGCCGCAAAGGAGTTTGGTTGTGCTCCACGACAAGCTTCGACATTGGGAACAGGCGTTTCACGGGACTTCTGTGGTATTTTTATAATTTTTTGTTGTTTTTCGTTAAAGTTGATTTTTAGATATGCCAGTCGTGTACGGGAGTAGAGGAGGGAAATGTGTGCGTTTCTTTAGATTGTCCTGTGCTGTACCGGATCAACCAGACATCACGTGACTTGGAACAGGCAACATACGTCCAGAATATAATCAGAGGCGAACTCTCAGTGGGCTCTCACACATAAGGAAATTGCAAATAATGGGGCTGTGGTTATATTGTGGTTTGCCTCTTAAATAGTCCTATGGACCGACCCTAGATAAAAAAGAACAACGGAGCGCCACCACTAACAATTTTCGAAAATGAGTCAGTCACCTACAAACAAATTCTATAATTTATACCAGCTTGTTATCTAGTCACAAAAACTTTAAAAATATATTTTATTTTTTACATTTTATTAGAAGAAAACATGTTAAAAAGAATAATTATCTTCCAATTTAGATACATTTCACCAATGCAAAAGCGTTAATTGTACTTAAGCACATCTTCAAACAAAAATCGTTTGATTTAAACAAACAAAAAAAAGTGCAAGTTAAGACAATAAAAAAAGTTTTTTTAAAGCGGGTAATCCGTGACTAGTTTCATCGAATCCCTGAAATAAAACTTAAGCATTTCCTCTCAATGCTTCAATCTTTGCACAGATTTCCTCGCGTTTCTGTGGATCAGCAATCAAAATAATCTTTCCAGCGTCACTGGATCCCAACAATCCCAGTCTCCTTTTCTTATCTGCCGTTGAAATTGCGACACCTTTGGGAACAACAGACGGTGGATGCTTCAATTCGGCCCATGTGTAAGACCAATCTATCTGCCATCCTCCAAAGATATCGTTGTGTGTAATAAAAGCCAAACGTTTATCGGTTAATAAAAGAACTTCGCGTTTCTCTACTATGGAATAATGACTATCGTAGACATCAGTGGATGCGAATTTTCCTTTTTCTAGATCAGCTAAAAGTTTGTTTCCCTGTGCTTCACTTTTATTATAAGGGCGGACTAAGCCATCACTTTGGATCAAACGAGTGGGGCGGAGACGGTTGGCTTCTTCACCCACTTCCGTAACTCTACAAATTTCAATTAAGACGATGAGACTTTATTCGTGCTTATTACCTTTTAACGGCATCCAAAGAACCGCTGGCGAAGTCTATAACTCCAGCGGTGGGGCGAGCGACTAAACCAACAGCGCCTTTGCCTAAGCCCTTGAAGAAGCCACCTACTCCTTCTTCCTTAGCGCCGCTTATGGGTTTAGTAAAAACGCCGGTGACACCGTCAACGACACCCATGACCAAGCCTTTACCACTTCGCGCAATACCTTCTTGAACCGTCGCCGGTTTTTTATTAATCTGATCCCTCCGCTTTCTTTGGTAATCCTTGTCGAAAGTTAACACGGCGATGCCTTTACCCATTGCCCCCGTAATTCGCGAAACTGCACCTGCAGCTCCACCGACAGTGTGTCCGAACAAACTGCGCACACCTAAAGCTAAGCCTTCTGCGAACTCACCAGGCCCTTGAATGGCGCCCTACAAGAAAAATTGAACTACTGGATTGTACTAGCGTGGTAACTTACTTGGAAGGGCTCGTAGAACAAATCTTCAACTCCTTGGGTGATTCCTCTGACTAATCCATATGGGTTTCCTAGCACGTCGAGTCCTAGAACTAGTACGTACAGTTGTTTCACTCCTTGACCGACGTAGTGGCGATACGCTTCATCGGACAACTGCTTCTGAGTCAAGAAAATATACTCTCGCTCAAAATAAGCCAACTTGAAGATCACATCTTGCAGATCTGTTAAAGTGACTCCCAAACCTTGCAGCAACACGTTGAGGAAGTTCGGTGTGGAACTACTCTGCCCTGAAGAGGACCCCGAAGCCATGGAAAAGCTAACATGGATCTTCAGCGGCGAAAAATGCAACAAGTCGTAAAAACTCTTTTGTTCTTGGAGTGACTGAGTGGACACGCGTTCAAACAACGGTTCTTCGACCAGTTTCATGTCTGTGTGGAACAATTCCCGTTCTTCAGCTTCTGTGTACTCCGCCGCCTGCAGCATATCGCAAAGAGCATTGACAAAACCCAAATCAACTTTAATATGGAACTCCTGGATTAACAGTTTGAAGTATTTATATTGTTTGACTTGAGTGTTTTTCATCAACAACTGGACTATACTGAGTTCAGCGAACGGTTTCATGCCGCTATCGATCGCCACACTTTTAGGTAAAGGCACAGGTGCTAGAACTACGGGGAAGATGCAATCGTACATTTGGTTATCGATCTGAATGCGATTGATCTTGGCGTGGATTTGCTGTTGACTGGGGCTGCTTCTTGTTTGGATCCAGAGCCCGGTCTGGAAGGTGCGACGGATTGTTCGTTTATTTGGTTTAAGCATGACGTTGTTGCGGAAGTCCACTTCAGTTTTTGAGTCAATTACCACCTTCAGAACTACAACTCAGGAGTAAGTTTGTTTTCCAAATGTGTCTATACTCACCTCGTTCATCTTCAGGGTCCAGTATATATCGTTGGTACGCGTCCTCCAATGAAGCACTTTCCTTGTTGGAAAAGTGTTTAAAGCGTTTTCCTGTTGGTTTCCGGTGCTCCCATATAACTCCAGAGCTAGCTATAGCCATGTACATAATCTCAGTCCGGGTTATATTATTAACCAATGACAATCCAACTCCGTAAATCGAAACGGTAATCTCTTTTTCTATGACTTCGAATAAATTAGCAGCTTTGGCATTTTGCGCCACGTTCTGGTCTTGGGTGAACAACAAAATCCGCTGCATTCCATCCAAGAACGACACCCAGAAGATGTTGTAGTTCTCTTTGACGCTGTATTCACCCATGTCGTCTTTCCTGAGATCGTTACTGAGTTCCTTCTTATTCGCGCCTTCCCACACTAGAATCCTCGGGCCGGATGGGTTCTCCCACGTGTAGAACATACAATGTTTTGATGGTAATTTCCTTATTTGAACAGACTCTTTTTCCCAGAAGTTCATGACATCTTTGGTGTGATTAATGATGAGTGCTGGTGCTGTGCCGACTTCATACGGTGCTAGACTTATGTACACCGAGCCTTCAGAAATTTGGATGTCCACGTTGATGCCCCCATACTAAAAACACTAATGATGACACCCCCTAACCGGTTTCAACTCACCTTATTCTTAAGCTTCAGCAACGAGGTGTGACTCTCAGTGTACAAGAACGGAGCTGAGATTTCCGTGGTGTCTTTGACTCGCAATTTCAAGAGTTTGTCGTCGAGTTCGCTCTTTGGCCACAGAGCAGTGCACGATTTCGCTTCCACGCAAATCCACGGATCCCCAGGTCTATCGTTCTCTTGACACTCGATAGCGAAAGGAGCGTTGTTGATAATGACGTAGTACGGAGTGAAAGTGACTTGTTTCGTTAAACTGTTATAAGTCAACTGATTCTGGACTCCAATCTAAAATGAACACTTAGTTTGGTTCGACCTCACCGTCGAACTCACCTGGTGCGTGACGTTGTCATGTTTACAAATAACAACACCTGAGCTTCCAGCGACGTCCAACGAGAACTTGTCTGACCATTCACCATTCTCGATGCGGACAGCGGCTTTTTTCTTGCCAAAGAAGTTCTTTGCGTTGAACGAAAACAAAATCGGGCCCTTGAAATTCGCCGGGTGGTGCAAAACGTTAACGTTCTCATCAGAACACTGTGAAGAACTTCATTAAGTAACACAAAGCAAAAATAGCCAAACTACTGCAATTAAAAAAAAAAACAAAACAAAAACAAAGCATCAGCCAAGCAGATACCTTTGATGGAGTTCCGCCAGGTTCGCTTTTTTTAGACTTCTGAAACACCACACGTGTTTTGTTTATTTTTTGTTTCTAAATGGCACTTTGTAAAGATGTCAAAATCTGATTGGTTAGTTCGTGTAAAACTTACCCGGTATCCCAAAGTGAGTCCTGTTTTGTTTAGCATCCAGAAGGGGCAATACAAAGTCATTATCAACGAGCCTTTCTGATTGATCACGTGCATGCCAAGAGACAGATTCATGGGGGCGACACTATCATAGCTGTTGAACGTCCACACCGAGAATTCACTGGGATCTTTGACCAATTCGTGTCTACACGACCATTCTTTCTCCAGATACGTTGGTAACTGAAACGCACCATCACTGCGAGAAACAAAACTAAATCAACTCACCCTGACAACAATGGCAGACTTCCCGGGCTCCACGTTCGGGAGAAGCAAAGTCTTCCCGGCCTCCACCGGAATTTCTGCGACCATGTTTTCCACGCAACACACCACGTCCACCGGCAAACAGTTCTTAAAGATAACTCCAGGTCTTAAGTGAATGTTGTAACAGGTACTAGACATGGTATGTCTGCACGAGCTTTCAAAATAAACTTGTTCCATTTCTCCAACTGCTAGGAGAACGAAGGGCTCGTTACCAAATTCGAGGCTCTTTGGTTTACATTGTAAGGTTTTTGTTACCGTTAAGTTTGCTTGGAGGTCTTTCCAAACATAGGGGATACTAGTCACGGAAAAGCCGGCGACGGCGAAGAATAGTTCGTTGGTGTTTGTATATACCGCGTTCAACGGGATGTTAACATGCGACTCTGGTTCAACAGTCGTAATGGATTCTAGTTCGTTGCCTCTGGCCGTCATATAGTACACCTCTATGGGGATGTTGAAATGGTTGTACACCTGGAGAATACTACGAATTGTGATAACAGTGACGCCATCGTCTACTTTCACATCAGAGATGAGGCCCCAGGTGTCGTTGTTTTCACCACGATAATTCAAAGGAAAGAAGCGCTTATCAGCGCGTACCACCGGAAGGTCTAGGATGCAATTCTTATCCGTGACCTTGATATTAATATAGTACTTGTTAACATCAAGCGAATCCGTCATCAGCAAACTTCCAACTTTCGGTGACAACGCCAGCGTCTTCTTCTGAAGGTGAACCTCAGTACCACTTTCTAATATCACCTCCGTAGCTTCCTGGTTCTTAAACAACTCAAAACTACCCCGATCTAAATTAACTTGAATTGAACAACCCAACTCGTTGACCACTTTGTAAGGTGCCAAACTCTCAAGAGTTCGCACTTCTTCGCTTGGTTTCAATGCAGTTGCGAACGCTTTTCCTAGATTCTGTAAGACTTCCAAAGAGGTCTTTGTAATAACGAGTTCCATGCTATGATCGGAGAGTACATCAATAGTCATCAAAGCCGCTTGTGCTTGTAACGTTTCAAAACTTTCGTTGTCTGCACTGGGTGTGGTAACATCTTCGCGTTCGTTCATGCCAACTTCCAACTTGAGTTCCCACGGTACCCACTTCGTTCTGTTTTGTTGGGAAACGTCCACAGGTTCAATCAGAGGCTCCCACACCGCGAGACGACTGTTGTAGTAGTTCATTTGGAGAGTCAAGCCGGCGTCTACGCTCATTTGCGAACTCCAGTTGCAAACGCTACCTTTGAGGCTACTCTCGATGATGAGCATTGGGAGAGTCTTACTACCAACACCCGCCTCCATGGTTATAATAATAGAGGGCATGGAAATTATACACATTTCTTGGGAAGTCGATTTCTTCACAGAAGAGAGAGTATTTAAACTCTCCGTAGCCTCCACGGCTTCGTCCGTTCTGAAGAACCAGTGATCTTGTTCCTTAAACGGTCTAGCTTCCCACGCGTTGGAATGGTCTTGAAGTTCTTCGTCACCAGTAGCTGCGGTGTCAGTGGAACCTGTAGCTGTGGCTGAAACGCGACTTAGCAACTCTATAATTGCGGGGGAAACGCTGAGCCGGATGTCCGTCACCAGAAGCTGAAAGAACTCGTTAGATGCAAATCATACCATTGTTGGTAATTACCTCGACGTGCATTCCTTTGTCTTCCGGTGTAGACCCAGCAAGACTAATAGTAACAGGATGCAAAACATAGCTCATCGTATCTTTGGTCTTCATTTGGCTGTAGTTGCATGTAAATAACTGGAGGTCCGTGATGGAACCGTTGATGACTTGGTGTGATCCAGTGGTGCGAATTTTCACCAGAATCTCACTCTGAAAGCAAACATTACCGTTCCTTCTTCTCACGATTTCCACTTACATTCAAAACCAACGCTTGTGTGTCCGAACTGTCCATGTGCTCTACCAGAACAATATCTGGCTTCTCTATCTTCAAATTCACAGTAAATTGTGCTTCATTATTCTGCACAGACTTAGCGGTTAACTGCGAAGTCTTTGAAGCCGACGCTACTGGTGGTTTTATCGCTGCAGGTTGCTCCTGAGCATCCGGCTGATCAACTTTCAAAAAATCAAGAATTTTCATCATATAATCCACGGAAAGAATCAATAAGAAGCTATAGACTTTCATATCGATGAACATATCGTTCTCTTTCATCTGAACGACAATATCCACCATGCTTTTTGTGGGAGCGTCGCTTCCAAGAAAGACTGCACTAGAATCAACTGAAGTTGATTCTGCTTTTTGCGTTCTTTGAAGAAGGCGATTGAGTTTGTCAGCGCGACCTATTCTCATGTCATCTAAGAGGCAGTTCAACAGAAGGAACGAAACAATGGTGGACTTATCGCTTAAAATTCGGACCTTCAATGAAATTCCTTCGATGGTGAAACGCGCGAGCCCGTTGCTTTCGTCATGGTTGGAGCTAGAGAGCTTTAAAAATTGTTAGTGTTAGACGTGACAAGACAAAAATTATGACTTACAAGCTTTGAGCCTCCAGTAAACAGCACCAAGACCACGTTGTCCATCGTAAAGTTAAGTCGAAGGAAACAGTTTGTCTTCCCTGCCTGAGTGGTGCCCTCATCTCCCAACTTTCCCACAGTCATCGTAGACTGCATCGCAGTTACTGAACGAAATTGGTTTGGTTCTTTCGGAGTTTTCTCTTCTTGTACTGGTACTTCTCGGTCGCTTTGTCCTTCTGATAAATTCCCGCTCGTGATGCTCATTATCGTGTTGTAATCAATCTGACTCAATTCCAGCGATATGGAGAAAATCCTCCCCATAATATCCAAATCAGGCACAGCTTTATACCACGACGATGTCAAATTCCTTTTAATAGTCAATTTAAAAGTCAGCGGCTTCAGCAACAACAACTCGTTGGCAATTTGGTTTTTATTATTCAGTTGTACCCGCGACAGCTTCATGTCAGTGAGACTCAACTTCATCTCATCAATCACAGCGGAGAAGTTCGCCTCGTTCTTGATGTCGAGTGTTAAGAACTGATTGGAAATAGAAATGTGACCCAAGTCAAGTAGAATAGCGTCGTAACTTTTCGAGTTTTCTGGTGCGATAATGTCGGGTGCTTTTAGATCAATGATAAGCGATATTTTCGTGGCTTTTTCGTAGACATTTTGCATGTTTTCTTTGGCTGATTGTGCAGCTGCTTGGGACGCTTCGATGATGGTTGCTTGGGCTGCTTGGAAGTCGTTGAGAAAATCAAGCATCCTCGTTACGAACCAGTTCAAGAAGACTATTCTTAGACCACCCATTGTTAAATCGACGGATATATCAGGTTTGTCGCTTTCCACGTTATCGTCGTGGTTGTGCATGACGATAAGCGCGGAAAGAGCCTCGTTACCTTCCACTGTTAAAATCTGAAAAAAACAATTAAAAAGAAGAACTCAAAGAGTGGTACTCACCAGGCTGTGCACTGTATTCGGATTCAAGTCGATAATGACGATTTGGTTTAGTTTCGCGTTGATTTGCGTGTAGGAAGTTTTTAGCAAAAGAGCCGCGTTTATCCCTTTCAGAGCCCACGAAGACAACCGTTCTTGGTTGGTTTGGAACTCGACGGTCAACTCTTCTAAACTGGCGGATAATTTAAATTTGATTGTTTCAACAACCATTGAAACTGGGGATTTCTTTTTCTTTTCTACGGTAGAAAAAGTTAGAGGTTTGATTAGTAACGTGTTGATTTTACCATGCGTAGTCAACATCCCTTCGCTAAGATTTGATAACTGCTTCGATAAACCCGTGTGTTGAGTTGACCCAACTCGATCTACCTCGCGTTTGTCCCAAATATCATCGATATCGCTCTGAAGCGCTGTACTGAACTGTATCAACGATAGCAACCCTTCTTTATGCAGAACAATCCCCAACTTTGCAAAGTCCAGAACAAGACTGGCTTCGCAGGATTTGTAAGTAGAATGGAACTCAGGGGATGATTTATTGACTTGGACAAAGTTCACACGAATGAGATATTCTTCACCACTTGCGAAACCAGCTGACGATATAATTTTTATTTCTTTCTCTTCAAGGTACTGGGCCAAAGCAATGCCGGCTAAGTTCAAAGTGACTTTGGTGTTGTAGGTTTGTTGGACCAAACCAAATTCCAAGCTCTTCGTGGCGAACGAAGCCACGGGAATCAGACTAGATTCGATGGTGTCTTGGTGTTTGATGTTAACAGACAGTTCTAAAAACAGTTTTTAGTTGTGAAACTTCCAGTTCGTGGGGTTTATTTACCTGTCATCACAAAGTGCATCTGGACTGTGGTAAACTGAACGAACTGATCGTGTGCTCTGGTCGTTTTCGGCAGCAAATCTTTCGTTTTCACTGCATTTTCCTGCATCTCCAGGTACTTCAGCATCACACTAGACTCGCGTTTAGGGAGTTTCTGCAACTCAAACTTAGAAACCAACTCTCAATTACTAAACAATGTTACATTCAAGGGTGTGGGCTCCGGAACGTCGCCCCCCGGGAGCGGAATACTGTTCGCCAGCGCCATCATTACCAACAATCTCGCGTCGGAAACATTGACAACCACTGATGGTAACTCTCCGGAAATTTTCATTAACGGCAACTTCGGATCATCCGTTATCATGCACTTCGCAAGAGTTACCTTCAAATTTATAGGTTCCAATATATGCATGTTACTAATTTTGGCGTCTTTGACATGGGACTTCCAGTCTTCGTTGCTCTGTGCTATCATAACTTGGATGTGGGTAAGTTCAAGATCGAATCGATCGTAGCTTTGAACCACAAGTTGTTCGCGGATTTTCGCTTCGCTGAAGCCCTCGGCGTGCATTTGGCGCACGTCTTTGCTAGGAGGTCTATCAAGCGAGTTCATTTTAACGTTACCGAGATTGACGACGAGGACGTTTTCCTCTCCGGTGAATTTTCCTCCATAAGGAACAATGATGTACGGCGCACGGAGATTGATATTGAGGTCGAGATGGATGTGGGAGTCGATAGCAAACTGTAAACCGGTGGCTGACATGTCTTTAAAGTTGGAGAGACTGTCTTCCGCGGCTGCAGAAAGCCTAGGAAAAAACGTAAGAACTTATCTTTTGTTTAATTTCACTTACTGGTCAAGGGCCGAGGAAGAAGGAACTTTAAAAATGTCCACAACCTTGATAATAGTCTGTGCGTCATAAATAATCTTCAGCGGTTGCGACGTCAAATAGAGTCTTTGTCCGCACTTTTTATCCAAAGGATTTGTCTCAAACATGACTTCCAGCAAACCCGTGTCCACTGTCTCGGTATCTGAGGTAATCAGGCGAGGAATATAATTATCTTGTTGCAGCCCGTACGTAGTGAATTCGTCAATTCGTACATTAACCCTGAAATGTTAACAATCATTTTGTTTTTTAATTCTCGGGTGTTGGACAAACTTCAAAGCATTCGCTGCGGCCCGCGTCTCCACGTGACACCACACTCCTTTCAGCTCTGTGAAGACGACTCTTTGGACTTCGCTGAGATCGTCGCGCAACTCGACTTCTAAAGTTTTTAGACAGAAAGTACAGGAGTTGTCAACGTAAGCCTCGGGAAACTGCGAAGGTAAAGTGTTTTCTTGGTAACCAATAGCTTTGTACAACCGATCTTTCTCTTCCTTCGTCATTGCTTCTTCAAACTGTTTTCCTACGCAAGAAAAAAATTAATGAAAGTCTAAACTTTGGCTGAAACTCACTGATTTCCATGGCACTGTCGGAACTCGTCAGGGCCTTACTTGAACCCTTGCCGCCCCACATCCACCCAAACCACCCCTTTTGTTCATTCTTCTGCTTTTGTAACAGTTTCTCAGTCTCGAACTCCACCTTCTGTCTTAGCACGACAATGTTAAAAATATCCAAGTGAGTCTCACACTCTTCTATTCGCTGCAACTCGGCACTTGCAGCCTTGTTCTGCAACTTCTTTTCGTACAAAACTCCGTACTCTTTACACATATTTCGGTGCCCGCAGATATGGTTCCAATCCCAGTTCCGTCTTCTGCGTCTAACTTCACCTTCGAGGACACTGTTGTACGCGAAATGCCACCATTCTTTGTAATGACCTTTATAAGTAGAGACTTTGGGGCGATATTTCCTGTAAGGTATGCCCTTGGACATGCGATCCATTGATTCGGCGAGGGCTATAATGTCGCGGTATTGGGTTTTAGTAATGCCGACGAAAAGTCGTTCCATTTCTAAGTTAAGGTGAATTTTTGGGATTGTGAACGCTGGTTTGTCGTTCTCCGGCCGCTGATTTATGCGGAGGCGCGCTGAGGCGTTTATTGGTCCCACGACTGTGGAAGGATAAAAGAAAAATGAAATATTCGACATAAAATTTTGTAGAGATGGCCTCAATTAGTCTGGAACTATTGATTGTACGGAACAAAAAGGAAATCTCACAATGAAGCCTAATGGCCCTAAAGGCATTCTGAATGCGAAATATAAACAGAACCTTTAAAAGAATACAAACATAAAAAATTCGAAATCTGACATAATCGCAGTGTAAAAAATAAACATCTAATAAATAATCAAGGCTATACTACTAGCTGATAAGGTTCCGCTAAACCATTTTATCAACCCAATTTAACAGTTTTTACCGCTCATAAAACAATTCCAAACTATCCTCTCTTGTTTCCTTTATGACAAAAGTAAAATGTTAACGGCATCGTGAAAGAGAATTCAATATTTATAAACACGGCGACATGACCTTTAATAAAATCTAGGACAAACATCAAATTTAGATTAAAAAAAATCTCTGTTTTTGTTACTGAGCCAAGCTATTGACAATAATTAGACCATAAAAAGCTTCCATTGTAGCACACATTTCCGTTCTGTTCTTGGGGACCTTCGGTGATAAATTCCTGAAAAATGCGCTATATTTATCCAACGATAGGAAAACAACTGTTCAAATATTTGTCATCTTTGTGCTCTTTTCATTAAACCAAATATATCGTCAAGTGTTTTTAATAAATGTAAAGTGCACATAACGCAACTTTAAGAGCTGATTATAATAATTATCGCTATTATTTTCAGGCTTGACTCACTCAATAGTGACATCATTTTAAAATAATTCATTACCATAACACGATAAGTGGAGAGACTCCAGCGCGTAATTTTCATACTTACTGTATGTATAATTGCTGGGGGTGCTATTATATGACGCGATTTCCGTCCGCATTTTGTGGAGCAAATCGACTTTTGGGACATCGTCGTAACAGGTGGTGTTACTGTTCCAATAAACAGCCAAACCATCCATTTTTACAATCTGAAAGAGTCATAATAAGACTAGAATTACTCAGTTTATTTGAGCACCTTGTAGATTTTAGTTATGTCTTCTTTAGTGATGGCAGGTTTCCAATTTTCATCAGTGCTAACAACTTCTAAATTGCTAAGAGTGATCCCTAATGCAAATGGTTTATCATGTGTTACTTTATCCTCATATCTTATGTGTATGTTTTTGATATTTAGTTGCATATTTTTTATAATTTGCGTCACTAGTTTCTCGACAAAGGTATAATCAGCTTTGGGCTTATCTGAAATTTTACAATGAGATTTAGGGGTGGTTTAGAGCTGTAGTACCTTTCTCAGCTTCTTGTTGTTTTGCCAGTTCAACTTTGAGAATCTCTTTCTGCTTGGCTTCTTTTTCGTTCTTTTTTTCTTTCTCTTCATTGTACACAACCTGTTGAATTGGGGCTGCAAGTAGGTAGATATCCTCGACGTCGATAACGAAAGCAGCCCCATATAGATTTTTCCATGGAATCTTTAAAACTAACTTTCCTATCTTACCATAGACTGTTTGAAGAGGCAAATCTAAGTCATCAAGAGCTGACTGTTTTAGAACTAAATCCTTCAACTCCACGTCACCTACAAACCCACATTTATCCCACAAAAAATGTACAGAAAAAAAATTTACCTCCCCATATTCCAACTCTCAGTTGGTTGGTGTCTAAATTTTCCACATAGGCCCCAAGAACGCGGTTTAGAGCCTGAGTCAGCACACTTTCAAAAACCATTGTAAACTAAAGTCTAAACAATATTTTATAGAATTATAAAAAGTAGGAGCGCTCTTCTATACACTCCTTCACTCAACCGCTCTAATAAAAAGTTATAAACGGTGATGACATCAACGAGTGGTTATTTCTAAATCCATCTCACAATTTGACCTAACCGGTCGCGATCACGTTTGACTTCTTTATCGATTAATTGAGAGAATAACGCTCATGTTTTACAAAATCCTGATCTCGGAGAACTGACCCACTTACCACACTTTTGACAATTATTATTTACTGGTTGTCAAAGTGACAACGAGGTTGAAAGAGTGGCGTTTTTACCGGCTGAGATTCAAATTTCAGCGCGGGAAAAAGCATTACTGGTTGCATAACCAAACATTTCAAATAATAAAAATAATAAATGAAACATAAAAATACACAAGATTTGGAAACGCTGACACCAAATGACGTAGAATGTTTTCTTTTATTTGTCGCTCCGCCCATTATTGCCTTTTTTTATTCCATTGTAGCCTATTAATCGCATTAAGTGCTGCAAAAACGATTCAATGCAGCTATCATGCAATGCAAGGAAAACAAAATGGAGACCCGCACTCTAATTACATTTTTTCACTCATAGATCAGGAACAACGATTTCGCGCATAGCAACCATCACCGGTAACTAAGGCTTTCGAGCACTAGTGCGGGAACATGCACGCAAAAATTTTGCCATAGAAGCCATATAGAAAATATCAGTTACTACAAATTTAAAGAAACACGCATTGGGATCCTCTTCCCCTAATATTTATTTAAATAAGTTAACAAATTACAAGAAAATTAATATTTTTTGAGAAAAAGTTCATCAGCGCCATCTATTAGCAACTTAATAATTGTTGCTCTTTTGTAAAAACATAACCTCAAAATAACATTAACAAGTTTTATGATTTTAACGATTAATAAAATTAAGCTTTTGTGAAACGTTTTATTTTACAAATACTCAAGTAATCGATGTTGGTCATCAAGTAAGTATACTCAGTACTTTTAATTTTTATTATTATAGATGTTTATGTTGAATGTGCAGTTGCTGCACGAAGCAAACGACACACCAGAAACTCCAGCAGTGTTTTCAGTTCTCACGGCGTTACTAATATTGTACGAATTGTTGGAATTGGATCTTACAGGTTCCGTGTCTGTCAAAGTGTCTGCTACTTCTATTTTATTTTTTAAAGAATCTTGGATATATCCCTCCGCTACTGCGGAAGATTTCCAACCACCATGTCTTTTAACGGCTAGAAAGTCAAGCCCCTTGTTTGCTAATAAAGTAGCACTGCTCCTACGAAAACAATGGCCAGTATATTGATGAGGGTTTGGAAGTTCAAGATATTTGGCGATCAATGATGGAATTTTCCCAATGGTGTTTATACCAATAGGTAAATTTATACATTTTCCTGCACGATAAGTTAGAAATAGTCTCCTGTTGTCAGTCACAACTTGTAGTCTTAATTTCACAAATTGCTTTATTATTTCGACCCATTCCCTTTTGGTTATGGCAAATTCCCGTTTAACCTTAGTTTTTGTTTCAGGAATAGAAACCAAAATTATGTCATCTTTAAAGATAACATCACCAATCATCATCTTACAAATTTCTTCTCGGCGGCAGGCTCCAGAAATTCCCATAATCAAAATCGTCTAAAATATAAATGTTAAATTTTTGAATGTAAATTTCTGAATAAAGACAAACCACTCACTTTCATCAAAAAATATTCTTTGTTAGGGGCCTCTGTCAAAAATTTTGTAATATGTTCTCCTTCAAGTATTTGTGACTTTTTTGGAATGTGATGTTCCGTTTTCCTTTTAAGAAGGGCAAGCAATTTTGGATATTTCGAGATATCTATATTCTTCTTAATATTCAAGCAAGATCGTATCATGCTATAAATTGGCCACAATGTTTTTTTAGTAGAACCTATTTCTTCAAAATAGGCCACCAAGACGTTTTCAGAGTAACTTTTGATCTTTTTATCTTCGCACCATTTGACAAACTGAGAAAACGTACTCTCATATCTGGGGCGTGATTTTGTCGGCAATAAATTGTTTATTGCAGCTGTTGCCGCACTTTTCACTTCGGGTGGTGTACACTCGAATTCAAACTCTTCTTCCGAAGACATGGTACAAATCAATACAAATCTTTATTTTTGAACTTTTTGCTTGACAGAATTGACAACTGTCAACTGGAAACTTCAGCGACTTGATTTTTTATACCAACAAATGCGAACTATATATGATGGCGAAAATTTGTTACAAACTTCGTGCAAAAAATGTTATACAAGAGACGTGCGGGAATAATTTTGCCTGATTCGTGCGACATTCCTTCACTCGTGCGCGGGGCGCACTCGTGTTGAAAGAGTCGCACTTATCTGCAAAAATTGTATTCCCGCACTAATCATGTAAAATACTATTCCAGCTCTGGCAGCGCACTTCCGCTAAAAATTCATTTTTTAAATGAAACAATATTTGTACCTACATTGTACTTCAATCCTAAGAAATGACAGAAAAAGATTAATTAATAAAACAGGAGACTTCTACCTAAACCTACATGAAAACGTCTCATTAAATTGTCTGTAATGATCACAAAGAAACGGACAGAATAATGTAAATTTTTAATACTCGTGTCAGATACACTCTTATCTCATATTATTAGGTACATAAATATTAAAATATGTTCGCATGGATTTCATGTCACTACTCATTGCACCTCCGTTAAAGATAAAACTTTCAATAAGAAATAAAGTGAAGACGTGTGAGTATCTGTCTTTACCCCGTACTCAAAAATTATTTTCAGTTCATCATGAGCACCTACAGTCTGCGTGACTCCTTTAAAACCGAGCGACTTATGCTCATATTTGTTGGCTTGTACCCTCTCACCCCCAACGCACCACCTTTTCTTCACTTTTTAAACCTCTTCAGTGGAATCATTACTATTACCATTGGTGTCTGTCAGTTCTTATCCATGTTTATCCAAATGATAATCGACATCAACGACTTATCCAAAGTTACAGAAACGCTTTTCTTTTTTATAACTCACACCACTTACATGAGCAAAGTGGTAAACTTTCTGTATTACCGAAAAAACATGTTAGAGATTGAAAACTCTCTTACTCAATCAATTTTCTACTTCCCTGAAAACCGGATGAAAATCCTGAAGAAGAAAATAGAAGGCAGACAACATTTTTTACGGGCATTTAAAATCATGTGTTTTATGGCTGTTACATTGATGGGACTGCTGCCTTATTTGGATGAAAGTAAGTCGAAGAGTTTGCCGTTATCGGGGTGGCAACCGTATAATGCAACTCTGTATTATTACCCTACTGCGTGTTTCCAAATTCTTGCTCTTAGTTACACAGCCACAAATAATGTAAATTTTGACTGCACATTTTGGATTTTGGTAACTTTAGCCTCTGGAGAATTTGACATCTTAAAGGAGAATTTAAGAAATATTGATTACAAACAAGAAACCAAACTAGTCGAAAAGGAGTTTATAAACTGTGTGAAACACCATGAAGCAACTGTGAGGTGAAAATCCGTCACAAGTTCTGCAAAATCTAAACCAACATTTCAGGTTTGTCCGCGAAATAGAATCCACCTTTTCTAAAGGCATTTTCTTAAATTTCCTATCAAGCGTGGTCGTCACCTGCTTCACCGGATTTATGATGGTCATAGTAAGTTTACAGATAACAATCTTCTTAACCGATTTACCTAGGTTCCGTTTCTGGGTCTCCAGTTCTTTTTCCTGGCGCTGTATTTAGCCTGCATGACGGCAGAATTTGCTGCTTATTGTTGGTGTGGACACGATGTTATAGTAACTGTACGTAAGTCTATTATTAATTAATAAATCAAAGAAGAATTACAGAGTGATGAAATCGGACGTGCATTCCACATGTCGAATTGGTACGAATCTCATTTATCATTATGTAAAAGTTTGGTCATTTTTTTGGAACGAACGAAGAAGCCGGTCATTTTAACTGGAGGGAAAATTGTAACGTTATCCTTACCTACTTTCACTGGTGTAAGAATGAGAAATTTAAGCATTCATGGTTTTAAGGTTGCATGTTTTAGATTCTTCGCTCTTCTTATTCGTATTTCGCAGTTTTACAACGAATATACAATGGAGAATAAATTAAGATAATCCTCAAATCTGACTACACTTTACCCGGCGCATCCACCATTTTAACACGTTAATATCACTGCAAACAATAAAAATGGAAAAATTAAAAAGAAAATCACAAATCATCTCTCATGCTTTTGAATGACAATTTATTATAAAGTTTATTCGTTTTATTAAAAATATCGTATACTTAATATTTATAAATATATGTCCAAATAAATAGCAAACAGAAAGTTGTTGCCTGCATGTCTTTATCCGAACACTCTGTATCTTGGACGGATGAATATTATCACAAAATTACTTTTAGTAAAGTCCGTTTTTAAAAAAAAAAACACCAACACCGCAATTTTCCCCTGCATTACAACCGGCAACGTTGCCTAGGGAGATTTTTGGTGAGAAAATAGTTGTCAAATTTTTGACACTTCTGAAAATTAGGCAGTGTTTCCGTTAAAAACGTTTCTTTTACAGCCTGTTGGATTGCAAATCAAATGATTTAACAGTGAAAAGACTCGGCACAGCCTGAAAGGCCGTTTTGTGTAATCAAATTGTCAATTAGGCAGCTAACCTATTTGATTTTATCACCAAAAAGTCACCATCGACGACGTTGCCGGTTGTAAAGTGGTGGAAGAGTGCGGTGTTGGTAGTTTTTTAATAAAAAAACGGACTTTATGTTAAATTTTGACAAACCAACATCTTCTCGTAAAATCTAATTAGTTTCCAATGAGATTCAGCTTGGAAGAGACTTAATTCATTGTACTTAAATCAATCTTGAACGCCAACTCGATCACATTCTGCGGAATATTATCCTGGTAACAAACATACACCTCTCTTGGATGTGGCATATAAAAAAGTCTCCTAAAATAGAGGATTTAGCGACAGTAGTAAACACCGCAATACCAACCCAACAACCCAATATTTTATTTTACTTTTCTTGTTATCGACATCGTCCAAAAACGGACATTCGAACATAATTCCGTGTTCTTTAATAGCTATCAGGCTTTTGTTCATAACAGATTTGGCCATATCCTGAGCAGGCATATTCTGAAAGACAACACGTTGGTAATTTCAAGAGATAAAAGTGTTGCAGACATACTTTAAACCTCATTGTGTTTTGAAATAAAGAATGTATCCTCTGGCACGTCTCTCTAAAACAGCTCAGGATCGTAGTCAAAGTCTGCGACTGCACCCGACACTCTGGAGGACAAACCAGCACACCTTCTGAGGAATCAAACTGTACGAAATGAAATAAAACGTTTTCTTTTCCGCTGGTAAGTTGCTGTGGCTGACAATCTTCAGTTTCAGACAAGATGGTTTGCCGGAGTTCTGAAATATCGAAACTGCTGTTGCTCATCTGACTGCCATCCTAAAAAGAAATGCAATGAGATTCTAATAGACACAAAAAATGCCTCACCCCGTAGTCGTCCACATCCGACTCCTCATCATTAGAATCATATTTCCCCCTCCTCCTAGTATCATCACTAACTTCACTATGACTCCCAGAATCCTCCGATTGACCATCGCAATGTTCTTCCGTGAGAAAAAAAGTACTAGAATGAACCAAAGCCTGATCTGAGTTTCGTCGTTTTAAAATCGACATGACCTCTGGTTTTTTCTGGTCTTTATGTTGGGACACTGTTTTACTTAAACTGTCTAAAAAATCAGACTTTCGTTTATTGCAAGTTTCGGGTATTGTAACTTGTGGGCCGGGATTTGTAGCAATCCAGCGATCCGCCAATTCTGGAATTCCTAATTCTTGGATGTGAGCTAAAGTTGCTTGGGCTTCTTCAACGTAAAACGCGTCGGGGCCCATGTTGTCTTCCGCCGGCTCTGTACAGCCGCCCGCCTCCATTATTACCGCTAGCAAATCCTGGAAAGCGATTAGTGGGTGCAAAAACGCAAACTGATAAGGGCCAATGGCAAAAACAACAAAATGCAGAGCAATCAGGTAATCCAAATAAAACAAAATGGAGGCCCGTACACTCTCCAGATTTATGGATCGCGTTCAATTTATACCTGTCTACTGCCGACAACAAGTAAATATCTTCTCCCTGAAGGAATTTTCACCCCTTTGCTCTCGCTCCTGTTGCACGAATGGGGGAAAACTTCCTTCCAGTACACCAAAGTCTTGACAGGCTCTGTTTTCGATAAATGAAAGAAACCTTGTTGTCTGCAAAACACATGAACATCCAATAAATCTTCATACATTAAATGAGACAGCAGTAAATATCCTTGATGGTAAAGTGCGCTCCCAAGAATAGTAAAGAGTCGTTGACAGTCTAACGGTTCTTCGTTCTGGAAAACGAAACTAACTTTCGAACTTTACCTGAAGAGATTTTACCCATTCTCTGTAGTCACTGGCTTCCAACTCTGTCAAAGCATCATCAACTTGCATGAAAGCTTCATTTGACAGTGGTAGAGTTACAGCTGCTTGAAGACTTTCTTCAAATTGTGTGGGCGCTTCACTCATATCCTGAAAGCGAGCGATTGTATCACTCGTCGTCCAAACACCACCATTCAACAATTTCATGAAAAACCGCCCGAAGAAATGATCGATTTGAAATTTATTACCATCGAGAGTGAACGTGTTGTCTAAACTCTCGTACAAAAACATAAACATTCGGATAAGTTCTTTAGCGAGAAGAAGGGCTTCTTTTGAAGAAACATAACAATCAGGAAACATAAACAGCAGAAGATTATTATCAGAACTAGAGTAGCAAACATGACAGAGTTTATCTTTTAGAAGAAAAGAAGAAACGTGTGGTTTACTCTTAGTAACTTCATTGAGTAAATGGTTCAACGTTATAAAAATTCCTCTGGCTTGACACAGGGCGGATCTTTGAAATGGGCGTGGATAACAATAAATGACGTCCTCGAATTCCGAGCTCGTTTCGCTTAATTTGTCAGTGTTCAAATAAACGACGCCAATGGGGTGCTGGCATAGCTTTTCTACCAAAGTCTGCTCCTCCTCTTTAGTGAAACTAACCAACTCCTTCACGAATCGTGATTGGTAGTTTAGTTCGTTAATGGGCGGATCTTTCGTTACCTCCACCCCCGCAACTCTTTGTAGCTTTAACAGTACGTCATGTTTATCAGCAAACTTTTCTAAAACGTTATTAAGGTTCTGATTGGTCACTGGAATGTTGTTTATACTCTTCAACCAGTCCCCGATTTTTATGTTTTTCTCATGTTTCGCCTCGCTATCTGGCAAGAACCCGGCAATCATTACTCTATTTCCGTCAGAGAGAGTCCCCATGTTAATCCCCAATAAAATTTCCGGTAAAGCCCCCGCATCTTTTCTCTCTTTGTTGATTTTTAAAATAACTTCTTTCTCTTCGCCTTCTTGTGAATCATGGAATTTTACTTTGTTGGTTGAAGAGTCGACACTGTCTTGTGTTTTGGGGAACCTCCTGCTATGTCTCTGACTTTCCCTTCTTCTGATCAATCTGAGAAATTTCCCTCTGGTGCTGCGTCGAAGCTGATCTTTAGAAAAAGGTTGCAAAGGCTCTTTTTGTTTGGAACTATCAATATTTTGAGTTACGAAAGGGTGGCAATCGATAAATAAGAGTTCTCCTGTGATGTCATGAATTGAGGACTCCCACTCAGGGACAGAACTAAAATTAGAGTTAGAGCAGAAGTTACCACTGGGGAAATTAGAAGCCTAACCTGTCACTGTCGGAATAATAAGACGATTCGCTTATTTCATCTGACCATTCTTCCTCGGAGCTGCTCCCATGGGAAGTATTTTGGGGGACGAGGAGGCGGCGAGATTCTTCGGGGATGTTAGGTTCCATTGTGCTTAATCACAGGAGCACCATGAATTGTGAATATGCGGGGTGTTTCGATGGCCACTTTCATTTATGAATAAATAAAACCAGTGCTTTGTAGGAAGTAAACATAACCTTATTTCAGAAGAATGACGTTTTAGTGGTGACGTTTCGTTTCCGAATTCCACTCCACTTCTACAAAAAAAAATCGTGAAATGCTCAAAACTGATCAACGCGTTTTCCAAATAAATGTTATCATAGAATTGAAGTCTGTGATCATGCCGCAATAAATTTTTGTTTTATCTGGAAGGATAATCTTGAACCAATCGCGAGAAGCGTGTTCTCAAGTAGAGTGGAATTTGAAATTAACTGAAATTAAAAATAACTAATTTTTGGGCACATTTATTGAAAATATTGTTATAAATAATTGGGGGGTTACGGGAGCTACATTGCTTTAGCTCTCGGTATTAAAATTCCTGATAAAAGTTGGGTCGGTACTACAGATACCTGTAAAATTAATTTAAAATTTAGAGTACATTTTAACCACAAAACTTTTCTTTTTCGTTTATTACAACAACCAACAACAAAAATTCAGTCTGATTATAAATTCTTCACCCTGACAATCTGCTCCCTGCAAATAGGGCACTTGGCGTCTTCCAAGGACCTAAGACACCTCGAGCACGTCCAGTCGTGGCCACACGGTACAAAAACGACCTCTCTTTGGTTATTACAGCAAATCACACACATCTTGTCTTCATCCAGACATTTATCGTCTTCTTTATCGACACAAATCTTCAATTTTCTTTGTACTTCTTTAACAAACTCCTCTCCTTTTTCGTGAAGAAGAAACTTGCATTTTGGAAACCACAGAGCGTGTTGTTCCCACGGGTCATCATCGTCTTCCCAGTTATTCAGAGGTCCTGAGCAGTGAAAGCAGACGGTTTTATCATCACAACCTTTGTAGTAAAATCCTGCTGCGGCCAAATCCTCGGGTTTTTGTTTGCAGGATTTGGGCCACGTTACGAAAGATTTTAATCGAGTTTCTAGATTATCATACGGATGGACTAGTTTATTTAGAAATGTTACGGAATCTGTAAAAGTGTCGACGTTTCCACACACGTCCTGGTCAGCGGGGAGTTTTCTCAGGAATGTGGACAGTCCTTTTTTGCTCTCGGCGAAAGGACAACTCGGAGACAACCGTAAATGGTCATCTAGCACATTTTCGCCCAGAGACTTGAGATTGATTTCAACATCACAGAAAGCACACTTGGCTTTATTGTCAAAGTAATAAAGTCCTACTTTCACTAAATCTTCAGCAGGAATAGGACTGTTCCAATTTTTGAAAGTTTTAAGTCTTTCGGACTCCAAAGTTAAATTTGGTTTGTCGACATGATCTTTGGTATAAATGTAGTTGCAATTCTTTAGTATCGAGTTTATGTGGTTTTTAGAAAGTGTGTCAACCATGATTTCCTGCAACAAATAAAAAGTAATTATTACTAACGGCTGTGCTGATTAAAAATGCAGGTAGCAACGGTGCAGGTGATGGAAGGAAATGCAATGAACTTGATGTACGTGATGATAAAGAAAATATTACCTTTCCGAGAATATGGGATTTCATGGGGGCTATAAAACTCGATCCAGTGAAATTATATTTACGTTTGTTATTCTGAATTTATCGCCGACACAACTTCCGTTCAGTTACCTATTATGGGTTTTCTATAAACGGAAAATTTATCACACAGGAAATGGGGATAATGTGTGGTTATTATAGCATTGCAGTTATTATTTCGTTCACGTGGTACTTATTTTTGATTCTTGCAAATTAAAAATAGTAAGAAAATTTGTTTTGTTTTTCAAACCGTTGATATCACGTCTCGTTCATAAGAGAAAAAAAACATCGAATTTTATGAGTACTGCTTTTTTAAATCGTTCCATTGAAATCGGTGAATCGATGTCAGGGTCGGGTGGGGAAATAAGAGCGCTTTTTAATTAAAATTTGATATTTATTAAGTTGTATTATAAAGGACTGTGAAGTCATCAAACTGTACCTCAGTTTTACATTAGAGCTTTCGTAACATTCTCTAAAAAGATAGCAGAAAACTCTTGTTAATTAGTCTGTTGAATGTATGGAGGAACTACTAAAGACAACTAAATCTAAGTGAAGCGTATCATTGAAATTAAATTATATGTACAATTAAACAACAAACAACCAGTGTTGATTGAATTTCCTATAAAAATTTGTACTGAAAGGGTTAGGATGTTGTACAAAAATAGAATTTCTCAATAGTTAAGAAAGAGCAAAGTTCGAACATTGACTAGAAGTGAAATGAAAGAGTGGCCAAAAATCCAATTAACACTTTTAGTTAAGTAATTATATTCTGTCCTATATACATTAAATAAATTAAGGTTAAGAAATAAACACTTTCACTTTGTTGCTAATCCTCACCCTGCACACCGGACAATTTTCAAACTGTCTCGAACACTCGTCGCACGCTACAATATGTTTACACGGCGTAAAAATGATATTCCTTTCGTTGGTGTTGCAAATTCTACAACGAACTACTCCATCATCTGAAGGAGGATCCTGTCCTTCACTCGCACTCTCCTTGCATTCTTTATCTCCACTTTCCTTGCATTCTTTTTCTTTGGTTTCGCTGTTGCTTGGAACACTAGACCTGAATTTTCGTTGGACATCTGCAATGTACTCTGCCCCTTTTTTCTCCACGACATGTTTGCAATCGGGGTACCACAACGCGTGTTGTTCCCAAGGATCATCCTCATCCTTCCATTCCTTCAACGCCATTTTACACTCGAAACATATCGTATGGTCGTCGATTCCTCTATAATAAAAACCTGCAGCCGCCAAATCCGCTGGCTTTTGTTTTTTAGGCCACGTTGCGAAAGACTCTAACCGAACTTTCTCTTCGGCGTAGTTTCGAACCATACCATTCAATAATCTGAAAGTTTCGTTCTCGGGTAAGGAATTGTAGAAGATTTCCGCGTTTCCACAGACATCTTGGCCTGACTCCGACGTGCTGAGAAAAGGCAAGGATCGCCTGTTACTACTTGATTGACGCTGTCTCACGAAGGGACAATTCGGAGACCACTTCATGTGTTCTTCCCACGGATCGTCGCCGATTTCCCATCTACAGATTTCGGCGTTACAATAAGCGCACTTTACGAGGTCTGGATGTGATGAAACGTTTAAAAAATAGAATCCTGCTTTGGCCAAGTCCTCAGGTTTGACAGCGTCGCTTTCAAAGCCAATGAACGACGCTAATCGGACTGATTCCTGTTTGTAATCCAGTTTTAGAGTTTCAGAGTTGTGGCCATTATCAGGTTCTGTTGTGGATTTTTGTGTGTATTCGCAGTCCGCGCTTAGGCCATGGCGATAATTCGATAATGACCGAAGTGTGTCAACCATGGTTTTCTGCAACAACCGAAACCTTATTACTTAATTGTCGGGATTAGGGAGCGAAGAAATGAGTCGTGGAACACTAGCACTACTTATTTGACAGACATACACAACGAGTGAAGCACAGAAGCACAAGGCACACAGGTTAGTTAATAAGTGCCTAAAGAAGGCAAAGACCAATACACAACCCATTACTACTAACTGTAAACCAACTTTAGCTGTTAAAATCAATGTTAAGTGTCTAGAAGAAACAGCATTTATGCGCAAAATTTTCTCATTATAACCAGTTCAGCGTGATGAAATAACTAGATTGCACGATGTTTCCCTAAAAAATGACGCGATTATCACAAATATAACAAGCATTCATTCCAACTTGAGGTCAAGCGCTGTCGGAACGTTTGAAGAAAACCGTTTATTTTCAGAAAGTGCTAAAACCGATGAGTTCGTTGTAATTTGTATTATGTCAAAGACCTGCATTCATGGAAAGTTACTAAATTGGAGAATAATTTGGTGTTGGCGAGCTTATCGGTGAACGAAATTGCTTTTTTGATACAGTTCGACGAAAACAAAGGAATAATAAATCTTATCATAAACAAGACAGCAAATTCTAAGACTATTGAGTAATCTAGGATAGAATGTTATGTTATTACCAACTGGAACCTACGCCACTGGAAAGTAGGGTAAAGTGTTTGCGGAATTTTATGACCACTTCAAATTCTTTTTTTCTAGCGAAAAATATGATGAAAAAAGGAAGAATATTTTGTGGTACAAAACCAATATGTACTTAATTTTCACAAAAACGCAAATTAAGATTTTTGCAATGCAGTCACGTCAGCCTTTGACGTCCGAAATGTTTGAATTTCCGGCAAAAGTGTAGATGGGGTGGGCTTTCCGTGAATAGTCTGGAGGCTGAAAGACGCCGCAACCGAAAAAGCATTCGTTGCAGCCGCGGCAAACCGGCTTAAGAAATTCCCTTTTTTATTGTACCTCGTTGAATACCAGTTATGGTAAGAAATACGGTAAAATTAGCACCAGATAGAAAGTTCCAAGTCGGTAACGTCGCGATCTTATTGAACAGCCCCCGCCGAGCGTGAAATTTTTGAAAAGTAACCGGTGTTGCCAATTCTCACATCCGCCCCATTTGCATATCAGTGCGGTCTTGGGGTAAGTTAATCGTACGTTCTGGGTCATGGTATCGATTCCTTCCGATTTCCGTCCGAAAACCTCCCCTCTTGGTTCTTTTAGCTCGCCGCCGAATGCACGTCTGAGGAATTTCTTGTGCGATCATCATTAGTGGGGCGTTCCTGCACAACCGAGAAGGACAGCGAGTGTCCGAGTAATTGTACGGCCGTCTGAGTACACTCGCACCGAAGGGACCGAATGTCGGCAACATTGCTGGAATTCAGAGACCATTCACGATTTCCAGCATTCCATTCTTACCGCTCCCCGCACCCAGCCCTACCACATTCCACAGAGATCACATCAATGGTCGGCTGCCAGCACCGGAAACACGAAAAAAAACTACACCGAGAGGAAAAGAGACGGATGCAGACATTCCCAGACGGCTATGAAGGGTTCGCCCATATCGACCGCGGTCCCAATTAACAACAAACGCGCCATTTTAGGGACTTTCGTGGCAATTTTATTTCGGTTGTTAAGTGGGACACAAGGACGGCATATGGACACTCTCTACACGTTACCACCAAAAGTGCTACCACTACAGGAAATCTCAGTGTAAAATTACTAACCTGTTGTGAAAATTCGACGAACCGTGGACTTATATTACCATCACAGATATTTTCATCGAATGATTGTTGTTTTCTATGCACCACAGCACACTAGGTGTACTCTACAAGACTGATCGTAAACGTCCAACGACCAACTCGAAACTGACGAATGAGGACGAAGTATACGAGCTTTTACGAAGCGCTTGCGCTGTTGCCACGTCCGGACCGTGAGAATCGGATTTACAAGAGCCCCGATTCGTAGTAATTTCTAATTGGACCGGACTGTTTAAAAACAAACGAAATATTTACATCGTTGTCAATTTTACAAGATTTTTTCACATTTTCCGACGTGGCGCACATTAATTATACATTCTAATTAACCCGATCTAAAAATACGTAAATAACAATTATTGACCATGAAATTTTCTCATGAATGAAAATTAAAAGTGATTTGCAAATATGCGTCATAGGTTAAAAGTGCATTCGCGTGTAACCGGAATGCCTGTCAATGTCGTACAAGGAAAATCGATTAAACGTACTATAAACCAGCGCGCGAAATTCGAAGTAAACCGGATAAGAGGAAGAAAGGAAGTAGACAATTTCCACGAAGCAAAATGATCTAAATTATCCAATTTATCTAAGAATAATAGTAACAAAGTCCACAATCAATGAATTACTCACATCTTTGTCGTCTATATGGCCGCATTCTTTAAAAAAACGAGTTTTGAAATTAGACGTCAATTTCCGATAAACAAAACGCAATGGTTTTAATGAGTGTGGAACAAACAAGCGTAATTGTAAACAATTTTATGACGCTGCGACCGTAAAAAATTCAACCATGGGAATAGAAAACGCTTTTGAAATTTCCATCACAACAAACGTGCAAAAATAAAGCAAAAATGTTACCTTTTCCATGCAAAAACACTTCACTGGCGAACTAAAGTGTGGATGCTTCGTTCAAACTCACAAAGCAAGTAATTATATTTGAGCTGTTCTGTGTTGCATGGTGCCGGTCTGGTTTAAATAAGGAAATGTGAACAATAGTCGGTATCTTAAAGTCAACAGAAACAAAGTCGACATTCTATGAATGGTCTGGATTCTCAACAGATAATTTCGAGAAAACACACGAGAAAAAACATGTACCGTTTAGTCAAAAACTGAGTTTACATGGAAATTGTAAAAAGTAGTGGACCGAGAACCCGTCCTTGAGGAACCCCAATTACGCCGTTCGCTAAACTTGAGTTTTATGAAAGGTGGTTTGTATTTATTACCTGAGTTGAAACACGGATATAGGAGTGATATTATTTATTCAGTTATATTTTAGCGTGGAAATTGGATCTTTGAGCCCACCCCCGTTCAACCGGAAACCACAGCCGCTCTCCCACGCTCCTTCCCGATCTGATGGATTTCGCATCAGTTAGATATAACGGTACCACATTTTTAACCTGAGGCCAAACCGTGGCTTCAACACAAAGCATCAGCCATTATGTCATTCCACTTCTTTTCTGGTATATTTCAGTAAAAGCAGCGTCATCTGGACTTTGAGTCGACTTCATTAAAAGTATGAAAAGCCAAGAAAGGAGACATTGCAGTACATTTAGTCATAAAAGGTACTGGCCACCGACAGCTGCATGATCAGTCTGCTTCTGCAGCTGTTACCTCGTGTTGAAGACTGATGGTATGGTAAGAATTTTCACTGAAGAATATTAGAGACGGGATAAGTGGGCATGGAAATATTCCCGATAACGTGCACCCAGGAGATTAGCATCGATGGAACCGGATGGGACGACCTTGTCCTTGCGGTCACAACGGTGACTACTGCAGAGAAAATGTGCATTACACACATGCTTTCGAGACGAGAATATTTAATGGAAAAAAGCTGATGGGTTGGTAAACTGCGGCTGGACATTCTAACTTTAGATTGTTAGCTTCCAAGTGCGAATGAAACCAAGAGGTTGCTAAACATTTTCCTTTATTTGCCGGACTGTTTATTTCGGTCCACGAATATAGCAATGACGCAACTTCAGATCATTTAACCTTGCGGAGAGCAGCGAATGGAACCTACAGACCCTGAGCGGGCCCCGAAATTTAACCTTTCACCCATTTAATACCTTTGTCTGCAGATTCTCCGCGAGCTCCAGGAAATTTCATTTATCTAACGTAATTACATGCTGTCATACATTCCGGGCCATGTCGTAATGGAAACGTTGCGAGATAAATATTTACCGAAAAATTAAAACAATGTAGCCATAGTGTCATTGTATTGTACTATATCGGTGTCAGCTGCGGGTGATAACCACATGGGTGCGTCTACAGGGCGTAAACTAACAAAAAATCGTTACTTTTTTAATTAAGTCTAAAAATATGAACGGGGAGAGCGCAGCGAGTTTTGTATACAATCTACGCCTACGACGCGTCACCAACAATAAGGCGCACAAGACGCTGTTTGTTAAAGGAGCTGTCTTGTTGTTGGTTGGGATATTTTTCATAACAAAAGCATACTTTTGTTTGTTTTAATGCATCGTCGACGTGTGATGTTTGCCTACATGATTACAACGAGTGCATTGTGTGGAGGCACTGGGAATTACAGTTCATTATTATTCATTAGCATGAAAATAGTACGATTGATAATGCAATTCGTGTTTTTCTGTAATGACGCACTCATTGTTTTAAAATATGGTATGCATACATTATAGGGGTTTGGAATGTCGTCAATTAAGTGAACAGACAGAAGTTTTAACCAATTTTTGAAAACGATGGAGGCAGATGGGAGCCACAGTCTTAGCACTGGGTGATCAAACATGCAAGTTTGTAAATGAGCCTGAGGGTCTTTGTTATGGTGGCATCGTTACATACTTCTAGACCATTTTTATCACAAGTATTCTATTATGAGATCTCTTAACTTATCTTTTAGATAAGTGCTCTTTAGACCTTCACTGCACTTTCAGATTTCTACAGCTAAAGAAATATACCTTCTCCTCTTTAGATGTTCCTTCCTTCGCTTCCATATCTCTTCCGTCCTCTCTCCAGTTCTCATCACTTATCACAACTGCACATTGAAATCTTTGGCAAAAAGTCTATTCAACATTTTCCGTTATCACGATTGCGAACAAGTTTTTCCTAACCCTGCGCGCCTTCTTTTTACGCTCATTAGTGCAACTCTCATATGAGACTGGTTCGCAAACTCGTGGAGCAGCTTCTCCTGTGTTAGAGCAATAAATAAGGGGTGAAAAAGCGATCGATAAACCCCTCATGCAACATATTACGCAACACTGCGATCTACGACGAAAATTAGAGTAGAGAACTATGTTTAAATTAGTCCAGGGTCATCGAAAGTAATTACTTTTATCTTGTAATTTTGTTATTCGATCATGTAGGCATAGAAAACAATGTAATCTCTACAGGGCTAATCATAGCGTAGGCGCCAACCTGATGGTGGTGTTTTTCGTGATATTGCTTTTTGGAAACAGATGTTCAAACGACAAAAAGAAATATGCAAATCAGTCATTGTTTGAAAATTTCTTGTAGTTAACAGCGGAACTTCCTATAGAGGAGAGAGCACTCACCTATGACTTCTATTTCCGACTGTTTTTAGATAACAATGGTTTGGGTTTATGGTGGTTGCACCCACACGTTGAAAACGTGGCGGGCATATTAACAACTTTAAGGACCAAAACGAGAAATTATTGTTAGTCTTCATACCGGGGAAACCCCTGCCGCGTGGGTCTATCAGCGACATGCGAATTAACTTCCATAACCAACTCAATAACATTTCTTATTCTTGTAATACCAGTTGGGTAAATCGTGCAAGTTTGAGATTCTTCCAGCTCCACATCTGACGAATTTGACGACCAAAAAGACATTTACCACCGAGAACTCTTGTTATGTCTAGACAACAACAGCGTGTTTCATCGCGAGGCATAAACGGCACCATAAAGGGATGCATAAATATGCATCAGATGAAAACTTTCAAGCGACCTACACTCAAGTGTGGGAACAGACACACCGCAGATTCAAAAGGCCACCACAAGCAACAATCACCTTTATGTACAACAATTAGAAGGGATTGTAATGTCTCCTCAAAAGGATATTCTTATAGGAGATTCGATAGTTTCCTGTCTACGATTTCCTGAGACTGTGAAATTGTAAAATTACGATGGTGGATGGTGATGAGGATGACTCAAGTTGGAAATGGAGACGCCTACGGTCGTAGGAGATAATTTTTATGGGTTATAATGAATTGGATCCGCGTTTGTTGAAAGATAATGAGCTAATATATCTAGGAACGTCATAAAGGGGCCGGGTAAGTCGAAGGAATTCATGATAAAAATTCGGTTTTTGGAATTTAGATATGATTAGATTGAGATCAATAGGAGAACTTAATTCGAATGACCTGTATATATTTCGATATCCCACTCACTGCAAATAAACAAGATTAATTACTTAGGTTTTGTGGTAGAGTGACTTCTGGAATTTCAGACGAACCTTGGAAATGATACACAACTGTTCTTACATAAAATTAATAAAAATCATTCGTGGATCAGCCACTCACGCTAATTACAAAATAATGTTCAATGAATATCAATAAACATCGTCTCCGCCACGCCGACGTCTCCAAGAGCCGATCTCATCACCATCTCGTTTATTTGTTCAAACTCAAAGATGAAAATATCGTTTTTGGCTCGTGTTCTCTGAAGAATGCATCCATGTTACGGCAGATGATTCCACGCACCGCACCTGGCTTCGCACCTGTTTCAAAAACATCTGCTTATGAAAAAAACAGAATTATATCAATTCTAATACCATCTAGTATTCGCACAAAACCGCAATTAAAGCAGCTCTGCAAATATTACGGTAATTTTCTTCTCTTCTCGAGGACTTCACGAAGTTGCCACTACTTGGGTGTTATCGGATAAAGGCAACGAAGTGGGTGTTCCTGCGTGAGCATTCCAAAGCCGGCCTAAGGCAGCAAAGGTCGGCGTTTTTATTGGAATCAAATATTTTTTTAGTTTTCAATGAGCTGGACTTAGTTTAAGCACGTTGTCGATTGTTATTTCGCTTTGTTATCGGGAGATTTTGTTTATCGTGGCGCCCACATATTGGCAATCAACATTGGTTTATGTAATATTGCTGTTAGAAGTTTGATAACGATTGATTAAAATACGAGGGGAATGTATTGACGTTCGTCATGGAGGTGTTCGAAGTCAACTACCATAAAACATATATACAGAGTGATTCTAAAATAGTTATGTCTTTCACAACTCTTACTACATTAATTCATATTACAAGAGAAAGAAAGCCACAAGCGTCACACATATTTTCAGGAAATTTGTGCAATTCTTGAATTAGGCATTTTGCTTAATCTTATCGCAAATTTCTTAGAACCCGCCTTACGTTATCGCCCATACAAATACTTTACAGTTTTTTGATAAGTAAAACATTACAGGACAAGCTAAAACTTTTCAACAAACGGTACAAAAACGTACTTACTTTTCTGGTTTTTCTTTTTTTTTGGACTTTCACTTTCTGGTGATTTGGTCTTGGAAAGACTTAAGTTTAAACGCGTTTGGACCGCGTTTAAACTAACACACTTGGTGGTCCCATATCTACTGCCACTCACTAACGTGCTGATTGATTTTTATCCTTTTCACTAGATACTGAAATTATCGCTTTAATTTATTTCGTGATACTGCCAACAAAGACTTATTAAACAATGTCCACTGGCTGAGCTAAATATACCCGCGATCATCCGACTTCGCCATGACTTTGTTGCCTATATTTAAGCTTCGTTTGAAATAAAGAATCGATTAGTTTATAAAATAGATTTATTGAATAAATTATGACAAAAACGTTCTAACCGTTGCCTTGATGGCGGACCTACAAAGCGGGCAATCCTCCAAATTGGGTGCACAATTAACGCAAGTGGTCAAATGTCCACAAGGAAGAAACACAATTCCGACTTCTGCGTCCATGCAAATCTTACAAAGTCTCGCTTCTTTTAGGATCCTATTTTCTTCCTCCAAGGAAATGGTTTTACTAATTTTTGGTTCCTTACTACTATCTACAGGGTTCGACTCGTTTCTATCACTCGAGCAACTTTTAATTACATTTTCTAGAACGTTTTCGACGACGTTTTTTATTTGACTGGATGATTCTTGGTCATCGGAGTTGTCTTCTTCGCTGTGTTGAAGATTAAGGGCGGCTTCTACGAGAGCGTCAGGTTGAGAGTATCCTCTTCCTGTCTGTTCCAACTTTTCTCGAATTGCTCTTTTCACTCGTTCGACGTTCAAACCTATGCTTAAAGCTGATAAAGCTACTTCACCGGTCATGTGTTCTTGGATTTCGCGTTCGCTGACTTCACGCCGTTTAGGGAGGGCCATGCAGTGCTTTTGGTCTACTTCTTCCTAGAAACGAAACAGAAGTGAGGAAAATGCTCTGTTTGTAATTCCACGATTTTATTTAATGTATCAAGGTTTTGTTTTTTCTTTAATTCAAAAGTGTACATCACAGACTCCCGTAAAAGCAGCTGCACTTTATATTTACATGGATGATCTCAGTTTTTCATGCATATTGCATATGAGGTCAAAAGCAGCAGAGACAACAACTTTGATTATCGTGCAGTGTTATTGAATCCAGCACCGACATTCCAATCCATTTAACGTCACAAAGCATAAAACTGACGTTAATCGCTTTATTTGCATAAAACTAGATACTTATATCAATAAAAAACGACGCCGAAACATCTGTTAATCGACGTATGTAATTCACTGGATTTACCGAGCATGATAAAACTTCCTCTTCCTCTGGCTGGAAATATCTGGCTCGGATGGCTCATCACCACATGATTTCATTATATCAATGTTTAATTAAACGAAATCACGGTTTTATCGCATGAGAAAGAGGCATTTTACTTTATTTTGACGTGTGCAGTTGGCGCCCGGTTCTTTGTCGTTCTCTTGGAATTAATCTGCGAAGGAATTTCTATTCATGGCTGGAAGTCTCGAGAATTTTATTATAGAAGCACGAAAACAGGCTTTTGAGAAACGTACCGCGTAGGTTTCTTGGAATTGGGGAAAAGGAGCCGAGAGGTAAGAATTTTTTAGAGCGGCCCTAATTCTCAGAAAGGTGAAGAATGTGGCGCCAAAGAGACCTTACCACCGGAGGTATCAAATCACGTGAAAGACTTTACGCCAAAGCGATAGACAAATTGAAATATTCCAATCAAAAATGATGCAACTAACCGCATACATATTTCGAAAATGATAAATTACGGAAATCTCTCAAATTTAGATTGTAAAGTAGGTTGTAAAGATAAGTCATTTTTAAAGCGGAATAGCTGAAAAGATAGTCTGATTAATGAGAATACCAATATTTCGTTGATGTTCGTATCAAAATAAGAGTTCAAATTATTTGGAGTGCCAAAATAGTGAACTAAGAACTGAATTTAGTAATTTGTAATGCGGATTAGATAAAGTTTCAATACTTTTGATTGGTTGCAATTATGTAGCTTATGTGGTTATTTTTACTAAAAAAGGTTAATAAATTATCCTCAATATGTCAAAATAATGTGTAGATTTTGATAAACACAGCAAAGCCCCAGTTTTTGGCCGTAGTATGTAAGATTTAGAATTTAATTTTGAGTTTATTGCACTTTTTCGACAGTATCTTCTAGGCTCCTCCTCCATTCTCTAGAATTTACTAGGATTAATTACATTTATCAAGTTCCTAGAATTCTCGGATTTATTTGAAGTTTTTGAGCATTTTCTGGGTTTTTCAAGGATTGGAATTTTGTAAACAAAAGGATTTGCGGAATATCCTACTGGAGATGAAGATTTGAAAATCTAAAAATCCAATTCTTAAATAAATAACAGACTTGGATTAGTTCAGGCAAGCAACAACAAACTGATTAAATTTATCTAAATTAAAGTTGTTTAACCAACTGTGTTTTAAGCAGATTACATAATCAATAAATCAATTAAAATGTTTATTTCCTTTAAATTCCATTAAGTCGACGACTAAAAAATTGGCACAAATCGATTAAAACGCATTTCCTAACTCGATGCACCTTGGTCTTTTGCATTTTTACGCAATTATAAACCGCGACGTAACGATGCAATTAAAACGAATTAAGAACTGCACATAAATCTGCATTTACAAAGAAAAACACTTATTGATTTGCTGGAAACGCCCACAATTAAAAAAATTCAAGAATGCATTTTCGCTACATATTTTCACTGTTTGTCACGACAATTACGCAAAAAGTCAAAGAAGCAAGGTGTGTTTTATAATTATAGAACGATGTAGAAGTTCACATCCTGTTATTAATCTATAACTGCATTGTTTTGAAAAAACGAGAAGAACGTCCGGCGTTTTCCTTCACCTATAAAGACGCCAAAAATGTGACCAAGGTGAGTGCGTATTGCTTGGTAGTCAGAATCCAATAAGAAAATATTCAAATTTGAATATCCCAAGGCTACCGAAAGTAACGAATTGATGACATAATTAAATAAAATAAAGTATAATCGTATGTTTACGCACTAATGGATAAGAGAAAAATAAGACCATGTGACCAGCGTCGTGAAATGGAACAATGCAAATCAACACGATGAGTCACAATTTCTTGATAATAAATTAACAACAGACATACACGATGCAATTAAAACTTTTAAAACTGCAAATTTTAATTGCACAAGGTTGGAAAATGTGGGCCATATTTTCCTGGGAATTACGCACAAGGTCGCCATGCGTCTTGTCAATAACGATTTAACATTGATTTTAGTTCGCAGAAAATTACTCATGATTGGTATTTTTAACCAACTTATGCAACAGAATCTTTGTTTTTTCACATTTTGTTTGCTAACTTAACCGGTGGCGCCGGTCAGTTCTAAAAAACACGTAATTGATAAATCTTCGTTTCTCAATTGATTGCATTTCCGTCGACCAGATTAATGTGTTTCCTGGATGCTTTTTGAGACGTTCTTGGGATTTGGGTTAAGTTCACAACAAAAAACGGGTTCTTTGAATTACTGTCCAGGGGAGTAGGAGACAGATGTTCAAAACGAGACATCGATTTGTAAACAGTAACATCCGTTTTCGAATTCATTCATGAAAACACTAAAAATACAAGTGCACCCATTCAAACTATTGCATGGCGGTTATCTAAGAATAAACAGAAGAAAAACGCAGACAAAAAATATTTACGCCTTGGGGATAAAAAAACCACCGTTAGCTTCAATTACTTCTTTAGTTTTATTACGTTATTTTATGGTCTTTTATGAATGAAATTAGAAAATAATAGGAGTTAATAAATTTCGTCCCTGAGAAGTGATTGGCCTGAAAGGAACTCCATCGTCGTTCATATTTTTAAATTTTAACTATACTCGTTCTAAAACTGGATAAATCAAGTTTCAATGTTGAAAACCCTTTGCTTACACAATTATGCTAAAAATTGTGGTTTATACGATCGTTAAACTCAGGAAAGCTGTAAAAGATATGTTTTCTATTCTTAAAAACTTTACGCTGCAAGATTGCATTGTTACGTGGAGTCTGAAATCTAAACTTTTGAACCTTGGACTGAAAACTGCATTTAATGATCTCAAACCTGCAAGTATCGCAATTGTAACAAATAAAAAAAGAAGGTGAATGACTTTTGTATTACAAAAACTTCCTGTCCTAGAAACTCGAAGTTTTGTTTAATATTTGGCACCCAATAATATTAATAATACATACTGACTCAATCTTTGCTTTATCTATTTTGAAATTCAACTTGGATTAAAGTGACAGTTTAGGTTTATTGCCCTCCATTTAGATCTTAGTCCTTTCGAAAAAATAAGATTGTCGATTAACGATGCAACAAATGCAAACAATGATAATGAGAATTGCATTTCTTACCAAGTTGCTATTGACGTTTAGCTCCAATGAGCACGCCGTGACGAAATCTTGCCCCTTGACCAGTTTAATAAAGGAGCATCTCGGGAACCACCGTGCATGTTCGGTCCATGGGTCATCTTGGGGGTCCCAATGTCTTAGTCCCCCATCACAATGAAAACACCTAACTTGATCTCCCATTCCTTCATAATAGAACCCCGCTTGCGATAAAACGTCGGGGGTTTGAATTAGATCAGGGGGCCACGTTGCAAATGACTTTAATCTAGATTCTACGGTGGCATAATTTGGTTTCTTTGGTCCCTTGTGGGTCTGAACCCCTAAACAGTGTAGGTTTTCGTTGGATACAAGATGAAGGTTCGAAAAAGAGGAGTCTGTTTGAGGTTTGTCATTACCGTTGGCGTTCAGGTTGAGTCTTGGGACGATTTCGGTTAAAACGAAAGGGCAGTCTTCAAAGTGGCGCTTGTGTTCTCTGTCAGGATCGTCCCCGGGCTCCCATGCTCGGACTACTCCTTTACAAAAAGCGCACTTTGTGTTGTCTCCAGTTTTGAGATAATAGAACCCTGCCCTGGCAAGTCTTTCGGGGGCGACGATATGAGGTATAGGCCAGTGACTGAAACTCTTAAGTCTTGTGGCTTCGTCTTTCATCAAATCGGAGGTTGTTGAAGATGAAGGTACGTTAGTAGGTGATATTATAGGAACATTTCCTGAGGTAGTTGGATTTAAAACAAAAGGGCAAGAAGGGCTCATAATCTTATGTCTGGCCATCACTTGATCACCATAGTTCCATTCCGATATGGTTAAATTGCACGAAAAGCATTTCACACACAAACCTTGTTTGGTGTAGAAAAATCCTGCTTTTGCTATACGTTGAGGGCTAACTACAGCGTCCTGTGGCCAGTCCTCAAAAGTGTCTAATCGGTTTTGTTCGACGTTCATTTTGAAATATTTGAGGTTATGTCATTTTTTACAGAACCGAGTAAAATTCACTTGAAAGTTTTTCACACACAACCGCACAGAAAAAACACTCAAATTTATGTTTTAAGACCTGAATATTTCGAGTTTCTCCTTCTCGAACCACTTCAAGGACTGTCAGCTGATAGCTGACATTTCAGGAATGCCGGCAAGGTCGCGTGTTCTGTTTTATCGACACGTCAAAAAAAAAATTCGAAAGCAATAAAAAAGAAACACGTATTAACGTAAGCTTGTTTTGTGGGATTTGCTTTAATTTAATAAAAACAAAACGAAGAAAAATCATTTAAGTAATTTAGACTGGAAAATAAACACGGACTCTGTTACTCTGGGATCTGTATTACCCACCTCTTGCAAACTAAGAAAATTGGATTTTTCGTAGAAATATGAAATTTTATTGTCTAGGCCCTTTTCTCCTCTCTTCTTCTGTCTGCTTGTAATCTCCCATAATTCGACAAGTTAACTCTGAAGTCAGACTTTGCAGTTTGATCAAACATTCGGCTTTCTTCTGGTTTAATGCGATCCTAAACCAAACTAGCGTCAGACTAATTTTAAACTAATGTAATCTTACTTTCTGGGGTCTACCAACTCTTCTTCTTTAATTCTAGTCCCTAAAATTCGATTAATCTCATACTTGATTTGGAGCAACAAGGTGTCGGTTTTATTGTGCACATTATAGAGAAGAGATTCCACGTTTGGGTATTGTTGGGTATTCAACTTTTGTTTAAACACATCAAAAAGAGTATCAAGTCTTTCGTTAAGTTCTTGGAAGCTGTTAGATTCATCGTCACTCATCTTGAAATTAAATTTGAAGTGTATAGGGACTTTCACTTCTGACGCAGTGTTGCCAGGGGCGCCACTTTTAAAACGAGTCAAAAAATTCAACGGATTCTTTTAATAGGAACGGATTTTTACTGCAGATTGAACATCACTACCAATCTCTGGTTCATTTCTGGTTCAAGATGGTTGTTGAAAACTGTTAGCAAGAAAGTTAGTTTAACAATGTGGGGGTATTGGTTCTCTTTGCCGGCAGCGCCAAATTTAAATAAATAACATGAACCAAAATGCATAAATTAATAATAAGTCGATTTTTTAGTAAAAACCTGAACTATTTTGTTTTAAACCTACAGATTTCTTCTGTTTTTACTTTCAGTAGCAGCAGTAGCTTTGAAAACGAGCAGCGATCAGCTGATAACCAGGAGCAAAGTCCTTATCTCCTGTTATTTACTTGTTCGGCTAATGATATTCAAAAATTAACATTTTTCATACCATTAGTGTAGTGATAAGCGTTTTCTACAGTTCAAGAAATGTCGTCCTTCAAATTATCACAGGTTTGTGCCGTTTTCAGCATTGTTGAAGCATTGACCTCTTGCAACGTGACCATTGCTAATTAAACAACCTTGACTTATCATATTTTGTTGCCCAATTTAAGGCCTTGGATGCTGATTAAACTTGGGCTTCAAATTTGGTGCGCCTAGAAACCATTCCATTGAAATATTCTTTGTTTTGCGCCTGCAGGTCTGCCGCACCTATGCCACCAAGCCCCAGCTCAATGAAGTGGTGATAATCTCCGCCGCTAGGACCCCAATCGGTTCATTTTTGGGCTCTTTGTCCTCTCTTCATGTTTCGAAATTAGGCGCAGCTGCCATTCAAGGTGCCGTTGAACGCGCCGGAATCCCAAAAGAAGAAATCAAAGAAGTTTACATAGGAAATGTTTGCCAAGGGGGTGTGGGTCAAGCGCCTGCACGGCAGGCAACCATCTTTGCAGGACTCCCAAAATCCACCATCTGCACCACCGTTAATAAAGTTTGCTCTTCAGGAATGAAGTCAGTCATGTTAGCAGCTCAAAGTCTTCAAACTGGCGACCAAGAAGTCGTCTTGGCTGGAGGCATGGAATCAATGTCCAATGTGCCGTATTACATGAAAAGAGGCCCCACACCGTACGGTGGTATCAATCTGATTGATGGAATAGTCTTTGACGGTCTCACCGATGTATACAATAAATTCCATATGGGAGTTTGTGGAGAGAACACGGCGAAGAAGCTTAAGATTACCCGACAACAACAAGACGATTTCGCTATTTCAAGTTACAAAAAAAGCGCGGAAGCCTATGCGAACAATGCTTTTGCCGCAGAACTCGTTAGTGTTAACGTCCCTCAAAGAAAAGGACAAGACATTGTCTTCTCCGCCGACGAAGAATACAAACGAGTAGATTTTAACAAATTCAACAAACTCGCTACCGTCTTCCAGAAAGAAAATGGAACAGTCACCGCAGGAAATGCCTCAACTTTAAACGATGGGGCTGCTGCCCTTATTCTGACGACACCCGAAGCAGCCCAGAAACTCGGTGCTAAACCCTTGGCTAGAGTAGTTGGGTTCGCTGATGGAGAAACCGATCCCATCGATTTCCCCATAGCTCCAGCCATCGCAATTCCTAAACTCTTAACTCGTACTGGGATAAACAAAGAAGACGTGGCGATGTGGGAAATCAACGAGGCCTTCAGCGTCGTCGTCTTAGCCAACCAACAACTCCTAGACCTCGATCCCACTAAAATCAACATCCACGGAGGTGCTGTCAGTCTCGGACACCCCATTGGAATGTCAGGAGCTCGTCTCGTGGTCCACCTTGTCCACGCATTGAAACCTGGTCAAAAGGGCGTCGCGGCGATTTGTAACGGTGGTGGCGGCGCGTCATCAATCATGATCGAGAAGCTGTAAGTTTCCATGAAGCAATCGCGATAACATGTTTCACCATTATTTTTATACTCGAGATTGTACAAATAAATAAGTTTTTACAATCAGGTCTCAAAATATCTCGTCTGATCAGCGACCAAAGCTGACGTTGTACACCAAAGATCCCTGTCCTTTGTGCGATGAGTTGACGGACAAGTTGAAGCCTTATTTACACAGAATTGAGTTTGAGAAGGTTGACATTACAAAAAAGGAAAACGTGAGATGGTTAAGACTGTATAGATACGAAATTCCGGTGGTTTTTTTGAATGGAGAGTACCTGTGCAAACACAGACTAAATGAAAATTTATTGGAGCAGATGCTTCAAGAAATGGAGAGTGGCTGAAGAAAGAAGAGGTTGTTAACATGCAGAGGATGTTGTGGTCAAAAACCTTGATGAATCATGAAGGCTGAATGCAAATTGTGATTAAAGATATTTAACATTGAACTCGGATGTTTTATTGCATCTTGATCTGAGATTACGCATGTTGGGTTGCATAATAACGCGGACTACAATCACACTTCTTTTTTAATTATACTAAAACAATATTTTTAGGTTTCAAAAGAAGTAAAAAGTGATATAAGTTAGCTGTTTAGGTAAAATAAACATTATATGCAGCTTTATTTGGTATATTTATCAAAATTCTTTCTTCAATCTTATGCAACCTGAGTCACACATTTTCTTCTTTCGTATTTTGGGTTGCATAATAGCGCGTTATAAAGCGAATTGAAAAAGTACAAAAATATCTAATAAATTACGATTAATTGGTGAAACTAATTGATTTCGATTCCTTAATCGCTGTTTTTGCAAAACCCAACAAAAAAGTGCGATAATAAAAGCTATAAATACGTAATTCGTAATTACTTAATTCAAGTGTTATTGTTTCGCAATTGAATTATAGACATTTAATTTCTTTTTGCAGTTGATAATACACAATAGATATTTTTTGTTAAACTAAAATGCAACAGTTCTTCAATGGATACAATAATCCAACATTTTATTGATAAACATGATAAAATTTGCGGTCGTACAGTTGGTTGCATAACTGCTTTAAAAGTGGAGTGTAAAAATTTTATTGTGAAATAAATTTAACGACATCTTTAATAGAGTGTTTTATTCGATAATTTCACTAATAAAATTTTGAGAATCCAAGAAAAGTTATCAATAATAACATTTTTTATTTTTTTAACAACAATAATTTGTTTACGTGTGTGACAGGTAATAATTATTGATAAATTGCATATCTACAACTTGTTGTTTTAAAAGCTGGAATAATTGAACTGCTGTGATAAGATAACAACACGTAATGATTTTTTTCAAAAATCTTAAAAACAGGTGGTTTTTAAAGCAGGTCCTGACAAATCAAAAATCAAATCTAAAATAGAAAATACAAGATTAAATAAATGGATCGTTTAATTTAAATGTTTATTCCTTGATTTCTGGGGATGTGGCCAAAATTAGATCAAACTTTCGCCGTATTGACTGTCGCCCTATTTCCTTCTACATTCGCCGCTTAAAAGGGTGTAAATTCGCAATAAAGAGGTGCAAGTTCCGCTATTCGTTCCAGAAGAATTAGGTTAATTGCAACCTTCATCACTAATCAATTTAAACGCGTCAAAAAAAAGTCATTTCTGTTTGTATTTCACAGTATGCAGATCGCCTTTTCGCGCGTTTGTTGGTCAAAATTTGAGCGCGGCAATGCACCGGTCATCAGCATCCCGTCGAAATCGAAGCTAAATAGCTTGCAGCAACAGCACAAGAGGTTCATGGACACTGAGCCGAAGAGCGAGCTCAGGTGAACACAATAAGAGTCATTTTCGTGCTTTACAACAAGCTCCGGTAGACTCTACTGCCCACACATACTTTCGATATTGTTAATACAGCTTGGTCCGCTGGACAGACTTGTTGTGGAGTCGTGAAGTGCTGTTCGGACGTGTCGTTCACTTGGAATTAAATAAAATATCAATAAATTTATACGCGATTTTTTCGCATCGATTGAGGTGGTTAGTGCTAATTTGTGATGTTGTGAGTGTGTCTCGGCGACTTGTTGCCTGGTTACTTTACCTGAAAATCGACATCTCTACCTGGGGTAAATAGTTTTTGTTAATTTTGTGGAATTTTTCACGGTTGTGCCTGCGGGAAAATCGTTAACGAAAAAGTAAGCACTTAATGAGACTTGTTTGAGCGGAACAATTACCAATCAATTCTTAATGAAAATGTCTTTTGTTTATATTTTCACTGTTAAGAGCTTGCTGGGAAAAACTGGGTCACAGCTATTAATGGAAGCAATTTTCTTAAATTTGGTATTCTAATTTTGGCGCTACATTAATTTCACTTATGACGGTTTCAACTCAACCGCAGCCGAAGACTGTCCCGTTGTATATTTTCTCCAATTTCATGACTTTACAGTTTAAACGAAACAATGACATGTGGAAATTCGTCATGAATGTAATCAACCGATTTAATGTGTTGTTTATGACAAGTAGAACCGTTAAGAAAGATGCACCATCTGGAAATATAACCGAAAAATTTAGAAACGCTTTAGGACACGTGTTTTCGTTGAAAAGTAAAAAATGTCAGGGAATTCCTTCATTAAAAACACGATGAATACATTTTTATTTTAATACGAGACGAAAGCATAAAAATAATATGAAAGAAATATTATGAAAGAACGAGCCAGCATGTACAGAACTAAATAAATATTTTACCTCAGAAGTAGCAGCAATAAAATTTCGCGCTTCCAGTTCATTTTTCAGTGCTAAACCCTCCAAAATATGTTTTCTATTCGTTTCGTCTCATTAATTCATACCTAAAGCAACGCCTAGATCCTCCGGTTAGTCATTTTAATTTTTCTGGCCATTGGAGCAGCAAACCAAGCCTCCCGACCTTGAGTACGTCTGAAGAGAAATCTAAAAAGGCCGAAACGAGCTCTCATCGTAAAGTGTTGAATATTGATTAAATAAAATGTCAGGTGATAGTTGTAGCCACCCCTGCAACTCAACTTTCCGTGTCATCGCCCAAATCCTCATCAATGATCATAAAAGGCGTGTTACGTGAGAAGCTCTTTATGTAACACAAGTAAGAAATTTCTGTAAGAAATGCACCAAGTCAATGAACTACTGCATTCTATTTTTAAGAAACTATTTATGAAAGTTTGAAAACAATGTGTTTTCGGCGTGAGATTCGCCGATTCAGTGACACAGTTGTAGTTTACACATTTTAAGTAGCTACAAATTACAGTTGTTAAGATAATCATCGTTGGTTTTTACCTTGAAGAGTCTAAAAACCGTGATTTAGTAAATAATTTAAAGGAGAGTCCAAGATTTCGTCGTCGTTGACTGAGCAACGTAGACAATGGTGCAATTTTTCGTTAGCTTTAAATGATGTAAACGGTGAAAGTTCAGATAAATTATCACTGGTTAATCACTTTCAATGGACGTTGTTATATATTTGCGGGTTATTACTAAAAGATGAGGTGTATTATGTTATCTATAGTTATGAGTTGTGCAAACTGCATAATTATTTAGCAGCATGTCATGTGATTGCGTGTAATCGAGTAGAGGCACACGAATTTTAAAAATAGACGAATTAACACCCAATTTAAATTTTTATGGTTTGCAGTGATAATTAAATTAAAGTGATGATCGGATCATTTAGATATTTGTTCTTGGTCTGACACAACAATTAATTTATACGTTCTAATATTTTTCAGGGTTTTCTTATTTTATGTTTGTCACACCAGAAAGACGTTGAGGTCTAGAAAGTAAATGGACCAACGATTTTCTTTGACTTTATGAATCAAAAATGCGGAAACATTTTAAAGGAGAAGTTGAAGACGCAAAGCTTGTGTTTCCATTATTACGATTACGTTCAGCTATCTTGTTCTCTATAATTCTTTGAGTTGTTGTTCTCAGACAGTTGTTGCTTTCACTGTCTCTATGAAATTTGGGGAAGTTATAATTTTTGAGTCGTGTATTAACTCTACCAAATAGCAAAATTGTAGAGCAAAAGACACAAATTTTAGAAATGTTTATTTTGAAGACGCACCAACAAATTGTTGACTAAATTTTTTTTTTAACTTTTACTAAAATTCCTAGTTTTATTAATTTTGGTGCTACGGCTATGAAATTTGGGGAAGTTGCTAACTTTGAGTCGTGTATTAACTCCACCAAATTGCATAATAATAGACCAAAAGACAAGAATTTAAAAAAATATATTTTGAAGGCGAACCAAAAATTTGCGACATTTTTAAAAAAAATCGTAATTTTGGTAATTTTGCTGCTACAACTTTGAAATTTAAGGAAGTTACTATTTTTGAGTCGTGTATTAAGTCTTTCAAATTACAATATTGTAGAGCAAAAGAAACAGATTTTATAAATTTTTATTTTGGAGATGAAGCAAAAAAATTGGTAATTTTAGTGCCACAGCAATGTCGTGTATTAACTCCATTAAATTGCAAAATTATAGAGCAAAAGACACAAATTTTAGAAATGTTTATTTTGAAGGCGAACCAATTATTGTCGACATCGACCACTAAAATTTGTAATTTTAGTAATTTTAATGTTACTGCAATGAAATTTGGGAAAGTTACTACTTTTGAGTCGTCTATTAAATACACTAAATTGGAAAATCGTAAAGCAAAAGACACAAATTTTAGAAATTTTTATTTTGAAGACGAACCAAAAATTTGAGACATTCTTAAAAAAAAATCGTAATTTTGGTATTTTGGTGTTACGGCTATGAAATTTAACGAAGTTACTATTTTTAGGTCGTCTATTAAATTTACCAAATTAGAAAATCGTAAAGGAAAAGACATAAATTTTAGAAATTTTCATTTTGGAGACGAATCAAAAACTGTCGACATCGACCACTAAAATTTGTAATTTTGATAATTTTAGTGCTATGGCTGTGAAATTTGGGGAGGTTACTATTTTTGCCACGTGTATTAACTCTACCAAATTGCAAAATTATAGAGAAAAAGACACAAATTTTAGAAATTTTTATTTTGGAAACGAAGCAAAAATTGTCGACATCGATCACTAAAATTCGTAATTTTGGTAATTTTAGTGCTACTAAATGGATATAAAATTTCGGGAAGTATTTTTTTGAGTCGTCTATTAATTCCACCAAATTCGAAAACTGTAAAGCAACAGACACAAATTTTTAAAATTTTTATTTTGAAGACAAACTAAAAATTTGCGACCTTTGCTAAAAATCCTAATTTTGGTAATTTTAGTGCTACAGCAATGAAATTCAAGAAATTTACTATACATATTTCGGTCGTGTATTAACTACATCAAATTGCAAAATTGTAGAGTAAAAGACACAAATTTTAGAAATTTTCAATTTGGAGACGCAGCAAAAATTGTTCATATCCTTTACTAAAAATCCTAATTTTGGTAATTTTAAAAAAAGGACGACCTAAAAAATTTATTTTTTTTAGCTCAGTGTCTTTAGATGGTAAATCCACGCATTAACAGTAACGCAATTACGGATCCTGTTATTTACCATACATCTTCCTCCACAACACAAAGTTTTTAGCAGCAACTTTTCTCAATTTAACGGAACATTACCACATCAACAATACAGTCAGTTTCGTACAATTAACCGATGGAATTAAGTTTTTGAATGATCAAGATAATTGCACGCATATTGCACCACTGTTACGTTTTGCCAATGCAGCGTTTTGTAATATTTTGCGTAAGGTATTTATTCCAATCGGTGTCACTAGGTCTTTACCAATGGCAATTTTGAAAAATTCTGCGACAAAACGGCGCTCAACGAACTCCAAGAGTCAATAACCTGGATCTGTAAGCAGGTCTCGTACTCATACGTGATCAAGAAGAAAACTAAAAAAGAGCGAAAAGACAACAACGTGAGATCGCAGGAATTAAACAAACGACCATTTATATACTTATCCTTGAGGTTCGAAAGTACGGTAATTTGATCTGGATTTGTGACCTTGTGTGGTCAATTTGGGCAGACGATGATGACTCACGAAATTAAGAGGTTTTAGATCCTGTCGGGTGCTCCTGAGGGTAATACGAACAGCGCTGACCTTAATTGAGTTTCGAAATAGATGCAACGCGGAAGAGTGGACTTGTTTCAATGTAAACTGCAGCAGAAGGACTTCTGGTGGCTGGAATGTTTGGTGACAAGCTGGAGAAAGGTTACTCTGCTATTTCCTTCTTTAACAAGAAGTGTTGCATCTTAACGAAATTATTATAATCACCAAGCATTATGCGTGGGCGCCTGCAACAGCAAAAGTCAACCTACGTCACTGTCACGCCACGCTGCAATAGCGATTTATTGTTATAGCAGGATTTCGCTATTGTTATAATCAGAGAGTAACCATTAATCTCGTTAATACCACGCTAGTAACCTATTTTTACATGCGAGAGTTCCTCAGCCTTCGTGGAAAGAGTGCACAAGAAAAAAAACAACCTTGGGTACAATTTTGGGTGGAAATGTGCGACACTGGTGGTAAATGAAGCGGAAAACAACAACACCGGGAGGTTGTGTGGAAAATTACAAAACCCAGTAGCTTGTCACCAGACTAGCTAAATTTGTTAAAGAAGCCACTGAAGTTAGCTTGAATTTCCTGTAATTGATCAGACTTCATCAAGATAAAGGTGAAGGTTTCGTAACGTCAAATCCCATCTTTAAATATTTAATATAACTCTGCAAATGAACGCTTGAAAAAATTACGAATCAGCACATTATAAACGGTGCTATAAAACTGTGACAATGAAGGTAATTAACGGATGGGGTTACCAATTTATAGTTAAATTATCTGTTTTTTAATTTGCATATTCACGTACTATCTATTTTTAGAAACGACTATTAATAAGCAATCAATATTATGTAACACCAACTTGAATTAACATAAAACTTGTTCACAAGATCAATCAGTTCCTCTTAAAGATTTTTCTTTTCTTTAGGAAATGTCTGCTTGACCGGCCAAAATGTCATCCAGCGGGAATGCAGACGCCGAAGGAGACCTTATCGACCTCAACGTCGGCTCACCTGTTCTACCTCGAATTCGCTTTCCTCCCCCAAATGAAGAAATCTCTGACAATCTTCTCGACTCCGAACTTCCACTCTTAGAACAAAAACTGCAAAGCGCCAATTCTCCACTCCCAAGTCACGAAAGAAAACCAAGTGTCGATATCGAAGACATTCTAATAACAATCGATGACGATGACGACTTTCCGTTAACAAGAACATCCTCGGTGAGGAGAAGTCGTAGTGAAGCTTTCCTCACCAACTACCATAAGAATCAACTCGACAAATCGTGGTCTTGTGACAATTTAGACGCTTTAGATGTTTTGCGGAGTTTAGACGAAATTCTCAATGCTTCTCTTTTGGAATCCGACAAATTTCTTGCAGATGAGCAAGAAGAGAGCATTGAAGCTTGTTTGTTGGATTTAGACAATTACCTTCATGAATTAGAACTTGATGGTTATGATAACGCGTCAATCGGAACGGCCGCGGTTGAGGACCAGCCGAGCATAAGAAGTAGTGCAAGTTCGCTGCCTACGGAAACAGGAAGTTCCGATGTCCTTGAAAGCACATCTGACGATATGAGTTTGAGGATGCGATTGAGGCAAATGGAGGAGAATTATGCGAGGTTTCTGGCTTCGGGTTGTGTCAACAGGGGGTACGTGGAGACGGAAGGAGACAGACGCCCCCAAAGTGCTTGTGGTCGACGCAGTGAAGCGTTCCAGAGGGAGCAGCCGCAGAGAGCCACCATTACTGGGGCGAAGAGGGAGCGACCAAGGTAGGCATTTTTTTCTAATAATTATATCAACAACATAGTTTTGCCATAAAAGCAACATCTGCCGTTCCACTCACTGACCTCCAACTTTCCATAGCTCACCCCACCGGACATCCGCCCCACCTGCCGACTCCGACTCCGACATCGACTGGAGTTGGGTGCAGGAGGCGGCGGCAGCAGAACGACGCGCACACGCCGCCACCGACTGCTGCACCGGGAGCGTCGTTGTGGAAGCTCCAAAGGATAGAAGCACGTGGTTGCGCTCCTCGATGAGACGTCTCCGTCATTTTCGACTACCAAGTGACGACGAAACGGAAGCTCCCGGAGTTGAGATTCCGGTAGTTCCGGCTCCGGAGCCGGTGCGACCGGTAAGTGCACCGTCTAGATTGGTGCAGAGGACGGAAGTGTCGCAGGAACCTACAGGAAGAGCAAGGAGTAGTTCGGCGTCGAGGAGTTTGTCGTCGAGTGTTAGTAGTTTGGCGTCGACGGTGGATACTAGTCCTAGTTGCACCTCGGCGCCCACGCCCACGCAGCAGGAGCAGCAGGAGAGTAACAGGAGGTGAGTTCAAGATTTGATTTGTGTTATCATGACGCGGTTATCATGACCCGTAGGTGTGTGCAATTAACGGAACGATATGGCATAATTTTCACACTGGAAAACCTGATTTTGTTTTCCTCGAAATTTCCACTGTTATTTTCCGCATTGTCGATGACGCCGAAAACCTTCTTTTGCATGAAAACTTAGATTTAGATCGCAGATAACGTTTCACGTTCACGAGTTCCGCGAAACTTCCTTCCAAGTGCATTCTCCTGTGTTTCCGCTACCATAAGGTCGACGAAATATAATAAGCTTTACTAGGGCTTTTAGGCGGATGAATCTTGTTAAAATCTGGACGGCGAAAATGTGGCGGAAATATGCATTACTTCCGGGTTAAGAAAGGTAGACTGACCAGGACATGCTTTAAATATGGAAACAGCGTCTGGTTGACATTGAATTCGTTTATTTGGTCTTCAGAGGCGTCAGTGATGGTTACCGTACGTTTCCTGAATTAATGTCTAATTAATGTGGAGCATTTTACTGTATTTCCGTATCTTAGCCTCGTAGATAATAATTATGCAAATTATGGCACCTCAAAGTGGCAGAGTATCGACGCAACTAAAAATATTTAACTCGCGTCGGTGCTCTAATACGAATAATTTACTTAATTTCAAAAATAAACATTTTTTATGGAGATGTTTGTGTTGCTTTGCTTTTATCAGTCGTGATAGTGATTCTCAGAGTGCCTAAATGGAGTTTTACGGAGCCAACATTTTCTTTCTTCCTTTTGTTTACCGGACTGAGCCTAGCTACGTGAGGTACGTTTTTCATTGTTTGCAATACGTGTTTCGAAATGTTAGCATTTGGTGCGTATCTAATTAAAACCTTTAGTAACATCCTCCTGAGTGCTTTTTATTGAGATTATTGTTTTGCTTAATTTAGAGCATTGCTGGATTTTACTGTTGCTCAAGATTTCTAGCCTGACCTTTTGGATGGCATTGCATGTTTAGACTTTCTTCAGTTATCTTGATCAGAGCCGGTTATAAGACTTTCAGGATGTAGGAGAGTTTTTTCGCGAGTGACTCAGGTAGACTGGGATTGCCTTTGTTAATTTGCATTGCGTGACGAAAATCTACAGAATTGGAAATTTTAAACAAGGTGGGAAGAAAATCAGTCATTATTTATCTCTATATTTTTCATGTTTTGTTATCAAAGGTTTTGTTGGTGATGTTATTCGAGTGTTTATTTCATCGGAAAGGTGAGAGGCTAAATTGCAGCTTCAGTTTCGATTTTTTCTGCGTAAAATATGAGCTGCAACCGTATTTTAGTAATATTTTATCTATCTAGATCTAGGACAGATAAGATGATGCACATCAAAAATTTCGATTTTTCTGTCATATTAAAATTATGCAGTCTTGCATCGCCTTCGCCATAGTAGGCAACTTTTCCCGTTGCACTTTACTACAATTTACAACGTAAATAAGTTTTTTTTACCTTATAAAAACACGTCGGTCTACTCTTCTCCAAGACCTAGTTTACATCCTCATTCTACGTACCACAAAATCAATTAATTAGATGCAAATCGCAAAAACCCAGTTTTAATTGCCCCATTAATTCTTTAATTTTCTCGAGGAAACGTTGCAGCTACTCAAAATGTAAAATGCGATTAGAAACACATGTTCCAATTTACATAAGCAAAGGTCAAATAGTGGAGCGTCATTCATTAACATCTTCTGCAATTAACATTAATAAAAGCGCCAGGGTGAAGACCCCGAGTAATTTTCCCCTTTGGAGCTTCTTCTCGAAAAATAAAATAACGGCGCTATCACTTCTTTGTTTCGATTTTACTGTTAGCTCATCCCGCGACCGTGACACTATTCCATATCCACCCATCGATGGGTTGTTTCAATCACCTGTTGGTTTAGCGAAATTCGTTTTTTCCGTAGTCTAGTGTGGAGATTCTGAGCACTTACACCGGGTCAGCGCTCTCCTCGGTAACGGTGTGTGCTTCCTTCGGTGATTGTTAGTTCTTGCGATGATAGAGTTGACAGTGTTGTGCTAGTGGCGAAGGAAAATTGAACACAATTTTACTAAGTGAGTAAGACTTTTCGTCGGAGACGGAAGTTGCTGGATAACCTTCCCCGTTACTTGTCCACAACCTTCGTTTTGTTTGTTTTTCACTCGGAATGCGTATGGTGCTATAAATTAAGATAAAGTCGAGAAACAAAGGATTAACACCTCGAGTTGGGAAAAATAACAGTTGATGTTATGACTAATTCGGATTATTCTTGCGGAGGCAGTGTAAGTTTTCTTGCAATACTATTTTCGGTTTGGTTGGGGCTGGAAACGAGCAATAGTCCGGTTACCCGGAAACCGGATAAGGATTTTCTAAATTTCCGGGTTGCTGATTCTTGAAATCGTTGTCTAATTAGAGACACGAAAAGAAACACATTTGGTGATTTTGCCATGTAGTTTTATCTAAAATAAAAACCTTTTTCGATAACGTGTTTTGTTCGTTCCATCGATTTTGCCTATCTTCACATCTGTCTGTTCTGAATTATGTTAATCTCCACCAAATGTGGCATCATAAAATTTAAATTTCCTAATTCAGATTTTAATAAGTCAATCCTGAGTTCGGTTTATCTCCTTTATTCATAAAATGGCTAAATTATACTAGTTCTTTGATATGAAAATAGTAAGCAAGCCTATTAGGTAGGCGGAGATATATTTAACATAAAATTAAGGCAATCATTTATTAATTTGGTGGAACAAAAACGTGTCGAATTGTGTTGGTAGTAAAATGAAGATTAGAAACGTGAAAATCGGGAATAAAAACAAGAAGAGAGAGCTAAAAAAGAGAAGAAAAGTGAAACCACACTGACACCAATGTCGTCCAAACTCCTTCGCCATTGTTCTTTTTGTTCCGTTCGTCTAAATTTAACTTTGTCACTTTGTTAACAGTTAAATAAAATCTAAGATGACTCAGCTGACAACTTTTTTCTGAATCATGAAATTAGGTCCGTAATGTCCACTTTCCAGCCCTACTGACTCACATCTGTGCGTGTTCGAAAATACCATCTTACAATATTTTCCCAGATATTTTTTGCTTTGGACAATTTACAATAGATGAGGTATTGTTCCCACAATTCGTAATTTTAACAATTGTAAAGTCATGTTGTAATAGGCGAAGTTAAGACGGCTTATCTGAAGAAAGTAGGAAGACGACCACTGACCCATTTCTACGCGATTTGAACAAAGGAGTCGAGATAAATGTCACTTGCAACGCAAACGCAATGGTTATAAATAATTAATTACAGCACTGCATTTAATTACTGATTTGTAATCCGTTTACACAATTTCTAATCAATTAATTTCGGTGCTAACGCCAATTAAATTGGTTTACGCTGTGACCTTGACGTAACGCAACGTAGACGTTATACGTTTCTTCACTTTTTTTAATAGGCGGCTTCGGATATTCAATGTCAGTGAATGTTTCTTTCGTTATGTAACAAATTTGGGCGAACTGGACCACGCTGAGCGTAAAATTATCGCCGTTTCTAAAAAATGTAAATTTTTGTTAGTTTGGAAACGTTACGGCCAATGGGTGTCAAGTGCAAGGAAGCCAATACCACTGCGGTTACGCAAAAAATGTGTGACCCAATATGACTACGCTAGAAAATGCAATCGATCGTTAAAATCGACAAAAACGACGGAATCAAGGCTTTAAATGAATGAAATTGCCTAGATTTGGTCAAGACATGTGAAGTTGAGCTCTGAAAGTCGGAGGAGACAATGCTCGCTGTCTTATTTCTCATGAATAACGGATTACCAGTAATTTCCATCCAGTTATTTTTTCCAACAATTCCACAAGATTTTATTCGAATTTCATGCTAGCGTGCACGTACTGGTCAGTCAGTCACGCACGAGTTTCTTCAAAAATCGATTGGTGCTAAAGCCACAAATAGTTTGAGGCAAGGTGAAATTAACAAAAACGAGTATTTTGAAAAAAAACAGGCGCTGTTTTTATCAATGTTATAATTTAGTGCTGACATAATCATTAATCACACTTTATGGGTTTTCTGGGTTGCAGGAAACGCAATATTCGGTATTAAATAATAAGTATGGTAATGTAACCCATGCGTATACCCTAAAGTAAGTGTGGCGGCCTTGTAACACAAGAAGATAAGAAAGAATTAATATGTATAATGTGTCTTGTTGACAGGAAGGTGCGACGTTGGCAGCTTCCGGAAAAGGTTTTTGTTGAGCATAAGACGCCAAGAAAAAAAAAGAGCGCACCTGTTGGGAACCGTTGTCTAACACTGCGTAGAAACCCACTTATCATTATTCCGCATTTATAAAAATAAAAATATAAATAACATTACGTTGAATTCCAGACATAAACATGAGACATTCTGAAAACATTACAATTTCTGTTTACCGTTTTTATCAACTTGCACCCAAACAACTTTACGTCTAAACCGGGATTAGCTCATTGTTACAAACAGCTTCCAAATATAAATCTCGCCTCATGCAATTTCTCTTTTCCAGACCATGTGAGAGACCTAGAGCCAGCGACATGCCCGAATCCGAAAGTCCGATCGGACAATGGCCGCACAGTCTAAGTTCCATGATGGCATGTTTAGGCTGTACCCTGGGCCTGTTCAACATCTCCCGTTTCGCCGTTTTGACCATCCACTTCGGCGCTAACTTCATTTTCCAATTTTTTCTCTTGTCGATGGTCTTCGGTCTGCCACTCTTCACTCTTCAGTTATGTTTAGGACAACAATTGGGCGCTGGCGTCATCGATATGTGGAGGATATCACCGTTGTTCCAGGGCGTCGGCGTCGCTCTTCTCATCACTCAGACTCTGTTGGGGTTGTACAGTATAATTGGGGTGTCATGGATGTTCGTGTTTTTTCGCGACTCATTCATTACAAAAATGGATGTTTATCGGTGGGCGGAGCCGTTTATTCCTTTTAGAGGTGGTACGTATTGTTTGGACGATATTGATTGGAGGAGTATTGATTTGATACTAATTTTTTAATATTTTATTGCAGGCCAGGTGTCGGGGAATACGAGTTGGAGGCTGACGGAGACGGTGCCAGATTACTTTACTGGAGTGGTTTTGCAAAGGCACCACTTAGCAAATGGAAGTTCTTACGGTACTATCAAGTTTCAACTCGCCTTTAACTTGGCGGTGGTGTGGATGATTGTTTTCGTATCTTTGAGTAAAGGATTGAGGTCATATGGGAAAGTCATCTACATTTTCACATTAGTACCAGTTTTCGGTACTTTCGTTTTATGTGCGAAGATTTTGGGGATGATGCCAGCGGAGTCCATCAACGTTATTTTTCCAGAAACCACATGGAACGAGTTTTTTCTAAACCCAAAGGTAAATCCTCAATAAAAAAAGTACAACGTTATAACAATTTTTTATGTAGAGTTGGCTGGCTGCTGCTCAAGAAACCTTCCTCACCTGGGGCATCTTAGGGACTGCAGTCATGCAGATAGCATCACACAACAAACACAAACATTTACTACAAAGAGATTCTAGTCTTGTTGCTGTTATAACATTCACAATATTACTTCTGATGGCGTTCTTAGCCAACACTTGCGTCCAAATCCTTCGTTACTACAATTACAACTATTTGCCTTCTTCTTTCGAAGCGATCTCTTCGTCGATGTTTCTCCGTTCAACGAAAGATTCATTGCCGCCATCCATAGCTAACACTCCCGTGAAGTACATGGTACATAATTCGTTCTTCTTGGGGGAAAAAGTTGTCAGACCTGGAGCGGATATTACCATGGAGAGTGGTTATCAAGTGAGTTCCATGAACTCTTTTAGTACCATTACTTATTTCTTTGGTTCTAGGCTCTGCGACTGGCTACAGAGCTCATACCCGCAACGTTTGCGGTCTTGGGCGCTGAGCAAATTTCTCCATTCTGGGCTGTGCTTTTTTACTTTATTTTGATTCTTTTTGGAATTGCGCAACAATTGGCGATTTGGCATTGTGTAATCACTGGTATTATCGCGATCAAAGCGAAACTGTTGAAGTCCTGGGAGACGACAATAACACTTTTTAGTTGCATCTGTGGGTTTCTTTTAGGTCTTCCGATGGCGACTGAGGTAAAATCCAGAACTATCAAGAACCTTTTTAATACTTCCACTTCTAGGTTGGTATCTACGTGGTTTACTTCATGGACTTCACCGTGGGTGGAATTTGGTGGCTTTTAGTCATCATCCTTCTTCTCATCATTGCAGTTTTCATGGTGCGTGGACGTCCATACAGCGGTGATACTGTGGTAACTGCGCTTTTTACCCCAAACAACCATCCGTGTGTTCTCAGCTGGGCGCCTGCACTGCTTTCGTTCAACTGGAATGTTATCCTTCCGGTTGCTTTAATGGTAAAATATTCTTTCCCATTTTATTGTCGCTGAAGAAGTATTTTCAGACTTTGTGCATTGGTACGTTCCGCAATGGGAATTTTAAAGAGATCTTTATTTGGCACCACGCACCTGTGGCCGAGTACTGGCCTTTATGGGCGCGACAAATTGGCTCAATGTTGCAACTGGTCCCAATTCTTCTGGTTCCAGTGGTGGCAGTGATTCAAAGCTACAGATACTTGAACAACGGCCCAGCCGACATTCTAGAGGTAAGTCGCAAATTCCTCCAGAATAAAAGAGATTAAATCAACTTTCACGCTTGCGAAGGAGTATGAGGATGCCCCTAATTATGTTAGTATAGCGCCATTACTGGCGTTGGGTTTTCTTTATTTAACTTTTGTGTTTGCAGAGGATTCAATTGTTGTACCGCCCTCCTATCGGCGAGCACATGACAGACCTCGCGGTCCACGACTCCACGGTATCCAACTCCAACACCACGTCAACACCAAACGCCACCACCAACGCCGCCACGGAGGACCCACCTCCTAAGTACACCCCTCCTCCGTCTTACACCACCGCTACTGGTGCTCGAATCGCAAAATTCCTCCGTCAAAGCATCAGGAGAAGTGTTCGTCGTCTCGCCAACGTTCTAGGGGAAAGTAGTACAGCGCGCCAAAGAGGAGCTTTGCCTCCACAGCCGCCGCCCCCCGATTACAACGCAGTTCTAGTCGAAATGAGTCAAACTAATAGTACTGATGTATCGATCTCAGTTCCCGAGCCGAGGATATCTACGTTGGAGAGGTTGAGGAACATACAGCCCACACCAGGATCTCCGACTTTAACAGCTGCCGAAGTAGCGTCAATTTTGAGGAGCAGCTTTAGAAGAAGCACTGTAAGAAGGCACTTCACCGATGATATTAATGGATCGCTTAGTGCGGAGAATTTGGTGGATTCGGCGGCACCAATTGGTGAAACGTCGCTAGTTTTGGAACACTTGCCTGAAGAATTGAAACGTGAAGCTAACTCGTCTGTGATATAAGTTATTGATAGGTTAGATTGGTGGAGATGTGATGCGCTATTTATTTGAAAGACTCGAGCTTATTTTACCATTCAATGTCTTTTGCGTTTAGTTATTTATTGACCAAAAGATTTTTTTACTTTTGTAACAAGTTCGTTAGGTGATGTAAAGAACTGATAACAGATTGTACAAAAATATTCGAAGTAAAATGATCAAATGATGGACCTAATTATTAAAAAAAAATCTTAGTTCAGTCAGTCTCTCAAATATAACGTACAGGGTGGGAAAAAGCGTCCAAAATCATGAATATAGTTTAAGCTACGTAAGAATAAGTTTCTACACTTCTAAAGAATGAGTACTACAATTACGACAATTAAGTGGTATACCAATTTCTACCCCTTTCATCCCTGAGCTTTCAAGTCATTCAAAAATATCAAAAACTCTTAATTATCGATTAATATTAGTCTGAATAGCAACATTAATGATGTCGTTCCCTAGGAAGTAATCAGTTGCAACAATATTAACATCTCTCGCCCATTCATCTCTGAACCACATCGTTAGCTTCCTGTTAACATCGTTCGCTAGCTTTCTCAAGTTATTCGTTCTGAAGAACAAATCAATCGGTTGTGGTGTCAACTCGGCCATTAGCGCAAACATGGGATTTAGCGTGACTCTATGCTCTTTTATCGCTCTCGATAAGAAATTCTTCAGAGTATCCACGTTCTTAGTATCGGCCCAGTGCTGCTGAAGAGGTTGCCACAACCAGTAGTTTTCTGCAAGTGAAAATTTTCAACTGAAAACGGTAATGGAGTTTTACCTCTCGCTACAGCTTTGTCGGCGTAACATATAATGAGATTCTTGTTCTGCGCCCAGATCTCGTTAAGAGTTGGCCCTTTTCCCACCTGGAGGCCTCCAGGTGGTAGAGCTAGATCCCCTAAGTAGTCGTACACGAGCGATACGAATCTCTCGTGCAGTGTCGCGTTGAAATTGGAAGGATACGGGAAACGGTGGAAATCGACGACGATGATTTCTTTCGGTGCTAGCTGGACGAACTTCCGGATTTCTTTGAAGATTTGGGTGACTTTGGTGATGCGGACGAGGTCGTGGTTTATGTAAAATCTGAAAGCAATGCGGAAGGATAATGAACTGGTTAAAACAACTGACAACAAAACAGTTTTGGAAAAAATCGGAAAACAAAGCAGGTCGATTCATGCATTACCGCAATTAAACACGTTACAAAGAAGAACCCATGACTCAACGACCTTGATACATAAATTACCATAATTACAGACAAGGCTGCTCACCCATCGCCATCGTAGTAACCGATTCTTAAATCCAAGTATCTTATCCCGTAAACTAGCTGCGTCCAGACGCTTCTATCCTGGTTGAGTATGTAATTCTCGAGGAATTTCGGGACGCCGCTGTAAGCCCCCGAATTGTGAGTCCCTGGGATGAATAAATTCCCGATTTTTTGCGTTCCAATCTGCAATCTGAGAAAATATTGTTACCATCTGGAATTGTTGATCCCGACGAAAGGATTTTTTTAACTACCTTTCGTAACTACCTATTATCATTCATCCACGTGGGTTGAATCCCGAGACATCGCGTGTCTATGATGTCGCTTCCCCGGATTGAGGCTATCCAGTAGGGATAACAGTGAGGACCGGGATCTGCACGGGACACACTATCCCTATATTCCCAGTTTCCGGGAAGCCATGGGTGTCCGAATTTGATTTTAGTTTTGTAATAGCCGGACGGGTAATCGGAGGCGCGGATTTTTACCAACGGGGGCTCTTCTTCCTGGAAAAAATCGAGATAAAACAGGAACGAGCCGTTTAATTCACTTACACTTCTATCCTTGAGGTCGTAGCTATACAGCGTGATATAGTCCGGTTTCAAGTTATCTGGATGCGTGCAGTCTGTGATCCAGTTTAATTCCAGATTTGTGTCCTGCGAGGAAGACACTGTAAGATACACTTTTCCACATCTCCTCTGTGCCGCGTTCGCTACAAAAAACTATTATAGCCACTATTATCAAGCTTTAACACTCACCACCAAACTCCATAGGATACGAGATCCCGAAACGGAAAGAGACACATAATAAAACCACAACGAATTGGTGGTGCATTGTTCTCTTGGTAACTGATGAATGTGTCCAGACAAACAAGATAATTTTTCAACGTGATGATGATGGAAATTACTTGTAAGAAACGTTTTGTAGAAATCACTGACTTGCAATAAATACCATTTATGCGTCAGCAGTGGTGTCGCTTCGTGAGACTGTCACTGACTGACATTAACCATCCGTTCATTTTAAATAAGTTAAATTATTTTAATTAAGTGCAGAGCAGCGTCGTCGGTTCGGATACAAAGACGGAGGGAAATGCGACGGAATTTCGAAGTGAAAAAGGGAGGGACTGCAAAATCGATTTGGAGAAAAACCGGGATCTTCTATTGAGTTATTTTAAGAACGTTTATTAAGTTTTCAAGGATTCTCAGCGAAAGGTGCGAAAGAAAAAAGCCCGATAAATGTTTCGTTTATTTAAGTGATTTTAAATGTTTACAAGTCAAAATTTGTGTTCGCTTACTTCTCCGCATTGTTTTTTCTTTTAGCTATTTTTTTCCTTCAATCTCCTGAAGTTGGCCTCAATAGCGACATTTATGATATCATTACCGGTGAAAAAATCCGTGGCGATTATATTCATATAATTCGCCCTGTTATCCGTCCTCAGCCAATCCGAAAGCTCCCGGTTGACCATCACCGCCAAGTCCTTCAAATTCCTCGTCACGTGTTTCAACACTGAGTAGTAACTCGGAGTTAACTCAGCCATGAGAACGTACATGGGATTCCCCAAATTGCGACCCGCGAGAAATGACTTAACGTAATCTTCTAAATCTTTAACTTTTTGCTTGTTGCCCCAAAAACGACGAACTGGAGGCCACAACCACGGGAAATCTACAAACAACGGTCTAGAAACTGTAATTTAACATTAAGAGTTACCTTGAACTGTCTTCTGGTCTCTGTAACTCACGACAACTCTTTGGTTTCTCTCCCAAAAGTCACTGAGTTTTGGTCCCCTTCTGTCGGCCAATCTGTTAAACGGGTAGATGAGGTCGCCGAAAACGTTCCTGATGGCGGTGGTAACCACCATGTGGTCACTTTGGTTAAAAGTTTTCGGTTGAAACCGGTGGAAATCTAGAATTATCACTTCTTGTGGAGACTGATTGAGGAACCGAACGGCGCTCTCTAGCTCTGGGAGCAATTCAGTGCATTTAATAAAGGCGTGGTTGATGTAAAGACTAAAATTTAATTATAAATTCGGGAATTTTTCCATGGAGGAATACCCGTCTTTGTAGCTCCCCACTCGAACGTCGAAATATCGAATTCCGTACACCAACTGCTGGTAAAAGTTTCTATCTTGATTAAGAACGTAACTTCGGATGAGAGAAGGACCGCCTTGCCACGCTCCGGAATTGTGAGTGCCAGGAATTGCCAGTTCTCCCAGTCTTAGCTCGCCAAAACTAAAAGAACCAGTAATGAGATTATAGCATTTTGTCTTTTAGTTCGTACTGAGACATCCACGAGGGCTGAATTTCCAAACACTGCGTGTACACCAGTTCATTTCTCCTCACACTCGTGATAAAGAAATCAAAACAATGCGCTCCTAAATTCGGGTCTTCAACTTCTTGACTCCAATTTCCTGGTAAGGCAACATTTTTCAAAGACTGGCGAGTTTCGTGATATCCTTTGTAAACAGACCCAGGATGAATCGAATGAAGAATTTGGGTATTCGACTAAAATGTTACACTGAGGACAAGTTTACTCTTCAGGGTTACTTTACATTTTTTCTAAGATCAGCTGAAGTAAGTACAATTGTATCCGGAGGATCTTCACAGTCGAAACTCCAGTTGAGTTGAAGGTTCTTTTTCTTGTTCGGAGATTGTGTTAGGTAGAGTTGACCACAAGGGTTGACGTCGACTTAAAAGCACGAAAGAAAGTTCGTGTAAAGTAGGAAACAAATACTCACGCTCAGCCACCCCAAGTTGGAAAATTGTCAACAAAACTAGCACCCGCATGGCTTCCGTTTATTTATAAATCTGAGACATTAAATTTAAAGCAGTGCTCATGTACCTGCAAAGAATTGCTCAAGCGTATTTCCACCACGAAAAAAACTTATTTTTATTACGTTACTGAAAATTAGGTCATTAGTTGAGGTGTTTAATAACAAATTTACCTGAATCAGCACAAATGGAGTTTAATTCTTTTAAATTACATCGAATAGTCGAAAAAAGTTGTGGGTGGCACGCGTGGACTTTATGACATTGTTTTATAAACATGGTAAATTAAGATGACATAGTCATAATTTTCGGTGTTTGATAAATATTTGGTGTAAATGTTTGCGAAGTACTAAAGAGATTTGTCACTTTCACTTTAAGTTTGGCGGAGAAAGTTTTTCCTTGCTGATATGAAATTTGTTTTTTTGTTGAGTGGGAAGGTTAAAAGATAATCGTACCTTTATTGTAATTTTAATAAGGTACGTTGCTAATTATAGTACAAAATTGGGTAACTTACTGACTAAACTGTACAACTGAGGTAGAACAAAAATCAGTCCTATGGTTGCTCCGCGGGCAAACTTTCTTTGGAAATACACATAAATACAGCACGAAATTTGCCCTCATCTAAACAAATCCTCCGTAACTCAATATAAAAATATGTTTTCTACAATAAATATCCACTATATACAGAATCGCGTCGTTTTAAAGCATCGAATGCATTCACTGGTTTGATTGTCTCCCCCAAAACTCGATTAGTTCGACTGTTGAGTCAACAAATTTAACAATTCCGAATGGTCCATGTTGTTGAGCGTCTGCATGTCGATTCCTAAAGCCTTGGCCACACTCTCCATGTCCAAACCGAACGATTTTAGCAATTCGATAAAGTCCATTTCCTCTCCTGTGAAAGGATTATGTAGACGCGGACAGGAATGATTACATTGTGGCCACGAACATCGTTCGAGTCTGCGATGGACGCAACGTTTCTTTTTTTGTGCTTGCGTTTGCAGAAGTGAGCGGTTAGGGCGGCGGTCAGCATCGAGAGTGTTGGAGGTGATCTGCTCGGGGGTTTCATCTTCTAAAACTTACATTTAGTGGAGAGGAAAAAAATAATTAAATAGCAACCTTTCTTTTTTTTCACTTTTCGATTCTTTCTGTGCTTCCTGCGCCTCCTCTTTTTCTCCGTTTCCTCGGTCATCGTGGAGTTATTAATTTGCACCGTTCGATTCGTGTTCTTCCTCCTCTTTGTCGGTTGGTCTCCAAACATCCTGGCATTTCTCAACTTCTTTATCCTCCTCCTGTGTACTTTTTGTTCCCAACAATGTAATGCCTCGGCTATTGATATGTCGTCTATTTTTACATTCTGCCAATCTCTCTTTGTCAACACCGAATGTGAGATGCATGACGGAGCGAAGACGGCGGAAACGTTTTCAAAACTATGCCGCAACGCGTCCCCCATTTTATGAATGTAATCCCATTGCTGTTTTGTAACGGGAGCCCCAACGTTATCAGCGTCCATTTGAGCTTCATCAAACAACCATTGAAAGACAAAGAGCTCACCTGGTAATAAACAATGCAGCGGTGTTAAAAGAGAAAAAATTATATAAAAGAATCTCGCGGCGCAATATTAAATTCCCGTCCCCACAGCATGTTTTTACGATACCCCATTTAATTAAACTTGTTTGTAAACTAATAAAAACGTAATATTCAAACTTACTCTGGAGTGTGGGGTAAAGTCTGTACCCGAAATAGCATCTCCACGGCTCCTGAGGATACTTCGCCTTGCACCTTCGAGGGACTTGTCCTCTCCACAGCTCCATTCCTTTTCGTATAGCTTCCACAGCCGGTTTTAAAGTCGGTGCGTACGGAGTCCGATCCAGAAACCATCCCGAATCTGTTACTCCTTTCACGTGAATGTGCTTCAATCTCATTTGACCATGGAGGAGTTCTTTGACGGGATCAAGATTTAACATGACTCCGGTCCCCCCGGCGCTGCTCCCGGTCAACAACAAATCAGTGCTGTTCTCCAGTCCCAACGGAAGGATGTCTTTCACGACTTGTTGCACCACCGCGGAACCCATAAAACTAAACATTTCGTTGCGAGAGTACGGTTTGGAGCCACTCCAGGAGTCGCTGGTGCAATAAGGAATGAAGACGTGGTTAGCGTTCCACCAAAACGGATTTTCTTCCATGTTTCCAGAGAGAATGCCACCCACTACAAGAAGTTAGTACGATTTGTGGGAGTGTGAAGTTGGGACTTACCGTCTCTGGCGTCTGGCCAATTCGCGGATGTCATATAATGTCGCTGCTTTATCCAGCGGTTTCTGCAACTGTGGTGGTCATAGCAATACCATCCGCCTTCTAAAAAGATAATCCATTTCTTACTCGTGTATGACTTTCTTAGGTAAAATCTAAGGGTAGAGAAATGGATTAGTTGGAGCCGAGAAAGAGGTGTATTGGTGGTTGCAGCGTGTTTTTTTAAACGAGATTGTTCATCAGCGCAAATACCAATGCACAAACCGCAGTGATATGTGAACCCAATATACAAAATTTTATCACCAGATATCGCTTTTTTATTAATCGACCCACATCTGTCAGGCTCATTAAATTTGCACGATTGAATGAGTAAATAACAAAAAGCTCGAGCATAGAATATCAAAACTAATTAAGCTGTTGCTATAAAGTGGACCGATTTATCGGTGCGAGACAAATTAGATATTAAAATTGGCGACAGGAATAGACTTTGCTAATTGGAGTAATGACAGCGTAATAATTATAGTTTCTAGTTTAAATTAATAGTCAGAGTTGTATCATTCAAGTTAATTAATATTTGTGGGGCAAACGTGTAGAGGAGAATGGCCAAGCGATAGTTCGAAGGAACAAATTCAGAGAAGTAATTTTTACCCAGCTTGCGATCCATCGTTGCAGGTGATGGTGCGATTAGAAAGAAAGACCTTCTTCAAAGCCCTAACTTCAGGACTCTTTTGCTCGGTTCTATGAACGAACCTTTGAATGGTATTCGTATAAATCGGAGTGTCCATTTCATGTCCGTTATTCCTCGCGCTGCTAGGAAAGGCCGCAGTTAGTCCCAACCATAACGAAATCAGCTGAAATAATAACCTGATTAAGTCAAAGGATAATTGATGCTTTGTGATTGAATGATTCATCGTTGGAGCATTCAAAACAATATACAAACGAAATGCCGAACAATGTTTAACTTGTGCCGCCTTTGATGGTGCCAGCGGCTTTATTCGGCCGAACCAGTTCTCTTCAAATACTTCATTTATAAGGAGATATGCGAGGTCTTTAAATCGGGTACTACGAAAATATTAATAATGTTGCCTTCGGAGAATATTGATTGGATCGAGGTAGAATAGGCGGCTGACATATTGCGGGCTTGTTAAGAAGACGGAAAAAATAATTTAATTAAATTGTGATGTTCTTAACCGAAGAAAGTGAGCTTTTTTCTGGTGATTTAACGAAACCTCATCTGTGTAATGTAAGTTCACAACATCTCCTCCGCTCGCTAATTATAACGTAGCCTCGACAGCGGCCATATTTCCTCGAATCCGTTTTTCTTCGTCCGCAGTAACGTGCAAAGTTTACGGTCGTCTTCCCTAGTTAAACTAATTATTTGTTATTGTAATAAAATTAATTCCGGAGATTACGGTGACCGTGTCGGATCCTTGGCATACCTCTAAGTGCATTAAATTGGAAATAATGCTAAAGAGGCTACTACCATGGCCACATAAAAATACGCTAGTGAAAGAACGCACGCTGGAGGGGGAGCTTCAAGATCCCTTCTGCCGACAGTAGCAGATAATAAGAGGCTTACCGACCTTTGAAGATGCCGCCGAGCACCTACACTGTTTTTAAATTAAATTACTCATTTCATGTTACCTCAGGTCATTCGATAGCACTCGTCTAAAACCACAGAAATTCAATATGAACCCAACTCGGTTTTCCGGTTATTTTCTAATTCGATTTGGGGAGATTTTACGCTTCACAAGACATTGCACAACTTTTTTAGTTTATCTACGAAGGAAATATGCGAGTGGTTCGGGCAATCATGTATAAACAAATTTAATTACACTCGGAACTCTTTTTTTTGTTAATTTCTCTTACCGTTTCCACTTTGGCTAAAACGCATCCACTACGAACACCTGCATATACTAGAAATTGACCGAAACGAGCAAAACGTCCCATTTTAGGTGAACCTGCCGAGTTTATTTACAACCAATATATCTTAGCGAGAGCGGCTTCTTTGAGCTGCTAGATAATGGATAACAATTTCAATAATTTATTGACAATTAAGTTACATAATGGAACAGGTAGGTTTAACTGTTTAGATTTATTCTGGAGGATGTCGTTTTCTAAAGATTATGAGTGACAACTACCGATTATGGGGCTCTAGGCTGGGCCAAATTTACACTTACTACAATGCGTTGTAAAATGGAGAGCTCGGACAATACCTGCTGCAAATCGAGCGGTAAAAGAAATTTTATATCTGAACGATAAAAGTGGACCAGAAGGAAGAAAGGAATAAATATCCAAATATAAAATACAGGGTCCGGCAACACTTGTGTCCACCCCCAAAATCGTCTTTAATTTTAAAGTTACAATTTTGAAAATTTGCATACGTTCATAGTTGACAAAGCTCTAAAAGCTGACGCAAAAATTTGTTTTTTATTACGGCTTGGTTAGCGTCGCGACGCCTAAGAAGTATAATTTTTAGCGATTTTTGAGTTTTTGCGGAAATATTCGCGAATTCAATTTTTTTTCAACATAACTGTGATGCATATATCTGAGTTTTTATTTTTAATAACTTTAATTTAATGCAAATTGTGTTTAAAATTTGCGAAAAAAACGTTGTTTTATCAAGTTAGTTTTCAAAATTATGACAGCGCAGCAAACTATGTTTACACCAAAATTTCACAAGTCACTTCATTCACACTTATAAAGGTCAATTTTGATTAACACGGCAATGTTGCACTTTATGGACACCAGAAATCGTTAATTAACATCGACAAAGCGACAATTTCACCAAGTAAGACTTTTGTTACAATCTAAAGCGAGCCAAAGGATAAATGTCATTTGTGACACAAGATGCTAACAGATGGGTGTAAACGTAGTTCCCGACTTTGACGTAATGAAATTGGAAACTAACTTGATAAAACAGCATTTTTTTCTTAAATTTTAAAGACAATTTGCATTGAATCTAAAATAACAACTGAGATATTTTTAACACATTTATATTGAAAAAAAATTAAATTAGGGGTTGTTATCACAAACCCTCACAATTAACTAAAAATTACATTTTTAAGGCGTCGCGACGCCAAAACTAACAGTGATAAAAACAAATTTTTGCGTCAGCTTCTAGAGCTTTGTCAACTGTGAGCGTATGCAAATTTACAAAATTTTATCTTTAAAATTAAAGACGATTTTGGGACGACACAAGTGTTGCCGGACCCTGTATAGTTAGTTTTAATTTTTCATAGTCTAAAGATCTCAAAGCTTTTAAAAAAGAATTAACGAAATACCAAAGTTTGAAGATTCTAAATTTAAATGATTTAAAAAATTCGACAGATCTAGAAACTAAAGAAATCGTAAAAGATTTTAACGCGATCACCAGAATCTTTGGAATTTGAAGAATCTGATGAATCTAGATCTAATAAATTTAAAAAACTTGAGAATCCGAAAGAAGCCTAAGAATCTGTACAAAATTTTCAAAAATGAATGGGTAATAATATACAGGGTGTTAGGTAACGTTACGGCCATAGAAAAAGGGGTGATGGAGGCAGCCGTGAAAAGTAATGTTTTGGGTTTTCTTGCATCGTTTAAGAGCTGGAAGGCTTTGAATGTGACCAATCAGGGAACAATTTGCATAAGGTTACAAAAATTTGAATCAGAGTTACTGAAGGAAATTTTTTGTTTGACGTCAAACTGACAGTTCTTATTTTTTATCAGTGGCGTACTTGTTCCATTTTTGTGGACATCACAAATCAAGTTCGTCCAAACGAAAATGTGTTGGGTACAATAAAGGAAACATTGTTGCGTCGTTTACAATTATATGTTCAACAAGATGTGGCCATTTTGAACATCTATTGTAGTGTTGCTTTATTGTCTGTTTTTTGAATAAAATTGCGTTATTGTTTTTCCCTTTTATTGACGCCACTGATTTAAAACTTCAAATATGACGGGAAAGTGACAAATTATTCGTTTGGTCCGAAAGCTACTTGGATTTCTGTAAAATTGAAAAATTATTTGAAGCTATTCTATTGGTCAACTTTAAAACCTTGTAGCTTTTTAACTAAAACGAAAAAAATTAAATTAATTGCGGATTCCGAGACAGTTTGCCTTCCTTAATTACCCATTAGCCTATGGCCGTAACGTTAGCTAACACCCTGTATGTAATTAATAATAATGAGGAAAATAATAAAACAAAAAAAATCGATTGAACCAGTAATTAAAAAACAAGAGAATTTGAGAATTTTGTTGTGTATTCGCATGTAAATTTGTGCGTATTTCCGCCAGGTATTGATTGTTTTGGTGAAATTTGCAGCAGTTCAACGTTCTCGGGAGTTCCAGCAGCCAAAATCCGCCCATTGTCACCACCGCCTAAGCTCCTTTGAGCGGCGATTTGTGAAATGAATCCATTTAAAGCAACAATAGGATTTGCCATTAACACAGGTGGATCCAATCAAAAAAAGCCACGTCCTAAGTGCTAGTTGATTTACTACGACCTAACCTTCCCCAATGTTCCGAGTGTCAGATGTCCAGCTGGCGGCATTGATTTACAACACTTGGAGAGTGACAAGTGGATCATCGCTTTGTGTTTAGTCACTTTACTAAAGTTCCGCATATCTCACATCCACCGTGAAAGGGTTTTCGAAGAAAAAACTCTCGTTCCGCCACTGGCACACTTAATCGAATCTGTGTGTACCCTCTAATTTTTTACAGTCGAAAATTAAAGTGGACGAGAAGAGATTTAAGAAGGCGCCCATTAAAAATTCATTATGTTTTATGTTAATTCTTAAAATGAAAACATCTGCTCGTTTCCAAGTCAGACTCGTTACTGGAGTTTTTGTATTTCTGATGGTCGGACCTTTTAATTCGCTAATCGCTTTTGACAAAAATTTCTACATAATTTCGCTCGAGTGCCCATTACATTTTTTATGTTTATGTTTGTGCTTTTCTCGCCGAAACGACGATTTGTGCCATTAGCGTCAGGTTAAAGGATCGTTTACACCTGGGGTATGCAGCGATATATAATTTTCAGACGCGGGCTCATTTTTTCGGGGTTTTTTACGGTTGGTGAGTGGCTATATTGCTTTGGGTTTTGCGGATTCATCACGCAGGGTGACAACCGTTCGGGAATTAAAATTCCCCAGCAAATCTGCAGCGACCGTCTAAAAAAGTCCCTGGTCGAATTATAGGCAAACTTTCATGGCAGGAGATTAATGTAAAAGCATACGCACTAATAGCGTTCTCTTTCGTTGCTTTGCTCGAAATTCCTCTTAATTGTGCAATAATTTCTTTATGATCGTAGAGCTGAACAAAGTTCATTAGTGTATGTAAACCCAACCCTCAATTAATTTCCACTCCCGAAATTCCGAGCGGGACTTTGGCATGGAAAATTCATTTCCACCAATACCAACGAAATGATATAATAGCTCCATCCCAAAGTAGCGGATTCCAACAGAGGCAGCTAATTTGTCAAAAACACGTTGAATATTTCAGCATCTCGTCGCTGTAAAAGCATCACAATTTTTTCATAACCGGCCGAGGTTTTTCCTTCATTTTCCGAAGCGCTCGTGTGCGACAATCTAAACCCCGAATCCGCCACAAAGCAATTGACGTCCTTTAATCATAAATTGATCAATCGAACTTAATTCGGAAAAAAATAAAACTTTGCAATAGCCGCTCTGTCGGCAAGTCTTTGTGGGATTAAGATGAAAAGTCACGCATCAGATGTGTTTCTATTGAAATTCTCTTTACGCGGCATTACATTCGTCCTTTCTAAACGGAACCACTTCTTCTTTTCGTCGGTGGGAGATTTAGGGAGGCGATTTATCGAGAGGATGGTGCGTGTGGGAAGCGGGCTCGAATCTTTGATCTTACCGACAACACCAGTAGCTAATAGAGATTGATTTTTACCTCGCACCCAACTCTATGCTGCTGATGAGATTACGCCAGCCATTAAACTAATAATGCATAGATAGCCACAGGTGCGACGGTAATCATAGGAATTTGCGCAACAGAGAAAAACTCAACTTTCCCCCAGGTCAGGAAAGAAACAATCATTTTCTCAATGCAGACATATTTTTTGGAAAATCCCCAGATATCGACCACACTTCCACGGTCCTTTCCTTCGAACTTCCATTCGCATGATAAACGATCTACAACACCCGTGGCTTACCGATCTAATTTCAATTCCAACATTAAGCCAGGCGTACACTACTTCTTCTAATGACTCGCGTCCGTGGCATTTTTCTCCGGTGAACGCCTACCTTAACCCGTCTTCGAATAATTGCGTTCTCCGAACGGCCGTAAAACGCAAAATTCCGCCTTTGCTTGTGCCCGTACATAAGCCATAATTCTGGCGAAGAGTGAAGAGCATTGAACAACGGAAGTGGCGGCTGAACCGGTAGAGTCAGCGGCATTACTTTGTATCAGTAATGAGGATCGTGGCGAGACGTGTCGCGCTAATTGCGAGATCAAACGACGCGACACAATAGCGGCTGCAGCGAGAGTAAAAGTAACGAGGTGCTTTACTGCGAATTCTCAATTAGGAAATTGCAAACAGAGGGATTCGAGGGCTCTTATCGGGGAATTGGACCGAAAAGGAGCGTGCGGAGACCCTCAAGGAGCTATCCTTGGTCCACTCTTATTACTTCTCAACACGTCACTTTCATTTTCTGGCAATTAATTTTTCAAAAAGGCCATTCAGGACGTGCGTGACTGTGAAATGATCGTGTTTTCGACGATGTGACCTTATTCCACTGTGACCGTGCGAGAGGTTTCGACGCGGTTATTGCTCACCCTGCATAATCAGAGCATTAAAAAAAACAGGATTTCCAAAGAAATAAATAAATAAATTATAGTTTTAGAAAAAAAAATTGGAATTGAGTTGTTAGTCTTGAAATGGAAGCCACCTGTTACGTTTCCACCCCGTCCGCAACTCCCCAATCCGAAAAAATCTCTCCGTTTTCAGGCATCCGGTAAAAAGAAATTCCCAACTTTTGGGGACCCAGTGAAACCCGTAAACTGCGCTAATTGCCTCCACTACATCAAACTTCACGTGTATTTATTTGTTCTCGTCAGTCGGTGCGTTAAATCAAAGACGGCGCGTGTCTCCGGAAAGGGCAGTGGCGTGCGTAAAGACGGAAAAACGGAAAAGTGTTGTGTATCCTACCTGTACGAAGACGCGCATGTCTTCACCTGCCAACGGCCACTAACTCACACACCAGCAACACCGTACGAATCGGACTAACGGCGACTTCTTGGATCGCTTCTATATAGCGGCCCCACCACCCCCGACCAGGGGTGCGCACCACTAATTATCATCCCTTGATGGGGCACTCCAGTGGCGCGCGCGAGACGAGATTGAAGTGAGTTGGCGGCATCTTGTGTCGGCGAAACACTCAGGCGCAGGATATTTATTTGCTTGTACACATTTGGAATATGTTGATATCTGAAGATAACCGGATTGTTGACCGAAACTGGGTGGAAAAATGCGTGAGTGGTTCTAGGAAAACTGAGACATTTTTCGAATGGATTTTGATAGAATTTAAAGGTATGGGGATATAAAAATATTCCGGCATCCTTCGAGTGCCCGGCGGTGCTTTGGATGCACATAAGAGTTGGAAGAATGAGGATAAATCTCCGCATTTCTCGTGGTTCAACAGTTAGATGTACTCGATTTTTCAAAATTTTACTGCAGAAAGACGAAAAACTGCCAAATCCTAAAAGCCTTGAGCTGGGAATTCTCCAAATTCTAAGAAGATATTTTCGAAACCTTGACAATCTAAAGCACGTAAAAAATTGAGACAATTTTAAAACTTTGTAATCTCTGGAATTTCCTTTATCCCAGCATTATCTAGGATTTTGAGAATCTCCACCGTCATCGAGTTTGCACGAATCCGACCACAAGAAAAATAGTTAAAAATTCCAGTGAAGCTCGCAAAATTCCTCCTTTGATCGAAATTGGCATTTGGCGGCGTGCTCTCGATCGTCTCCTTCCGAGGTCAATGTAGGTCATCTTGGCACTTGTTGGTAAACAAGGCTTTAATTGCGAGTCTGCGCGGCGCCGATGCGCACATCATCGTCTGATCAAAAGACCCGCGACCACGTGGTGTTCAAGTACAAGAATGGATATGGCATGGTCCGATACGAAACGACCTATACCATGGATGGCATGGCATGGCATCAGAACTGGGGCAATTCACGCTTTGTGCCGCTCACACAGGTGCACGGGGGACGGGGCCAGCTGCGGCGGCACTTCTTTGATGTTCGCGTTGCGCCTGCCTCATATTGTTTCCGGCTGCCGAGGACCTCTATTATGTAAACAACGCGAACGTTTGAAGTCGCCGGTGCTCCCGACCGCTCGTAAACTAGCCCGCAAATGAGATACGGCGGTTTCAAAATGCGACGGATGCAGAGAGGATACTACTAATTGATTTTTGAACGACCGTTTTCTTCAGGGGAGGAAAATCTTTGATTTGGTTAAACGCTAAACCACAGATTTTATTGCTCACTTAGCGAGCCGGAGGATGCAGCTCGAAAGTTGCAGAATTCTGACAGGAAAAACCGCAGCTTATCTTAATTCGAAGTTTCTTAAACGTATTTCAACAGATTTTTGAATAGAAAGTCTAAACACCGTTTACAACAGTTTCTAATCCTCATAATTGCTTGTAGTCAAGCGGTGGCGGTCCTTAATATTTCCGAATTCCTGGCGCATAACTTTCCCTTTGAAATTTCCCACCCTTCAGAAGTCGCCGCTCCCAGCCTCATCAACCTGCAGATCGTTCTTTGATAAGACCGCTTCTGGGAATCGACAATGACTGATCACAGGGTCGTGCTCCCCGGAGATTGATCTGTCGGTTCGGATCTGTCACCGTCACAGTGGAATTTTGTCGGTGACATGTTGATGCGGATGATTGAGAGGCGTTAGAGGCACCACCTCATAATGGCGCGCTCTTTATTAATTGTCATGTACGAGGCCATCGATCAGCGACTCGGAGGTCCTAAGGGCTGACTCACAATATTTATATTGCGGACGCGCTTCCACCATGAAAAATGACATTGTTAAGCCTGTGACAAACGGCGACGGAATTAAAAGGACCGAAACGCCATCGGACCGATTTTGGGAAAGAGATAGGGATCGCTGTGACGAGGATGAGGGTTGTAGGTGTCTGAATCTCGTTTCTTTTGGTTTTAGGAAATGAATGAAGAGGATGAAAAGACGGCCGTTTGCTGGAGGATTGGCCGAGTCGTTAAAGACTCATTACGGGGGAAATTCGGAACTACTTGGGAAGGTAGAGAAACTTTCCTTTTCTTGGATGTGATTAGGGATTTTGGTTACTAAGTTGACAGGGTAATTCATAAATAATGCTTTGAGATTCAAAGCTGATTTATATCAAAAGTTTGTCGCTATTTTTTTTAAATCAATGTTCATTTTGCTACGCATGGATTTTCCGCTCTTTAATCACAATTATAGCTCAATTTCCGTGAAATTTTTCGGATTTGGGAGTTCGCAAGATCGCAGCTATCTGTTTTGACTGAACTCCATAAATCGTCCTTAACATTATTGAGCAGTAAATTTTATATCGCTGTTATGACTGCACTATAGATATACACGAGTACGAGGTGTTTCAAGACGATCGTTAAACTGATCCGAGTTTAGTATTCTCTAAGGTAATGTCATGAGCGGAGATAAGGTCCTTAGGATGTAATAATTTCCGACATTAATATGCTATTACGCATATAAAGCATCTGCAATTACGATAATAATTGGAAATCGCTGCTTTCCTCAAACTCCGTTTTTTCTGCAAACATTAATTGCAGTTTTAATCATGTCTATAAACTTTCTTTTTCGCCAGTATAAATCTTGATAAGATTCCGAATAAAAAGGAGTCATGCGCCACCACGTGGCAGGGTCTTATTTTTAAGACGACGCTGCAATAAATTCAACTTTATACGAGTACTGTATCCACAGTTTTCATTTGCTGCAACAAGCACTCTTTATTACAAAGAAATTTATTACCTGAATTTTTGCCTTAGAAGTTAATAAGCCTCTATATTATGGATTTATTAGCGGTGTAAAAACGGATGAAGAGAATGAAATTTCACGAAAACATTAATTAAAAAGTGCGCTGGAAATTATTGGCAGCGACATTTGATGCAAAGCTTTCCAAGCTATTAAACCAGATGCTGTATCCATAATGCCTACATAATCGTAAATTTACAAGTAAAATGTGTGGGGAATATTCGAGTTGGAATTTATCAGGCATGGAACATTTTTTAAAGGATGGATTCAGTTTTGCTGCGGCGGGTTTTTACATATTTGTCGAGCAAATACAAATACAATGTTTGGATGGCTAAGTAAGCAGATTTGTGATTATTAAAATTATTTGTCAAACAGGCGATTGGCAGAAAATGAAAATACAAAATCTATGGGGAAATTACACCAACTCAACCAGGATGTAGTTTGCACTTTTTATATTCACACTGACGTAAAATAGTCTTTTTCTCCCATCCCACGCAGATTCCCTAACTACTTTGACTTACGGCCCGTCATATCATCGAAATAACCCATACATGCCCATTAAACCAAATAGCGCCTTGTTGTTCCTCATTTACTGCCGTTTTACGGCCACTATCGAATTAACAATATTAACGTCGGTACTTAACAACAAATCACACGCCCATTAAAAGCTCAAACACTTGTCCCATCTTCCGAGCTGTCCGCAACTTCCTGTCCAAGGTAAACAATTCGCAAAGTCACAAATCCCAGATAATGTCTTTGCTAATACTCGACATTTCGTAAAATATTACTCTGACGTTGGGTTCTTCTTGAGTAAAGATGAAAGCCACCGCCGTCACAACTGACTCGACTTTACCACGATTCTTTAGTCAAAATACTTATCTTCTCTAATCCGTCTTAAAAGTGAGATAAGTACGCAAAAGATGGCCGCCTCGCCGTGGTGTGGGTGGTATTTCGTTCTAGGAGATTTTAACCCTCGACCAACGTGTGCGGTCACACAAATAAAGAATTACTACCGCTTCAGAAAATTTAAATGCTGGCTGGTTATCTCTTTATGGTGGTGCTGCGATATCGTTTGTCTTAATTATGTGCTCTGGTGGTTTTGGGTAATAACGATTTTAAGAACGGAATGAAAATGCACGGGAGGAAATTAAAACTGCTGGCTGGCAAGTTTAGTTTTTTAATTGACTCATATCTATTGTTGTCACTTGCTTCCTTCCCGATTGGCATTGGCGTCGGCGTTCAAACTCAACTGCGCCGCAGGATTTGCAGGTTTCTGTCGACACCAGATATCCATGGCGAATCGCAACTCTTTCAAAAACACCTCTTTCAGTGGCATCTGCAAAAATAACAATAAAAACTAAGAATAGCTAAATGAGAGTCGTACGCGTTGGCTGACGGCGATTTTTTTCACATGCCAGGCAAACTCGCACACGGCCATGATCATAGCGATGGTCATACCAACGGTAAGTACCACAAAAACACCTCCGACGTGTGCTAAACTTAGTTCATTGGCCGATTTGCTCTTGTCTTCCTCTTTCTAAAAGTTTAAATTACAAGCGAAGTTTAAAAGATGAAATTGTTACAGTGCACGGATTTCCTTTGTTGCGTTCCTTCCACCATTTTTCCTTGAGTCGCTGTAATGTGCCCATTTCCTGCATTTTTAAAATGGCCTGGTTTATAGATGTTCTGTACGGTGCATCTGAAAACGAGAAAGAATCTGTGACGGTGCAATAAAAACAGTAATCGGCCCTATGTGCCAGAGAGAGTAATAAATTTAGAGATTTAAATACAAACTCATTACGGGTTCATTGCAAGTTTTTCTATGAAACCGCGACTTTTCGACTCGCGCTTAAAACTTCTTGCATTTTTGATGAATCCTGTTAAAAGTTTGGGAGTAGCGTGCAAATTCGTGGCCGTTTTTCCTTCCAGCTAAATTTATTAGGTAATTGAGCATAAGACATTAAGTATGGTTCTTTAACAAAGAAACCATAAACCGTCGGAACTATTGAAGAGTTACCTCAACTATCGTAAAAGAACAGTGGGGGTCCAATTGTTTCGTATGCAAAGAACCACCGATGGATGCTTTTCATGCCAGAGTATTATACGAGCAGATCTTTATAAGCGCATATGCCGGCCGTCATGTTATAAACAAAAATATGCCCCTACTTTATCAATCTCTTTAATAGTCATCTGACACTTGTGTGGGTTGGGGAACCTTTGTATCGCCGAGATTTCGACGATTTTTCTTTATTTTATGGTGGAGGAAGGAGCTAAAATTTTAGAGTTTACAATTCGGCCAGTTTTAACGCTGGAGCAATGAAATTTTGGGGTTTTAAAATTCATTACCTGCTCATTAACTGTGCCAAATTACAAAATTATAGAGCAGGGACAAATAATATTAAAAAAAAAATTTCAACTGTCGCACTAAATTTTCAACAGTTTTTTTTGTTAGAATCTGCAATTTTGTCAATTTTAATATCACAGCAATAAAATTTTAGACCGCTGGCAGTCTCCACTTATTGACTGTGCTAATTTTCAAAGTCCTAGAGCACAAAGAGAAATTTAAAAAAAAATTATTTTCAGCACCAACCAATATTTTCTAATGATTTTTATTAGAACTAGAAATTTTGACAATTTTAATGCTACAGTAATAGAATTTTAGACGTTTGGCAGTCTTGACCCATTTATTAACTGTGCTAATTTTCAAAATCTTGAAGTGTAGTATGAGTGTGTATGAGTGTATGAAAAAGAATTTTTAAAAATTTTAAAAATCTTTTTATATTAAAACCTGAAATTTTGGCAATTTTAATGCTACAGCAATAAAATTTTAGTCGTTTAACAGTCTCGATTCACTTATTAACTGGACTAATTTTCAAATTCTAAGAATAACTGAGAGAATTTTTTGAAATTTTTATTTTTTACATGAAGCAAAATTTTCCAGAGTTATTCATTAGGAACTTTAATTTTTGCAATTTTAATGCTACAGTAGTAAAATTTTAGATATTTGGCAGTCTTGACTCACCTATTAACTGTATTAATTTTCAAAATCCTAAAGCAACAAAGACGATTTAAAAAAAATATATTTTTAGCACCAACCAAAATTTTCTAAATTTTTTTATTAGAACTTGCAATTTTCAATGTTACAGCAATAAAATTTTAGACGTATGGCAGTGAAAATATTCAAAATCCTAGAGCATTAGAGGGAACTTTTAGAAATTTTCATTTACAGCAGCAACCAAAATTTTCCAAAGTCTTTTAATTAAAACCTGCAATTCTAACAATTTTAATGCTACAGCAATAAAATTTTAGTCGTTTGGCAGTCTCGACTCACTTATTAACTGGACTAATATTCAAATTCCTAGAATAACTGATATAATTTTTAGAAATTTTTATTCATCAAGCAAAATTTTTTCAATATAACCTTCAATTTTGGCAATTTTATTCAACAGTAATAACAATTTTGCCATTTGGTACTCTCGATTCACTTATTAGCTGTGCTAATTTTCAAAGTCCTGTAGCAACAGAAAACATTTTTTGAAATTTTTGTTTTTAGCTTCAACCAAAGTTATTTTATTAGAACTTGCAATTTTGCCAATTTTAATGTTTCAGCTAAATAATTTTAAAGGTTTAGCAGTCTTGCCTCACTTGCCAATTTTCCCAATTTTTAGAATCTTAGAGCAAAAAACCTCCACAAAATAAAATTTTGAAAATTTAGCATTTTTGACTGCCACAAATTTCAAAATTATCTAGTAAAAGCTCAACTAAAGTGTTAGCAGTGAGCACTCTCCCTTCAACCTCCCTTTATCCTTTATTTATACCCTCCATTCGTGCCTTATTTAATTGACTCCAAAGCCCCCACGATTTATAGCGTACTTTCCCTCCCATCTTGACCACGCCATCCCTTACTTGTCGGCATGGCAATTCCATATCCTTTCGTATCCAATCGATTCCCAACTTGCACCAGCTCGCAGTGTTTCTCCACCTCGTATTCAATGGAGGAACTCTCCATCAAAAACGCGTATTTCCCTTTGCTGCTGATGACTCTCTTGACGCCGTCGTCGTTGGTGGTTTCAAACACGCTCGGTTCGGCGGTTTCCATCTGGACCCACATCTTGTGGTAAACGCTGACGTTGGTATCCCGAAAGAACGACGCTGTGGCGCCGTCTTTAACACAACCGAATTTGATTTTGCTTTGGGCGGCGAGATCTTCGGCGCTGTTGATGGTGGGGCCCATGCGTTCTTGAGTGAGGAAGGCGGCGAGGTTGGCGGTGTAGCAGGAAATCATGATGAGGGTGAAAAACCACCACATTCCGGTGACCATGCGGGTGGAAAAGCCTCTGCGGAAAATTTGCAGAATGGGACAAGTAAATAAATAACAATGTAATTAATGTTTCCTGTCGGCAGATATAAAGAGTTTTATTGGAGAAATCTCCTCCCGTCTCCAGGCCTGTAAAAAATGCTTTTCACATATTGTTGGTAAATTATTGTGCATTTAACGTCCATGATGAGACTGTAGACATCTCTCTAAGCAGATATGGATATTAAGACGCTTTGATGAGCGACGTGCGGTGTCTTTGAACACTCGTCTCTTTGCTGTACAAGGAAGTGGTCAGAATATCATAAACTATGACCGGCAACGTACCTACATGCCAACCCTAGTTGGCACGCGCTTCTCAGAATGTCGCTTTGAAGTCAAACCGAACTCGACCGTAACATTCCCATTTCACCTCGTATTAATATTGATGGTTGCTTCGAAAACACGCATGATTTTTCCGATTTTACTCACTTCGGCAATATGTCGCAACCTTGCTGCATAATCGACCCCAAGTTCAACCAGAAGCAATTCTTAAAGTCCCAAATGTTTTCCAGCTCTTCAGGACTTGGATTGCAAGGATGAGGATTCTCCCATTCACTCGGGTTCAATCTGAAAGAATTGATTTCATCCTACGATGCGAATATTGGAGTGAAACGTCGCTGTTATAAAAGGAAGACGCACTTTTTTATTGCTGGGATTTATTGGAGACGAAATTTTATGCGAACGAACTTACCTTGCCACGAGAAAAATAATCATGGATATTACCATATATGCGGTTGCCATATAAAGCCAAACGTCGAGAGATAAAGGATTGGTGAAAGCGAGCAGTTCGGGGGGTTCTTTAACGATTTTTGCGTACAGGATACTGATGCCTGGAAGAGAAAAAGGCTAATTTGATGGAGTTTAAGCAGAGTAACTTGCGTGAAATTAGCGCCTAATGCGGAAATAATTAAAAATTTTATTTTGCGGCTCTGATTGAAACTCTCAGAGAAAGAACGACGCTTCTGTGCACGTGTGTAGGCGTGGTTGCCTACAACATTAACTTAACAATCATTGCAGATTTCAGAGATAAGAGATAAAATCCATTTTATACCGACATACCCAGAGTCATAAACGGATTCGTAAAATCCACCGCTTTCCTCCGCTCGTACGTCGTCGTCAGATCACAAATCGCCAAATCTGCTTTCTAGAAATCTCAAAATGAGATCTAACTTTTCGAAAAATAAACTTTAGGTACCCTGTCCAACAAGTGCCGGATCAACCCATTCCACTCCTTGGTCTTCGGATCGTATTTTCCGTAATTATTATCGGGAACCAACTCAAAATTGTATTTACATTCAAACAACCTGCAAATGCCATCCATCAAATCCATCCCGTAACCTTCAAAAGCATTGTTCCCACTCATAACACTGGAATCGACTCCGGGCTTCCGGGATAAATAAGGAGGATAAATCCTGGAACACGTCTTCAGGAAATCGATCAAAATATAACGCCACCTACCTAGACACCACTCGAAACGTTCTCCCTTTGAGTTGTTGGTACATCTCTTTCTCTCGATCTTCAGAAGTGATCGTCGAGTACATAACTTCCGGAGTTTCAGCGTCCCAAGTTCCGGTAACACGAAACTGTTGGTTCTTCAATTCCAAGACGTCCAGTTTGTATGAAATTCGTTCTCCGAAAGAGTTGAATCTTATAGGACCGGACATTGGACCGATGAGCATTCCTTTGGATGTATTTTGCTAAAATCGTCTCTATTGGTTCGGTGGTAATTTAGAGTCAAATTTACCAATGCAATGAAATCCACCAATCGATATCCATGTGTGGAAATTTCATCGCGCTCGCAGTTCAGCGGTTCCACCACCATTTCTTGTTGTCTGTCCAGTTCCGAATAGGCTGTGATAAATAAGTTCAAAGCGTCATATAATAGGGCGGTTTTCACCTGTAACAAATGGAAAATCAAACAAAAAATGAATGCAGAGCGCGATCAGAGCGATTCGTGTAATTCGAACGACAAAATACGCACAATTTATCACAAAGGGGAACAAAAATACTCATAAATATTGCAACGGGGTGGTTTGTTCGGACATGATTAACGATATTTTAAATTTTTAGTATCTAGGTCAGACAGTGACATGAAAGATGTGAAATAAAAATGCCAGTTTTATGGTTCGTATTCAAGTTTAATTAATTTTTCTCTATAGCGCTCTAATAGCGTAAAACTATGGCCTCATTTCCCCAAATCCACCGCTAAAACTAGCGATTTTCACGCAATCACACAAAGCGATCTAATTTTAAACAAACCGTTGCAGTTTAACTGAAATTGTGCGCGAAATTTATCGTCGGGCACCCCCATGGAATTATAAATAGAATCATGGGAGCAAATAGTTTTAGAGCCGTCGCAAAATTTCACACCAAACTGCTTTTATAATTTACAATTAGCAACTTTTTAGAGCACTTTGTCTTGCTTCACGTGTGTAAATCTTAGCCAACATCCAACATATGTGATGTATCTGTCCCGAGTTAATTCCGGGCGATTAGACTTTCGATCCGGACGAAATGGTCCCGGAGCCAGCCGATATCAATCACTAACTTCGCAAGGGATGTAAATTTATTGCAGAAATTGTGAGTCATTTCACGACAATTGTACTTACTTTGAGCTGGTCTGAGGGTATTTTGATTCGGTTTTCGGAGCCCATCATTTCCCAGTTATTAATGACTTTATCGACCATTTTCCCATTCAGCATTCGCACAATCGAAAGATTCGTTTTTATTTCCCCTAGGCTACTGAAGTCTATAGTGGAAGCATCCTGGAACAATCAACAATAATGTGCCTATTATCTGAGAACGTTAACTATATTTTTTCTTTTTCGGACCGAAGCACTCGTTTTCAGACAGTTTTATTATAACTAGCACTACTAAACGAACAAAACCCTCTTTTTTGCCTCACCAATGATGTGAGAATGTAGGTGTGATACTCCTCGAACAGCTTCACTTCTTTAGCGTGCTTCAGGATGTCGATGGTGTGGTCCGCTTCGCAGTCCAAGATGATTTGGAGCGCCCCCGACGCCACAATTTCTTTAAGGACGGGCCTGGAAGCCGCCGCTGATTATTTTTCTTGTCGCAAATCAAATTTCCGGTCTAATAACTTGGGATAAACAAGATGTGACGGATTTCTTCAACAAAAGGTCATTATCTTTAGACTTTTATTAAAATAAGTTCGCTCCAACTTTTCTTATAAGATTTGCTTCGTGACAGATTTTGTAAAAAAACGCTTTTGTTGTCTGAAAACTGATACCGCGAAGTTGAGTAACTACAAGCTAGTTAGACTAACTATAACTCATTTGAGTCGAGTAATTAGAAGTTAACAGTGCAGAAGTTAGAGACATTGAGAATGCAGTGGAGCTCATAATTCACCCAAAGCTAAATTTACTGGTTACTGAATGAGAAGAAACGACGAAAGAATCTGTGTTTATTATGAAACTATTTGGAGACTAGCAACTGGATGGATAATAAATCTCAAAGTGGTGAGTTTACAATTGGAATGATTTTAATTAGTTTCTTCTTCGGCGACTTGAGACGAAGACGATTTTAATTAAAACGTGATTAAAATTAAACAAATCTTGTTCGGGGTAACAAGGCTGTAATTCTTGAGCTGTAGACTAGAAGGGTTGGAAAAATGTCACGGGATTTCACAGGGACGGATTCTCCTTAAAGCGGATGAAGTCATTGGCTAAAAAAGGTTAAATAAAAAATTACTAAAGGTCTGAAGCAGAAATTGAATAGTTTTTGTTTTCATTCATTCTACTTGTTTTACTATTGCCCATAATAGTACTTTCTCTTCTCTCTTATTTGTCATTCATGTTCCTCAATGACGTCATTCTCACTTTCGCTAGGTCTCGTGTTACAACTACTATGCTAGAACGTACACAAATCAAAAATTTTACTAGTAACCAATCACATCGCACGCTCAAATCATGTCCCTTTAAATCCGACTTACTACTTCAGAGTGAGTACGAACATGACGTCATGCAACTTCTTATTGGTAGTACGAGTTTGACCCTGAGAGTACGCTGAGTATGCAACGTCCCAATTGAATTTTTATATTTCGCGGTTTACAAACCTAGGATCCGTCCCTGGCGCCAATTTCCTGTACAAAACGGGCGGATTATTCGGATTTTTGGCTTTGAGAACTTCTTGAACTCTGACAAGTCCATCATCGTTTTCGTAGATGATGGTATAACTCTTCCAGTCGTTCTCGCGCACCAAAGTCCCAAAAGCCTTCGAGAGAGTCCTGGGTCCTGGATATAAGTTGAAGTTGAACGGAAGTGTCCTCATTGGCCTGTCAGATTTCACTAGCTCGGAAAATGTGGCGAAATTAGGATTCCAGAACGTCTGAAATTGCGGAATTTCAAAGCTTAACGATACTGATTGAATTATCTCATTAGCTTCGGGTTGGTCGGGACCGAAAATTGCGGCGATGCCCTTTTCAAGCATTTCACATACTGAAATGAGAAAAAATTTGCATTTTTATAATTTAAGAAGTTTGTCGACGCCACGAAGAAAAAAAACTCTCGAAAGAGTTTGAGTTGTCGTACAAAGTTTCACAGAGACGAGATGAACTGATCGGAAAATAATAAATAGTTATCTGGGACGTTAAAAACTCGTAAAAGGACTCGGCAAGTCTGAAAACTTTGCGTCAAAAATGAATGAGTTATCAGAAGTTAAATGAAGCGGCCAGGGTTGAAAAGTTGCAAAAAATTCGTTAGCCATGCTCAATTAGCAGTTTATTCAAGATGGCTTGCGCATTTTGTCTATAACTGATCGTTTTATGAGCAAAAACCAACTTTGAAGAGAAAATAAATGTCCCAAATCAATTCTTTGCATCACTCGATTCTTACCCACATTACCGACCTCCGAAATTTCATTCTTCTTGATTCTATAGATTAAAGGATTGAGCGAATACTGCGTGGCGGCATAATAATTGATAAAGTTTGTGGAACTCTTGATGGCGACTTCATCAAGCACATCGTCTTCGTTTAAGAAAAACGCTGCAATTTCACCAGAATTGCTCGAAGCACAGGAAATTTGATGGAAACTCACCCACATTTACTTGTTTACTTCCGTAAGTCTGAACTGTTAAAACTAGCAACAACAGGAGCTTCTTCTCCATTTGTTGGCTTTAAAACTTTGTCAGGAAAAGAAAGTCAATCTGTTATTTATCGCATTTGTAGGAAACAACACAGTCTGAGGTGTCGCGACGTTTGGAGCGTCTATTTTTAACTAATTTATTTTGGCGTCCGTGCTTCCGAACCGACGACAAAGTTTATGACAAATGGTTGGCAGCATTGATGGGACTTGGGGAAAGTTACTATTTCGAAGTTGTCCAACGTGGCGAGAGGTAATAAAACATAAATGCAACACCAGTAATATTTGAAATTGTAATTATTGCTTTTCAGAGCAGAACCGATAGCTTTGAGTTATTTCTTCTCTATAAAATGGCGATAAAATCGTTCGGAGCGTCGTCAAACTGGCAATCAGAGCTTGATAAAATAGGGGGTATAAAATCCCGGGATGTACACAGGTTATCGAATGACAATGCTGCCAACTTCGTTCTTTAATTGGAGTGGCAGTAAAAGAACTTGGGACTTTTTTCTTTCTATCGGTTTGATTTCACTTTTATTGTTTTTCTGCATCGGCGATATGTTCTTTGATGTCATTCCGCGCATCAAACGTTTCATGCTGTCCTTAGTAACCGAGTTTAGAGCGGAATCAAGATTCTGGAATTGTGGAAGTCTCTGGTGTCTGTTGTGAATTTCTGTTCACAAACGTTTGTAAGAAAAGTCGAGATTGTTCAGATGTTTGACACAAACAGTGTCTGGAGATTATACGGGAAAAAATGAGCAAATTCCCGGAATTAAATCATAATAAGCTTTCCTCCAGGACTAGAGAATTCATGGAATCTAATCTTACACTGGATTTGAAACAATATATGAGACGAAGTTTGATATTACCATAATTTTGGTTGTTTTTCTCGTATCAAATTCCCGGAAAATCCTTTCATTTTTCTTTCTTTATCTTCATCCTCGTTCCACAACTAGGAAACTTTTTTGAACAAATTGGCCCCAATAAAAATTTCGCATATGTCACCTCCTCCTGCCATTCCGGTAATTTTTGGTGTCGATCTGATTTTTCACATCGCTTCGTCTTTATCATCCGAGCGCTTCGTCTCTGCGCGCCGACTCCGGTGCTCCAGAGGCTGGGAGTAAAATCCCGGCTGCAGTGAGGGTTGCGGGTCGGCAGGAGCAACTCAATAACGTCCGCGTCGATAACGTTTCGAGTTTCAGTGTCCACTTATTTACCACCAAACGGCCACTGAAAAAGTGCAGGTAGGTGAGGAAACCTCATCACTCTTTCCTGAACCTGTTCCCACTTTGTCCCGTTCAAAGTTGAGTCTCCTGAGGGGAAAATGTGTTTTTGTGGGACATATGGGCTTATTTTTGTTTTTGCGACTTTCAGAAAAACCCGGATGTAGGCGTGAGGAGGCTGCTTGCGGTTTTGATATGTTTGAAAGCTCGGCTTTGGAGATTTCGTTCAATTTTTGGGCGGAAATGTTGTTTTTGCGGGGTTCTATAAACATTAATATTGGAGTTGTTTTCTTGGCAGGATTCGCAGTGGTGTATTTGCATAGAATTGAAAATTTCTGTTTGTGATAATTGTGTAGGGAAAAATTCATCGCGACTTGGAATTTGCACTTTAAAACTCTGCCTCGTTTGGATAAAGTTTTTACTTATACTTTCAAATGTAATTAAGATAGTGCAGGGCAACACCGTGTTGCAAATTGCTCTCAATTCTCCTTCATAATTAGGTTCTTAGTCAATAACAGACAAGTTTAATGGAAAAGTAGGACAAAGAGGTATTGCTACCCTTTCTGCTAATTATTCGATAACTCGAAGATAACTCTAGGTATCTAACCCTTGATATTAAAACATTTCTAATTATATTAAAATAAATGCTTTGAACCAGTTTTTAATTACGTGGGTTTCATGCAAAGACCTTTAGGGCAAGCAACTTTTCAGTAAACATTTTAAGCTATCTCATCCACATGGTAATATTGTGTGTTAATCCTTTGAGCTTGAATATTGTTCATATTCTATTATTTCCGTACACGTATTTTTGCTAAAATGTTCGTCTAATACATGCTAATTCCATTTTACAAATGTTAAATTTGCAGACAAGGAATTGTGCCGAATGAGATCAAAATCAAATTAATGTCAAAGTAGAATGAACGGAATGAAAGAAAATATGGAGGGAATTTAATTACGATTTTTAATAACAAATTCCAATAATGGTATTTATTATTCCTTTTTTATTTAGAATTATAGAAGACGCAAGATTAACTTGGCAAGCAACAAGAATTTGAGCGTTTTAAATATAGAATAGCAATACTACGCTTGAAAACAAACCTTTGATAAATTGTTTGCGATGTCAAAATTTGATTAATTTTGTCTTTTTATGTGAAATTTACAAGAAAATGCAAGTTAAACAATGGCGGACATCAGGAAATTAATTTGCTTTTCGTTAGTCCAGCGTCCGCAAAAACATATCTAATTTTCATGTCCTTTCAACAAATCCTGACAAAAAACAGTAGCTCGGAGTTCGAGAAAACTGCCACAATTAATTATCGGGAATTACGAGACGTGCATTCAACCAAGGAAATATTTACAAGGAGTAAACAGGAAAGGTAGTCAGACGCCTTTCTCACAACCCCATAATCTAAACGCTAATTACCATTTAAATCAAGATTAATTAAAAGCATTTACTTATTCCCGCCCTTATCCCGAAACGGACGTATAAATCACTAGGGAATTTTCAGTGTAAATAGTTAGGAATAGTTGGTCTTTTAGAGTATGTTTGCAGGAATATTACCAGCACGGAGATACCAGAACATCCAGTATATCATAGATCATGTTAAGGGTTAACGCCGTTCTTGCAGGGTGCGATAGGGCACGGACTCGTTTCTGATACACTAATCTGTTCACAAATTTACACACGCATAAATCTCCACTGGATTTTTGACGAATGAAAGGTACACAATAAACGGTATTAGACTGAACAAACAAGGAAACAGAGAAAGGGTTTGAGAGGCGCCTAATATTTGTTGTAAGTTTAAACCATTGTGGAGAGGCTCAAAATATGCCGCAAATTGGTTCTCCTGGCTTCTTTCATTTTCTAATTTTCAGCGTTTGATTCTTCATAAAATGCCGAAAATCCTGCAATTCTTCTTTTGGGTCCTTCAGTTCTTTTAAGTTGAAAATATGAATCGAGAAAACTAATAGAATGTTCGATATTTTTAAAACCATTACGTCCTCGCTTGCACTTGATGTGCTTTTCACCCGCTTGACTGGAATTTATATTCAGCAGTTTGATCATTTCGACCACCTCAACGTTTCATTTCACAGTAATAACGCCTGTGAAGGTAATCGCGTTTTTGTGATCATAACTTTAAAGTAAGAGGTAAGAATTTGTGGAGTGCATTTAACACAGTTTTTCGTGCCAGAATTTCCATCCTTGCGGCTTCGCATCGATTTCCTAAAACTTGAAACAGAGCAAAGGTACTAATGACACATTCCTTGTCGTAAAACGGCAGATATCAAAAATTTAGGTTCCCTAACAAGCTTTGTTTATGCGCGTGCTTGGGATAAGATCCTCTCTTATATATCGTGGACCCTAAGCTCTCCTCATACATACTACATCATCTCATTATTCCGAATTCTTTCATCTCTGGCTGTCCGCTGTTTGAATCCCAAAGGGTTTTTATCAAATGGGTACATGGAGCTTCAGCAATTGCAGCCATTTCTGTCGACAATGAAAGCGTGTTAAGAAACTTCGCATAATAAAAGTTTAAATAAAAAGCACAAGTAAATCAGAAAAAAAGGGACAAATTGCTTGTGCCAAACTGTTTACGAATAAACGGGGAAAGGCGTGACGGCTCTAGCTTGATATTTCATCCAGAAGCGTTTTTAAGACGTATTTTACGCAGACATCCGTCACTGGCTAATGGTCGTTAGCTCGAAAACTATTTCAGACAGTTCAATAAATGCAAGCGACGCTCGAGGCTTTGTCTTCGGTTTCAAATTCCGTGGAAAATGGCACTTTCTTTGCCTTGATGAGCTTTGTCATATTTCAATTGAGTGTAGTAATTTCCACTTTCGAATCAACAATCGTGACAAATTCCATTGCACTAATATCTGCAATCTGCAGCCGCGAAAAATCGAACACCTATTTGTCCCCTACATGCATTTAATGATTCATTTTCGCTTGCAACTGTCCAATTCATCACGTGACTGATCAACAAGTTCTGCGAAATTATAGATTCAAAATTCTCTTTGATTTATCTGCACGGTCCGGCAGTCAGGTAAAGTCGTTTATCAGTTAAAAACTTCATTGAATAGTTAGAAATGTCCAACTGTGAGTAATGGGCCCCAACTTTGGGCGAGACGGCTCGTTGATAGAAGATCCTAATAAACCATGCAAAATAACTCAATCACTTTTCCAATCTCGGAAGATTCTTACAAAATAGGCAAAGACTGCTGTCTTCTGAATTTATTAAAGTGGAGGCTGCTGATTGATTCATCAGTTAAATTTATGTGTCATTGTTCCAGATGTCTTCATGATGGAGTGGCTAACGCAACTACTCCTAGTGCTCCTGCTGATGAAATTTTCCAACACTTTGCCAGATGTGATTCGAATAGGTAAGATCTTAATGGGTTTTGATATTAAACGATAAAAAATCTACTAATCGCTAGCCACGTCCTTTTTGTGCTTTCTAATACAAACCTCGTAGCTTAATGTTTCGACGGAATTGTTAGCGCCCACCCATAACGAAGTTTACAAAAAAGGGACAACCAGAGGACTCTTTTTGTCCTTTCTCGATAGAAACCTCATTTTCATTTTCACCAATAGAAACTGCGGTAAAAAGAACTTGGTGCAGGGAAACTAGAGTTCCCGTGGAAGAGATTTTTAATAATCAATTTCCAACAGGTTGCGAACATTTTTCGTGGTTCAGTTTGTTAATAAAAACCTAGTTTTGGGGTTTATAGTTAAAGTTCTTTTAATTGTAGTGGAAAGGTACTACATATTTTATTTCGAACAGGAAAAACTATTTCGCAGTTGTTTTACCACAATTTGCAAGCATAAACAAAGGGAAACCCTTTTAAAAGTTTCGGTCAATCTCATTTCCTCCGCCGAATTAGATTCCACCTCTGCCACTTTTTTCTCACTCTTCTGGATTAAATCACAATAATCTACAGCTTAAACTCTCCGAATCCCATCTCAATGCAATTGAGTAAATTCTCATTTAATTCCACTTGCATTTGCACGGAGTTAACGAGAATCCTTTCCACGTACTCCATTTTCCGATTGCTTGGAATTCGTAACTAAATTATTTAAATTTGAAAAGTCAATTTCCACCCCACCTCAATAATGCACTCTCCATTAACGCCACTTTGACTGAAAAATCCTGAAGAAAAATTTATATTCAAAGGGACATTTGAGGATTATTAATCTCTCTGAAGAGATGGATTTCGTTGACCGAAAGTCGGAAGGGTGATTGAAACAAGCGCTGTTCGTGTAAGAGGGCAATAGTTCCGGCAGTCCGAACAACTTAAAGCTAATAGGATTATTGACAGCTAATGGTTCGGGTAACTTTGCACACAAAGAGCAAAGAGCCAACTTTCACAGATCAAATTAGGGAAGATTGATGACAATATCCCATGGCGGGTAATTGATTTTCGGACCGGACAGCAAGACTTTTTGCAAATTTTAATAATAGGAGCTGAGGTGACAATGATAAGTAATTACTGCGGTTGAGTTGCAAACAAAAAGTAACAGCGGTTTTACTCTCTTTGTTCGTAGAACCAATTAAACTCTTTTTCTTTCTTTCAGGTGGCCTCTTTCACCCTGCCGACGATAAACAAGAGATTGCGTTTAGATACGCGGTGGAGAAAATCAACAGCGATCGAATGATTCTACCACGGTCTAAACTTAGCGCTCAGATAGAGAAAATGTCTCCCCAAGACAGCTTCCACGCATCTAAAAAAGGTACTCGTAAAACTGAAATATGAGGTTTTCTTGGCGCTCGCAGACTTGGTGACTGCAGGAGAGTCAATAATTTATGAATAACGTTCGGTTGAAAATTTCTTCTGGTACATGGTAATTCCTTATTAATTCGGTCTTAAGGAAGCATCCAAGCGTTTTGCATATGCCACGGTAATTAGATAGCTCATCCCGCTACCCAACATAGAGATGACATAAAGCAATTATTACAACACAGGGCTGTTTACGGTAGTACCTAATGTTGCATATTATCCTGATAATACACACGGCTATTTGCACTAAAAGGGTCTTCCCACCGAGTTACTGGAAACCGCATTTCATCAATTCTAAATTTGATCCATTATGCGAACATTGTACAAGAATTGTCTCGCTTTTCGACGTTTAAGGCTGTTAAAATGACATTCAAGTTCATAAATCTAGGCGTATAGGTGCTGTAAAGTTTTATTTTATAGAGGTATAATCATAAGTCTGCGGTTGTATAAGGAATGATTGCTGTGCTTCTCAACTGATTAGAAAAGTTTGGGGCTAAGTTTGGCGTTTTAGCTGAACAGCTGTCACAAATTACCGAAATATGTTTACACATGTCGCGTCGTGTAGAAACTAATTATTAACGAGATTTTGAAAATTCCTCTCTGTGAGATCATCAAAACGTGAAAACTCTTTCTTTTACACTCTTGGATCCTTTTGTATCTTAAGCTTTTTCATAACAACCTCTCTTTATCCTTGTAAACTATGCAGCAGATATTTTTAATCAGCAGCTCTTCTCGGAGCCTATCGATTTGTAATTCCTCCGGTATTAACACGTTCATTTTTAAAAGAGCTTGAATAATTTAATTCTCTATTTCCATTTTCCTTCGTAATCAGAGTTTCGTTGAAGTGGCCTACGTTTTCGCCGACCTTCTTACCAGACAAAAATCAATGCTGTTTCAGCTTACATCAGACAAGGGACCACTTGAATATCCAAGCACCGATAGATTTCAACCCGTCTCAATTATTAAACAAGTAGTTTGCACTTTGACTCGTTTCGAAATTTCAACTTCCCGACCAATCGACGCTGTTAAGATTCATCAGCGAAAGTTCGTTTTTCCAGTCCGTCGACCGCAAGCACCCGTACACGTTTTTAACCGTTTATCTGTTCTCATTTTCGCTATTATGAATGCGAAAACGGCACATTATTAAATTTCGGTTTATCCTTTTACGAGCTACCCACGTTTACATTTCAATAACATTATATTTTATTGCAAGGAAAATAGGTTGGAATGATCTTTTACGATGTCTTCATCTTAGTTTATAGAACTACGACTCCAAAATGAAAACACTGTTTTGTAGTGATTTCGCAGCCGTGATAAAAATAAACTGTGTTCTCGGATTAAGGGTACAATTCTCGAGTCAACGATACGTTATCGCGTCTTGTCCTTTATCAATTCCTTTCAGGATGCATGCGTGTGTTTTATTCCCGATCAAACTCCAGTGGACCATTGAAAACTTATCAAGCAGAAAGAAAGCACCGGAGAACATGTACGCTTAATCTCGGTCACGACGAAATTTAGCGAAAAGTGGAGGTTCACGACGGCAGAAAAATCATTTCTTTGATTTATAAACTGCAAGAAATTTTTAGAGAAAATGAACGGGAAATAAGTAATGGTCGGCGTTGCCGGTAAGAGATACGTGACGAAATTGATAAATTGGTAATCAATACAACAGTCCAGAATTAATTAAAAGAAAAATATAAATAGCGAGAAATGGTGGATGCGCCGGGAAAGTTACCTAATAGCGAAGATTTCATTAATGTCTCTACATGTGGTGATAATTTTCTGTTGCGTTCTTTGTCACCCTCTTGAACTGTTTAGATAAGTTCTCTACCACTAATGCCGGTGTCACGTCCTTATAATTTATAACACACGATTGGATTAAAGCAGATGTTGGTGATAATACGACTGACTACTGATAAGCATAAACAATGAGCAAACCTTGATATATAATTTGGTTGTTATTTCTTTAAAACTGTCGTTAAATTAAATTTTGCACTCCGTAAATTTAAACCGTAATTCAGTTTTCTTAAACTGGATAATTTAGGAACGCTCACACAAAATGTAAATTAAGGAGTAATTTTCACGTCGTTCTAAAATTTCGTACATTTTTTAGCTAAAACAGTTTCTCTTTCGTTCGTTTTCCGCCACAGCAACATGCATGTTTCTTTCCGCATTAGCATGTAGTTAAAATGTAGGCACTTTGTGACATAAATAAAGCGCCGAAGACACGTTTCCATTAGACGGAGTCCCAAAGCAGTAAAACTCAACAACTGAGTGAAACTGTGTAATGTTGTATGAATAATTAATTTTGTTCCAGTTTGTCACCTATTGCGGAGCGGCGTAGCTGCCATCTTTGGCCCGCAGTCAGCACACACGGCCAGTCACGTGCAGTCAATATGCGACACAATGGAAATCCCACACCTGGAGACGAGATGGGACTACCGCCTCCGGAGGGAGAGCTGTCTTGTCAACTTGTATCCTCATCCAACTACCTTATCGAAGGTTCCAATTGATTCCGATGGTGGTTCCACCATCCATCTGTTTTATAACCTGTTTTCATAAACCGGACATGTGGAGGGCGGAAATTGGAATTATTTGTAGCGATATTAGTTTCCTGATGCCTGTTTTTCATTAATTTAGTTGAATTAATCCGGGAAGCTAATCACATGGAATTAACAGCACTTCTGATGATTCGAAAGCAACCAATAAACCATTCGGAAATTAACTCCGATCAATAATTCTCCATTTCTTTCTCTCTGTTTTGAAATGAAGAAATTGCCCGCGGTAACTAACTTTTGTAATTTTCCAGGCATACGTAGATTTGGTACAAGCCTGGGGGTGGAAATCCTTCACCATAATCTACGAGAATAATGAGGGTTTGGTGCGGTTGCAGGAGTTGTTGAAAGCTCATGGTCCCTACGAGTTCCCCATCACCGTTCGCCAGTTGGGGGAGAGTTCTGATTACAGGTATTTACATGGCGTTATCGCGAAAATTCCTTTTCGGTAAACATTTTATCGCGAAGAACAACAGCAGTTAAAAGTAATGAGCGTCTCTGGAGTCGATTCCAAAGAGTTTACCATCTTCCAGGCTAATCCATCATAATTTTTCGAGGAATAATTAAAGCAACAAACGAGCTATTTATCTTTATTAAACTCACAAAAGAGCTCGGAATGGTGTCGTAAATAGATTTTTGTTGGAGGACTAAGATCGTTACATAAACATTGTTACGTCTCGGGAAATGTGTCACACGGGGGCTCTTTTGCCTCCGTTCTTGAAAACTCGATGAATATTATGCATTTAGGAGGAAGAGTTTGGTAATCTTGTTAGTCACGTGTCAGAAGTTGGTTTGGATAATTTATAAGGAGCGCATTATTATTATTTCGCGGCTGAAAGTTAGAAGTTGGGGTGACACAAGATGCAACTCTTCACCTATTCTGGGGGTTATTTATTATGTAGGAGTACATTAAGCGACTCTATTTCGCATCAGCGATAAATTTTACAGAGGAGGATGCGCTTTATTCGCCGAATACAATACGTAATATACCTAGTTTCTTCGTTTATTCAAAAATGTATTGTTGGCAACGCTTTGTTGTCGAAATTGTAAATAAACAAGTCGTTTTGAACCTCTAATTATGTGGGCTTATTTCAGACCGCTGCTCAAGCAAATCAAGAATTCTGCAGAGTCTCATATCGTTTTGGATTGTTCAACAGAAAGGATTTACGACGTTTTAAAGCAAGCGCAACAGATCGGGATGATGAGTGACTATCACAGCTATCTCATAACGTCTTTAGTAAGTTTTCCTTTGCGCAACACATTTACTTTGACGTAGTTTAGGAGTTGTTATCGAAAGGTGGCAAAGTGTGTCGGCAATCGAAGTTGCCTTTACACAAACCCGCCTTGAACTAATTGGATTTTAACTAATGTCACAAGAGAAACAGCAGAAAACGCTTGTTAGTAAAAAGCATTACTTTTTAAGATGATTTGGTTAGTCTGAGCGCGTTCCCCATCTGCACTAAACATGTTTACTAGCAGCATCTGGTATAATTTCGCCTCCAAGGACCAAATTACCCTATAATTGGAATTCGTCCTCCATGATTTGCATATGCAGATCCTCAATGTTCAGTCCGGCGCGATTTTCTCTGTTCAAACCATGTTTATGTTCGAAAACGTCTCGGAATGTCAAAGCTTTGTGCTAATATTACAATGAAATTCCAAGAATAATTCGCTTTTTTACGCTTTCATTTTTAATAAAAATGTGATGAGATGCTTAGAGACGAGGATTTTCTCTGCGGTTTTCTGGAAATGTCGACGTGGGAGATCCTTTGGTTCTCTTTGAACTTGACTCAAGCTTGCTAAAGTTACGTCAATGGACAAATTGGTTTTAAACTTGCCCTATTTTATGGAAGCTCGTGTATTTGTACAAGTTTCTGAGGAGTGACGATGTGGGGCTTTGAATAAATATCGGTTTGGTTTCCCAGTTAATGAAAAGAGTTTATGTAAATACTCAAAGTGTGAAAGTTTCAAGTGCTCGACGGGGAGCAAAGTTGGCAAAAATTAACGACTTGTTCTAGTCAGAAAAACACTTAAAACGTTCCATAAAATTTTTAAATAACTCTTGTATTATTAAACATAGAAAAATGGTGGATGCGCCGCCGGTTATTAAAAAGTTACGATTTTGCTTCGAAAAACAACTTAAACATAATAAAGCAAAACCACACCAAAAAGATTTGTTTTAACTTTGATTTGCCGCAGTTCGAATAACAACTTTGTGTTAACAAAGGGTGAAATTTAATTTCAACATCGTATTTAAACAGACATTATTAGTATTTACATTTTTCAGCAACGCATGCAAATTCAAATAAATCACAACCATTCCCTCATGTATATTAAATACCGAAACAACAAAAGTAATGAATGTTTGCAGTTCGGTGGTAATAAGCTTTATGTTTCCTGCCCAGTGCACAAAGTGATTAATATCTAAAATTTGGGTTGAAATTGGCTGAAATTAAATCAGATGTCATAGCAACGCGTGTTTCTTTCAAATTAATGCAAGTAAATTTCAGTCGTGTTAGATTAAAGCTTTCAGAATTTCTTTAATTGTTAAAACAGGGACGCTAAAAAGGTTAATTATATTGTTGTTCTTCTCTCTGTGCTGTATCAACAACACTGGAACAAGTTTTCTGCACATTATTCTCGTAAAGCTTGTCGCTTTAGAATTACTTCAGACTGCTCTCCACGTTTACTACACACAATTGTTCTTTTCGTGTTAAGCCCGAGTCTATAAAAACAAAGAGAAAATAGAAGACAAATTTTAATTACCTCGTTACAAAAGAGCTGTTTAATTCTTTTATTTCAGGATCTCCACGGTGTGGATTTGGAAGAGTTCAAATACGGAGGTACCAATATAACGGCTTTCCGACTGGTGGATCCTGATGGGCCGGAAGTTCGCAAAGTTGTACGAGAATGGAATTTAAGTGAAGCCAAGAACAAAAAGGGAGAGATTTCATCAATAATTCGGGTAAAACTTACATTCTATTAGTCCTTTTTATTTAACACACGAAGAGAAAGATGGAACTAACTACAAACTCAATCCTGAGTTTTTCGATGTTTCAGCAACTTTGTTTTGATGTTTATAAATGAAATTCGTTCAATCAGTGTAATTACGAATTGTTTCTATTTTGTGCTGCACGTTTGTACAGGATAATAATACTTTTGTAAAGGTAGGTTTTGCAGATTAACTCCATTTCAGTAAAAATAAAAACACAATCCTTCTGAATCACGACCCAGTTAACTCTGTTTCATTTTGTCGCAAAACCGAACGCCCCTTTTTAATCTTTCATGAGCGAGAGATTAATGACGGAAGCAACGGTCCTCTATAAATTTTCAAAAAAAACACATTAAAAAGTACGCTAGTTTCTGTTATAAATTAAAGTCGCTCATCCCATCAATTAATGGCGGTCTTGGCGGGATAATAAATTGCAAGAAAAACATGGTCAACTATCAGTCGGAATTTGTACCAATTACTGCTTAAAAATCGAGTAATTAAAAATCCGCAATTTTTAACTTGTAATAAATTAAATTCTCTTCCACATCACATCAAAATTACAAAAGTCCGACCCAAGCGGCCATAAATACCTACAGCCAGCGCTGCAATTTTTCTGAACTAATGCATTTTTCTCCTAATAAACGTCATTTCCAGGCAGAAACGGCTTTAATGTACGACGCGGTGCATTTGTTTGCGAAAGCCCTTCATGATTTGGACACCAGCCAACAAATTGATATCAAACCGCTGAGCTGTGACGCCGTAGACACGTGGCCGCACGGTTACAGTCTTATCAATTATATGAAAATCGTGAGTACGACTCTGGAAGAAAAACAGAGGAAAAATTTGTGGGTTTCAGGTGGAGATGCGCGGGTTAACCGGAGTGATCAAATTTGATCACCAGGGATTCAGAAGTGATTTCGTTCTGGACATCATCGAATTGAGCAAAGAAGGATTGAAGAAGATTGGCACGTGGAATTCAACGGAAGGAGTGAACTTCACGCGGACTTACGGTGAAGCCTACACGCAGATTGTGGAGATAATTCAGAACAAGACCTTCGTGGTGACTACGATTTTGGTAAGATGCTCGTGCTTGAAATTAGTTTACTTCCGTTTTTTTTCCTGCCATTCAAATCTGTTTTTTTTTTGCTGTGCTTTGGTAATAATAATTCGAGAATGATAAATGTGAGTTTTATTTCGTCCGGCTCGCCTCCACGTTTAGCATATCTTTCATAAGAGCTTTTGTTATGACCGACGTTCCAAGGCGCATAAAAATAAGCATCATCGAGTCGTATTTACAAAATGCGACATTCTCTCCTTCCAGAGTTCTCCGTATGTTATGCGCAAAGAAGCGAGTGAAAAATTGACGGGGAACGCTCAGTTCGAAGGATACGCCGTCGATTTAATTCACGAGATATCTCGAGTCTTGGGCTTCAACTATACCATTCGTCTGGCACCAGATGGTAGATATGGATCTCTAAATCGTGAGACTAAAGAATGGGATGGGATGATTCGGGAATTGCTAGATCAAAAAGCGGACTTGGCGATCGCTGACTTGACGATTACGTACGACAGGGAGCAAGCGGTCGATTTTACAATGCCGTTTATGAACCTCGGAATTAGTATTTTGTATAGGAAGCCCATAAAGCAGCCCCCGAATCTCTTCTCGTTCCTCTCGCCGCTTTCCCTAGACGTCTGGATTTACATGGCGACGGCATATTTAGGCGTCTCGGTGCTCCTCTTCATTTTGGCCAGGTAACACTTTATTTTCCTTCGTTTCGTTTCTTCAGAATATACAGACTTGGGATAATTTAGGTTTACACCGTATGAATGGCAGAATCCGCACCCGTGCAACCCTAGCCCGGACCATCTCGAGAATCCGTTCACACTTTTCAACTGTATGTGGTTCGCTATTGGTTCTTTGATGCAGCAAGGATGCTTCGTTTTACCAAAGTAAGACTCGAGTAGAACTTAGTTCAGCTGGAGTTATGGTTGCAGGTTCAGTCCGTACGAATGGGACAACCCGCATCCATGCAACAGCGATCCGGATGTTCTAGAAAACCAGTTCACTCTGCTAAATTCTTTGTGGTTCACCATCGGATCTCTGATGCAACAGGGCTCAGACATTGCTCCAAAGTAAGTGCTCATGTTCTCTGTTCAGTTGTATTGCTCTTGAAAATCATCGTTTTCTAGAACATCTTCATGGATTTACTTAGTGTAGCTTTTTCATTGTAGAAACGAGTAGATAGAAGTAAGAGATTTTTTCTTCTATTGCTGCTTTTTGTTCATTTCTGCTTCAGTCACGTGTCACGTTTCCAGGGCGGTATCCACACGAATGGTCGCGGGCATGTGGTGGTTCTTCACGCTGATAATGATTTCTTCATACACTGCGAATTTGGCGGCGTTTCTTACAGTGGAACGCATGGATTCTCCCATTGAGAGCGCCGACGACTTGGCCAAACAGACCAGAATCAAGTACGGAGCGCTGCGAGGGGGCTCCACCGCCGCGTTCTTTAGGGTGAATTGTCTCTCTTCTCTAATAAATAATAATCTCCCGCTTTTAGGACTCGAACTTTTCCACTTACCAGCGAATGTGGTCTTTCATGGAGTCTCAGCGCCCCACTGCTTTCACCGCGAGCAACGTCGAAGGAGTCGAACGCGTTGTGAAAGGCAGGGGCAGTTATGCCTTCCTTATGGAATCCACATCGATCGAATATGTGATTGAGAGGAATTGTGAACTCACCCAAGTGGGTGGCATGCTCGACTCGAAAGGATACGGCATTGCGATGCCCCCCAGTAAGTGCCGCTTTTGAATTCGTTTATTTACTCGACTTGAGAGTCCATCAATATTCAGTAGTTCCGCGATGAATAAATATGCGGAAATGGAGGAGGGGCGAATTGAATCGCGCGGCAAATTATACACAAAACGAAAAACCAGGTGACAATTCCACGCAAAGACAAGAAGAAATTTAGAAATCGAATCTACTCGCAGTTTGATTAATTTCCATTCTTAAATTGCGATTGGATTGCGGAGGCGTCTAATTTTCGTTTCCTTTTCAGACTCCCCGTTCCGGACGGCAATCAGCAATACCATATTAAAATTACAAGAAGAGGGCAAGCTGCACATCCTCAAAACGCGCTGGTGGAAGGAAAAACGCGGAGGCGGGGCATGCAGGGTTCGTCCAGATTGCTTTTTTCATTTTTAACACGCGACTAATTTTTCTTTTAGGTTGATACGACGAAAACCAGCAGCACTGCGAATGAGTTAGGGTTAGCGAACGTGGGAGGCGTGTTCGTGGTGCTGATGGGCGGCATGGGGGTGGCGTGCGTGATCGCTGTGTGCGAGTTTGTATGGAAATCTCGGAAAGTCGCGGTGGAGGAACGGGTGAGCAGCATTCTACACGACACGTAGCTATAAGAGAAATTCTAGAGTAAGAGTTTTGTTGTATTTTTGTAAATAAACTGTAACGACGATTTTTATAAACTTAGGTCCGTTAATGTAAAGTTATTGACGTGGTGTGCACTGCAGAAGTCGACAGACTGTATATACGAGCTTTTTTGTAAAAGCAGGGTTTTATTGCTACTTTATTTTAGAGAAACGAATTTATTGACAATATCAACTCTTTATCGTTATATTGTCACAATCAAGTGTATAGTCTTTGTTAATTGTAAGTGGGGTGTTTCGATGTATACTTTACCAATGGCTACAGGGTGATTTCAAAAACACAAACGCACCTTTTGCGTTGGTAGTCTTATTCATTTTCAGCAAATCGTTTGGTAAAGTATATGAGCCAAATGTATGTGTGGAGAACTTAGTCTGTAGTGTTTTTATAGATGACTGTCTAAGTTTTTCAAATATGTTTTTGCCTTCCTTTTATTTCGGAAAAGTAGGAGGTAAGTTATAGTTTTTACATTATACAATCAACAAAACGCGACTGAAATTGGTAATGGTATTTTACCTAATGTAGAAAGCATGATTTGGAATGTTTCGTTGTGAGTTTTTTTATTTTACACACTTGTAGGTCTGTGATTAAATTTCTCTTTCTGACCTTTTTTCGCTTTGCAGTCGTCTCTATGTGCTGAGATGGCAAGTGAATTAAGATTCGCTCTACGTTGTCAAGGGTCCACAAAACCAATTCGTAAGAAGGGTCGGTCCTGTAATGCGGCCACAGGGGTTGACGACGGTCGCTTTCATCCCTTAGGATCCTACACGTCTTACGGTTTCGTTACTAAAGAGCCCATTAATTAAAATATGATATATTTTAATGTCAACTCCACGGATCATTGCTGTTCCTTGCTATTTTAATACGACAATATAAAGCTTTTGATTTTCATTTTCTTACTAGTGTTCAGTTGACAAACATATCATTACGTTCTTACGCTTTGGTTGGGATTGAAGTATATCATATTTGAGTAGTGTAAGATTAGCGACCATCTCTTTTGAGCTGTTTTGTAAATACTGTTGTCTCAAAATACTGCCAGGTTTTTGTTGGGGAGTGTTTATGTTAAATTTTATATCTCAAACGTAACTGGAAACCGTAGATTTTGTAAATACTCATGTTTTTAGGCAACTTCATGTAATAATTGTATAAAGTTCATTCTTGTCCATAAATCAGCTCAGCTACGATTTTCATCAATAAATTTATTATTTCACCTGTTTCCTTTTTTTTTATAAAATAAAATACAGGAATAAGAACATCAAACTCATTGATCCCAATGACTCTAATAAAAGAAATCAAGGCTACAATTTCCTCATTTCTGTTTGATTTATGCGAGCGCGTGGACAAAGCGTCAAATTTTAACCAGTCTCAGTTAAAAATACAAATCTGATGTTATTTTAGAGAATCAGCCATAAAGTAAAACACCAGATGTTGCCGGCTAGCTGAAAATCTTTCAATAAACAAAAAACCTCTTCGTTTTCTTTACCACCAACAATTTCCTTTTTCGCTCTTTAATCCCACGTTATGATTAATTAAAGTCCCTCCTCCTCCAATTGGAATCACACCGCAACATCGATCACAGAACACACTCCATCTAAAAATATCAGAAGTCGAGTTCATGGAACTCCTACAGCGCACAAATCCGTGATATTTTCCACAAAAATGAACCAAATTCGCTGAAAATGTTTGCTTCAGTGTCACTGCACACTTCTGTGATGTGGTTTTTTATACTGGGTGCATCGGGCGATGTCTCGGAGTTGCAGATAGGTGAGGAATTTCCGCAAATTGTGATTTTTTAAAATTGAGTATTATTGGTTGTATAATTTTTAGGTGGAGTGTTCCATCATGAGGACGATCTGAAGGCTTTCTATTTCGCCACGAGACTGGTAAACCAAAAGTCTGCAATTCAGCTGGTGCCTAAGGGTTTTCTAATCCCTGAACACGACACGTTTAATAGTGTAAGGAAAGTGTGCAATCTTTTAAAGACTGGAGTTGTGGGGATTTTCGGACCGAGCTCTGTGCACTCTTCGGCGTACATCCAAGGATTGTTAGATAAGAAAGAGATTCCACACATTGAGACTCATTGGGATCGGGATCTTGTTCGCCACAGCTGCTCGCTTAATCTTCATCCACATCCTTCCATTCTTACACAGGCGTTTTTGGATATCGTTCATGACTGGGGGTGGACAAGCATGGTTTATATTTATGACAACGAGGAGGGTTTATCCAGATTTAGCCAGTTCCTTTCTTCATTTACAAAATGGGTGATAATAAAGAAGTTGAATGTCGACAAATTTAACACTTATAGAGCCACACTGACTGAGATTAAAAAGACAGGAGAGACAAACTTTATCCTAGACTGCTCCATTGATGTCTTGGCGGTGGTACTTCGACAAGCGCAACAAGTGGGGATGATGACAGAACGTCACAGTTATATTATCACAAATTTAGATCTCCAAACGATGGACTTGACACCTTTTCAATTTTCTGGGACTAATATCACAGCGGTAAGATCAAAGTTTTGATCAATTTGATGTTAGTTCTTTGTAGTTTAGAGTGATTAATCCCAGCGATGAAGGCGTCATCGACCTGGCGCAAATCATCAATGGCCACAACGATGGGGTGCCTCCTGGATGGGGTTTACAAATGAAAACCGCTCTTATTCTAGACGCGGTCCAACTTTTTTATGACGCTATTGTTGATCTTAGTTTGTATGAACAAGTCGTCATCAAAAGTCATCCGCTCCGGTGCAACGGGACAAAGAATTGGAACAGGGGCCACACTATCGTCAACTATATGAAAGGAGTAAACTTCTTGAAAGTGTTCGATTTAATCGAAGCCTTAGAAAAGTCTTTTAGGGTACACAGGAATCGTGCACTTTGATCTGGAGGGATTTCGACGGGATTTTGTTTTGGATATCTTAGAGCTTACTTCGGAGGGCTTGGCGAAGATTGGCTCCTGGTATTCGAATATTGGAGTATTTGTTAACAGAGTTCCAAAGTTAGGGGAGGCGGTATTGGAGGACAATAGTTTGGCTAATAAAACTTTTAATGTCATAATTTGTTTGGTAAGTGTTGATTTGTTAAAGTGTTGGTATCATTTGATATCTTCAGACGACGCCTTATGGCATGTTGAAAGAGACGTCAACGCCTTTGACTGGTAACGATCGCTTTGAAGGCTTCGGAGTCGATTTAATCGACGAACTGTCAAAAATGTTGGGTTTTAACTACACCATTATAGTACAAGAGGATGGTGCCAATGGTAACTTAAACGCCACTACCAACGAATGGAACGGGTTGATTGGAGCCATCATCTCTGGGGTACCCAGTCAGACATCGAATTCTTTAATTTTCGTTTTTTTTCTTAGAGGGCACATCTTGGTATCACTGATTTGACGGTAACCGCAGAAAGAGAGAGGGCCGTGGATTTTACCCTCCAGTTTATGAATTTGGGAATTAAAATTCTGTACAAAAAACCTGAGCCGGTACCTCCGAGTCTCTTCATGTTTGTTTCTCCGTTTTCTTACACTGTTTGGATTTTGCTTATAATAACATATTTTGTTGTTTCGATGTGCTTTTTCGTCATGGGACGCCTGTCACCAAGCGAATGGACAAATCCGTTTCCGTGTGTCGAAGAACCGGAGTACCTCATCAACCAATTTAGTATAAGAAACAGTTTGTGGTTTACTATCGGGAGTTTGATGCAGCAAGGAACTGAAATAGCCCCAATGTGAGTATCCTCAAGTTCTCAACAACTCATTCTGGTTTGTTTCTAGAGGAATTTCCACAAGAACTGGCGCTGGGATTTGGTGGTTTTTCACTTTGATCATAGTTTCGTCGTACACCGCAAACTTGGCGGCGTTTTTGACCGTTGAAACTTTAGTTACACCTTTCAGTAACGTGAAGGAGTTGTCAGAACAGACTGAAATTAAATACGGGGCACAAGCAGGGGGCGCCACTGCCAATTTTTTTAAGGTAGTTAAAATTGTAATTTTGTTTTTCAATTATTATGGGAATTTTTTAGAACTTTGGAAACGACAGCGTGCGTGCCAAAATCTGGCACTACATGTTAACACACAGCGAAGACATGACTGACAGCAACGACCAGGGCGTGCAACGCACTAAAAAAGAAAACTACGCTTTCTTCATGGAGTCCACAACCATTGAATACGTCGTGGAACGTTACTGCTCTTTAGCCAGTGTGGGCCCTCCTTTAGATGACAAAGGTTACGCCATCGCTATGAAAAAAAGTATGTCTAGTCTTAGTGATGAAGAAACTTAACATAAAAAATTGCAGATTCGTCGTACAGAAACGACTTAAGCGCTGGTATTTTAAAATTGCAAGAAACTGGTAGAATTGCAGCTTTGAAAGAAAAGTGGTGGAAGGAAAAACGAGGAGCCGGTAATTGCGGGGTATGACTTTTATTTTTATCTTCTTCAAACTAAATTCAGTTCTTTAGGCGCAAGGTGAAGAAAGCGCAGCCACTCCTCTCAATCTTCAGAACGTCGGTGGCGTCTTTCTGGTGCTTTTTGTCGGTACAATTCTAGCTTTCTTTATTTCGTTCGTTGAACTAGGATTCCGAGTGTATAAAAGGACGAAGAGTACCGGCACTTTCAAGGAGGAGTTTCGGAAAGAAATGAAGTTCTTTATTAAGTTTAAGGAAAATGTGAAAAGCTTGACTGAACAGGAGGGGGAATTTGAGTGAATGGGACCAAGGTTCAATGTTTAATAGTAGCAATAAAAACGAAAAGTTATTTGGTGTCTGTTAAATGTTTTTTCGACTTTGCCGCTTTAATAGGTCTATTAGAGTCCTCAATTTGGAATCGTTTATAGGTATAGTCTGTCCAACGAATAAATAGATGACAGTTTTCTAACCAAATCTGCGCGATAAAAACTAGTACCAACAACCGCCAAATTTAAAATAGTTGTCATGATGCTAATTTCAAAATTCATTATTTTTACTAAATTTACTGCTATAAAAATGGCTCCTATTACTTGATTATAGAAAGGGAATTAACAAACTAACTAATTCGGTGTTTTGTCATTAATTTGGTAACGTAGAGAAAACCTCAAAAACCCTCAATTTTTACACACTTTAAAGCTGTGTGTCAGGTAAGTCCTTATGCCAGGAAATCGAAAGGCACACAAAACTTTATTAGCAGTCCAGTTGTTACAAATCTTTCATTATCAACATTCTAATTAGGAAACTTCGGTCAAGTTGACCAACAGATCTTGAATCTACTCATCATGAAACTTGCAAAAGACAATTTGCACAAGAGAAAAACCGAAAAACTAGTAATTAGACACCATTTTACCAACAAAACTCAAGGAACAGTGCAAAAAGTGGATCTTAAAGTGGTCAAGAATGACAAATGCCAGTGAATGTCAAATCATTGACAAATTTCTAAAAAAGACGGGAAGGCGTAGTTGCATTACCAACTTAAATCGAGATTAATATCCCCAAAAAGACGAAAAATTCTAGAGTATTTCAAGTTGCCATGTTTCATGCCATACAATTCAAATCATCCTAAAGTCCGTTTTTTTATTAAAAAACCACCAACACCGCACTCTCCCACCACTTTACAACCGGCAACGTCGTCGATGGTGACTTTTTGGTGATAAAATCAAATAGGTTATAGTTTATCCGGCGAGAGATTGGGATATTTCGACAGTTGACATATAGGTTGGTAGCAAATTATGCTACAAAATACACTAAAAACACTAAATTCCTACGCGAAATGGGTTGACAGGGTTGTCAGTAACTGGGGTTATTTTGTTATTTTAAATTTAGCGCGTTTGGTACACTTTTTATCGCGTAGATTTAGTGACTTTTCTGTCATTCAATCTCTCACCGTACAAACTATAGCTGCCTAATTGACAATTTGATTACACAAAACGGCTTTTCAGGCTGTGCCGAGTCTTTTCACTATTAAATCATTTGATTTGCAATCCAACAGGCTGTATAGTATATCCGGTGAGAGATTGGGAGATTTCGACAGTTGACATATAGGTTGGCAGCAAATTATGCTACAAAATACACTAAAAACACTAAATTCCTACGCGAAATGGGTTGACGGAGTTGTCAGTAACTGGGGTTATTTTGTTGTTTTAAATTTCGCGCGTATTTTACTTTTTATTGCGTAGATTTAGTGACTTTTCTGTCATTCAAACTCTCACTGTACGAACTATAAAAAAGAAACGTTTTTAACGGAAACACTGCCAAATTTTCAGAAATGTCAAAAATTTGACAACTATTTTCTCACCAAAAATCTCCCTAGGCAACGTTGCCGGTTGTAATGCAGGGGAAATTTTAAAAAAAAAAACGGACTTTATTTACTCGCTGGATTTACTACAAAGTCCGTTTTTTTTAAACTACCAACACCGCACTCTCCTAATACTTTACAACCGGCAACGTCGTCGATGGTGACTTTTTGGTGATAAAATCAAATAGGTTAGTTGCGCAATTGACAATTTGATTACACAAAACGGCCTTTCAAGCTGTGCCGAGTTTTTTCACAATTAAATCTTTTGATTTGGAATCCAACAGGCTGTAAAAGAAACGTTTTTAACGGAAACACTGCCTAATTTTTAGAAAAGAAATGTCAAAAATTTGACAATTATTTTCTCACCAAGAAATCTCCCTAGGCAACGTTGCCGGTTGTAACACAGGGGAAGATTGCGGTGTTGGTGGTTTAAAAAAAAACGGACTTTATCAATAAGAGAACTCAAAGTAGGAAATTTTGCGTTTTAAGAATTCGAAAAAATAGTATAAAGGACTTTTTTCATAATGGCATTGGTGCACTCGTCCCATACAAAACGAGCCGTAGGCAAAAACCGAGAACTCGTGCACCAAATTGGCCATTATTAAAACACGTTCTTTAATATACTATTTTTTTCCGGGACAATTATGTCGCTTTTAATTCAGTTAGTGGCATACGGGAAATACACAATATGATGAAGTTTTTAGAGTTCGTGCGTAGTAAAACCCTGTGTAAAATGCGAAATTTTAATTCCATTTGATTCCGTTATTAATTTATTGACGAGCACTTTTTTATTAACACGTGAAATTCAGCGTTAAATGCGCACCAATAAGTTGAGTTTTGCTTCAGAAATAAACTAGAAATCCATCGAATTAGGTTTAAGAGTTTTCTCGGAACGAAAACGACGGTTATTGCCTTTGAGTTTACATAATTTAAAAAATAAACTCGAAATCTACCAAATATCTTAGATCGGTAAGTCACATATATAGTTTACAAGTGGCGGTCAAAAAAACAAAAAATCAATTTTTTACAACGTTTAAATGGGATTTTTTTTTCAAAAAATTGACCAGCGAATTTATGCAAGAGAGCATTGAGTAAAAAAATTGCGAGAAAAACGATGGCCTGAACCCCATCTTTCTATCTTGGTTCCGGGACACAAAATATTCCGGAGCATCAAAAATTCTGGGTTCTTGCGACAACCTAAAACTTCAAACGCTTCTAATTTGGTTATTTGTTGACGTACGTAAAAAAATTAAGTTTGCTCCGTAAATGAGCAAGTTATCGACCGAATTTAAATTAGAAGCCTTGAAAGTAACCTTCTAAATTGAAAAAAAAAATTGAATTCGGTATATGTTAGGCCGAATTCTAAACTAAAAAATTGAGGAAAAAACGATTTTACAAATCGTATCTTTCTATCTTTCGTAGTTCTGGAGATACCAAGCAGTAAATATTCCGAAGCTTAAAAAATTTTGTTTTCTCTTTTAATTCGGTTATTTATTGACTTACATTAAAAATTTGCACAGTATTGTATTCTGCGTTAACTGAGCACTAATTCTTTGAGTTTGCATTACAAATAAATAAGATATTGACCGAATTAGGTTGCAGAGGGTCTTTTAGGGGTCATCACTTCTTTAATGCAAAAATGATATTTAATACAATTGAATTATCCATCAATCGAAAGAGTAGCTCGAGATCTATCAACTTTACGAGAAGCGGTAACAAAAAAAAATCGTTAAAATCGCTATTTTTCAAAAAAATCGACTATTAAATTTTGAATATCTGAGAGCAACCTAACCCAAAACGACGCAAGAATTCAAACAAACGTATGAATATAATTTTTGTTTATTAGCAATAATAATACAATTTTGGTTAAAAGATCTCGTTTTCTGGAACCTTTTCTAGAATATTCGAAACAATGGACTCGATGATAGTCCCCACGGTTTCTTTGATGGGAGCTCCGACGTCCTTCAACACATCCTGCCAGTTCTCATTCAGAATATTGTTGATTTCCGAACCTAAAACTGCAATAAACAAAGCGAAAAAAAACTTAATACGTACCAATTTGGTCACTCCCTGTAACTAAATTTTCGAAATTGAAATAAGCTCTTTGTAGCGAGAAATCCACGACTGGTTTTCCAAACTTCATGAAGGTTTCACCGTTCTTTGTAACTCTGGTTAGTTGAGATTTGACATGGTAATCTCCACCGACTGAAAAAAAAAATTGCAAAAGTGTCTATGAAAAAATTAGTCGTACCTCCGGTAATGTTGGCAGGACCTTCTCCTTTGAGCGTCAGGAATAACACCTGGCCGTTGATATTGTGGGTACCTATAATGTTCAAATTTTCGATGTGGAAGGTGGCCTCAAAGGTATCATGCCCTATACTAAAAAATGGCTTAGCTGTGGGAATATTTTGAAAAATTCTTACTCAATATTCTTAGCTACGATGTTTTTAAGTCCGTTGATCTTCACGTCTGTGAGAGTAATTTTGAAGTTGCTCTGCTCTACTTCGATCAGCGGTAGTCGCAAAGGGTCCAACTTTGGTATTCCCAGATTTTTATCCCCTGAAAGCTCTTTTTGTTCAGTGTTCTTTAAAGATTTATTTACCTTTAACAATATACGGGATGGCTTCGTTAGCATGTTGAACTGAGCACTTTTTAAAATCGGGGCTTTTGATATCACAGCGTTTGATGTAGCTCGCTGTAAAATACTTCTTGTACTATAAAATATTTAAGTTTGCAGTACTTACGCAACTTTTGTTGTGCCGTCACCGCCGCACATAGCGCCGCCACAAAAAGGTATCTCATCTTTCAACAAATTAACTCTGTGGAGTAGTAAAAATGAACGTCTTTTATAGTTGTTGCGAATGCAAGTTTTACGGTTTTATTTTTAATACCGGAACTCCTTTGTAAGGTTATTATAATTAGACATTGTATGAAGAGGAAAATTTTGTTAATTATTCTTTGTGTCTCTTAAAAAAAGTGATTATTTTTGCGGAGGAAATTTAAATATAAATGAGCTATTATTTGGCATGATTTATGATTGTTTTAAATATTTGGACAGGGCGTCAAAATTTCTTATTTAACCTTACCTCGAGTTCTAGTCTAAGAAGCTGGTCACGGTCAACTGCGAGTTCTTTTATTTCGATCGCACTATAAATTCGAGGTGTTCAATCGTTTTAATTAGCACATATTAATGTTTAAAAAACACGTGCAGATCTTTTATACAAGTTTTTGCAAATCTTCTGAGAAAAGTGGAGAAAAAACCGATTCGGGATTTTGTCATTAATATTTATTCAGTTAGGGGAAATCTTACATAAGTCCCGATTGTTTTTCTGAAATCTTTTCTATTTATTTTCAGGTTTTTTATCAGTGTTATTTATCTCTTCGAGATGTTTGCGAACCCAAAATGTGGAACTTTCCATCATGCAAGGCGATACAAACCGACCTTGGCAGAATACCACCGTAGTTGTCGGCAATAGAATATTCTGTTTTCGAAGTGTTAATGTCCAGTGAATTAAAATTGCAGTTAATCTCCATAAGATTGTTTTTTATGCCTCGTGGTGTTGAAAATTGATTTACTAAGTTGTTGTTTTCCATGGTTGCAAGTCAATTTTCATTTAGTTCTAATGCATTAAAAAAAATTGTGTGAAAAATTACAAGCAATCCTTGCTAGATTCAGTTTGTAATTTGCATAATACATTATCAAAAATTTCCGTCATTAATTTCTTAATCGGCGGAGACTTTGGAATAGAAGCTACTAGAATAACTATTAAAATTGCATTTCCAATATTTAAAATGCAAATATGTAATTTCTCTCTCTCCAATTTTACTTTGCCACAACGCCTAAAGCAGAACGCTCAGAATTAAAAATAACATTTTATTTTACAACGTCGTAAAAACACTAATTGTTAACAATTAAATAAGCAATAATAAAATTAACGATCACACTTCGCTTATGTTATCACGGGCCGGATCACGCCAGAAAGATCTGATTATATGGAACTCTCTCGAAAACGCTACTGGCGATATTCATGCAAATTTTCCCAATCGTGTCCCCAATAACGTTATCAAAATCTTTGAAGACTTCTTGCCAGTTGTCATTGAGGAATTTCGAGGTTTCTCGACCTGCAAAAAAAATTAGATGCGTAATCAAAAGAGTGATCTTACCTATCGTTTTGTCGCTGAAGAGATTTTCGAGTTCAAACTTGGCGTCTTTTAACGCGAGAGTCAACTCGTTTTTACCAATCTTGATGAACTCCTGGTCGCTTTTCATCACGAGATCGTAATGGAACATGAAAGTGTAGTTACCATTATCTGGAAAAAAATGTTAAAATCGCGTTAAAAACACCAGGGTTGGTCTTACAGGCTCGGACGGTTCCAGGACCGTCTGCCCGGAACGGAATGATGAGAAGTCTTCCATCGGTGTGGAAATCTCCATTTAAGACAATTTCGGGTATGTGTATGATCACTTTGACTTGTTGTTTTTCCAAGTTCACACTAAAAAAATAAATAAAATCTCTAGTTGATTAGATTGGGAAGACTCACTGGAAGTCAATGAGCTCCGCTTTGTCCAATCCAAGAACCTCAACATCGGAGATGTTTAACTGGAACTCTGCTCGGTTTTCGAGTTGCACGAAAGGGAGTTTCAGTGGTGATAATGGTAGCAGTCGGAGCGATTTTTCACCAGCGACCAAGTGCTTGATGGCTTCTTGTCCGTTTTTCAGTCCACACCGGTCCAAATTCGGGTCATTTTGCTTGCATAATTTAATGTATTTAGCTGAAAGAACACTGTTTATTGCTCTGTGTTATTATTAGAGACCGTTTACTCACGAAGAACGGCGGCGTCGGTTAAAACCGAGAACCCCGCAAAGAAGAGCGCATAAATATACATCTTGCAATTTTTTCTCACATCTAAAATGAAAACCATACTTTTATACCACGTTTTGCTAACCTTAAGTGACGTCACCGGAACTTCTCTTCTAAATTCAAATCGATTTTATTAGAATGGCATTCAAGTCTTGGATCAACACAATTAATAATTCATGCAAATATTTTTTCTCTCAGTTTAACCTTCTCTGATCTTACATTTTATTGTTCAATGTAGATATTTGTTCGGAAGTGAACAGGTTCCTGTCAATAACTTTTTGCAATTTGCAGCAAGTTGTTCTTGCCCTTGACTGAAATAGTGTTGTATGATAAATTGGGATAATTGTGATTTATGTAAGGTCGACGGCCTTATACATTTTGTAAAGGATGAGTGGAAATTTTGATGGAAAAACTGAGCAAAGTTCGAAAATAACACTGCGAATTCGACGTGGGCTGGTTAATAAACACAACTTTGTATAATTCAAAACATGTTCTTTGTGGTCTCTCTCGGCAAGATAATTTAACAAAGCAATTGTTATGTTGGATATAATAGACAGCAACACGATCGTTTTCAGCATTTTTATTTGAATAAACAAATATCACACTCGAATAAAGTACGTCAAGTTCGTAATCCAAATTACGTATGTCCGTGTCGGCATTAAAAAATCCCTAGTATTTACATTTTACATTCTATAACATTCTGTTTACATTTTCGCTATCATAAATGTACATATTTGATATCAGTTTTATGAATTATCATATTGCTATACAGTTATTATTATTGAACACTAAACACGTTAGGTGGGTTTCGTCCAAAGTTGAAGGCGTCTTTTTTCCCGCATCGTCGGTGATATTCACCAAATTTTCATGTATAAAAATAACGCGTTTTACGACTGACAGACGAAACAAAATAGAGAAAAACGCAGTCCATGTAAAGTAAAGCGCCGGATTAAAAATCTGTCTGTAAATCCCTGTTGAAATTAATAGCGCAACGTTGGCCCTCATCATTTTTCACGCGACTGTACCTTAGAAGGACGGTGTTATTACAAGTCTTTTAGTCCGAGCATTTACGCTAGTTTTTTTGTCAACTAATGGTCTAGTCTGTCATCATTTTGACCGCACAGTTTCATTTGGACAAAGTGGCGGTTTCGCAGGAACTTCCCATGCTATCCGGCGCCATTAAGTCAAATGTCTGCGTGGTCTTGTCTAATTTTCATAAGTCGGGGACTGCTGTATCGAACACTTTCATTTCTTGTAAGCCGTTACATCGCTCCATGCGGGGGTGAGAGTAAGCCCTTTGCAGGGCTTGAAGGGAACTCGACGATAGAGTTCGTTCTAAAATTTCGCCCCAGTATTTTTCCGAGAGACCTTCGAGATCACAGCCTTGGGTGTGGAGGACGCCGGAGCTGCTGTTGCTGCAGCAGTGCTGCTGGTGGTGCGGTTTTGGCTCTTTGGACTTCTTACAAAAAAACTGCAAAGAGAACAGAAAGTCTGAAAATTTAGCTTGTTAGTCAGGCTTTTAGCTCCTCATATTCATCTCCGCCGAAACAATACGAAAGTTTGATGAATTAGGAGGATCAAGAATCGTCGGGATCTTAAAATCTATGCAATTAAAAGGATCTGAAGAAATGGAGGCACTTAAGGCTCTGTTCTACCCCGGCCGAAGTGCATAGGAAATAGCGCAAAACGCCATTACTTTTTATTAGATAATATAGAAATGTACACGGGAAACTCTTAAATTTTCTTATAAATTTATTTAAAAAAAATTAAAACTGAAAAAACGCCATGTCGTTTTACGGGCACAGTTTTAGGAATTTTTGCTTGAACTACGACTCGATAGATGAGGGATTTTATTCTACATCCGGGAAACTCTTTGGTTTTTTTCCCACATGAATAGTTTCTTTAGAAAAAAATAAAATGTAATGTAAAAATGATCCCCAATTTTCAAAAAGTCGGCAACCAACACTTCAATGTTGCCATGATTTACAGCCCCTCACAACAGGGGGTCTCTAATCCTAATCACGGTTTGACGACTACAACTCGGCCGACCGGCGATTGACCATTGGGACCCCAACTTTATACCTACTTTTTACATACCAAGAATTGAAGACTGCCGCATCTGAATATAATAACATTTTAACCCTCATGCAAGATTTCTAAAAATAAATTTTAATACATTTTGTCGACATTTTAATAATTAGATTAACGATTGCAAATGATTTTCAATCGATAATATAATTAAAAAGTCACTGTTCAGAACCTTTTTTTTTCTCAGTTGAGTGTAGTATTTTGAGTTTAGATTTAGTGCAATCAAACTCATCTTTGTTGACAAAAAATTCGCTTTTGACTCTTGAAGTAGACCTCAATTAATAACTTGCATTACAACATTGCATTTAAACAGTCTATTCTATATAGGACAACGGATTAATTGCATTTCATACATTGATTGTTATGGATTTTATTGCATATTTGGCCATTTGGTCCTTTACCGCAGGCAGGGTGGAATGTTTTCTCAAGTAGCCATAAGACCAAAAAGGTCAGCACCGAGTTGTCTCCCATACATGACCGTCAGGTTAAAATAAAAAGATTAGACGATTGAAAGCTTTTTAGCGCTACCGTAACTATTTGATTTTTAGATACCAGCATAGCTCTATATTGTTACTTCTGTGTTTTGGTAATTTCCCCAACTTTGTTAAAATAATTACCCAAAACATGATTTTACATTTTCAATGATTTCTTTATACATATCTCAAATTGTGCTACTGTAGCAACTTTTTAAACTTTTCCAAAATGATGAAAATATTCATTGAGGTGGACATTTGTTCTCAATTTTTGAAATATTTAGTTATGTCAAGATATGTAATTTTTTAATTTTTCGTGATGCGTAGTTTTTTGACGTCCACGTATAAAAAGTAAAAACAAATTAGTGTCAAAATTTAAAACTCCAGTATTACTTAGAATCCTTCTAGATCGATGGATATTCTTTACCTACCTGTAATATTTTGTGTTATTCGGAAGTACCCAAATATCCATTTTAAAATTTGGGAGAATTGATTTTATTACATACCCGTGGATTCGTTGAAACACAAGAAATGAGAAGATGAACTAATATCTAAATCTAATTTATTTAAATTTATTTTCAATTAAAACACTGCGTGACAAAGTTTTAGTAGCCAAAAAACTGTTATGTTCTATAGGTAGCCCACCTTTTGATAAAACATATGCCGGTAACCGCAAGTCAATACCAAATTTTATATTTAATTTTAAAAGTAAAATTTTATGACTTTGTAAGTTTTAAACATTTTTGTTTCCAAAATAAAAGTCTGTACATTGTCAAATACAATCAATTTAAAATTATTGTAAAAAAATCGAATTTTGTAATAAAGAGTAAAAAAATTGTATCAAAGTTGGCGGCTAAACAAGTTATGATTTGCATATATTTTTTTTAATTTTAGTTTTTTTATGTGTATTTTAAATATTGATAACCATACATACATTAAAATCATAAGTAAAATAGAAAAAGAATCTCTTTTCTATGTTTTTTTTAACTACTTATGTTAAAAATTGTGAAGGTTTTGAGGCAAGGATGTCCTTTGGGTATGTACTTTGTTTGATAAACAAAATCTAGATAAACTCTAATCCAATATTGCAAACATCAGGTAAATTGCATCCGGTCAGGTCGCTCCATAGAGTCATACCATTCAAAACAATTTTGTTTCATTCAACATTTTTTATTCATTGATGAACTTTTAAATTCTAGTGAAATAAGAAAAAAATAAGCATAAATAATAAAATATGTAATAAGAAAAATAATAATAAATTACTATTTTATTAAATTTCATTTTCTAAATTTTACGTCCAACACCGTGAAATAGTCGAGAAATTAATTCGTGTGTCATTGAAAGACTTGAGTTGAAAACATGACTATAAATTAAATGAATTTTCATACTACATAGTTGTTTCTATAATTTCATACATCAAGCATTATGAAACTTCGATGTGCTTGTACTTATTAGCACTTTTAATAACCCTCTTCTAATTGTAACCATTTTATTATCCTCTGTGCGAAACAAGCAGGTAAAAATTTTAGAAGAAATCCCTTGATTTACAACTTCCAAAGCTGGTCAAGAAACCGCAAATAAGGGTACGCTTATAAATCAACCTAGTCGTAAATTATCTGCAAAGCTCAGAGCTTCGATTAAAAAATTTTTAGTTTATCTCACTCATAACTACACCAATTTTAATGATATCGATTTAAATTTAGCGAGAAAGTGATTTTGAAAGTATTCTTTACTAATTCTAAGTTTAAAAATTCACAAAAATCGGACATAAACTTCTATTCGTAAAACTACCCCTAAATTATCGAATTTTCATGTCCTTTAACTTTTAAATTAAATGTTTTTTCAAATGTTTGATTCTTAGTTTTAGAAGAAAATATGAATACAAGCAGTTGAGAATAAGAACGAAACTGATACATGAAAAAATAAGCGAAATATTTAGACCATACTTTACATGGGATTCTCCATAAGAAAAATGTCTTGGCACTCGCCTTAAACTAACGAAGCTCATTCACCTAAGGGAAGATCCCATTGGAGCATTTAAATAATTTGAGAATATCAGGGATTTATCCAAACATTCGATAAGTTGATTGTATTATAGAAAAAACCATCGAAATCGAGAGAATTGAAATACCAAAAATCAAAGAATGTTGAGTGGATTTAATGCAAAATCCAAACGTTTGAAAACATGGAAAACCTGCGGAAGCTGGACATAAAATTGAAGAGGCATCCAAATAGTTCAAATACTGTTTACATCAAACAAAAAAACTTCACCATTTTTTTGTTCGTGGAAAACACTTCAATACGACAAAGCTAAAAAGAATCCCAACAACCAACTTCTCGACATCGACCAACGTGTTCACATCGCTACAACTTCTTCAACACAGCTTATTTTAATGGAATTAGTGCGAGAAACTTGTAAGGATGATAAATCTCCGCATTCTGTATTTACCATCCACGACGGAAAAATGGAGCAGAGAAAGAAAACGTTTTTTGATATTCTCAAACCTTACTATAAAAATATAACCAATGATTTATGACAACGTCTGCGGTTTATTATAAGGGAATAAAAGATACAAATACTTGACTTTTGTAAGAAAAACTGCGACGTAAAATGGAAATTGCCGTTTTCCAATTTTAATTAAAAGCTGCGCCGCAATGACGAATAGTTCGCAGAGAACCACGAATAAATTGAAAAAGCTAATTTAATAATTCCGAACTATGCAACCAATTTTACGTCGTAGTATTATCGTAAAATTGCTCGCTTTATTGTTATCACGCTGACGTGAGAACCGTTTTCTGACTCTATAATTCTGTTTATAGTGTAATTGGACTTACCCTACTAAACAGCAGCTCTCGGCTGATCCTCCGGAAGTTATTGTTCAACAGCCAGTACAAGAACGGATTCCAGAAGCTGTTGCTTAACGCTAACCAAGTCGCCAAGAAGTCGAGAGCTGCAGGGGCTCTCGTTCCAGTGCACGCCGCGACGACTTCCTGGATGGTCCACGGAGTAACAAGAACGATGAACCCTAAAGACATCGCTGCCATTGTTCTGGACGCTGTCGTACTCAAGCGTCGTTCTTGCGTCACCAACTGGAAAACTTGACTCTCACAGACAAGTGTTTCTCAACAATTAAAAAGTGCAAACAAAGAGATGCGAGTGATAACGAAGAGGAATTGTGTTTCCTGTTGCTAACGTCGCGTCGTTTTTAAATCTGGAATAAAAATTTATCATCCGGATTGGGGAGAGAAAAGTAAATCTAATAATGGTGGAAAGGCTGCACGATGCAGGAAACCGCCACGACCTCTATTCGAGATGTTTACAGGAAGCAATTTACATATCTAGAGTCTATAGTGTCTTAATTGTGGCGGTTTTAGTACACAATGGGATTAATTTTGCGTTGTTTCAAGTTTGGAAGTTTGAACCAACTAGAGGGTGGTAAAAATAATTCCCACGGGCTGTTTAGGTGCATTCTTCAAAACAATAGACGTCAATCTCCTCCTTTTCATCCCCAAAACCATAAATAACGAGAAGCACAATCGCATTTTTTTACGATTATGTTTATTACGTGTTATAGCTAGATAATTTACGACGTTCCACTGAGAGTTTGACGGACGATTTGTTATTTCGAGCTGCAGGAAACATGCTGAATTATGCAGACAGCTAAAGGCGATAACCAACACTGTAGCTTTTGCTGACCTTTGTTGTTTTAGCTAAATTATTTTAGTCAGTGGTTCGAAATAGTTAGGATGGCGGTTATTAATGTTGACGGTACGGTGAACCGTAACGCGATTTCAAATTTAAATATTTGCATCCGCTGCGTTGGATATACGACAGGACATCTGTCTCATTATAAAAGGATAACAACATTCATCAAAAGAGCGATCGGAAATTAAATCCTGTTTATTTGCATTAAGTAAGAGCGCTGGGAGGAACGGGAGAATTTTTAATAGTTTAATTTTAATAACGGGGCGACTTGCAGCGGGAAATTTGCATTTTATTAAAAACTTAAGGAAGTTGCATCTTGGACTGGAGGGAAGTTGTGCTCATTTTAAATTGGAAAAACGAGCCGTAATTAAATTATTAGTTTGAATTTACATTTCTTGAGGTTCTGGTCTGTTCGGCAAAACACATTTTCTTTAGAAAACTTTGAGAACGTTGAAATGTAACCATAGGTCGAACTTTCCAACCGGGGGACTAATATTATTCCCCATCAAACATTTCTAAGCCCAACTCTGGGACAATTCGCCATATTCCTCCAAATTCCCGCAAGTGTGCTCAGCCACAAAATACGTTTACAATCCCTTTGTCCCAAGAAAAACAAAGAATCTGTCTCATTTGCTGATCGATTTTCCGTGTTTGTAAAGCCCATTTTAGCTATCAGTCATCTTTATCAATTCACAAGTTGACGCCAGTTGATCGATTACGAGAATTATTCCCAGAAAAAACCGTTTTATTGAATTCTGTCGTGAAATTACTGAGGATATTGTTGACAAAGATGTACTCTTCTTTGAAGGATGCGCTCAGACGCGTAATTACCACAAATACAGTTACACAATCCTTGTTAGTTTAAGAGAACTTCTCCCTAATTTCGTGTCAACCGCAAGAGCAGGATCTGAAGATCTCGACGGTAATGATGTTAAATCAGGTCGGTATTAAAAATGCTCGCTTTGCAGAGGAGATGAGTATTTCTGCTGCGACGCCATCTCAAAGCTAAAACGTTAATAATGAAGATGGAGGAATTTTAGTTAAATTAACGCGTTACGACATAAAATACTACTTATGCAATATTTTAGCTGCTTCGAAAAGTAACTTAGTTTCGTCACGAACTTCGCTGCCACATTAGCCGTTTCATTACAATTTTCTGTGCAAATTGTATCATTGAGAAATCTCCAAAGCTCGATGCTTACACTCAAGAGATTTCCCGAAAAAGCATCGAGCTCGTATAAAGCCAAAACCGCGATCCTCTTTCGTTGTGTTGCATTTTATTACCCACGATTTTATTTTTATTGCTGTTTTGAAATAATCTCCAGAGCATCACCCCCGACGTTCTATTATTAAAACTCACCCTGCGTATCATTTTTTCTCTACATAACTTGTGACTTTATACTTAATCAGCTTGCAACTTCATGTCATTTCCCTGTCAGCAAAACCCGCTGTAAAAGTAAATCGCATTAATTCCAAATCCCTGATATTTAAAGTGCACACAATGTAATTTATCATGTCGGTGACATTTTCACGCATATGTAACTTGCTTCGAAAATATAATTTATATCCGAAATCGTGTCTATATTTCCGGTGAAAAATCGACATGTGTCGCGGTAAGCTGCATCGACAAAACGTAATTAGTTTGTCCGCTCGAGTTGATAATTGTCGCTTCTTCTTAGGCAAAGATGACGTCGGAAGGGTTCTGCTCTCGGAGGATTTACCTGACGTTTCAGGTAACATGTATCGTGAGAGGATGTCGGAAATGGAACGGTCTACACTGACAAAATTCATTTATTTGCTATTCCTATCGGAGACACATCATGAATATGACATAAATTTAACTGGATTAGGAAAAATACAAAATGGTGGATGCGCCGGGCGTTTTAGTTTGAATTTCAGGACAGTATGTTTGATAATATTATAAAGGGAACGACAGGAAAGTCAGTATCACCGCCCTTCAACAAAACGAAGTTCTGGAGAGAATAAACAAGAGTAGAGATGACACGTTCTCTGTTAACACAATCCTACTATCACGTTTCTCTCCGAAACTAATCTAAAATGTCCTAAATATGATTACAGTTATTGATTGAACGTTATTTTAAGTTCGAACGAGATCTGAATGAATTTCCGCAAAGGGCATAATTTGAAACTAGATAAGTGTCCTTAAATTTGAGCGAGGATAATTAATAGTAATTATTAGAGACACTTATTGTACCACAAGGACTATAATAAGTTTAATTAAAACCACAGTGGGATTTATGTACAGGACAGTTTGCATTTCTCGTTTGATCTCTGTAGATTTTGTAATTAGTGACAACACCACTCACTAGCTCGTAGCGATTACCAATTAACAGATTTTTTTCCGAGCTAAAGAATTTAATTAAGTGTCTCTGTCTCAGTAGAATTCTTCGAAACTCACTTTCGTTTTAGATTCGAGAAATCACTCGCACAACTAATTTATTTTACGAAATTATCGCACCAGTGGAAGAAGAGTAGCACAACAATATCATGTTAATTTATGCAGCCTCAGGCGACGAAACTTTGAAAAATTCTCCAACAAAGCGAACATTCATTCGTTCTATTTTATGGAAGAACTTGTTGACGCTATTGATTAAATATCTTTCAGTAAAAAGTGTCCTCTTTAAGATCGTTATCGGTCCTTCAACTCGAAAATTTCCTTCACGTGCAGACATATAAATTCATAACAACGGAATCTCGTGGGCTATATAAACAAAATCCCCCGATTGAGCAGATGTTGGGTCTATAAATATTTTGGATATTATAACGATTTTTCCCGAAACTGCATTAGTGAAGTTTGCCAGATATCAAGCTGCTGCAGCTAATGCAACGTTATTGCTTTTGGAACTCACTTTGCTGAAAATGCTGTCTTATAAATTTCTTCAAGTGCAGATTTATTTACGGAAGTTTACTCCACGCCATTTTTGATTTGCGCGTTTCATATTTCATTAGTTTGCATTCAGAGTAAATTGACACTGAATTTTTTATTGGTACTGAACTTATCTTCTTCGTGGAGGGAAATTTCACCACTGGGACGAGACGGGACGGCCGATACAACCCTTTCTTCGTATCGCTGAAACAGATCGTGGAAGCGCGATAAACCGCTTTTATAGAACAAAAAAAACGATTGGAATGCAGCTTTCAAAGAAAGAATTGATTCGGTATTTGGAGTTTTCGGATTTGCATTTTGTTATATCAGCGCTGCGGAGGGTAACAGCGTGATTAAGATTTTATTTTACTGAAAGACAAGTATTGTACAATTGCGTCCAAAAATAATGCAACATTGCTTATTTCCAAACAGCATCGGAAAATGGTAATTCTTCAATATTTGCAAAAAAATTGTTCAAAAATTATTTAGATCTTATTTTGCTGTGCTGTGATGGTAAAAGAAACGTGGTGCGTTTATATCTTTAACTTTTTAAACAGTTTCCACCAAACTTACCGCAAGACCCTGTAAACATAATCACCCTCAAGCGGTGGGTCTTGTCTGATGACCAGAATTGATCCCCAATAAATTACAGCCATTTCGTTGATTCAAATTAACTGGAATTGGGGAAAAAATATTTGGAAATAAAGTTTCAGGACATACAGACAAATACAGGGTCATCGTTTTTAATTTTAAAGATAAAATTTTGAAAATTTGCATACGCTTATAGTTGACAAAGCTCTAGAAGTTGACACAAAAATTTGTTTTGATATCACGGTTTGTTTGACGTCGCGACGCCTAAAAAGTATAATTTTTAGCGATTTTTGAGTTTTTGCGGTAATATTAGCGAATTCAATTTTTTTTCAACATAACTGTAATACAAATATTTGAGTTTTTATTTTAAATCTACTGCAAATGGTGTTTAAAATTTGCGAAAAAAACGCTGTTTTATCAAGTTAGTTTTCAACATTTTGACGGTGCAGTGACAAACTACGTTTACACCAAAATTTCACAAGTCACTTCATTCACTCATATGAAGGTGAATTTTGATTAACTCGGGCATGTTTCACCAAGTAAGACTTTTGTTACCATCTAAAGGATAGATGTCATTTGTGACACAAGTTGTTGACAGACCGGTGTAAACGTAGTTCCCAATTTTGACGTAATGAAATTGAAAACTAACCTGATAAAACAGTATTTTTTCCTCACATTTTGAATACAATTCACATTAAATCTAAAATATCAACTGAGATATTTTTATCACACTTATATTAAAAAAAAATTAAATTAGGGGTTGATTTCACAAACCTTTACAATTAGCTAAAAAATACATTTTAAGGCGTCGCGACGCCAAAACTATAAGTGATAAAAAATAAATTTTTGGGTCGGCTTCTAGAGCTTTGTCCACTATGAGCGTATGCAAATTTTCAAAATTTTGTTTTTAAAATTAAAGACGACTTTGGGGGTGGACACAAGTGTTGCCGGACCCTGTATAGTAGATTAACTCAACGTGTGAAGTTGAGTTTTGTTTTAATCTAATGTGGACTTGTAATAATAGAGTTGACGAATGATTAAAATTTAGATTAGCTTAAAAGTGTATGAAATTTTTAAAATTTTGCTTAAATTAAATAAAAATTTAATTGTCAATTTTGACATGTCAAATCACTTGCTCTCTTTGTTTTGTAACTTTTTCACTTACTAGTTAGTAGAAACATAAGTTAATTACTAGTGAAAAAAATGAAGAAAATTTGAGTTTCTTAGGTCTCAAAGAATGACAGAAAATGTAATTTTATGTCTAAGTTGAAAAAACAATATTTTATAGCTAGAGACAAATAATTAAAAAAATTATACACCCGGTTTACAGAACCGTTTTTTACGAACAGTTTTTTACGAACAGTTTTTTACGAAACCAAATAACGTTATTGGGGTTTTTACATCTGAAAAACTATGTTTGAAAAACTAAAACTCGAGAAAATGTATAAATTGATGCTTCCTAAATTATAAATGCTAGTTGGCCATAAACAGTAAAACATGTAAACAGCTTAGCAAAATCAAGAAATTTTGAAAAGACCGATTTACCAACACTAGTATTGTTGTCAAATTTTTAACAGCACTAGGATTGTTAAATGTGTCTTTATACAATCTACTGCTAAAGAGATACTGTTACTCAAACAATTTAGAACGCAATGAAATATTTAACATTATGTTAAAGTGACATAAGTAAGTTGCAACTTTAATTTAATTTCAATTAAATTATTGCGTTAATCCGGCCTATTCTTAGTTACTTACTATTGATCAGAATTAAAAATCGGTTGTTCTAAAATTTACTTTTTTTGCAATGAAAATGAATTATATTATAGTAGGAATTTTATAACTTTAACAAATGACGATTTTGAATTTGTCGAATCAAGGAATGGCTAGCCTTCTTTACTCAACATAATTAAAAATTTGACGGCTTTAGTGTCACACTTGTCAAGAAATTTGCAGTCTTGCAGGAATTCAATTAATTGTGAAATCTTTGTCGATTTTTATGGTTTGTGTGTGGACAGATCTACCCTGAATTCAGACAAATATTAAGGAACTATCAAAGTGTTGCAGATTGAATCAGACTTTCATCCAAAATTCTATTGGCGTAAAAGGTAGGCGGAGTTAAACCAAAGTTATAAAATTCTGACTATAAGAAAAATGAACGCTAAAATAATCAATAATTTTAAGAAATAAATTAGAAATTAAAAATACATTAATTAAAATTAATGTTTAATTCCATCAAATGTCAGCAATCAAACTTAAATGCGTGATTAATTTAATCGAATGGGGTCATTGATTAAGAATACAAACAATGCTTCAAAATTTCTTTCAATTTCTTCAAATCATGTTGTTTAGTCGACTCAATCTGCATGAGTTTTAGAGTGAGTTGTAAATAAAATTTGGTTGTCTGACGCACCCCTGTACAAAAACTGACCGCTCAGATCAACCCAAAAGTTCTAGGGGTAAAATGTATTGTTGGGTGCATATTCTGTTCATACCATGGTGCATTATTTTTGGACGCAATTGTACTACATAAACGATTTTTTTTCTTTTCCGATTTGTTCAAACTAATTCAAGTTCTAAAGGATTTAATTTTAGATAATTACAACGATAAATCTAGTGTTTACAAATAAATTTACTCAAACTTTCCGCTGTGACCGATAAATTAAAGTTTGGCGAAAAAATTGATTTGAATAAAAATTGCTCAGAAAATATGCTATTGCGGAGAATCGTTCTCAAACAAATGGTTCTATAGCACCTTATAACTGCACGTCTTGAGCCCGCGTTATAGGCAACAATAATCGAAAATATAGGGCGTATAAATTCCCAATACCCGGAAGATTGATATAAATGTCGCATTTATGTCTCAATTTATTCCGAAAATTAAGCTATTTGTAATCTCAACGCGTTATTGCGTGCACAAAATTCTCGAGTTTGTGACGGTAATGTTCTGTAATACCTCCATGAATAAATCATGCAGTTGGTTTGTAAAATTCCGTTTTATAAATTTTCGGCTCTGGAAAGGAATCATTATTTAAGAAATTAGTCTTTGTAAGCTGAAGATTATTTCTGGAGTTGATTTAAATTTCCACCTGTTGCGACTGGCTCAAGGGTAATTTTTTAATTGTCAGTGTAAATTGGGTGGTTGGAAAGGTCCGAAGAGGGTGAAGGTGTCGCTGTCAAAGACGCAAGAGTGGTAGACCGAAGATTCTAATTTTAGTACGCTGTGGTTTTGACCGTGCACTTTTAATATTGGCTGAAATTTGCGAAAGAAGAATATTTAATAAACGCAAAACAATGCGAGATTTTCTAATTAAAAATTTCCAAGGAAAGAAACAATGGTTTTCCAGTCCGAGTTCCCTAATATGTAGCCAAACAAACGCGGATAATTAACGTCAAGCTGCACTGTCGGAATTTTTCATTTATTTTATACTTGCAGCTTTGTTTGTTCGTGGCGTTAAATTGAATAAAACTACTTTTCTAATACCAGATTTTAATTTTTCCCATTCATTCTTTCCGTTTCTTAAATTTCCATTTGCTCCGACTCCTTCACAGTCTTGTTTATAGTCTGGCTTTCCGGACTGATTGTGCCGTTGGCACCTATTCTGCAAGATATGAGCAAATCTGCCGGGATGTGGGACTGCAATGGTAGAACATACGACTGTGAATTAGCCATACAGAAACGTTATCATATTCCGCTTCCATTATTCATGTTCCACCAGGTCATCAATTTTCCCGTAGTGTTATAAAATGTTAAAGCTTTCCCCGTCTTTTCATGTCTCATAATGCGCGATTCGCGCGCATCATTAAATTCCAACAAAAAATTTCGAGGCTGATTGCGGAATTTTGACGTAAAAAGAACTAAAACAATGGGAAATGGATAGTTTCAGGCTCAGATGGCTCACGAAAAAATATTGTTTAGAAATTGGTTGTTTACTTAGCATTTTCATTCCAAACCACGTTATCAAAGTCGGATTTCACTTTTGTTTCCAAATACAAAAGAATGAAAAAAGTGATCACTTTTTCCCACGCAGCGATCCATATAATATCTCCCATTATTATTCATAAGTCACTCCACAAAGATTAACTCCACTTTGAAACAATAAACAGCATTAAATCGGTAATCCAAACGAAATAATCTCTGGCAAAACAGATTAAACCGCAGCTTTGTTTCGACTGTTTTCTCTTTAATTTGAAATTTTGATGGATCTATTAATAAATTCGCACGTTGGGTAATAAAAGAGTCACTCGCCAGCAGTAGTACGTATAAATAACATCTCATTATTATTTACGTCCGATGCAATTTATGATGAGAATCATGACGTTTCAATTTGATTTCCGACAGCTACAGCACATTAAAAGTGAAGAGTTTCCCTGTTTGAGTGGCGCATAATTTTAATCGAAACGGGGAAATTTTTCCGAGATAAATTATACTAGTTTTTGCGGGAACAATATGTGTTGCTGAAATGAAGATCTTTATGGGGAGGCATTTATCCTGATGCAAATTAGCTGTCAAAATTTGATCCTGCAACAAAACATTAAAAATGGAGTGCTTCGTGTTTTGTCAGCTCATATCTCATCAGAAGGGGATTTGTCCCGAGAAAATCATTTGGGATCATGAATGATAAAATTACTAGGAAAGTCACAGGAAAAAATGAGCGTAATTTTTTCAAGCGTTTTCCGGCAAAAATTGTCTGGTTAATCAGGCGCCTTTACCATTTTTTTTTGTAAAATTAGAGTAAAAAAGTAAAGATGAAAAAGTGGTATTTTGTGATTATCACGCTGGTTATTAAGAGAAACGTATTTTACAAAGAGAAACATGGAGGCTGGAATGTGCTTTATTAGATTTGGAGTCGGGGCCTCTACCATTTTTAGGGCTAATTAAATTAACATCATTTATTGCCTTTTATAATTTTTGAGCTTGATAATTCCATTACAAGACTGACAACTATGTTGTAAATAAAGACATTCAAAACAAAACAAACTGCTCAGGAAATAAACAATTAAAATATTGTTAGCAACAAAAAAAACTGAAGTCGAGACTTCTGATGTACCTAATAGAAATGTTTATTATAAAGCAAAGCATAGAAGATTATTACACTGAACTTCTTCCGTTTTTAAAGTTCATTAACTTCCCTTTTTGCATTTGACTCAAAATGTCTAGCTTCGTCAAAAGAGAATGCGCAATTTAGATGGAGTTTATTAATTTTTAGGGTGGGCGCTGCTCATTATCAAGATGTTCAAATTAGCGTTTTCTATATTTAGGTACAATCAACAAATAACTTATTTTAATAAAACTCTTCGAAGACAAACTTTTTCATCAAACTGGTAAAACTTTCAAGCAATTTTTAATTCGCCCACCAAACTTTGCGTAGTTTCTCCGCAATTGCGGAGAAAATGCAACACATTCTCTGCTAAATAGTTCTGTACTAAGGCGCCAAATGTCCTTAAGCACATTGGCAAGGAATATTGGACCGACTCCAAAATTTCCACCCTTCTTTATTCTCCCGTAATAATTGTCGAACCTCGAGTGGTTATTTGCAATATCAATCAAGAGATTAGCTTCTAAGAGAAATAGTTGAGTCCGGAGTTGACGTAATTATTGACAGAATGATGATGATGTAGCGGTTTGTTCGATGAGAATGAAAGGACGAGAACGCATTTACTCCATCATTAAATCCCTTCGAGAGATCGTTAGTTTTTGCACGACGCTGGAGTCTCAACTATTCGGGCGAATTTCGTAAATAATCAGTAAATACTTTCGGGACAAAAACGAGAGACGTTGTTGGGTTGACAATGCTTTCTTTAAAACAAAGAAAAGACAAGCAGTTTTTAAGATCAATGGTAATAAAGTAATAAAACTTCAAAACACCAAAGCCCGAATAAATATTTAATATGTGGTTTGACGATGGAGGTCTTTCTTACCTTTTCGATGCTCGTGCCGCCGTAGTCGTCCGGACTGGCAATGGTGCTGCAGCCCGCTTTCCTCAGTCTCAACTTGTTCACATGAAAAGCCGAGCCATAGCAATACATTAAAATCATCGTCGTCGGAAAATAAAACCCACAAGCCGCCAGAATTCTTATGGAAGCCCTGGGATAAAACGGTTCACACGCCATCATTCCCGTGGGATTGAAGTAGTAACCTCCTCGGGGGAGCACCAAAATCGAGAAAACAGTCACTGACATTATCCACGTCATGCTTATAATGGCGACACAACCCTGCAACCAAAACAGGATATATAACATTTACATAACGACTTTCAGCCATGTTCGCGACTTGATTTCAGGAGATAAATCTTGCTTTTTTGGGGAGTTCGGTGCAAGTTTTAACAACGATGCGAATGCACGATGTCGGACACTGGAATGGACGCCTTTTCACTACTGACAAAGCGATCAGTTACGGTAGAAAAACGAAAGACGGTTCGATAAAGAGAACAGTGATTTTCCAAGGAGTTATTGACATGATGGATGCGTGATTTAAGGCGACGTTTTTGATGCGGTTTTTTTTGGGGTGATTGGTTAGGGAAATTTATCATGAAGGGCGAACATGGTCCCGCGCCTAATAACTTAAAAAGGTTCGAAATTGCGCGTGCAACGGGGAATTTTAGATAGAAGTTGATTTTTCTTATATTAGATTGTTATAGATTTCTTCAAAATTCTTGCTAAAATTTACCTTTTTCTAATTGAAAAATAAAATGGAGAAATAGAAAACAGTTTTTACTATCTGGAATTTCAGGTTTTTATTAGGTTAAAAAATGTTCGTTTGGAAAAACGAGGATTTCAATTTCCGAGCACTTCCAAAGCACTTTCTAAGCGTGTTAAACACAACATTTTGTACTCTGACAATTAATAGTTAATTATTTTGATTTCTGGTTTGATTTTGAAACGTCATTTACACATTTAGGGAAATTTTATCGATTTGGAGGTCGGTAGCACCACAATCAAATCGAGCAATTAATAAAAAATAATTTAATTTCAAATGTCAGATTTTTGTAATTTTGTAAATTTTTTGTGTAATTTTACATTTTATCATTATTTAGAGAGTGATTGGCTTTCACATCGGCACACGAATTGACACAACTGCCATTTATGCAGTGATGCCAACTAGCAAAATGAATCCAACTATTCTAAATTTCACGTTTGACTGCTTACGCTTCCAAAAACGGATTTTCTTGCCTCAAATGAGTATTATAAATGCCAACAAAAATTACGGAAACGCACAACAGTTATTCGTTTCAAAAGACTAGAAAATGTTCTTTTGGAAATGCAAGAAAAGTGTTGAAATTCGAGTATTTCCAAAAATTTTCCAGGCGTATTAAACACAATATTTTGTGCGTTGACAACTAACCACGCTAAAAACGCACAGAGTGTTCGAAAATCGTCGGACTCAGAAACCCGATGAAAAACGCTCCTTTCAAATGCACGTCAAATGTTTGTTGCCATAAATCATTGTTTCTTAATCTTTTAAGTAAGCCGCACCCATTTGAACCTGAAAATAGGTCTCCGCACTCTGCGTACACTTATGTATAATAAGTTAAGTTTACTCTAAAAAATATGCGAGATATCGATATCAGTTTAGTCACGAATTTTTGCGAAAATTTCCAAATTTCGACTGTAAAAAAATTAAAGAACTGTTTCTTATGTAGAAAATCGCGAGAAAAACGATGGCGCAAACCGCATCTCAATATCTGAAATAGTTTCCGAGATATCGAGGACGAATTGTTTCGTATCTTCAAAAATTTGGCCTTTTGACGACAACCCAAAAATTCAAACGACCATAACTCAGTTATTTGTTGACGAAAATTAAAAATTCTCATGTTTTTGGATTCAGCGTGACATTCTGAGTAAAATGAGCCCCAAATTTGTTGAGTTTGCTTAATAAATAAACGAACCATTGGCCAAAAACGGTTTTGAAAACGTTATTTTAGAGTGATTTTCAATCAATGTTTTCAAAATGAAAACGACGTTTAGTGGCTTTGAATTATACATCAGTCGAAAGAGAAGCTCGAAATCTATCTACTGGCTAAATTTAAGATCGATCGGATAAATAGTTTACAAGCTATGGTCAAAAATTAAAAAAATTAGAAATTTTCATCGTTTGAGGCGGTTTTTTTTTTCGCGAAAATTCGACTATCAAATTTTGGGCTTTTGAGAACACTTTCTAACGTAAAATGAGTCGAGAAAAAGAATGGCGCAAACCGCATCTCAATATCTCAAATAGTTTCCGAGATATTTAACTTTGAAAATTGGGAAAAATGTGAAAAAATGAAAATCAACTATCCGAAACTTTGATCGGCCATAACTCAGTTATTTGTTGTCGGATCAGAATTTAAATCCCAGATTTGGAATCTGCGTAAAATTCTGCGTACACTGATGTGTAATAACTCAAGTTTACTCTAAAAAATAAGCGAGATATCGATATGAGAAATTTGGTATAGTTTTAATCATGAATTTTCGCAAAAATTTGCAAATTTCGACTATTGGAAAATCTAAAAACGATTTCTTATGTAAAAAATCGCGAGAAAAACGATGCCGCAAACCGCATCTTAATATCTAAAATAGTTTCCGAGATATCGAGCACGAATTGTTTTGACCCTTCAAAAATTTGGCCTTCTGGCGACAACCCAAAATTTCAAACGGCCATAACTCGGTTATTTATTGACAAATTTAAAAAAATTATCATATTTTTGAATTCAGCGTGAAATTCTGCGTAAAATGAGACCCAAATTTGTTGAGTTTGCTTAATAAATAAACGAGGTATTGGCCAAAAACTGTTTTGAAAACATCATTTTAGGGTGATTTTCAATCAATGTTTTCAAAATGAAAATGACGTTTAATAGCATTGAATTATTCATCAGTCGAAAGAGGAGCTCAAAATCTATCTACTGGCCAAATTTGAGATCTATCAGACGAATCGTTTACGAGTTATGGCCAAAAATAAAAAAAATGAAAAATTTTCATCGTTTGAGTCGCAATTTTTTTTCGCGAAAAATCAACTATCGAATTTTGGGCTTTTAAGCACTTTTTCTAACGTAAAATGAGCCGAGAAAAACGATGGCGCAAACCGCATCTCAATATCTCAAATAGTTTCCGAGATATTTAACTTTAAAAATTACGAAAAATGACGAAAAATGAAAATCAACTTTCCGAAACTTTAATCGGCCATACCTCAGTTATTTGTTGTCGGATCTGAATTTAAATCCCAGATTTGGAATCTGCGTAAAATTCTGCGTACACTGATGTATAATAACTCAAGTTTACTCGAAAAAATAAGTCGATATCAGAAGTTTGGTGTAGTTTTTGTCATAAATTTTCCCGAAAATTGCGTTTTGTATGTAGTTGATGTACCTATTTTTCGAACATTTAAATAACCACGGTAACCGTTCATAAACGCAACAATACTTTGGCGAATCTCAGAGTGTTAATCACATCAGTCTGACGTCACACGCGCCAACAGACGTCTCACTTTATGAACACACCTCTGTTGGCAGCAAAAGCATTTGCCCTTGACGCAACGTGCCACAATTTGTTTAATCCTTTCTTTTAAACATAATCTTTAATTAATTATTGTTGAATTTGAAATTTAAACCATCTAACTTTGACAACGTGTTAACTTCAAAAATAGCTATGGTCAGTTTTCTCCTAATTTTCTCCCTAATAAATTAAAAGCCCAATAATTTTCATAAGAGGGTGGACTCATAGCAATAAGCTCTAGATTTATTTTGATTTCTGGTTTGAATTTGAAACGTCATTCACTCATTTGGGGAAATTTTATCAGTTGGTAGCACATTCAAATCAAACAATTGATTAACAATTAAAGATTAATTTAAATTCAAATCCCCAGAATTTCATGCTTCCGTAAATTTTTGTCGGAACTTTATTTAATTAGTTTACAAAACGGCACACAAATTGGCCTAATTGATATTTATGCAGTGATGCCAACTAGCAAAACAAAATGAACTATTTTAAATGTCACTTTTAAAGATGACTTTCTTCGCAAATGAATATTATAAATGCTATAAAAAAAAGGAGACGCAGAAATTAAAATTTCTTAAGAGCGATATTAATATTCCAAAAATCCTCTTTACCCAATTAATTAGTATCACTGATTTTTATACATTTTAAAGCAGATTATTTCGCCTCTTATTATATTAAATTACAAAAAATATATGTTGGTTTTTACTTAATTTTTAGCGTAACGTGACGCTAAACAAACTTCTCGTTCTCGCTATACACGGGAATAACAAAGTTTTAAATTAGGGAAATCCTCATTTTTAATTATTAACTAAAACTCGCGTACAACTAGAAATTGCAATTAGGTCGCAAAAAGTTGAAATTTATTTTCTGTAAAAAATGTCGATGTTTACTCCGTCTCCTTTGGTTCAATTTTTTACCTTTCCAGTCCCGAGCAGCTAACCCAATTAAACCAGGAAAAAAAATTACAAAATCGCTCGGAACTGACTGTCACCTAAAATTCCTCGTGTTTTTATAAGACTCCCCAACACGTGAAATTGACACTTTAACTTTAATAACTCCCGCATTGACGTTCCACATTCATTACAATAAAAGTTATCGAAGCGTGCAGACATGTATCAAAACTTTTTGTCGCTTGGTATCAAAGTTTTATTTTACAAATAGAAAAATCGCAAAAGCGAGACAAGAAAATGTACGGGCGTCGATACAGCTGAAACAGAAAAGCGATAAGATAAAAGCCCCCGAACAGATTTTTAATACGTAGCGAAAGAGGCATTAGAAAGTCGCAAGACAATTTGCAAGCGAGATTAACTACACCGCAAATCCAGAATTTGCGATTGTCCAGATGTTGAACCCCGTTCCCCAGTTGAGTTATCGCCGTCGAAACTCCCAGATAAGAGCTTTATCTATAACTGAATTAATTCGGGTATTTTTCGTCCTCGTTCCAGACCGCCGTTAGCACCGGGGAGCGAATTTGCATACTCGCATTATAGCCCCAGTTTTCATTAATGATAAAACAGGGTGTTTTCTGCCGTTAGACACGACGTTAAAAATCTTGGATGAACGACTAACGGCGCTTGATTTGTAATTAGGACGCTCTTATCTGAGCCATTTGCGATCGCGAGCTACAAAATTAGAACATTACTAACAGATAGTGCCGGGGGCGGCGAAAAAATGTCGGAGAAAAATGACCGGATGAAAGACGCAGGATTCTCGGGAGAGTGCTTGATTTCGAGTTTTTTCGATCAGACAAAGAGGGAGGAAGATTGAAGACTTTTCAAGCCGAAAACGCTTATTGTTTGGAGCGATATTTACATTTTTATTCGGTTCAGGGCTATACTTTTTAATTAAATTTAACGGTGAGGTCTGGAACTGCGATTAAATTTACCAGTCGTGACGAAGTTACTGTTTTATTTTCAACAACAAATCGCGAACGTACATTGTACCATAATGTTTACAGAGCGCAAACATGATCCCTCAGATTTCGTTTGAAATGGTGGATGCGCCCAGAATCGCGAAAATTTTCAAAACAATTCGAAATAAACCCCATTATTTTTACCCTTCATTGAAAACAAAAACAACGATAGTTTTCATGATTTACGACCACAACTAATGTTTTAGCCCGCTTAGGTAATAAATTTACTTCGTACTCTTCGGGTTTGGAGGCCCGAAAAATAATTTATACTTCAGACAAAAGTAATTTCAGCGTGATGAAACCTACCTATTATAACTACTGTTATAATTTAGTTTAGCCATTAAACGTTCAACAAGTTCCTGAAAGCGACTTAATCATGTAAGATTTCTTGTGTTTCCGTAATTAAACCCCAAAACAGCCTAAATCTCGCTTAAGTTCCCGCGATTTTGTCTAAGTGCGAAACATCCCCGCCTCCGTTAAAAACCTAAATCTTCTTCACCGAAGTTTCCAGGAAATTGTTTCAATAATGAGACGCTTTACTAATTTAATTTATCTCAAGTAATATTTCCAAAAACTCTTAATCAGATCATGCGTCAAACTTTGAAACGAAATCCGATCTTCATTAAAGCTTTCTCGTTAAATAATCTTTTCTGGGTAAATTTTGACACGTTGACTTTAGTTGGGCCACTTCGCGTTTCAATTACGACCACCGAATGTAACTATAGACGAAATTACCGCCATATTGATTTTCTTAATTAATGTCTGCAGTGAACGCGCTGTCCGATTTCGTGGTTTACACCATCTTCTTATCTTCTCCCCGAAAAGTAATTTTACACACTTGTAATTAGAACGTGACCTGACACAGATCCGGAGTGTTACAAATTCGAACAGTTAAGAAAAGTCCCGGCGCATCCACCAAAATTGTAATTCGATAAGTGTGTCGTGTGAACGTATTCATGCTTCGTTTCGCATTCCTTTGCGTAATTAACGTATCCTTGTGTGATCAAAATTATACAAAAGCGTATAATTTGATTTGAAGATGGCTGTTTTATCAATGTTTAGACGGTGTGCGATAATCAAGCGAATTTCCCTAGATCTGTGCATTTCAAAGTCTGTAGTAAACAGATCTGAGTAAACACAATAACACTTTGTTTGGTGCAGAGATCCGTCTCAAATCTGGGTTACCAACTTCTAAAGTGTGTCGAAAAAACACGGCTTTTGAGCTGGACTGGAAATGCATGATTGATGGGAAATTTCTCGGCGACAAAATTAATTTTCGGTTAAATTTAACAATGCTGGTTTGGTCTTTATTAAACAAACAAAGGGTTAAAATTGTAACGTAATTGCAGTTTTTTTAGCTCACCTTTTTGCTGGAATGCTTGTGATACCTCGCCGGATGTAACATGCACAAGTACCTGTCCATCGCCATGCAGATCAAGATTACAGCCGACTGTTGACTTATGGCTCCTCTGAGTAAAGCCTGCAATCAATGAACACCGTCACAAGAATACAAAGCTCATTAAAAAACCCTTTTCTTACACCGCCTGATACATTTTAACGTGAAATTTGCATACTTTTGCCACGACGGTGATGCCATTGCAGTGTAATAAAGTCTCTAGATAAATTAATCACATAAAAGCCCCACATATGAATATAAAAAAGGTTTAGTATGATAAATAACGTCCTAATGTAAGCCGCTTTAATCTCTTTAAAAGACGCTTTTAAGTAAAGATAAATTATCTTTTCAGCGAGATTTATCGGAAAATAGACTCATTAATATCAGTTTCTGTAGGTAACTGAAGAAAGAGTGGTAATTAAAAAGGAACAAGTGTGGCTTTATTTGGGGAAGATGGATCGTTTTCGCGAATTATTATCCCGACTGAGAACGCTGTTTGAGGGGGCGGATACACAGTGTTAATTGATGAGGAAGTCTTCATTAATTTTTCAGCGGTGTGGATTTCAAGACAAAGCGAGGAATGGTGGATGCGCCATCTAAAAGCGTAAATAAAAATTATCAGCAAACAAAATTTATAAAATTACAACTCATTACCGTTTAAAAACCGGCAAATGCACAGAGCGAGATTCAAGTTGTTAAACTTTTAAACGAGAAATACAAACATTTTAGGGAGATGTAAAATTTGTTAACTTTGCAAAAAGCGTTTTGTTGCGAAATTTTAATACACCTAATTTCCGGGTGAAAAGTTTATAAATACGTTTTAGGTGATGATTCTTTTCCGTGATGATTATGCCATTTGAATAATGCCAACAAGCCAGAGAATCAGGCATTTCGAATGCCAATGTCCGACAGAATCCGTCAGCGGTGAAACTGGAAATGCGGAACAATAAATTGAATTAGCTGATTCCAGTCACGGAGTTCCATAAATCTGTTATAGCTCCTCCGATTGACCACGAGATAAGTTGAATGTATGTGATCGCGCCGTTTTTTGATCAAAAGAATGTGTATTTCATCTCGGAATTTTGCGCGACATGTATTGGTTATAATTGAAAATCGATGTCGGCGAAAATAGAACGTCCGATTTCAAGTCGCATAAAATATAAGTGGCGACGATTTAAAAGAAAAATGTGAGGGTGGAGTGCGTCGGTGGTCATAATTCACGGTTAATATGTGTAAAGGAATTATGAAGGAAAGTTACAGAAAAGAAAAAGTTTGTGGGCCATTTTTCAAACGCTTGATATTAAAAAATGTAAAGTTGGCAAAACACAAGTTCTTATTCCTGGCAAAAGTGCCGAATTTCCACCTTGATAGTAATTGTTATTAGCTTGCGTGTCCAAAGCGCGCTCTAAAACGTCGCACTGTGAACAAAGTTCGTGTTCGTGTTGGCCAAAATCCCGACTAAGTGCTCTGTAGACATACATCAGTGTCAAACCGGTGACCCTGTAAACGGGATCCGTATGCATTTTGTTCCATTTGGTGGAGTTAATGGCGTGTGATAGCGAATTGATTGAGGAACACAACCGGAATAATGTCTATCTCATCGTAGTGTGATAACTGCACTCATCAACTCTTATGTTGAAATTTATGCAAATTCGTAGTTAGTGCGAGCATAGAACAATCAAATTAATTTGAGATGCACTGTAATGTGACGCAAGAGGAATCATTTTTAGATTACTGCGATCATTGGAGCGAAGAGAGTCACCTAGTTCTGAGAATATTAGCTCTGAAGTTAGTTAAATGTGGTAATGAGCCACGCCCTTTTCCAAATTCATTGAAAAATTCACATGACAATTGTTTGCCGCGGGTTAAACATCTGAATTGGAAACGGTTAATGTTTCACAAATTTATTTGCGCATTTCTCTAGAGACTGTTTTTATTGTCGCAACAGTGAGTTTGCTTTCAGACGAACAAGAGTCAATATTTGTATCTAAATATGCTTGTTCTTATATTAAAAATGGTGGATGTTTCAAGGTAGCGAGTGATATTCACACAAGCTAATAAGTTTGCATTTTAGCTATCCCCATCGTACTTTATCAATATTGCATCTGTCGCCACAATGCACTGAACCTCCTATATCTATGCATATGTTCTTCCTTTTGCCGACAGCTATACTCGCATCTGCGCCTTTTGTTTCTATTTTCTTGTTTCCTTTCACATGAAGTTATACTCTGCATAAACTAAATCTAATTTTGCAAGTTAAACTCAGGACTCGTGGCAATTCAATATTTAACATCGACATCGAATACTGAAACAAAATATTTACGTTCTTAGAAAAACCCCATATGATCCTTCTATTACAAACGATTAAACCTTGCGATGACAAACTCATTCGCAAAAACGGAAGCGTGGGCAAGACTTTAGATTAAAATCAAAGTTTTGTCGCGAAAGTAAAGGATTTATGGCGAGTGCTTAGAGGTTATAACAAGTGTACACGGCTAATTTGAATTTTAAATTTACATGAAAAATTGACAACATGAACTGCGGGAAAAGAGTCCATGTAAAATCAACATAGAGACTGTTGGTGTTTAATAACATATTAAACTTTTATTAAAGTCTCGAGTGTTTTGCAGCGTAGAACAACCGTTTTTTTCCAGGCTTTGAGTATTTAACTGTGATGTTTGATCAAAGAAAACTAATAAAAATGCGTTTCATTTGTGTTCACGTTTCACTGTGTTTTATTTGGTTTGGTAGAGATGTTTTTTGTTTAGAAAGCTTTTGCAATGGTAATTTTAGCGCAGTTTTAAATGTTATTAAAAATGCATCAAACGGAACGCGTTGCTTTATCTAAATAACTTCATGTACAGAAAATGTTGTGGTATTGTAGTTTTTAATGTAAGCACGCCCTAATGGACTAACAGTAGTGTTAATTCCCGGGAACGAAACGTGCGTTTGCAAAAATTAAAATAACATTACTCACTTGTGGTCATCGGTACTGAAATATAAGTGATTTTTCGCTAAACTTTCTTTAAAATTTTGTTAACTCCAGATAATGTAAAAATAACAATGCTGTAATAATGACATGAAAAACCTAAAATATGTAGTTTTAAAGTGCTAAAATTCTGGTACCATGACAACTGCAATTTTGCTTTTAATTAATTAATAAAATGATGCATATTTTTCAAACAAGCTGTGGCTCAATAAACACGTTTTTGTACCAATTTTTAGTTAAAATAACCTTTTATGCGATCCATCGGTTAAAATAAAGAATTTAATTGAATTAAAATTTTGTGATTGAAAAATAACCAACTATAAATAACTGACACAAACGCTAATTGGATGTTTCAACAATTTAATATTTTAGTTTTCCCCTTGTCATACAATAATTATCAATTATTCCTTTAATAATCCCAATTTCGCGTGATTGATAAATTTTAATTAGCGATTGTGGATTTTTCAGTTCTAGATCGGTTTCAGCCTGTCATCCACCATAAATACAATTTTACGCGAGAAGAAAAGTCCATAATTTTATTAGTTGTCCAGAGGCGTTGTAGCGAAAGAGATAAATAGATATTTGAAGAATTGCTCTATTTCTTCAGTTTTATATCTGAACGAAAGATGGAATTTCGGTGAGCCGGTGACAAGGGTCAGTTTAAATTGTAATTCTTTTTATGAGCGGTATCGTGGATTATTGCCAATACGGAGCGGGTGGTATTTATTTTGAGAGAATGCGTGACAGACTTTGGGTTGTTTATTGAGGATTTTGGAGGCGGCGAGCGTGAGAAAAATGCCGATTTTTTATTAGATTTTAGAGAGAGACACGAGGAAAATAAAATTAAAGTCTGCTTTCATGATGGTTGGACTTTGAGGCCCTGATTTATTGTGAAAAGTTAATAAAAATTATATTTCCGTGAATAATGTCGCATGGAAATTTACCTCCAGTCCCCTTTTGCAAATCGAGCAAATAAAACCCCCAAATTCTGATAGGCTAAAGTAAATTTCTTGAATTTGCCTCAATGTCGCCGTCTCGTCGGTTTGTAGTTCAAAGCCAAGCCCTTATAGTCTGCCATTAAGTCAATAGAGCCACTCGACGACGGAAAGGCATAAAGTGCATATTATATTTTCCTTTGACTTGAATCTTCTCCCAAGAAAATAATAATTTGCATACACTCAAACAAGTCTCAACTAAATTCTCAGTTAATTTGTCGTCACAATGCACTTTTCCAAGCTCTTCACTCGACAGCGGTCGATGTCCGGATGAAATTTAGCGGGCCGTGTTAGAGTAATTAAGCTCATAATGGTCAAATCTGATATCACTCAACTCACCTGAATTTGACAGACCAACTCTCCGTATGGCCAACAATGGCGAAGCGATGGCACGATGGCAAAAGGGGTGACCAGGAGACCCATGGCTAAATCGTTGCTCGCCAGAGAAGTCAGCAGATAGCGTGGCTGAAACGAAATTACAGTTATTTAATCGTGATTTTAATTCTCTGAGTTATTCTAATTTGTCAACCAACCTCTCCAGACAGGAAGTGGACTAAAACGGGACCGTGGTTTAAGTACCATTAGTGTAATAATGCAGGGATTAAAAAGTTTGTGTGTTTGCTGGGTAATTATGACGACAGGGATGACGCGGAAGCCGTCGGAATCCTTTTAATCCCGTTTTTATAGAGTCCTTCCGGTTATTAACTGGAATTTGTGCTAAGCAACACTAGCGTGACAATTTTCGTGTAAAGTTAAAAATGGCGGATGCGCCCAATTATGTCTAAACTCACCTGGGAATGTATATACTTGGAGTACCTCCTGCTGTTGATGACCAGAATAAGCAGCACGTTGGCGGCCAGAACTCCCACTGTGAGCATCAAAACAATGAGAGCCTGCAGGACATCTCCAGGTCCCAGCAACGCCAATAACCCTAAATGACTATATCTCGGATGTGTACAACTGATATTCTGCAAAGCCGGCGCCACAAGAATCGTCGTTTTATGATGCATTTCGACAGTCTCGCAAAACTTCTTCGCCAATAGATTTATTGCTACCTGTATTTGTAATTGTTGACACAACATTCAATCTTCTCCTTCTTCATTTTCGCACAAAAACTCGAACTTGCACACATGAGGTCTTGAAAAACAAAACGTCTGCAACAAAGAATTAATAATTAGTACATTCTTCATTGAGACGTTTTAAGAGTCTCCAGTTAGTCGTAAGAAGTGCAAAAAATAGAAAGCGATGGATTAAGTGCAACGAGGCAGAGTGCAAAGAGAAGAAACACCTAATAACGGGTGATTTAAAGGCCCAAGGGTCCTGAATCGCAGATCGTGGATAGCGAATGTTGGAACCGCCCTTATCTGACCTAGCTCTGAACAGAGAGAGCAGTTTTAGACAAATATACTCGGACGATAAGTAAATAGTGCGAGCTGTAACCGATACGTTTTCAACATGGACGAGATAAATTGAGTTTTGTATATTTATGAAGGCGTTAAAGACCCACCGGAGACAATATTAGACGAATTTAGACGCTTTATAAGTGTTTGATGTTGAGGAAGTACGATCCAAGGAAAGGAATGTTAATAACGGGAAAGTGGACGGCGGTCAGAGAGTTAAATAACGTAATAAATTCAGGGACAAGCTTGTCCAGTCTAAAAATATTTTAGAAGCTCGACATCAAAATATACATGCTGTGTCAAAAAGAAATAACTTTGCTGCGTGAAACTAAATATGAAAAAAATTCAATTTTATTTTTAACGTATTGTCAGATCAAAGGTATTTTACAGTCGCTGGTAATTTAACACAGTGTTGACCAGTGCTGACAAATACATTAATATGGAGGTCGGTATATCCAAAGGGTTAAAAATCAAATGATAACAATCCATTTTTTCATAAAGCTCGAAATTTTATTTGATATACATAATTAAAATTCGAATGAAACAGTTTACATTTCAAAACCAGGATGTTGAATTGAAATTCTCCAATTTTGATGTTTTTACCAAAGAACGGATTTTATGAAAAATTTAATGTGTTTTTACCAAATACAGGGTGTTTTTGAAATCCATGTACAAAAGACTGTGATAATTTGGTCTCAAAAATTGAGCCTATTAAGTGAAAAAATGTTTAGTAAAAGTCTTTTTGTTTTTGAGATAAAATTACACAAAAATTTCAATAAATTTGCTTGTACGCTACTGATTTAAGAATGAACAAAACTCGAGTTGCTGGTTGTTTAGGAAACAATCATTACAGGTGCACTTTATTCCAGTGGTGTAGAAAAATCGTATATTAGGGTTAAATTTACCTTGTCAGTTTTTGATTAAAAAATTGGTTTTTCAAATTTTTTACTTCTTCCAGAATAGCGAGGAACTGTTTTGTACATGCATTTCAAAAACACCTTGTATCCAGTTTTAGTGGATTAATGGCCGTGATAAGCATAAAAATACTATTTCAAATGGCCTAAAATATAATTTTTCTACTCATAGTAGTGTAAGTAGGCATTTTTCAATAACAGATTTGGAATCGGCGGAAAATTCTGCGTAGACTGATGAATAATAACTCAAGTTTACTCGAAAAAATAAGCGAGATGTCGATATCAGAAGTTTGGCATAGTTTTAGTCATAAATTTTTGCGAAAATTTGCACATTTCGACTGCAGAAAAATCAAAAAACTATTTCTTATGTAAAAAATCGCGAGAAAAACGATGGCGCAAACCGCATCTCAATATCTGAAATAGTTTCCGAGATATCGAGCACGAATTGTTTTGAACCTTTAAAAATTTGGCCCTCTGGCGACAACCCAAAAATTCAAACGACCATAACTCAGTTATTTGTTGACGAAAATTGAAAATTCTCATGTTTTTGGATTTAGCGTGACATTCTGCGTAAAACGAGCCCAGATTTGTTCAGTTTGTTTAATAAATAAAGGAGGCATTGGCCAAAAACTGTTTTCAAGACGTCACTTAAGGGTGTTTTTCAGTCAATGTTTTGAAAATGAAAACGTCGTTTAATAGGTTTGAATTATACATCAGTTGAAAGAGGAGCTCGAAATCTATCTACTGGCTAAATTTGAGATCAATCGAACAAAGAGTTTACGAGTTATAACCAATAATAAAAAAAATTAAAAATTTTCATCGATTGAGTCGGGTTTTGCGAAAAATCGACTATAGAATTTTAGGCTTTTGAAAACATTTTCTAACGTAAAATAAACAGAAAAAAAGAATGGCGCAAACCACATCTCAATATCTCAAACAGTTTCTGAGATATTTAACTTTAAAAATTAGAAAAAATGAAGAAAAATGAAAATCAATTTTCCGAAACTTTGATCGATCATAACTCAGTTATTTGTTGTCAAATCTGAATTTAAATCCTAGATTTGGAATCTGCAGAAAAATCTGCGTACACTGATGTATAATAACTTAAGTTTACTCTAAAAAATAAGCCAGGAATCGAAATCAGAAATTTGGCATAGTTCTAGTCATAAATTTTTGCGAAAATTTGCAAATTTCGACTGCAGAAAAATCAAAAAACTATTTCTTATGTAAAAAATCGCGAGAAAAATGATGGCGCAAACCGCATCTCAATATCTGAAATAGTTTCCGAGATATCGAGCACGAATTGTTTTGAACCTTTAAAAATTTGGCCCTCTGGCGACAACCCAAAAATTCAAACGACCATAACCATCGCCGACTCCATCTTATACCAAGCCTGTTCAATAGCTTCCGAGATTTGTTCCCGCGAAGTAGGCCATGAGTACGTGAGGCGTGCGTACGCTAGCGCCACTCTCGACAATTTCTTGAAACACAGTTCTGGCATTTTTTGATTTTTAATTATATATTTCTGATTAGTAGCCGTTTCCGCGAAGAGAATGATCTGTTTTCTTTATGGAAGTTCGGAGAAATCGCTTTGCTTGCATTCCAGATGCCGTAATTTTTGATGAATTTACCCGACATACCTAACCTATCATCACTTCAACTTTCAAAGTGACGGAAATGTCACCAAAATGAAAGAATTATCACCAGAATTTGATACGTTTTTTCGTCGTTGGGGTCGCTAGCGTATGTACGGCGATGACCTTGAGGGAACTTTTTGCAAAGGGGAGAAATCAAAATTGAACAGGCTTGGTATAAGATGAAGTCGGCGATGCCATAACTCAGTTATTTGTTGACGAAAATTGAAAATTCTCATGTTTTTGGATTCAGCGTTATGTACCATAATGTTGTCGTAATTAAAGGGGAAAAATATGAAATAATGATCATATTTATGCATCAATAAATCTGGTAATTATTTTGTAGCTTTGTTTTACATTTTTTGCTTTTTAATTTTATATGATACCTAAATTCTATACTAACCGTATAAAGTTTCATTTTAATGTCTTGGAAAAATACCACGTCAACCACCGAGCAAACTCGAGACAGCTGAAGCTTTGAGAATATGAAATTAGTTTTGGTGATTTTGTTGCGTTCTAAATAGTTTTGGTTGAAAATTTTTCATGTATGATAAGCTCTTTTAGTTTCCATTGTTAAGCACCCTCTAAACTCTTGTTATCCTAGAATTGTTGAATTGGTGCTACTCGAAAAGTGGATGCTACCGTTTAGCAATGTTTACTTTAAACAGGTCCAGTGGATTCCAACACAGTTTCGCATTGCTGTTAATTTGCCAGGAAAGCCGATTAATTTGGCCATTTCGGCTCATAAACAAGCTATCAATATGCGGGTAGGAAGTGGTAATTTCGACGAGATTTTCATTTGCTTCAATTTCCACATACGGTCGTACGGTCTTAAAAATCAATTGCGCTTCAAGCAGAAAATCCGTAAAACTAATCATTATTTTTTCACCTGCAAAGTGCGCTTGCTTGTTTTCTGAATTTAATTGAATGCTCCTGCACTAATTTATAGCTGCATTTATAATTTAGCAATTCATTGATCTGAGGTAAATATGTTTATTGAGCCTAGCTTATTGAACTTTAATTACGTTGAAATTCCGCTCGTTTTTTTGCCATCAGATGATTTAAATTTTCCTGTGCATCCGACACACATCTTCATAAATCCTCTGTATCGCTGCCATCTGCTTCGGCTATAAAAACTTACGCAAAAGCGTTTGCGTAAAGTGTAGGATCGGCATTATTCGCTTAGAGCGGAAACAGCGGGTGACGACAAACCCTACAAACAGGTCGCCCAAGGGCAGTAAATGATCCGCACCCTACAACATTTGCGAGTACATCCCTTTCCGCTTCACCTATCGTCGCTTCCTGGACCTAAATAACTCTAACTATGTGGAAGTTGGATTCAGGAATTTTGAGAAGAAATTAAGTTATCAACGATTGTGGAAAACAGACGATGAAAAGAGAGAACTGGGTCCACACAAAACCCTAATTTATTGTAATCACGAGATAAATCAGTGCTTTGGTTTCTCCAAGAACAGATGGCGCCAATTTTTTAACCCTAAATTTGCCGTCTTTGTATTGTTTGCGCACTTAATTTCTCCCCGCGTTTACTCATCTCTGAATTGTGGAATATTTTATTCGGTGTTTAGACTAACAAATGATTCTGTCAATAGAACATGTTCGGTTGAAATTTATTGATAAGAGTCGATGTTGCGAGCTGAATAAACGAAAATATTTAGGGGTGAAGGTAACAAAAAAGACATTTTTCTTATTTGGCTGCTTTAGTTTCAGGGGGTGAATAATAGGCATTTAAGCTGCGAGGGATGTAACCAAGTTTCTAGAAAATCTGAACAAACGTGGATTTGTTTTTAGGTGCCAACAGTGTCAGTTGCAGAATTGGAAGCAAATGCATTCCGATTCCTTATTTATGAAGTCTGTAGTTTCGTTCCCCGTGCAGTATTTCAAGCGAAATTATGAATTTTTCAAATTAATATTATAAAATAAACTTCAAATAAGGAGGCTGTTCAACTGTCTCAGCTCGTTCTTTTTTACGACAGTCAGCGTGGTTTTCCTCAAAACTGTTTTTAATTTAATCTTTTCCAACAATTTTGTGTGGCATCCAATCTCTTTCTTCTCACCTTTCAAAGTCACCAGTTATTGCGATCTTGTAACTTTTAGAGTCTAGCTTATCTTTAGTCAATAACACGATTTATAATTCACGCATTTGCACTTGAATGGAATCTTCGGTTAACATTGGAATATAATGAAGTTTCGCAAGACGGCGAGAACTTGATTTCCGCATTTTCCGTCAAGAAAACGATTTTGCAATTGCTTTCGTAACAGAGTTAAGCAAGCTTTTTTCACTGGAAGTTTGTACTGCATGATGCAAGTGAGCTTTTTGTGGTTGCTTCTATTGATTTTGGAGTCAAAAGAGGAGATTTATGGAGCGAAGGCCAATACTTAAAAGGAATTATTAAGAGTGTAAACTGATTTATTCGAAGATAGGGGGATCGTGGGTGAAAGGAGGATCCATTGGAATGTCAGGCGTTTATTTATATTTCTCAACTATTTATCATATCTATTGAGTTGGAAGTTCAAAGTAAGGGACCCACATATTGAGATTGAAGTGTCACGAGCATGATATGAGTCGTATCGGAGGCGAGTCTTTATGGCTAAAATTCCAAAGTTTTAGTTACAAGACACTGACATGTCTAGATAAATAGAATGAGAAAAATCGAAGACTAAACAAAAACGATTTCCACAGAACAAACAATAAATAAAACTTCAAAAGTTATGCGATATATTCGAGCTCGTAATTTCAATTCCCGTAAATGTAGTCCCAATAACGAGCTCCTTTCCAAATGTACTAATTTTTTGTGGATTTTATGAACACGAAGCGAATAAAACCAGTAATGATCGGTTTTAATATTTAATAGCTGTGAGGCCCAATAAAAACTCAAATTGCATTCCGGCTGCAATCCCAGTTCCCAAACATAATCTAGAAATCATAAATAAAGTCGTCGTTCTAATTAGAAACTCATCAAGCTTTTTCGTTAATGAGCAAACTTTATAAAAAAATGATCGTTCTTACTGCGGGTTAATCTCGTTTCCTTAAAGGGATTCTCGCAGTGTTGACCCGGAACATAATTAATTTCTGCTACAATTATTACGATATTAAATTATCTGTGGACGTGAAACCAACAATTTCATGGAGATATTCTCTCTAAATGTGGGTTCTTCATGTCATATTCCGGTGCACTGAGTTAAAACTGTTGCGATAACGAACTCTCAATCAGTAATCAAGAGATTGCGGTCACAATTGAATTCCATAGTCAAACCAGCGCGAATTTAAGAGCAAAAAATTATGTGCTTGTTTCTTTACAAATTATTCATCTGTCAGGGAAACAATTTCGCTCACTGCTTCCTAATTTCAAGCTTTTAAAAGTCTAATTTCCACAATTTATTTTGATGAGTTTCAGCAAAAAAGTAATGAGTTAGCCCCTCCTCTGCTGGTTTATCTGAAAATACGGCCTTTTGGTCCTCCAAATAAATAATGGTTAAGAAATCCTGACCACTTTATGGACTAAAGTAGAATTTGGTCGGGGTGACCTAGAGGAATAAATCCGAAGAAGGAAGTAATAGAGATGGGATTGGCGTAATTGAGAATGGGTTGATAAAGCGAAATTTATGCTTTTATTACGAGGAAATAAAGATATTAATTGACGCAATTTTTAACGACTTTGCACTTAAATCCTTTTATTTTCACGCGGGCTGGTCATTTCGAAAAAATGAAAATCAATAAGTACACTTTTCCGCGAAAATTCTGTCCATTATTTACTGAGATCGTGTGAAAATCCGTCCATTAAAACTTTCCCGGCACCGATAGTCTATTTTTGCTCCAACGCTTAAATTCGCATAAACCTCACCCATTTCCACACTTTAAATTTATGTCGATATAAACCCACAGTGTGACTACCAACTCATATTTTATTACGTGTACATTACAATTAATTACCAAAATATACCATCAATGTGATTATACCACAAAACCAACACAATCTCGTCGAAAATTAAACTAAATCCGATCAATACATTCCAAAATTTTAACCTAAATTATTTCTGTTCCAACACCGAATTAAAACTTTAATAAAAAGAAACACCGCGTAAGTGGCTCGAAATTGTTCGAAACTTTTCAAAGAAAAGAGATATCACAGCGACTCGCACTGCTGAAAACTCATCAAATAACTTAATTTTAATAAAACGGGAAACTGAGCCAAATCGATATCTCATTTGGTCGCATAAAATATGAACAAGTTTGAAGGAGAAAAAGTCGAAAGAATTCATGAAAAAGTTTGGGTGGAATTTTTTATTACGTGTGCGTTGGTTTTAAAATACGTACCAATTATCCATACATGATTTGAAAAACTTGCGATCACGAACCACTCGCACGTACAAAAGTCCAAACGCGGCAACCGCAGGATAACGACTGCAGTTTCCAACTTGATACAGACATAGTCCTGGCAAAGTCCTGATCCTCCCTGATTCAAGCAAGCGCATTTCGGGACTCTGTATACCCAGAGATATTAACAATAAAGTAAATACTGCTAAGTTATTAATTTAATACATAGAGTAGTCGGCACTGAATTGTTTGGAGAGTCTGTTTTTGAATGATTTTAACGCTTTAATTTATAGAGGCACTTTCTCAACTATTATTCGGGCTCGAGTTATCTGTTTGAACAACAAAACGGAATTTTAGCGAAGAAGTGAAGGGTTTAACAGGAGAGAAGTGCTCTAAACTGTTGCTGAAAATTCTCGCCAAGTCCTGAGGTAAAAAGAGAGTTCAGAACTTTCGGATATAATAATTATTAAAATAATTCGTTTTGTAGAAAATGGTGGAAGCGCTCTTTACATCAATCATAAAAAAACAATTTGGACACGCCACTGCGCTTTCTCTTTTCCCGTTGCTTTCCTCTTGAATTATTCTTATTTGCTCTAACCAACCGTTATTTCACCATGGCCTTCAGCAAAAAAGTTTAATTAAAAATAAAACACACTCCCTTAAGCCCAACGACATTTCCACCAGTATTTCGTTCCCAAACAACTTGTATTCTCACTCTCCCAATTCTTTCAAATCAACGATCTTTAAACCCGGATTAACCTAATAACCATTTCATTTAAAAATCGACCGATCCACATAAACGAAACCCTAGAAGCCATTATAATCCTCTGACTTCGCATTACCTACCACAGTTGGTTCAACACCGTTTTCCTTTCAACAAACAATTATAAAAATGCGAGTCACAACCGTCGTATTGCTTACGTTGTGCGTTGTTGTCACTGCTAATTTTAGTGTGGGAAATTTTGATATTCGAAAGACGAATGGAGAAAAAAATGAGAACCCGACCGTGGAAGATTGCGTTAAAAGTTTGCTCCACATTCAAAAAACGGCTCTGCTCACAAAAAACTGTTGCTTAACGAAATTGTGTCCTTTCAAAAATCAACTTGAAGGTCGAAGAATCCAGGCGCTTCTGAGGGAGACGTGCAAAGAAGGCATTTTGGAGAGGGAACAAATCGAAGGATGCGAGTAAGTGGAGTTTGTTTTTACCAGTTTAAACTCTCGTTTAGTTTTAAAATGGTAGAAATAGGGCAAATATTCAGCAAACAGCGACACAAATTTCACCTGCAATAAAGAGATTGCAGCTATCGCAAACAGCGCAACTTCCAAACAGTGTCTATCAATTCCAGGATTACAGTTTATTTCAGAGGTTTAAAAATCCTGTTCACGAAGTGTGTAATTGCAACTCTGATGACAGAACAGTTCGAAATGCAAACAATTTCAATTATCGTCAAAATGATACAGCTTAATGAAATCACATTTTAGTTTTGATAAAACTGAACTGAATTAAAGTCTCAGGTTCGTGATAATCGTCGAGAATAATTCAACGTGCTTTGAGACTTTTATAGCTTTATCCCCTTTGTGCAAAAAGGTCGTTTTCTAATTTTCGCTGCAACTTCATAATTAAATTATCTTTCGTAAATTGAAAACGATTAAAACACTGCTGCCAACTTGAACTATTTTGATTACAATGCAGATGTACACAAATTTATATGAGTCACTTCAAAAGAGAAAAATTCGCTGAAACGAGGATGATAAAAGAGGATTTTAAGCGTCTGGAAAAACTAATTAACTGTAATGTTAGTACATTTACATTACGACCTCTCCATTATCGCAATTATCTCCAATTATTGAACTATTAAACAAGGTCAGCACCGATTAGATAACTTTACCAACTCATCTCCAGTTACAATGTACACTGTTGCTGTGATAGGAGGTGGGGTAATCGGTCTCCCGACCGCCCTCACCATCCAAAAAGAATTCGGATCAAAAGCAAAAGTCATCATTTTCGCCGATAAATTAAGTCCTCACACAACTGGAGACGTGGCTGCAGGATTATGGACACCTTACATCCTACAAAATACGCCGCAAGACAAAGTCTTGAAATGGTCAAAAGCAACACAAGATTACATCCTCAAGTTATGGAAAAGAGGACTAGCAAAAGACGCAGGAATATCGCTACAAGTTATGGTGAATTTATCCGATGCGAAGGATTTCAAAATTCCTGAATGGGTGAAAACCACACTGGGCCACAGCGAGATGTCGAAGGAACAAGTTGAGGATTACAACAAGAAGTATGGGAAAAACTTCACCGGTGGGTTCACCTTCGTGTCTTTTATCTGGGAGGCCTCGAAATTCCTCCCGTTTCTCCAGAAAGAGTTCCTGGAACATGGTGGCGAAATCCGTCAGAGAACCATCAAGAGTTTTGATGAACTCTCTCAATTCGACGTCGTGGTTAACTGCACGGGTCTTACCTCGCGTTTTCTGGTACCAGACCCATTGGTACGACCCATCAGAGGTCAAATTGCGAGAGTACGAGCTCCTTGGCAGTTCCACGCTTTTTTGACGGAGGAAGAATCCGGTCACTACATCATCCCAAATCAGGACTGTGTTATCCTAGGAGGCACCCACGATAAAGATGATTTTAGCACCACTATTAGTCCCACTGATCAAAAATTTATTTTCGAGGGTTGTACGAAATATGTCCCATCTTTGCAGAACGCAACGGTTGTAAAACATCAAGCTGGATTGAGACCAGGTCGAGAAAAAGTGAGACTAGAAATTGAAACTCGCAATGGAATGAAGATTGTGCACAATTATGGACATGGCGGGAGCGGCATTACTTTGTCTGTGGGGTGCGCATTGGAGGCGGCGGAGCTAGTGAAAGAAGCTTTAGGCTTTGGCGGGCAGAGTAAACTTTAATATTTGTAGTTTTTTTAATAAACGAGCTTTCTGTGTGATTAGTTGTGATGCAGTTATGAAAATGTTTACTTCAAATTATTAAAAGAGGGAGGTTTTGGGGATGATTCTAATCCCAAATGAGAACAGAAGTTTCGAGAAGGAATATTTCATCAGATAAGTTGGTAATCACCTCCTTAACCTCGTGATTAAAGAGACTGTTAGGAAATTAGTTCGATGTTCAAGTTTAGATGATAAAAACACTAAAATTTTCTAACAGAAATCAATACGAAAAATCAGATATCGGTTTTATCACTTCCTTTGAATGACAGCTCCTTTTTGCGCCATTCTCCTGTTAACAGTTTTATTCAGATGTGTATTCTCGGTCGCCTAGGTGACCGCCATCAAACGATGATTTAAAAGGAATGATAAAAGATCCGTTTGCTTTCGTGCAACTTTATGTCCTCCTTGTAAGCGATACTGTTTTCTTCCTTCCGTCAATGTTTATTTTCCAACAATTCCCTTTTATTCGAAAGTGAAGATAATATCAGCGGTTTTTCAGATCTATTAGCTTCACGTTAGAGCCCCCCAATTCGCATTCTCAAGCGCCCACTTCACGAACACGAGATAAGAAAATTAGATTTGAAAATATCGCAAAGATATCTGCTAGAATCTCTGGTTTGCAATTCTTGGATGTCCCCAAGGGAGACGAAATGCGCATCCATAACCTGCGACTCGAAGAAGAGTACTTGTTATTCGAAGTATTCTCTACTTTAATGGGATATTTACAACCGGCAGGATTTCCTACAGGTAATTATCACAGTAAAAAAAGCAAAAATACGTACAGCGTCCTAAATATTTACAGCGTCGTAAAATTACAGACACCCAATTTTCGTCTAACCCACTTTCAGATGAAATTAAAGAGAACGCGCTACTCAGCGTCTTACAACAAAACACGTTCATTCATAGGAAATCAATTTCAACCCTTAAAAGCAGTCACAACACTAAAAGCATTCACGCGAAAGGCCATGAATGAGAAAGCATTTTTAAATATTTAAGAATTGAGAAGTAACGTGATTAGGCACGTGAAATTCCCGTCCAGAGAACTTTACGTTTTTTCTGGAAATGAGTAAATTATTTAAGTGCTTTCGGGCAAAAGTCGCGACTAACTAGAAATAAATTAATTTTTTTATTCGCTGTAGAGGTTTTGTCTCGCGCAAAGACATATTGTATTTAATCTCCAAACGCTCTCGTCTATTCTCTCCAATCCCAATAAACACCAATAAAAGAACACCAAATCACGACAATACAATGCTTGCTCTCAAAGAATCTTGTGTTTGTTTCAGGTCTTGTACGTGACGCTGTCCATAAGCAAGTTCCATTTCATCTACTCCTTTTCCAGGTAATGGAGCGAAGCTTGAGAATACCAAACTTTCACACCATCGCGAAACTCATTTTCTTAAACTTTTAAATACCTGGCGACACTGTTGAAAAATCCGTCAAAAAGAAACGTGCGCGGAATTTTCTAACTAAACCAATTAGCGAGGAATGTATCAATTATGCTCAACTAACTCATGGTCTTTTTCGCACACAAATAATCGGAAAGCAAAGTTGTTAATTACTTTGTGTAAAACATCTAAGTTTGTTAATTTTTCATTTCAAGTAACATAATTAGCAGTGTTTCAAATAAGATTTTAAATTCATTTCGATGTTCAAGCGGCACTCGGAAAAATTGCGAGATTATGGATTCGGAGCGGAAGCTTATTACAGAAGCTCCACGCAAACAAAGATTGTAGCTTATTAGTTTCAAGGATACATTTCGTGGCAGTTTAGAGACATTCTTAAAACATCGCTCGCGTTTCCCCACTAATTAGATAGTTTAAAAAACCTTAATTAGCTTTTGAATTAATTATAGTGTAAATTTCAGCACGGGCTTAGACGCTACGTTCAGCTCCTTAAGACAATTTATAGCAGTTCTCAACTCGCCATATTTACTAAATAATCGTTTCCCCAAAGTAGTTTAGGCGTCACAGGAAATTAATATAAAATTTAAGCGAAGCCGTGATCCCGACTCGTTCGATAAAGTTATATAAAATCATTTCAACCTTCCTCTTAACCCACTTAAAAGAAATTTGTTTCCAACTACTTAAAACGGAGTTTGCAACTTCTGGATGGATTTTATTCTGGGCTGTTGTAACTCTCAGCATTCCTTTCATAACTTTACCTTACTTCTGTTGTTCAAAAGGAAACCTTAGACGCCTCCAAGACGATCCTTCGGAGATATCGATGGATTTTCGCGACAAATGTGTGGAAAAGACTCTTGCGGTGATTTTGTTGTTCTTTCTGACGCTCCAATTGTACGTTGAATCGCTGAATTTTCACTGACTCATCCGGTTATTTCAGGTTTCCGATCGTTTTTCTTTTCGCTGGAAACGAACAGATTTCCCGGCAAATGACGCGGTTTCTAAATACAACGAATGTCATTTTCGAAGATTTGGATATCTTTTCAAGAAACGCGCATATGCAGATGTCGTTCGTCGCGACGTCGTCCACCGACATCGCCATCGAAGCGATTCGTAAAGATTTAGAAGGTAAAGTTTGGAGATCTGGATAGTTTTCAAATAATTTGTTTTAGATATTGAGGGTCTTCTGGGACGTCCCTTTCAGGAAGATTTAATTCGTGAAACTGGAATCGATATCGCTCTTGATGGACTGGACGAACTGAGGACAGGTGAAAATGAATTTGTTAATGTTTGATGATGTTATTTGGTTTAGGTTCTGAGGAGGTGACTGCGTTGGTTGCACAGTTGATGGATGATTGTGACGCAGTGAATATACAAAGAAACTTGCTGCAAGAACAACTTAGAGAGGTTTCTAGACAATTGAGTATTGCGAGACAACAATGCAGAGCTAGAGATCGGGCTTTGTGTTACACGTTGCAGTATAGTGGACTGGAAGTTGCATTTTCGTGTGGGAATGTAAGTAAAAAACTTTGTTAACGTCGCGTAAATTAATATTGACCGTGCAAAAACAAACACTTGCAATTCCACTGATATTCCAACAGTTGCATTTAACTGAATTATAGAGCTTTAGAGCTTCCAGGAGATATCATACTTGCAATAACTGCGCAAGGTAATATTTAATCTCGGTCGCTGCTTCCGTATCTAGATTCGTAATTAGCGCAAGCAATAGATTACCAGATAATTCCAGAAAGGCATTTGTGCTTATATGACTTCGAAATTACACCTCTTCATTACGATTACTCGGACATTTGTCTGTTTACGTGCCAATATCTGCGCCTGTAACATGGAAATCGAATTTTCCTCGTAAAAGTTTGTTACTTTTGTCGGCAACTCATAAAGATAAGAAGAGTGGAGGAGTTGCCACATAAACAAGATGCTAAAATTTTTAACGTCTCGTAAAAAAGATTATCCGCTTAACTTTACCAAAAATTATCAAAAATTTTCACAGTTGACGGCCGACTTCAGGATAAAACAGTTAGAGCGGTTGCAAAAGGAGAAAAACCTGGACAGAAGTGTCGGAAAAGCTCGCGCGACTTTCAGACAAGTTCCACAGAGGGTTTCCCGGGAAACGGCTTCCTACGTTGCAGGTAGAATTACGTTCAATTTAGTTTTGTAATGGCTCGAATATATTATCAGAAATGCACCTGATGCCGCTTAATTTATTCCAATTGAGTTTTGACAGTCGTTACGTAAGCGAAATTAACATTGATGTTTGCTCCTTCGCAGGTTCTCGCCTTTTGTAAATTTTTCACCCTTGGCAAATTTCTCCAATTAATTTTCCCCTTCCGCAACCTGCTCCTCGAAGTTATTTCGTTTTCGACCCTTACAACCAACTTTTTCCAGAAATAAAAAATGTGTTAACTCGAAAGCGCACCGAAGTGTATAAATCAGCTCACTCTGTCGACGAATTATCAAGATCCTTGTCAAATTCAATCAACAGCTTGCAGAAGAGGGCTGTACACGTTGTCGAGACTCTTAACAGGTGGGAATTATGGCGATGGTTATCAGTTTTAGGTAAGCTATTACAAAACGTAAGCGTTTTCTTGGAACGAAAATGGGCGAGATTTAATCGAAACGAGTTCGCCTTGATGCAAACGGTTTACAACGTGCAATTCGTATGAAGGACAGATAGAAAGCTGGTTAATGATGAGTTGCGAAATTTATTGTGACCGAGACAGTGGAGTCGTTTCGCTAAATTTTAAAAATTTCTCTCAAGACACTATCGATAACCACAAATTGGCTTCTTTTTCTGTCCAAGACTGCACTTTACATCCTCGCGCCACTTTCCCATTTCTGCCGATTTAAATTATGCATCTCTTCCAGAGCCTCTGAAACCAGCTATTTTGTTTCACGCAAAGCCTAACCACTCTGTATTCTTTGCATAATACGTTTCGCCTCCGGTTATGAAATTCTCTAAGTGATTACCCTCTGCATACCCTTCAACAACACATTAAATATGTACACGACGTACTCGCCTCCGCGCTTAAAAATCGCAATTAGAGTCTTGACTGTAAAAATTACTTTATGATAACATAGCGGAAATTAGCATCAATATTATTGTTTATGATTAATATGCACCCCCTTGTTGTCATTAGGAATATCCACATTGGTATCTTTGGTTTGGGGGTTGTTATTATGTGGCGCGCCCTGCGGATGTGGAACTACGTCAAGAACTGTTCCTTTCTTATTGTCAGCTGTAATATTGGGATCTCTACTTTGTCTAATAGTTTGGAGTCTTGGAACGTTAGCATTTTTAGTGGGAGCCCATGGACAGTCTTTATTGTCTCAACCCCTTTACGATGAGCCTCATTATAAAGCACTCGGTGAAATTTTCGATTCGGGAGGTATTTTACACAAAGAGGGTGGCGTCTTCAAAGCATTCCTTAAAGCGAATGATTCCATAAAACTAGCAGACGTCCTCAAGTAAGTAACGAACAATTCCTTCATTATAAAGCCGATTTTTCTACAGAGGTTGCCAGTTAGACCAACCAGCTTATACCACTTTCCACTTGTACAACTTCTTCAACGCCGCTACAGTAACAAATTACAAGAACTGGGAGGACCTGAAATCAACTCTCAACTTCACAATCGACGATCCCGTGTTGGAAATACTGAGCCCTTCTTTGCAATTAAACCTCCAATTCCTGGCAACCACGTCGACACTCAATTTAACTCAATATCGAACAAAAATTTCCGGTTCTTTGACGAAAAAAGACTTGAATTCGTTTGCTGATCAATTAAACACCGTCGCGAGGCAATTGAATGACCCTGTGAGTTCAAAACGATTTGATGATCTGGCTTTGATGGTGAGAAAAATTATTCATAATGAGACAGCACGCTTGGCTGAGTTACAGGATCGAATTCTTTATAAAATAACTGCGCTTGATTTACTTATTCATCCTTTGAGCCAACAGGCAAACCAATCGCTGGCCCATTTCAAAGACGTGCAGCTTTTTCTGGATAACCATGGAAGAGAAATAGCGCAGAGGGTAGGTCGGGGTAAAAAACGTAGTTTATTGGTTTTGGGAAACATTTCAACATCTTGTCATTAGACAGTATGAAGGGGTGAAAATTAGACTTTTAACTAATGGAATTGAATTAGAATCATCTTAAAAATAATTTCTTTCTGCAGAGCGCTTTACAGTTCACGTCGCGTCTGGAAAACTACCTCTCCGACTTGCATCAGCACATCACGACCAAAGTAACGAAAGACATCGGTCGTTGCAGACCCCTCTGGGACATTTTCCACTCCATGCGTTTCTTCATTTGCAAATTAATAGTGGATCCAACTGTAATGCAGACATCTCAACTTTTGCTACAACTAATTGGATTACTTTCCAGAATGGAATTTCAGTGTCGTGCTTTGCTTTGACTTTATTGTTTCTGGGTATCGTCATCGTCGTAGTGAATTTAGTAGAACATTACCGAGAGCTTAATGAAGAACTATTAACATCTATTACACATAGGTAAGCCATTACTTAATTACGGAGCGCGAAATTAGGTTTAATTACCGAAAAGGGCGCTGCCAGCATTTTTATGACGTCGTTGATACCTATTTCCATGACAAGAGAGATGATGTGGTAAAAAGAATGGATCGGGTAGATAGGCAGCACAAAATACACGCTCAAAGGGGTTGTTTTGTTGCAGACGCACCAGAGACGGACTTATTATTGACAACGAAAGCACATGGGCCACACCTTCCTCTGAGTAAGTCTCTGATTTAAGTTTTTTATTCTTACGTGTTCTCAGGAGCCCTCCAGAGCTTGAAATACGGAATGGACAAAATGAGCCCGCAACCTGGGTCACACCAAGCTCCAGGTAAATTACTATTCCAATAAAGTGGTTTAATTAAACGAATTTTTGTAGACAAAGCGTGGAACATTTGATACCGCCCCCTCCAAGGTAAAAACAAATAAAAATGTTAAAGTCAAGTAAAGGAATTTTTGTAGAATACCGGCGGGTTCGTCGGGCTCCAGGATACGATCACCTAAAAGGTGAATCTTATGCTCTTCTTTCTGGTCCTTTTGATACAGGATCCGCTTTAATCATATCCGCTGTGTCCGGTGTTTCTAATAATAACACTACTTGAATTTCCCTGCGAAGATTATAATTACTCGAATTAAAGGAGACATCCGACAAAGCAATTTGTTTTGTCACTAAACTCAAAGCGTTTTAACACTTCAGAGGCGCGTCGTGGGGTTTTCTTTCGTTTAAGCTTTGTTTTAGATGGACTGGTCAGAACTGGAGTTGTAGAATTAGTTCTTTGGTGTTGTCAAATTAGAATATTTATAAATCGGTCCCTGAGTTTTATTAGCTCGTTTGAAGTGGCATTAAAATTGTAAACAAGTGGAAAATTTCTTCTTTGTTTAAATGGGGATCAGGTCGACCACTAGTTACCCAACTCGACATTTTATTATCTCGTTCTTTTGAAAAGTCCAAGCCCAATTGTATCACCATCAACTAAAACTTTTTCTAGAAAGTTGATCCTGTTGAGTCACTCCACTCTTTGCAATATTATATAACGAAAGCATTTTTCTTTGACAGGCTTTCTACAATAGCATCAAGGATATCAGCCGCTAGGTAAGTTGTACAATTTGATTCTTTAATGTGGAGAAAATTGTTTTCACAGAATCCCGCAGATTCCGTCTGTATCGAGAGCAAGGTCGCCGAAAAGGTGATTTTTTAGCACCGTTTTGTTATTAATTCGTAATTAATTATTTCAGACGACAAGAATCGTTGCGATTGATTGAACCCATCTGTTGGAAATCCGGGTAAAACACGTAATTTTATGAATGAGCAGTTTACTCAAAGCTGCTTAAACTTGAACTTGTAATTGTCGCTTATATTGTAGATCACTTTCACCGAAGAGCTGGCTGTGACGGAGTGAAGCACGAGCTGAAGGTTTCATGATTGAAGTGTTATTAAATTGTTATTTTTGCATTAGCAGTCTTTGGACTAGATTACTAAACCGTTTAATTATGACTCTCGATTTTTTGTTGGTTTTTAGAGTGTTGGTTCTCATAACGATGCATCTGTTTCTAATTTATAATAGTCAGTGAGCCTTGAAATTTTGGCGACATTCTTATTAAAAAAATGGCAAAGATAGAAATGTGCAATAAATTATAGGTTCTTAAGTTTTATAGTTCAGCCGTGTCAGATTTATATTTATTATATTATTCAGTTTCTTAATTAATTAATTAGGTTATCGATAGTTTTTGCTGCTAAGTATATTGGGTGTTATTTGTAACTGTGCAAACTGCCGTTGTGCTGCCATTTAAAAAATCAACCATCAACTGCCACTTGTTTTACGCGATTACACGTTAAAACGTAAAATTTAATTATAATTGAACTAATCCTAAAACTGTTGAATTATTCCGTCATAAATAAAATTGTACCTAATCTATTGATTTTACTGTTATATTGTGCTCTTTTTAGGGTGCTTTAATATTCCCTGCCAATTGCAACACATTTTTCTGCAACCATTTTGTCCTCGATAAATGAGTTAGTGCCTTATCAATTTTGCATACGTCTTCTGCTTCATTTAACGATCGTCAATTCATGGAAACGAATTTAAAAATTTAACTACGTGCTTTCTATAAGAAATTAAGGATCAATATTTTATAAATACTTTAAATGAAAATTCATGAACCGACTGTAAATTACTTTAAAAAGAAGGAATTTTCTTTGAGTAGAAACCATAAAATTTTGCCCTGCTAAAGAGGTGCACGTTCAAATTGTAATAAGTACGAATGTTTATGTTGTTGAGTTGAGAATTTGACCACGTAACCTTAAACTTTTCAAATTAAAGGAAGCCGTTTCGGAGAAACATTTTTGTTGCTAGGAACTACGGAGATGATTTCATTACCTTAAACTTTACAAAATGCGGTGAATTATGTTTTCAACTATAATTGCAATAATTTTTTAATTGCGAGAAAATTAGCGCGTGTTCTTGATCTTCCATGAATAACGCCTCGTTTCGGTCACAATGCGTCGAAAGTTAATTGAATACTACATAAATATTAAATAACATAATAGCAAGAGACGAAGAGGTGCCGCCCTAACCCAGACCTTCACCGAAAGCGAAAGTGGACCACCAAACCCGAGGCGTGATTTCTTGTGTAATTTCGAATCAGTATAAAAATGCCCGAAACATAGATCACAGCATCAGTTTCACACAAACTATCAGACAAAATGTTCAAAGTAAGTGTTTTTGGGGATAATTTCACCACCATCTTCAAAATTTCCTTATTTTCTAGCTTACCGTCGTCGCCGCTATCTTGGCTTACGCCAACGCCGGTTTGATCGGTGCCCCTGTAGCCTACTCTGCTGCCCCCGCTGTGAGCAGCGCTTACATCCACCAAGCCTCTCCCGTCGTCGCCGCCCCCGTCGCTGTCGCCCACGCCGCTCCTCTTGCTGTGGCCCACGCTGCCCCCGTCGCCGTCCATGCTCCCGCTATCGGTTCTTCTCACCAAAGCGTCGTCCGTTCTCTTGGAGGCAACCAGGCTGTTTCTCATTACACCAAAGCTGTAGACAGTGCCTTCTCCAGCGTGCGCAAGTTCGATACTCGTGTCACCAATGATGCTCTTTACGCTCACGCCGCTCCCGTCGTGTCCACCTATGCTGCTCATGCTCCCGTAGTTTCTACTTATGCTCATGCCGCTCCCGTAGCCACTTATGCCCATGCCGCTCCTGTAGCCACTTATGCTCATGCCGCTCCCGTCGCCACTTATGCTCATGCCGCTCCCGTAGCTACTTATGCTCATGCCGCCCCTGTAGCCGCCTATGCTCATGCTCCAGTTGTTGCCACCAAAGCCGCCGCTGTTGCCTACTCGCCAGCTGCTGTTGTATCTCATGCCACTTTCTCCGGTTTGGGAGCTTCCTACGCCTGGTAAAAAGGACTGACTTCGATGTGTAGAGAATAAGTAGTGTAATTTATTTATGAAAATTGAAAAATAAAACAATTAATAGAATTTAGGTCTTTTCAATTTTTTCAAATATCTAATAAAAAGTCGATACCAGTATACAATTTTTAAGAATTTTTAATTTTGAATCTCAAAATTTCTTTTAAGACTTCAAAGTCTGGATTTTTTTCAAATCTGTTTGTGTAATATTCTTTTCTTTAACTGAGGTTTGTAAATCATAGTTGCAAAATTAAGTAAAATTTTTAACTACAGATTAATTTTTATTTTTTATTCTAATAAGCAGAGTGACCCAGAGAAAAAAGTTTATGGAGGCAACAATTCTAAACCAAAATGTCGAAATAAAAAATTAACTCAAAAAACAATCGAATTAAGATGTAAAAACGGTAGCCAAACCGAAGCTAAACAGAATTTGAAAATCGGTAACTATGGACTCATACTATCATTCATTGGTCAGGTGAACATTACACTTTCTAAGAAATAGCTTTATAAATAAGCCAGATAGCAACCGAGTTTGAATTAGGTAGCTAACTTCTACATTGAAAAAATGAAAATTTTGATGTTGAACTATCTAAGATCGATTTCTAAGATAAAAAATTTCGAAAATAACAATTTCGAAAACGGTTTAAAAGGTTTTTTCTATTTCGCGTTCATAATGAAGATATTTTGATATAGTATATCCGGTGAGAGATTGGGATATTTTGACAGTTGACATATAGGTTGGTAGCAAATTATGCTACAAAATACACTAAAAACACCAAATTCCTACGCGAAGTGGGTTGACAGGGTTGTCAGTAACTGGGGTTATTTTGTTATTTTAAATTTCGCGCGTATGGTACACTTTTTATTACGTCGAAATATCCCAATCTCATGCTATACTTGGCTTAATAATTGATCGGAGAAAAACTTTTTGGATGCAAGAGAACCATCATCATCCTGATCAACATCTTTGCTCTCTTGGCTCCCTTGCGGTCCGGTAACCTCAAAACGTCACACTTGTCAAACTTACTGATTGAACATTTTGCTAATACTAACTACCCTAAAATTCCCTCGATTTCGAAATCAAGTTTTTTCGTTTAAAATAAGGCGAAATAGAAAAAATAGCGTATGATATTTGTTCATAATGCATTTTGCCGCACTTACTATTTTATGATACTCCTCGCTGCGCTCGTCGTGTCTTAAAAACGTGCGTGCCGCAAAATGTTCATTATGAAACGCGTTTCATAATATACTATAGTAGGAATTTTATAACTTTGGTTTGACCCCGCCCACATGAACAAATGACTATTTGAATTTGTCGAATCAACGAATGGCTAGCCTCCTTTACCCAACATAATTAAAAATTTGACGTCTTTAGTGTCACACTTGTCAAGAAGATTTGCAGTCTTGCAGGAATTCAATTAATCGTGAAACCTTTGTCGATTTTATGGTGTTTCATCTTCTAATGTGTAGACAGATCTACCCTGAGTTTAGACAAATATCAACGAACTATTAAAATGTGGCAGATTGAATCAGACTATCATCCAAAATTCTATTGGCCTAAAAGGTAGGCGGAGTTAAACCAAAGTTAGAAAAATCCTGACTATAGTTTTATATTTGCCATAATTCGGGAGACATCAAGCAAAATCGTTTTTAAACTTCCAAAATTGTGGCCCTCTGGCGCAAACTCAAAATTTTAAACTCTTCTAACTCAGTAATTTGTTGACGTACAAGAAAAATAAAGATATTTTTGTATTTAGCGCAAAATTCTCCGTTAAATGAGCCTTCAAATTGTCTTAATAAATAAACGAGATATCGACTAAATCGCATTTTTAGAGGATGATTTTAGGGTCATTGTCAAGACGCTGTTTCGAGACGAAAACTGCGTTTAATATTATTCAATTATATATTGATCAAAAGAACAGCTCGAGATCTATCAACTGACTAAATCTCAGATTGAACGGGCAAATAGTTTCCGAGGGGCGATCAAAAAACGAAAAATTGAAAATTTTTCATCGATTGAGACGCAAGAATTTGTTGCCTAAAAATTCGATTTTTGAGGGCGTATTCTAAAGTAAAATGAGCCGAGAAAAACGATGGTGCAAAGGGTTCCTCAAAATTTTTCGTAGTTTCGGAGATATTCAGCTTTGAAAATTTTCCAACTCAAAATTCAATATCCGAAACTTTGATCGCTCATAAGTCAGTTATTTGTGGACCGATTTCAACAAATTTTAGGTTTTTGGATTCTGCTAGGAAATAGAGATGTCCTTTTACTCTACCTCTAGAATAAGCTATCCGGATTGGTTGTTAATTTTTATCTGTTCTGTACTTTCTGTACTTTTCTTTACTGTCTGTATTGCTGTCGGCGCTCTCTTTTGTTCTAAGTCATGAGTTTTGGGACACCTGTATTATATAGTTAATCTTGAATAAGTTATAAAATCCCTAGTATTTGAATGTATGAGTCTATTCCAATAAGATATTTAAAATGTTAAAAAAATTAAAAATTTAAAAATTTTGGAAATATGTTTGCGTCAAAACATTTTTTTAGTGTTGATAATTGCCATTTACACCGTTTTTTATTTCTTTATTTGTTTCGTTTGGTTGCGATTTTTCTGAAGTGCTTCCAAATTGTCAAATTCGAATTTGAATTTTATAAAAATTGACTTACTCATAAGATAAATAATTAAAGTCAGTGGTAATTTTTTGACATTCCTCTATTGCTTCAACATAAATAAATTAAATACACTATGTCTATGTACACCAGTCTCAACTCTTTACCAAGCATAAGAAGCCCCCAATCCAGAGAAGGTAGCGTGGGAGACGACGGCGGCTGGAGAGTATCCAACAGCGACGGGAGCGTGGGCTACAACAGGAGCGGCATGAGCTACAGCAACGGGAGCGGCGGCGTAGGTGGAGACAACTGGAGCATGAGCCAGAAGAGCATCGTTGGTGATGCGAGTATCGAATTTACGGACGCTGGAAAAAGCAGTGTCGACTGATTTTGTGTATTGAGAGACAGCTTGGTTGCCGAAAGGAGAACGGACGACGCTTTGGTGGGAAGCACCGATGGCGGGAGCGTGAACGGCGACGGGGGCGGAATAAGCCAAGGGGGCGCTGAGGTAACCAGCGTTGGCGTAAGCCAAGAGGGCGGCGAAGGCGACGAACTAGAAATTTATTTATAAAAATTATTATTTTTTTTTATTTCGGAGACTTACTTTGAATGCCATTGTGGTTTTGGTGGTTGGTTTGTTGGAAACTGATAATTTTCTCCGTAATTCGGCGATTTTTATACAAAGGTGTTTCGTAATAGTAGCCCCACGTGTGATCCAGTTTTGCACTTGTTTGAAGGTCTTGGTTAGGGCGGTACCTTGTTTTGATAACGAGTAATAAGCGTGTTTCACATGGTGTCAAGTTTTTTTTTTGCTTATAAGTTACTCACATTTTTTGTCGAAATGTAGAAAACAAATCAATCAGGTATCAGGTCAATGTTAAAAAAGAATTTTCGATGAAACTGTCAGTTCACATTTTACACGAAATCTATTTTTAACTTAGTATAATACGAAGCGAATTTCTTGTAAATTGTAAATTACGTTTCAAATTTGGGATATGTAGTACCAGATTTCCACTGTTAGTAACTAACAATCGACCATAACTCGATTATTCGTTGACGAACGTGAAAAAGTAGAGCAGTTCCAGATTCTGCGTAAAGTTTTGGGTTAAATGAGCAGCAATAACTCAAGCTTACTCCACAAATGCGAAAGAAATATGTTTTCGGAGGATCTTTTTGGAGTGAACATTGCTGTTACAGTTTGGTGCTTTACCCACTAAACACCCTGTATATTTTTATTTTGTATTTATATGTATACACAACATTGATTTGTAAAACATAATTTAAAAACGCGCGCTGAAACAAAGTTTGATTTTTTTTTAACGTCGAGGGTTGGTAGCTTTGTTTAAACACCCGAACAAAACCGATCTCATCCGAAGTGGTAGTTTCACCTTGTTTGAATCTAAATGACAGTCCTCAATTTTCTTAATTTTCAGTGGAAATTCTTCATTTTGCACTAAAAGAGTTTTGTCAAGAATTGAGTGATTTTTGTTAGATGTGGAGTGAGTTGTGTGAACAGAAACACTTTTGTGATCGTGACCACGCTGAGGTCTTGGGGAAGCGACCACAGACGAATTAAACTTAAGGTGAGTTGAAATAGACTTTATTGTTGGGGCTAATGACGGAAAATTGAAGGAAATACAGCGACTTTATATGAGTTTAATACTCAATATTAGGAAAACGCTTATGTAGCCATGTCAACAAAAGTTAATCTGTATAGTTGGTTGCCTAACCATGGCGCTAAGAAATTGAGAATTCTAACTTGTTCTTAACATTAATTTGTATTAAATTCATCAGTGTTTACGTTATCAGTGATATCTTTTTAATTTATTACGTATTTATTTAAAAAAAATGACAGGATCTTTTAATATTATTTTGGCTTGTTAAAATATTAATAACTTAAGTACTTTTTTATACTTGATAGAAAATGTTTAAAAAAATCGCAAAACAAACAATTTGAATTCTCACAACTTTATGACAACTTATCTTCAGGCGACAAAAACCTCTGAATGATAAAAAATACAAACAATAATGTAATGTGTTTCTATTTTGTATTCACTGGGATGAGTTTATGATTAAAAAATAGATCCAATATCAATATCCACTGTATTTAAAGTGTTAATAGTATTGAAACAATAAGAAGAGACCCGCCTGATTTAGTTAACCTATCGTTTTCATAAATAATAATAAGGAACATCGATTTGATTCAAATCTTCATATAAATTAAACTTGAGTTTGTCTCAAATCTCTGGTCGTTTGTGAAACATTACAAATATTTAAAATATAAAAGCTACTACCTACACTTTTTTAAATATAATTCTGCTAATACTGTAAAACTTTTTGAACTGGCAAAAATGAACAATTTCTATTAGCTAACAATTTATACAAAAATTTTAGTCGAAATTTGCTCAACGTTTAATCCAAGTTAACGTGAGAATGACATTCCGCGGTGTAATTTAACGGAACGTGAGGTTCTACAATTTTGGTGAAGTTGCTCAGAGGACAAAGAACATCACAATCTTCCAGTTTTTGTTCTTCAGGCTCGCTATTTACATTCTTCAAGTACAATACCTAGGAAGGGCCATTCAGATACGGTTCAAACGGTTTAAAACAACTCACCTTGACTCTGTAATCATTCGTTTCTTTCAAGTAGTGCAGTTCTATGATAACCGCTGAAGTGTACTGAGGAACATGAGGATGAAACAAGTTTAAAGCAGCTAAGATGTTGATCACGTTGTTCTCATGTCCTGAATACAAGTAGATCTTTCTTTCTGTAGACAGAACTCCATTGCTCTTGTTAAGCATCTGTTTGGTGATTCTCTCTAACATTCTTCCTGAAATAAAAAGGTCACATCTAAAACAACAAGTGGGGTAGAATCTCACCTCCGTTTAATCTCTTCAGAATTGGATTGTAGTTCTCGAAATTGCACTGTTTCCCTGCAATCGTTTGAATGGGCTCTGGAAACACCGTTTTGGTCCATTCGGGCAACGTTAAGTTCATATTAGTTTCAGCTGTTAAGGTTTGGAAAACACCAAACACGTCCGACAGTGTTGATATCTCCAAATTCGTATGTTCAGCAATGTACTTGAATACGTTGCGATAGGCCTTGTTCTCGCGATGAACGTCTTCCGAAGCCATGACTTTTTCCAGCTCTTTGATGTAACTTGGACAGTAACCCGTAGGTCTTCTTAGCGTCTGTAAAAACCATCTCGTTATCAATAGTGTTGCTCAATTTCATTGACTTACGTAGTCGTAATTATCTTTGTCGAAATGAATCGGAATTGGCATCCATGGGATGCTGTCGTTCCACGTTTGGACAGGCGAAGGAGGGAAAAGACCAGCGAGAACTTGAAGCAGAGTCATTTTTGTTCTATCGAAATCGGTACTAACGCCTCTGACGATTTCCGGGGTGTAAACATCGCCTAAGAAAGAGTTGTAGCGTTGGCGAAGGACCTGGCCAAGCTTGAAGGACGTTTGTTTTCCTTTCTACGAAGTAAAGTTAGTTACTTACTGCCAATGTTTTAAATGGTACTCACGTTGGTAAGTTGACCATACCCCATGGGCCAAAACGTCGACGCATTATAAGGATCGGTGGGATACGTATGCTTCAATTCCGGAGTGCGACTACCATGTCGGAAAAACTACCAGAAATTCGTGAGAGATTCTGAATTATCGTTAAGTCATCTTACCACGTGGACCAGCCTCAGTGTTTGTTCGTCCACTGGTAAACTGCTAACTGCGACGACTATACTCAATACGAAAACGAACTTCATCTTTGGAGATTTCGGAACTAGGAACAATACTGTCTCAGTACAAAGCGTTTCAGCACCGTACTGAGTGTTTAATTCCGCGATCCCTATTTTATACGATTGACTAACAGAACCGGACTTTTTATAAACGTTGACCTTTCTTGTCGCAATTCTTTAAATCAGCGGATGTAAAATTTGTGGCCGATGTCACATTTGTGGTTTCTAGTTTAATTTGGAAGGAGAACCTTGAAATGTATTTGACTGAATGTCTCAATTCAAGAGAATTATCAATCTAGATATTAACTCGGGCTCTTTGTTAGGCCATTGTGGCCAAATTAGCGATGCAAGTTGAACAGCAACGAGTATTTTTCCATTAGTTTCAAACAAACTTGTAATAAAATGGTAGTTTCGTGGTGAACCAATATAGATTGTTACTTAACGAGGTTTTTCTATCAAACTCAACAGTACCACAACAATAAAAGTTTGAGAGCCACAGTAAGACGTAATCTGAAACTAGTAATTTCTAGTTTGAATGATAATATTTTCCTTGAATTTCTTCTGTTTTTCCCGTGTCCTAATTTTCGAAAATCGTTTCTAGCCATGTGCTTATCATGAATTGCATCATAAAAATTTCGCAAGAATGTGATGTTTTATTCTTATTCCGTCTTTAGGGTTGAATCGACGAGTCATCTTACGCATGTACTTTACAATTGCTCAACTGGAAATATTTATAGATAGACTTGAGTGTTATCAAATTATTTATGGTATTGTAAACAGTAAGTAATGTTATTTTTAGTGACTGGAAAAATATTAGAAGCTGACCATTGACCGTTTTTGTGGATACCTGATACTGATTGTTCTCTATCTTTTTATTACGAAGGCTTTTCCACACAAAAAATAGTTCGTTAACCTCTTTATTTTATTAAATGCGTGGATTAGAATGGAATGTATTATGTATTATCATAATTTTTATAAAAATTTATAATGTGTGCATGGGAGTGTACCAATGTCATTCTACTTCTAACACGATTTTGAAAAAGTAAAAAACAAGATAATTAAATTCAATTATTTTCAAGAACTTGTGTTTATTGATGTGAAAATGTCGATGAGAATTTAAAAAAAATAGAAGCAGACAACCTTGTGTTTTTCTAATTCTTCTTACCCGCTATTGTAATTGTAATTTTATAATTTGTAGTTACTGATTGTAGTTATAGCAACTTGATTACATAAACACGCATGCAAGCAACGAGTACCAATGTGATAGCGATAAAAGCAAATGCGCTATCAAAAAATTTTGTCGGGATTTTATTCAGATCTTTTCATAAAAATGAGTTGAACTTGTTATTTCCATTTATGATTATGAAATATCATGCGGAAGAGAGATATGGTTTTCTTGCACACTCTTTTTTTGATCCTGGTAAATACTTCTTGTACTCTTCAACGAAACGGTCAAATCGACACAATTTAGGACAATCCGGTAATTCTAATTTTCGGGGATTTTTGGTTTTATCACCTTGATAATAAACCTAAAAAGTACACGCAGTATTGAGGTATTTTTCAATCTAAATTTACTTCAACGTGTCTGACTCCTCCAATGTTATGAATCTCGATGGAAATGTAGGCTCCATATGGAGGAATATGTCTCGTGTACACTTCCAGAAGTTTCAAAAGAGATATTAAGTTGAACTCGTGTCCGGAGTAGAGATAAATTTTCCTGTTCTCGGGTGATAAACGTTTAATTTTCAGTCTCGTGTCGGCTATTATTTTTTTTAGCAAAAAACCTGAGCCCAGCCTTAACATCTCTGGCAGCGCGCCTCTTGCGTGATACTCTAAAAACACCATCTCTTCTAAAAATTTGGGATAAACAGAGTTTGTCCAATTCGGGAGCTGAAAACCATTTTCGGCCTACAAAACTGAGCTAACAACAAATTCGGATTGGGTTTAAAGAAGTACTTCCATCGCTAGGACAAAGTAGAGATTAAATAATCCTCGACTTGTAGTGTTAATTCCTGAGTGTTCCGCTATGTATTTTATCGTCCCAGAGTGGTTGCGATACATATCAAGTCCAGCATCGGACTTGAGAAATTTCCAGTACAGTTGGAAATACCGTGGACAGTTGTGATAAGGTGACCCCAAAACCTAATTTACTAACATAAAAATGAGTCAGGAAGGATATTTTTACATGATCTTTGTCCCCCTGTTTGTAAGTTGAGGGTATCGGTTGCCACTGAAAGCTTTCATGCCAGAGAAAATCATCTTCTGGGGGAAACAAAGAAGCTAGCACTAGTTGAAGAGACATTTTCGCTCGAGCAGCGTCTGTAGATCGAGCAGCTACTATATCCATCGAAAACGGTTTTAAAAATTCGATGTAACGACGTCGCAGTTCTTTCCCTAGCATGTATTCTTGTAGCTTCCCAGTCTAAAACTTCAGTTTCAAAAATAGGAATGGGAAAACATTTCTCACATTGGTGAGGAGCCCGTAACCACTTGGATAATAACTCGCGTTGATATTGGGGTCTTTGGGGTATAACAAAATTTTTTCAGGGGTTCGTTGTCCATGTCGGAAAATCTGAATTATTTATTGAATTGTTTTTTATTAGGAGAAAACTCACCACGTGTACTAGTTCCAACGTGTTATCCCCACTTCCACTACAGAATTTAGGGACAGTGGCGATAAAAAGAAATAAACACGCAGGGACCATCGTTATTCTGCCCCGAAATCGCTCAGTGACAACAGTGTGTGGTTTTGCAACTGGGTTATCATTTTGTAAATAGCGCATCAGTGGCTTGCAGATTCGGTTCATTGCAGTTTTGCGTGATTATTTTATTTTTAACAATGCAGCGATTTTTTATTTTTAACTCAAAAGGTTTTTGATTCAAAGGATCGAAATTTTTCAGTATTTTGTTTGTTTATTGGCGAAATACTCAACGGATCGCTGAGAAATTTTATACGCTTGTTAGAGTGGCTTTTTCGATTGGTGCAGGAATAAATTAATGAATGATTTTTCTGTTTTTATTTATGGAACTGATGTTTGGATGAGTGAACACTTTATTTCGTCTGTCTGGCCTTCGATTTGATAAAACAGGAATTGCGACAAAATCAATTAATTATTCATTTGTGATAATGATAGACAGTTAATATATTTAGTATTTGAAAAATAATTATTGCTTGAGTGCCTAATAAAATTTGATGCAAACATTAGTTTTGAACTTTGGCCAATTAAAGGTCAATTCGTGATCAAACAATTTTAGAATTTTTAAAAATTTTATCAGAATTGAAATTTATACGTTTAAAATTAACTTGTCAGAACTGTACTTGAAAGAATAAAGAAAATTGGTAAAACCTTTCGTGATTTAAAAAAGACTGCGAGACCGGGGTTGCGTTCATAAAAATCATTCAGTATAAAATGTGACACAAAAGCGTTCATAAAGATGCGCAATCCTTTTTGTCATTCTTTCTGCCAGAGTGCTTGAAAATCGCCGATGAAAAACGCTCCGCATGCGCAATGTCTTGGATTTCAAATGCACTCTGTGCAAATGTCAAATGTTTGTTGCCATAAATCAGTGTTTTCAAGTGAGCCGCACCTCTTTGAACTTGAAAATAGGTCTCCGCACTCCGTTGAAAATTGTGCTTCAATTTTTTAGTTTAAAAAAATACATTTTTTAAAAAAATTTTGTTTAATAAAAAAATGTATATTTTATAATGTCAACCAGCTTCTCCCGCACCTATGGTCAAATTCCTAAATCGAAAAAGAAGCTCGAGATCAATCTACTGGCCAAATTTGAGATCGATCGGCCAAATTAGGAAAAATGAGGAAAAATGAAAATCAACTTTCCGAGACTTTGATCGGCCATAACTCAGTTATTTATTGTCGAATCTGAACTTAAATCCCAGATTTGGAATCTGCGGAAAATTTTGCATACACTGATGTATATAATAACTCAAGTTTACTCGAAAAAATAAGCGAGATGTCGATATCAGAAGTTTGGCATAGTTTTAGTCATGAATTTTTGCGAAAATTTGCAAATTTAGACTGTAGAAACATCAAAGAACTATTTCTTATGTAAAAAATCGCGAGAAAAACGATGGCGCGAACCGCATCTCAATATCTAAAATAGTTTCCGAGATATCGAGCACGAATTCTTTCGAACCTTCAAAAATTTGGCCCTCTGGCGACAACACAAAAATTCAAACGACCATAACTCAGTTATTTGTTGACGAAAATTGAAAATTCTCATGTTTTTGGATTCAACGTGATATTCTGCGTAAAATGAGACTCAAATTTGTTGAGTTTGCTTAATAAATAAACGAGGTATTGGCCAAAAACTGTTTTGAAGACGTCATTTTAGGGTGATTTTCAATCAATGTTTTTAAAATGAAAACAACGTTTAATAGCTTTGAATTATGCATCAGTCGAAAGAGGAGCTCTAAATCTATCTACTGGCCAAATTTGAGATCCATCGGACAAATAGTTTACGAGTTCTGGCCAAAAATAAAAAAAATGAAAAATTTTCATCGTTTGAGTCGGAATTTTTTTTCGCGAAAAATCGACTATGGAATTTTGGGCTTTTGATAACATTTTCTGACGTAAAATAAGCCGAGAAAAATAATGGCGCAAACCGCATCTCAATATCTCAAATAGTTTCCGAGATTTTTAACTTTAAAAATTACGAAAAATTAGGAAAAATGAAAATCAATTTTCCGAAACTTTGAACAGCCATACCTCAGTTATTTGTTGTCGGATCTGAATTTAAATCCCAGATTTGGAATCTGCGGCAATTTCTGCATACACTCATGTAAATACCTCAAGTTTACTCGAAAAAATAAGCGAGATATCGATATCAGAAGTTGAGCATAGTTTTAGTCATGAATTTTTGCGAAAATTTACACATTTCGTCTGTAGAAAAATTAAAGAACTATTTCTTATGTAAAAAATCGCGAGAAAAACGATGGCGCCAACCGCATCTCAATATCTGAAATAGTTTCTGAGATATCGAGCACTAATTGTTTAGAACCTTCAAAAATGTGGCCTTCTGGTGACAACCCAAAAATTCAAACGACCATAACTCAGTTATTTGTTGACTAAAATTGAAAATTCTCATGTTTTTAGATTCAGCGTGACATTCTGCTTAAAATGAGACTGAAATTTGTTGAGTTTGCTTAATAAATAAACGAGGCATTTTCCAAAAACTGTTTTGAAGACGTCATTTTAGGGGGATTTTCAATCACTGTTTTCAAAATAAAAACGCCGTTTAATAGCTTTGAGTTATACATCAGTCGAAAAAGGAGCTCAAAATCTATCTACTGGCTAAATTTGAGATCAATCGGACAAATAGTTTACGAGTTCTGGCCAAAAATAAAAAAAATGAAAAATTTTCATCGTTTGAGTCGGAATTTTTTTTCGCGAAAAATCGACTATGGAATTTTGGGCTTTTGATAACATTTTCTGACGTAAAATAAGCCGAGAAAAAAAATGGCGCAAACCGCATCTCAATATCTCAAATAGTTTCCGAGATTTTTAACCCTAAAAATTACGAAAAATGAGGAAAAATGAAAATCAATTTTGCGAAACTTTGATCAGCCATACCTCAGTTATTTGTTGTCGGATCTGAATTTAAATCTCAGATTTGGAATCTGCGAAAAATTCTGCGTACACTGATGTATAATAACTCAAGTTTACTCCAAGAAATAAGCGAGATGTCGATATCAGAAGTTTGGTATAGTTTTTGTCATGAATTTTCGCGAAAATTGCGTTTTGTATGTAGGTTTTGTACCTATTTGGCGAACATTTAAATAAACACAGAAACCGTTCCACACGCTCCAACAGACGTCTCACTTTATGAACAGACCCCGGCATTGGCGCCATCTCTTACCCAAGCTCTCACAGTGCGGCTCATTTCAAAGCAGATTTCTTAAAACTTTAAATGTTGAAATGGGAGATGTCACTATTATTCTTTACATGAAATTTGCACATAAATGAAACAAAAAAGTTTCTTTTCCCAGACCTCTCTATATCACAATTGATGGATTTGGAAACAGACAGAATGAATAAAAAATACTGTTATTTTAGCTTTCTGGAGATCGTTTTTTTGACAGATATTTTTCGCGCACAAAATAAAAGAACCGTAGTTTTCCTTTTTATTACCTTCCGTATGTGATACACATTTCGCTCTCATCTACCGTAAAAATTTTATACGAACCCTGAGCTAATCCTCTTCTTTACTCAATGTTGTGGAGAGACGTTGTGGTAAATGGGCCGCAGATTCATGTTTATTGAGCATAAATACCGAGCGCAGATGTTGTGGAAAATATTGAAAAAATCGTAAATTTTGATATATGGATCCGAAACCTGTAACGCCTAAAGATTGTTACGACTAGTACAATTTTCAAGTAATGACCACATTTCGACGAATAAATAATAAATCTCCCTGGACAGCATTACACGTGTTGGATTATAGATCCTATGTCCACATCCATGTCGCAACGATTTATTACCTCTTATAATTTGCTTTTTGTGGAAACTAAATAGAGGCACCCAGTGTACGATTCGATGGTCAGAATTATAATACAACAATAACAAAAACGTTTCAGAACGATCTTTCACAAATCCAATATACTAATAAAAGGGCATCGCGCGCGTTTACATTGTCAGATAGACCTCCACCTGGCATCCGATCCATTCGTACGTGAAATTACCAGAAAATTACAGAAAAAATCCGACGAATTTTGGGGTGAATGGTGAAAAAAAAAAGGGCAATAAAACATGCCAGAGGAGCCGGCCCACCAAGGGTAGTTATTGTTTGGGCTTCCATTTACTAATACTACAAATTGCTATGTAGTGGAGCTAATTGTGGGTTTTGATACAAGTACGTGTAACTAATACGTAACGCTCCTTGACTTTTCGAAGGCGATTCACGTAGATTTAACAAAGGATTCTGATGGTTCGTTAGCACCGACAACGCAGACATTTACCACCAACAAACTTTACAATGGAAGTCGGAGTTTCTTGATTCATTCAGAGGTAACTTTGGCGGTTTTATGCTGGAAATTATCTTGTAGCGTGATAAGCGATATTTGCCAGAAGGGGAAAACTTGTGTTGAGCTAATTTTTCAACAACGATATTTTTTTTTTTGATAAAAGGTTCATAAATATTTGAACTACAGTGAATGCATCAAATGCGCTTTTATATCGTGTGAATCATTAAATTTCCATTCTATGTAGGCCGTGTATTTTGGACGTGCGTTGACTTCTTGTTCGATAACTAGCAAATCTCGCAAATATTAAGTCGAAACTACTGTAATGGTGTTAGTTACGACATGAATTTTTTTCTCAAAGCCAACTGCGAATGGAAATTTAATGAATCACACAATATTTATAAATAATGTAAAAAATATTAATTCTGCACAGCTTTTTACGGCTAAACGCTTTGGTTTGATTGGGACATACGCAAATACGGGTAGAGCCAATATATAAATATTAGATACATACGGAATGCAGTATTTCAATTTTGTAATCAATACTTTCAGGCAGTTTTTTTTTTAGTTATTTACAGTCGCGTGTGGTAACTTACATTTTACAGCGCGAAATCAGTTTACGGCGTAGCCGGAGTGCTTTAATGATTGAGCGCTGTAAAATGGTTAACGCACAAGAGTTGTATTAAACTTTTTGGCCAAAAAATTTTAATTTAAATAATTGTCAATTCTGTCAATTTTGTAGTTGGTGCACAAAAAGTACACAAGATGGCGCTGTATAAAAAACGTTTCAATTTGACTTTAAAAATAGAAATATTGTCTTAATTGAGATAAGAATTTAGGTAGATTCCACTTTGGTGATCAATCTTCATTATGGCAAAGTGATTTTAATTTATAAACGCATCTGAAGAGCAGACGATTTGGGCAATTTTTACCGCACGGCGTGTGTAAACGTCCAGGGCGCTTGTAAATCTAGTGTTTCCGAAGATGTCAATTGAATGTTAATTTGACGTTTACAATTCATGAGGCTAAATAGTTATTTACAATAACTTTTCACAGTTTTCTATAAATACTTGTAGATATGGACTTGTTAAACTGAACTTAACAGCTCAAATCAGTGAAGCGAGCATTTTAATTAAAATCCTGGAAAAGAGTTTTCGGTGCATGCGTTTTATTACAAACATTTTCTGTGTATCTATCCAAATTAATTAATTTAATTTTTCTGGGTAGTTGATGATGATCAAAAAGACTTTTCCTACAAATTTTAATATTTTTGTTGTTGGCAAAAGCTCGAGCTTTGAAGGTTTTTTGTTACAACTACTGGTATAAATGAATAACTTCTTTTACTTAAGATATTTAGTTTTATTGCATTTCCGTTGAATTCAAGAGGCTTCATCAAAATGGTAATAATAGCAACGGCAATAAAGGGAATTAGTTTCTCATTTAGTCCTCTAGAGAAACTAAACTGAAACTAGGAAATGCGAGAGTCAATTTGACCTCAATCCCGAGAATGCATTTTATGAAATTGTAAAGCAAGCCCGAGTATTAATTTTTGTTTATTATGGCGACTTTTTGTACGTTTTTTATTTAGGAATGCAATATTGGGTACATGCAAATCTTATTAAGTTCGAATAAGTAAACAAAACAAAATATTCTATAAATAACCTTTTTTTGGATTGTCATTTATACAGGGCGTTCAAAAAATGGCGGACCAATTATTCACTACTTGAATCTTCAGATAATAACTAGTAGCTAAATTAAGTTTTTTCAATTATTGAGTGCTTCGTTGGAAATCTACAGCTACTTAAAGGGGCGCTAATTATGGCACAAATTTTTCCTTATAATAAACTCAAGATTTACAAAATTCTACTAGAGTTCATGTTTTGGGTGATATTTACATACCTAAATGCCTTAAATGCCTTAAATGTTGATGTAAAACGTTATTTTGCACTTTTAAAATTAAGCTCAAAAGCGCAAAATTAATCTGGCAACATTTCACTTCAAGAATTCAGTAATTAATTGTTGTCTAGTGCCTGACAATGACCATTTTTTTTAAAAAAGTCAATCATTTTTTAGGTGTCACAAACTAGAGGAGTTTATTTTCTAATGATGTATAATTTTGCTGAATATACCGACACATGAAGGAAACAGTCGAGAAGCAGTAAGGGGCAGTAAGGCTTGTGAATTTCCTAACTGGGAAATTCTCTCCAAGAATTCTTTTTAACGAGTTCATCAACAGGTACGTGAGACGGGCCGATTGGAACCAAATTTATCAGGATCATAGAGGACCCAGGATTATTCGCACACCAAGAAGAGAACAAATGGTACTTGATCTACTTTGTGACTTTTACTGGTCAAGTGTTATCAAAATTAATTGCAAAATCATAGTAACCAATTACATGATTTATTAATAATTGTAACTACCAAAGTGTTGCTCTGGTCTCAAAATTATACTCCTAATATTTACCGAAAGAATTGAACACTGTTGCCGTTTTTCGCAATATTTAAAGTTATTTTGCTCCCGTACAAAGCTTCAAATAAAAATTTTAAACAGCATTTCCAATTCACAGCGTCTTAGAGTTTGACGTTCTTATCAGTTGGTCTGCTATTTTTTTAACACCCTGTATTTAGAGATAGTAAACTCAGGACCGTCGCGTCGCGTCCGTCGTCGTGTTTACGTCGTATCGTTTGAAAAAATATAAACAAAGGTGTGGTGTTGTGATCTTAATGAAGAGGGATGATGATAATACTTATTCTGGTGAGTTTTTATGCATGTTTTCGTCTGTAACGACGGATAAAGATAATTCAGACTCGACAATGCTCTGGCAAATTTTGATAATTAAACCGGCTAAAAAGTGGACAGCTGCCAAATTCGATGTATCGAACACATTTTCATTATTTCTTTTCTCGTATTTTACCACGAAATTTATTTTCCACTTAACCGCAACTCTCTTTCATTTAATCCTATTGATTTTATTCATTCCATCGAATGAAACGAAACATTAAGCACCCATGAATGAATTACCACAAAAATTTCTAAATCACCCTGTTTTGTGGAAACAGCGTTCAAATATATTAAATGAATTGCAATATTTTAGTCCTGGATATAAGAAGGGTGGCAGATGACACTCACCACTGTTAGCTCTTCCTATTGTAATGGAAATGGCATCACCAATGTACAAATAAACGCATAGTTCAACCACTTGAAAGGGATTTATGAATACGTCTCGTAAAAGAAGAAATTTGTTGGTACACACATGCAATAAATAATAACGTGGGGGTGGAAACTCATTTGGGGCTTCTATTCAACACTATCATCAATTATTCGTTATTGTTGGCGTAATAATTGTTTACAAGACTAGACTATATTGTTATCGCGAGTGTAAACATCTGGAGGAGGATAACGAGTTTAACCAGGCGCTAATTGCAGCCGACATTTTGGGTGAAAATCATTTAATAGGCCGGTGCCTTATCTCTGATCCCGGGAGGTCTTTGTGGCGGTTAGGTGTGAACAAACTGGAAGCACATGTAGTGTTACCTACCTTTGTGTGTTCATATTGTAAACACACTACTTAGTCATTATTTCACGGTTGGCAACATCCTCGTCACGCGCATAATTGCTTTAAACCTAATCGGGGACATTGTATTTGCATTGGGAATACACTCAATAAAGTTTATAACAATTGTGAAAACGAGAAACTCCGGTGTTTGCCGGCTCTGCAGTTTTTCCTCCGCATAAATATTTATTTACGGATTTGTAAAATCGCCGCTAGGAGTCATGTGTGTTGATATCTTGTTAACATCATCTGCTCGCCCTTTATTAGATGCTTATCCTCGTCAGATAAGCCCCTCCCATAAGTTATGATTAAAGGGCTTTGTTATGATTCGGCCAATAGGGGCGATCTCTTAAAGGGTTGTACCCTTAAAAAACGAGGTACATGAGCAATTATTTCTAAACATGTCCGTTATAATAACATTTGAAATGTTGCCGACCAAATCAGCTCATATTTAATTGTGTTGCTATTGTACTTGATAAATCTTTATGAATAAATATGAATGAGGGTCTAACTACACAATGGCAACGATCCAAACCGCAACCTTATGATATCGTTACGTTTTAATCGTTGTATGAATATGAATTAAAGCCAAAAATACCACCAACATGGAAAACATGCTTGTATTGTTTTCTATTCTTTTCTCTTATCGATAACTGGAAATGTTCACTTGATTGAATTAAATGTAATTATTTGTTTAACAGTGAGTTCAACGAGGGATGTTCAGATTAACTACAAAGTTCAAACAAGAGAAAGGTACACAAAACGTGGCGATTTTACGATATTACAAAAACATGTGTAAAGTTTACAGCGGAAGGCTATTAATTGTTCAAACACAATAAAGTTGCACGCATTTTCCCTGAATAATTTGACCGTGTGGGGTTTTCGTGGCAGCAAATCTAATGAGCGGATTCCTTCGCCGAAGAGGAATTACTGTACCGGGTGTAACAGAAATAATCCTATTTTTTTGTGTCGATGAAACTTCACCAATCCAAAAATGAAATTGAGAATTACGAAAAGTGTTTAAAGTAGGGAAAGTGAAGAAAGCACGACTTGATTTTGTCGGATTGTCTCTGCACTAGCTTCCGATTTCTAAGTTCTTCAAAACTGTTTCATGCATTCTCAGTCCTGTTAAACTGTTAATCGAAAAATTTGGTACTTTTTGGGGTTTGAGACCGATTTAAGACGGCTTGTCGTCTAGCTGCGTGTTTACCGCACAAAGAATAGTCTTGGAATTTTTTTTTAAATTATTTGAAATTGAGTTCTAATTTTGGAGAACCGTAAAAGAAAATTTTTTTTGTTTTATCAAGTCTACTACCACTTAAATGTCATTTATGTTACACCTGTAGAATAAGGAATTAATGAAAATATTTTGGATGATGATATTCTTTCCATACGCAATGTTCCTTACGGTTTTTTGGTACTGGACATATGATAATATTAACAGGATCTAAAGCATTCCAGGCTTATTATTGATTGTTAACATGTTAACATGGAGCCTGAATATATTTTTTAACTGGAATGTATCAACAAAACATTGTTGGCTGGTATTTTAATTAAACTGTAATGAACACCGATCTACGTAATAAAGTATTTCCGCGTCCTGTTTAATCAAAATTGTCCAGATTTTTCATAACGAACCCCCAGCTCCCCTGACTGACGTTAATCTTAATCAAATTTGACAGGATTCACGTGACACATAAAATAAGACCTAAAAAGGATTTGACATACACACATTTCCTATAATCCGGGATTTTCGAACAATATGTCCCTTAATATATTCAGTTTAAAAGCAATTTTCTACAGATATTACCCCATTTCTATCGGATTATATGAGGGCATTGTTTAGCTATTGTATCGACTGTACCTTTTCCATTTTTGTTGTCATACTGTTATCCAGCCGTATCCTATTACAGTGTACATTAGATTGTTGTGAAACTGACGGTTCTGAAATGTATATGAAGGAAGGGGTTGTATTAACATAAACAAAAACAAAGCAATATTGTTTTTTAAACAAACAACCACCGACGCTTTACATGTTTTTATTTTATTTATTTATTTGTTCCCATAATCCGACACCCACGTGTGACTAAAACTGTAATAATAAAAACAGGCCAAGGTAATTTGAGCGGAAATAAACTGAAATATTGCTGGAAATTGGAAATGGATTTTTCAGCAGGTTATGAATTTCTAAAGTGTAGATTTTAAGGAACATTTACAGGGAAAATTACTTCAAACTATAACTTAGTTTGGAGAATTTAATAAATCTTATACGAATTCAGGTTGCAATTTGTTGAGCTTAAGTTAAATAATTAAATTAGTTCTCGTCTGAAATTGAAACTTGAGACAGTTTAGGTGTCATTGATTTGTTCGTTACATTCCATTTCCTGTAACTTTTGTCAAAGGCGAAAATATAAAATTGTAAAGTGTTGAATATTATTTGTGAAAAAAAAAAACAAATCGAATTTCCCATCATAAAACCCTCTGAAAAATCACCAAATTAGATTATCGGCATAACGAAATTAAAAGCCTCGTGTCCTAACTCAATTCGCTTCGAATAAAAGCTCGTCAACATTAGCTCCGTCCTCGCAATAAATAAAACTTTATTGACAAAACATTCTATTCTCAATTAGAGAGTTTAACAGCATTTTGAATTATCGTATCCGGTGGCTGTTGGTGATTTCACGGCCACGTGACCTGCGGAATTGGAATTGCGTTTCTCCCATTCGTGTTTGGGGACTTTTCGGATGTTATTCGGTCAAACAGGAAGTAGATGGCACGTGCTTGGAGCCTTCCGATGTTGAGAACAATTACTGTATTATTAGTCTTCACACCCCTGCAGAAACCATGACTTGTGAGTTGGTACTTGAAGGGCTATTTATCATTTTACAATCAATGGATTGGGTAATTGTGTCTAGTGCACGAGAGGAGACAAAAGCGGTGTGAAACATACGGTGTGAATTGGCAATTTGTTTAATTAAATGAATTGATAGCGACGTACTGTGGTTGTATGGGTTTTGACGGAGGTAGTTAAGTTACCAGAGACTTTCAAGAGACGGTTTGATTGGATTGCATCAATAGAAAGGAGACGCATTTTCATCAGAGTTGATGGAGATTGGAGGAGGGAGAAAAGTGAATAAATTCAAGGAAAATACATTTCAGACCACTTACTTGTAATGGGTAGAAATTAACAGAACATTAAAGTAGATACTTCAAAGTGTTTTATTTTGAGCAACAGCACATTTAATGAAATTGTAGTTTTCGCAATCATTTAAAAAGCATTAAAAGTTGAAATTATAATTTAAATTAAAAATGATGAAATCTGCAAGAAAATAGTCGTATCTTTTAGATTTCAAAGCTTCGACATAAATCAATAATTATATTCAAAATGTGGCGCATCCACCATTTTTATATATTTAAAATTTATATTTTGCTTAATTTGATGAATTACCTATCTATTACTGTAGTTTTTTTGTAATATCTACATATACAGTTGTCCGGAAAGTGGCGCACCACCTTGAAAGAGGGTAATTGGGTGGACTCCAGAGTCACAAAAAATTCAAAATTCTTACCTATGCAATTTTAAAACGTGGCTTTCTTATTTTTCTGAATTCAATAGATACTTTGGAAATTGATCGTTTCATTGAAATTTCATTCATTGAAAGTTTCATAAATGACCGAAATTTATCTGTTTGAAGCTAGCGGCAAAAATTAATAATTTAATTATGAAATGAAATAGACGCCTCCACCATTTTTACTGTTTTTTAATAACTTGTATTTTTTGAACTAGATAAATATTTTAAAAATTTTTCGTCTCTGTGTTAGACTGATGAGAACTAAATACAATGAATTATCTGCGTTTATTGAGTCTACAGCAATAATTATTTAATTTTGGAAAAAAATATGACTGTGGTATTTTGAAAAGTTAGCAATTCTGTAAATGAAAAACTTTTTTATACGATTTTCTTAGATTTAGAAAATGTCGTAATTATCTACTTGCATGGATGGTTAAAAACTATGAGAAAATCTCCTCACATTTCAATAGCTGAAAACTTTATTGGAAAAGTTTTAAGCGAAAATTACTAGATTTTTCATCTCAATGACAATAAAAAGACTAACATCCTTAATTGAAATTCTCGATTCAATGAATTATAAATCAATACTAGATATATCTTGTCGGCTAAAAAAGTCGTCTTTAATACCTTCCAACATTGTAATGAATTGTCATCCTCAGTCGGAAAGTTCCAAACACCTGTGCACAAAAGTTACCATTATGCAAAGAACTTCATTCATAAAATCCATACAGAAATGTGACCAGCAACGTCGGTTTAGGTCACAAAAGCGACATTTAAAATGTATTAGTGGATTTATTGTCGGCTTTACCGCCATTGTACGGGGGTGTTATGTATTGTACAGGTACTACGAGACAAGATTCCATTCACAACAAAAATCTTTGACACGTATTGTAAAGTCGTGAATGAAAGTCAAGTACCTGCCAATAAAAGACGTGAGAAAATACTACATTCGTGTTAAAATAATTTATTAAACTTTGGTATAAAATACAGGAATCTTATGTACAATAAAAATTCTATAAAAATACAGTTTGGGTGTTACCACTGATTTAATGGCAATGATCGTCGTCCACGTTCATGACATCAATGTCTTCATCACAGGAATTTTGCTCAGGCTTCATTTTCTTGGAGTTACATGTTCGGAGACAGCAGCACTTTGAAGGACTCGATGATTTTCCGGTGGCTGCCGGAAGATCCTCTTTCTTATACTTAACTCTACGGTTTTGGAACCAAATCTTCACTTGTTTCTCACTGAGGCGAAGACACGTCGCTATTTCGATTCTTCTGAGTCTTGATAGGTACATATTGGTAGCAAACTCTCGCTCCAATTCCAGCAACTGCGTGCTTGTGAACGCAGTTCTGATTCTTTTACTCGAATTGTCTTTGCTAGACGGTGTTAAACGTTCTTCAGGTGTTGGAGTAGAGTCGCGACTTTCCATAGGTGGAGTCTTTGGCGATGCCAACACCGGGGAGACGCTCTTCGGAGGTGCTTCTCGTTTCGGTGTCATTGGTGGTAAAATCCTCGGATGTGACGCCACTGGTCTTATCGGTGCTTTGTGTTGCGCAAAAACTTGATTGTTGTGGTGTTGCGCCAAACTTAGCGAAAATAGATAACTGCTGATGTAGTTTTGTGGGTAAGGCAACATCGGTCTTGTTTCATTAAAGTTGGGAGGAATATACCTCGTGTCTTTCGGAGTATTGTTGATCAGAGAATCAACAAGGAATGATCTCGACATGTTCATTTTTCACTCACTCACTGTGATGTTAGCAGCCCTACTGGTTTTTAAATTGGCGAGTTTTTCGATTTTATATGCCCCCTCTATTATTACACGGCGAATTCACCCTGGCGGGTTGTTGATCTATTGTTAAGGGCTCCGCCTTAGACGGCCCAACTCTGCCCCTGGCTCGGCTAATGTATGACGGTGAGGTAAGGGTAAACAAATTACATACCGGCTAATCCCAGAACTTGGCAAATATTGGTGTTTCGACAAATAGATAGGGATGAAACACTGAAATTTCTTGCTAGATATTAATTTTCGAGGAGGGTGACGGACAGCTTGCGTCTTTGAGCGGGAAACTTGGAAAAAGTGCAGTTTCATTACACGTAAGAGGTTTAAAGTCTAATATCACGGCTATTATGAGATGACTTGACGGAAGTGCATACGGCTTCAAATTTGATTAGTGTGTGAAGTTGGATGTTCAGAGTTGCATCTTTATTAATTTCCTTTGGAATCGTAACGGAAATTCCGGAGGATTCCAGAATCCGGCGAAGAGAACTAAAGCGTCGCTGCATACACTTTAAGCTCAGTGACAATTTAAGACAGTTATGAATTCTTCATATAATAGCTACGAATGTAGAGTGGCTTTCCATTTATTATTTTTTTGATAGTTTGATAGACAATTTACTCGAAATTCAAGACATGTTTTTCGAATGTATTTTCTTTGTGGTAACGAAACCCATAAAGCACAACTGCGTGACATAATGTTAATAAAAATGTGCCAAAAAACCCACTCGACAATTTGATAGAACGGATTAAATGTAGTCACGAATGTTGCGTATTTATTTGGCAGATTTTGATAAGCTTAGTTTATTTTATGCCCGTTTGAGCAAACGGAATTGTTCTGCAACTACCATATCTATAAACTTACGTATCACTGTGATCATGCAATATTACAGGTTGACAACTTCTAATTAAAGTTGAATTATGTTCGTTGATGCAAAATGATTCTCCTGAACCGTATGAGCAATCAATTTTCTGCTGTGTTACACAAATAGCGAATCCACAATTTATCCTAATTTTAGGAAGTACATATTATATTGTAAATATTCGTTGAGAAATGTCGTATCTTTGATGTTTTGATTGTAATTAGTTTAATAAAAGTAATGATTAATTCCGGTAAGTTGCCTACATTTATAATCAAATGAGTGCCAAATTAACGAAAACTCATTAGTTTACATTAGACAAGTGCTCGGTGGATTAATGAGATCGCGCACAGTTTTTCGTTTCATTTTATACCAACCAACAAAATTAGAGTCGTAGTAAATTGTTGTTATTGTTAACAATTGTGTTGGAAAGTTTGCGTCATATCCCCACTGGTTGTTATTATTATCATCCTTCTCGACCGCCCTGAAAACGGTGGCAGCAATCTACTTCACACCATCATTGTAGTAGTTGTAAACTGTACATTGTAGAAATGTAACAATAGTCGTTTTGAGCACTGATGGTGTCCCGTGGCTAATTGAATGGGGCGCTTCTCCAACCAGAGGTTCAGTTGTCATATTTTAGCACGATTTCATCCCTGTCACAAGTACTTTACCAACTTACCAACTGTCTAGGTGTCGAACTTTCACGATATATTGTTACCACATCATAATGGACGAAGCGCCTCAGCAAAGTTTTCATTAAACACGATCATTAACGATTATCGGAGCGGTGGATCAAAGCAAAGAAGACCGAAAAGAGTTTGCCACTCGGAATAATTCAAGACCTCTTCAAGTTGGAATTCGATCATAGCAGTGTTAAAATGAAAAACTGCAGCGCAGGTATAGAGTTTAACGGTGAATTAAAAGTTGGCCGTAATGAGGGAAGTTTGAAAGTCTTCGCTATTTTGTCGATATTAAGAGTTATGGGCCGGTCGCTGTTGATCACTTTAAGTGGTTGCATTCACCTTGGATTTAAAGGTGGAGAAGAACAGAATCGACGGCCATGACACTGGTAATAAATCACTGAGATTTAGGACCACGCCAAATCACAACTGACCCTGCTTGAATCCGACAAGTTGCACGATTTGGGTTATTGAAAAATACAAAAAAGTTGAAACTAAACCTTTGTTTGGTTTAACAAAATGCTGTTTTAACTGTCATTGATACTAAATGCCTATGGAAATTTTACATGCGAAAGTTTCATCGACGTACCAGTCATACTTGTACAATTTTTGCATAATGCATTTTTGCACAAAGCCATAAATTCTAATAAACCGCAGCTTTACAAGGTTTTTACATTTATCAGCTAAACAGGGGCGAATTGAGCTTTGGCTTGAATTTTCTCTATGATTATTATTATTACATGAAAAACAGTTTGTGTCGATTATAGTGTTTCGTAATTGACAGCGGAAACAATCAGTTACAGTTTCAAAACAATACAAAGTTGTGATCATTTATTTCAGATTACGAAATCCTCTAATTTATGTGATATTGATTAAAGCTCATGGCACTAATTGTAAATCCATACAAGTCTCACGCAATTACTATAATAGCTACTACCGTAGTGGAACGCAATTAGTGTTTTCAGGTTATTATTCTTCGCGGGTAAAACTACCATCTTTAACACGAATTTTCTTTTTCTTTTGCTTAAGCTAATATAGAGCTTTAAAAGGTAATTTACTTTTATAAGAAGCTATACAAAACCAAATCCCTTTGGTAGATCGGTATTTTCCCCAAAGAGTTCGTTTATATTTTGTAACCATCACTTTGCCATCACTGCTAATGTAAACAAGAAGAGTCCGAATATTTGTCTGCCTCATATAATACAATGATAATAATGCAAACTAATTCTCAATTCCACGCCTAGATAAAACTTTGACAATTTTTGCTGGGTTTAGCGAAAAAGTACGTTTATCCGATAATGCGTCCCTCGACATCTCACAAAAAAAATCAAATTTTTTCTCGTAAACCCAATTCGATTCGAACGAAAACAAGCCATTTTATTCGAATTTTCACTTCTATCTCTAATGAGTAATTAGTTCTCAACTCAAACTTTGAGCCGTCCAAAAACAAATAGCCAGCTCATAACTTTCTCTGGTCACCCGGAACTCAGTTCAAGTCTGGTATTCGATTTACTCCGGAACGAAATTTGCCTGGAATATAACCGTTGCAGTCTATCAAAAAATATACATAAGAAGACAACGTTCGAGGCGTGAAAGGCTCGCCATCGTTTCAGATAATAGAAAACATATTTTCTAACATGCGGTTTGAAGCCCCGTCAAAAGCACGTCAAACGACACAAGCTATAAATAGGAATCCCAGTTGAGACAACCACTTCAGGCGACAATTGCATCGCTCTTCGAGGGGATGAATCTTTTGTTGAGAACGAGAATTGATTTTCATACATTTTGTAGGACTTGAATTGAATTCGGTAAGTGTTATATTATCCTGTATTTCACATCTGGAAACTAAACAATTTTAATGAAATTTAATTCTTGAAAGCTCCGACAACTCGAGCAAATAATTGGCTTAAAATATGCAAGCTTCTGATTTCTGCAGAATCGTTCTCACGCAAGAATAACATTTACCTATCTCAGCGGAAACTGCGGAAACTAAACTTATACTTATACTTTTTCCAGCAATTGCATGCTAATTTAAAATTCTCATTTCGATCAATTTACGTTTAATTAAAAATTAAGTCGGGCTAATATATAAATTCACGCTTTGATATTTGACCGGACCGGATTCTCTTTGGAAATCCGGGAGATAGTTTTACTTTTTAATCAAATACCGGGGTCAACAGAGTTTAATTCGATGTGATGTCTTTTTAATACTTCGCGTCGTTAGCGCATCAATCAATCCCTCGTCATTTCCACCTACACATTTGAAAGAATTCACGGAATCAGGAAACAATCTGCCATTTATCAAAACTCTGAATCATTAATTCCTATTTTCGGCAGCATTATGAAAACTGGATCCACCGTCATCTTCTTTATTACGAACTTTTATTACATTTCCACGAAACTATTTGAATGCACGCAACGAAAATTTTATTGAGTGTTGTTTGGTCGGTTTTTAGCATCATTCTACGCCATGCCAAGTTGGAATATCTTTAATTCCTTTCATTTTTTCGGAATTTTAGATATCAAAAATTGATTTCGTCGTCAATGAAATAAATTCGGTCCAACAGCGAAACCATTTATAAAACTCCACCAGTCTCGCCTTGAAATTGAATATCAATCAAAAAACGTGTCGGTGAACGACATTTTACTTTTTAATATTGATTGTTAATATTGAAAAGCGCAATCTTTGAGCTTTCAAAGGAAATTACATTAAATTGAAAGGTGTTATTGTTCATGGTGTTATCACGCAGATTTTGATAAAAAACGTTTTCACGAGACTCTTTGGAGCTTCTGTAAAAATTTACGACGACGTTTAGCAGCATGAAACAAGAACACGACGTAATATTTTTGACATTTTTATTAGAGTAAAACAAGATTTACGCGTCTAAATGTGGGCATTTTTTCCAACTAAATCAAAATGTAACGAGAGTCTCTGCAATTACGCAACTTTGTAATTTAATCTCTAATCACGGCTCCATATCAAGATAATTATAGTCAAGCTAAATATTGACAAACTAAAGGTGCTTTCTATTGAGGAGAACCCTAAGTAACCCGATCCTTTTTTCCAAGCTCTGGTTTACAACTGTCGCAAAATGTAACACCCTTCGAAAGCTTTCATCCGCCGATTATTATTATTACATTACTGTGTCTCATGTCAAAGCTCGTGAGCTTTTCATTTTTTAAACGATTTATTTATTATGTTTCGTGAATAGCTACTGATAAAGATCTCCACGCGTGTGCTAAATGTCAAAGTGGGGTGTTAAACGCTTTTTGTGTGTTCAGAAAGGGTAATTAAGGAGCTTCGTACGACTGACCTGAATTACACTCATATAAGGTTAATGAAAACCCGACAGAGCATGTTTTTAAATGTCGAAGCTTTATTGCAAAAATCGCGTTTGTGGAGCCAAAATCTCTTTTATTTGCAGTAATTGCATGTGAGAAAAGCCCAAAAGTCATTGATATTCAAACTGATGATTTTATGTAGATTGTGGTGGCAGGTAATTTACATTTTTATTCAGTGTTGTTTGTGATATCGGCAATAAATTCGATTTAGTCCATTTAGCGCAAACGCGAATTTCGAATTCGTGTCTTGAACCAAAACAGGTAAATGTCAATGCAGAAAATTGGAATTAAATTACCGTTGTAATTCTTGTGGTTACACGAAACTTATCACGAAAACCGCTGGATTTTACGTTTTCTTTTCTAGAAGAGTTTACCATTGCTATTTTTTTGTAAATGTAAATTCTTAAAATTTACGCTTCTTAGACAATTGGCTTTAGCTTAATTACTCTTAATTTCATCGAGAAAATCTTAATTCTGACATTCATTCCACATCTTTCATTCCTTCATTTACAAAATGAATAATTTTCCGGCGCGGATTTTCGCAGTGAAAACAGTGAGAATTTTTTATGCTTTATAATCTCTAATCCATGTAATTGCTGGTCATTTTAAAGAACATTAAATCTAGAAATAATTGCGCTTGTAATTCGTAATTTCTGCAAAGAGAATTAGTAAATCGACACTATAATAACGGACGTTAACCAATAAATCCCGCTGTTCTGCAATTTCTAAACTGATAGTCGCTCTGAAAGCCGTGTATTGTCAAGTACTGGTATTATTCAGGAATCTATTATTTTCACAATTACCGTTTTCATCGACTGTGAAAATAGGCACGCAAATGTAAAACACTGATCCTAAATGTGCTTGTATTCTTTTATGAACTGCAGCAATTCCAAGTAGGTTAAATCAATACTCCAGCCAGATTGAAAGAAAAATATTTAATGTTTTACGGACTTGAAAACCATTTTCTGAACGTTGTCAGCGAATCGTGTAAAATAAACGACAGTTTCATCGTTCCATTAAAGTGGTAATGAGTGTGTCTCCTGCAGGTGAAGACTCATGTGTACAAATAAATTCGTTTATAATACAGAAATGTGCCGAATTAAAGTGACTCGCTTTATTTTCCAGCCGAGGAGTTCAAGAAACACCTGCCGATATCCTTTATGGTTCAATAGCGAAATTTGTAGCGAAACCCATTAAACGTTAGAATTTTGACGCGTTCGAAAAGTAATTGTGAAAAATACGATACAAAAGAGCTCTCGACTGCACTTAGCTTGAGAGATTTATCTGATGTATCTTTAGGTTCTAATGAAATGTGCATTTCCGAGACGATTTACATAATTTCTGTGAACATGCAAGTCATGCTCTATTCACGAGTTGTCTTAACATGACGAGAACTTATTTCCGGTTGGTATTAAAATCGTTCCAACGGAATGATATTGGATTACATTGAAATGTGAGACATTGAGGATTGCGTTTACAGCCGAGCTTTTAAATTTTGGCTCGAAATCAGGACTATCTGATAGTAAAATGCCTAAACTGTGGTACGCAAAGTGGGGCACGCGATTCGTGTGAACCTTCTTGAGAGATCGATATCTTTGGGTTTTTTTTTATTGAGCTGTTTTGCTTGAACTGGGCCAAATGAGATGTTTTTTAACTTTTTAATGATTAAATTTTCAAGAAGAAATTTCTCTTGTCGAGACAATCTGTAAAGCGATCTATTTGCAAGTTTCGTATGAGCACAAAGCTCTTTTGAAAAGTTGTTAAAAGCATTGAAACTAGCCAAAATCATGATGATCAAAAACTCCGTCGGGGAAAAAGATTTTTTTTTGGATTGTTCTCGGTAAATTACAGAATTTGTGGAGTATGCCTTGTTGTAGATCGATAAGCAGTGATTGAGTAAGTTAGATTAAATGGTGGTGGATTTGACTGTTTACTTGAAACACGCAAGAAATAAAAAATAAAGAAAATGCTCGAATCATAATGGGAGTAGTAATTTAGACGAAAATAATTTCCGAAAGGATGTTGAAGTTCGTTCGTCATCGAAATACCCTGATTACCCATCCCCATTTTATCGAATTCTCGAACTAGTTCCGTAACAGCTTACTTTCTCATTGAACCGCGCTAAAGAAAAATTCTCACTTGCTCCAAAATGTCGTTTAAGTACCTGTCAGTCATCGATTGCCACCATGTAGTGTCGCATAAGCGAACAAAAGCCGTTACAAGGGTCTCCGGGTTTCAGCATTCATTACAACGTTTAGTTTTCAATTGGGAAGTCATTCATTCATGTAATCATTTGTTTGATAGCCCAAATTGGATATAATCTATTATAATTCATCAAGTAGTGTCAACAGTCTTTTGTTACTCAAGCAGGTATAATGCACTAAACTCGAAGTCATGAGAAGTATGAATAATAAACGAGAAACCGTTGCCACCACTTAATTACACCGTGTGTAAAGTTTTGCAGATTTTTCAACTTTTGGTTCAGAGTTTAAAGTTAGTGGAAGCTATTTTTATAAACTTGAACTATGAGGTCAAGTCTTTCGTGCGTGGAGAAAGTATTAAAACTAAATTTGATGTTTTAAAACTTAGGGGTTATAAAATTCCTGACGTGCTAATTGCACCAGGTACGTCGTTTTTGGATCAGATTGCAGTGTTATTTTTATCTGCAATAAAACTAAGAATAAAACTCCCGGAATAATTTACATAGGTCTCAGCTAACATTGAAGTTTCTTGCTCGGACTTGAGTATCGGTCCAAGCGTAGCAAAAATATTCCCGAAACACGGGAGATGGTTCAGTGTCGCCGGCTTCGACAAGAACCCCATAATTGCATTAGCATTTCACTGTGACCTCAACTCTTCGGTCTCATCTAATATTCATTAGATTACGAAGGTCCTTATGTTAAGCGCATCCTTTACGAGTTCTGCAAAAATGAATACTGAATTAAGATGGAATTTCCGTCTTCTCTAAAGTGTTTTTTCTATGTTTGCATTCGTTGAAATGTTTGCGAAGGATTTCTTTTATATATTTATGTGATATTGTGTCAGTATGTACGGTTTCAAAAGGAGTGATTCTGGAAAAGTCTGCTTTTCATTAATTTACTCACGTAAATACTTTAAGTGCAACTGGAGAAAATAACTCTTTTATTCTAGCTTCAGAATTTTCCGGTGTGAAATATTCTTGCCTAAATTTAGCAGGGTTGAGGGTCATCGAAATCTAATTAAGACTACTGAGTTGAAATTAAATTAGTTAATTTTACGGAGAAATTCAAGGAGGACTTGTGTCCGGAATCCGGTGCACGAAAGAAACTTCTTTTTCTTTTTATTAGGTATATTAAAGTGACAAAAACAACCAAAAACACACGTGCAAAATTGCAAAATCCTTCTTACAGGAACAGTTTTACATTTAAAACCACCACACAAATTAATTTGAAGATGGAAAAAGCACTGCACCCACAAGAACTGCAGAACGTTGTATTTTGCAAACATCTTTTGGTTATATTTCTTCGATTCCACTTCAAGATCCTGTTGGAAATATCACTAGCGACGTTCTCGCAATCTTCTCTTAAGTTGTTTAGCACACAGTTTTGGGAACAAACTTCTCCGGGATTGTTTTTAAAAGGACTGAAATTAAGCAATAAAGTGTGAAAATAACCATCATTAAAAATATCTTCAGGAACATGCTCGATTCGATTGTTGCTCAAATCTAAATAAACATCATCAGGAACCAGGCCTTCAAAAACACCTTTGCTGATTTCGGAAATCGTGTTACTGTTAAGAAGGATAACAGCAAAATTTCTCTTTAAAAACTGGAACAATTGCGGTCCCAAACTACTTAAATAATTTTCCGAAAGAATGAGTCTGTGTAAATATGGTGTTTGGAGAAATGAGCTTGGATTCTAAACACAAATGTGGTTCTTAGATAAATCTATGATTTGTAAATATAAAAGATTGACAAAAGTTTCTCTTTCTATTATTCTGATTGAATTGTTTGAAAAATTTAACAAACCAACAAGCAAATTTCTGAATGCGCCAGTTTTTAAAACTTCGAGTTGGTTACTTCCAAAATTAATAACTTCACGAACTTTTCGTAGTTTTTCTGACAAACACTCGTGTTCCATGTATTTGATCTGCGAATTTTCTAAATTTAGAACGTCTAAGTTATCTTGAATGTTGAGAAATTTGCAGCAAAGATGTGGTATTATTGAACCAGAAGAGTTTCCTGTTGAATACAACATCAGTCCTAGAATCATGGAAATTTTTGTTGGACCTGATTCGTACACGGAGTAATTAGTATAAGTTAAATTAAATGGCGATTGATTTGTGCACTGACTGTTAATATAAGACACTAAACATGAAATTAATGTAAACAAAGTTTTCTTTCGAAGAAAATACGACATTGTAGTTTTCGAAGCTGCTGACGATATGAGAAAATTTTTCTTGTTAAAATAAAATCTTTCGAAATTTTTCCATTAGTTTACTAATTGCGATTTCAATTACAATTGCTTCAGAATATTAAATTTTTTTAGTAATTGAACATAAATAAGGTGGGGTTTCCCACGAGCGTTTTCAAGTCTTCAAGTTTTAAACACGTATTAGAGGCATTGATCAACTTACTTCTTGAGCATCCGGAAGCTTCATTGAAATCCCATGAATTTTTAAGCGCAAAGTTAAACCCGCTCTATTTTAAAAGATCCCACTATTGGCTTTCATGAGCTCCCGCCGAACTTTTCTCCACAAATCGGTATTTCTGTAATTTACGTCGATTTTATAGCCCCAGATTGATAGCCTAGAGAACGATGACGCTACTATCTCTTTTACAGTTACAATGCCGATAAATTCACCCTTTTTCGAGATTTACTCCAGCGTTCAATACTAGGTCACTTATCTTGGAAGCCTCTGGTCGTACGCGGCATCCCCTTCTTACACTTCGTCATGGTTAATTCCTGCGATCATTCAAGCTTAAACTTCCCTTCGAAATTAAACAGGAACAAATACACCACCATATAAATTTATTTCGAACGCAATTACAAAGAACTATGTAAGACTTTAAGCAAACACATAAAACAAGATTCCACATAAGTTAACAATGTAACTCATATTTGCCCCCGAGCAAATATATTTATGACGTTTGTGGAGCGGCCGTTTTGCCCTTACTCCTCTCATTGTGTTGCAGATCGGACGTGAAATATTAGCAAACAAGGGCCCCAAGCCGCAGACCGTTTACTTATCAACGACGGAGGACGTCGTAACGAGGAAATGGAATTTTGTCTAGGCGAAATTACGAGCTTTAACTATCATGAATTGTGACTGTTTTACCTAGGATGATGCATGTTTGTGTCATACGAAACGAAAAATTATTTTGTGAATGCTGTTATATTTATGTATCTTTAATATTTTGTCGGTTACGGCTTACAAGAGAGTTAATTACGGCGCGCTGTTGGCACCAACGCTTAATTAAGTTCTCAACTTTAATTACGTGCAAAAATATCACGTATGAGAAAAAATTTGCGAGTGTCCCTTTATATCGATTTCCCGCAGTTTCAATTTGTTAAAAACAAGAACAAAGAAATTACGTTTATAATAATGCTTATTAATTATGAATGCATCATAAACATAACTAATTATTGCAGCTGGGGCTTTCACGCCAGCGTTACAGGATTTGATGTTATGTAAATTTATGTTAACTGTGGAAATTATTACCGCATGTTGACGCGAACTTTTCTTCAGCCTCAGAGCACTCAAAAAGCGAGTTTATTTTTGCTATGACAGTTTGACGGAATTTTCATTTTCATGGATAATTCCGTACGTGGGCATTTTATCGAATTATTATTAAACTCCAGAAGTGCACTTTTCTTTATAGCCTCGTCTTATTTTTATTTTCCGATTGACCGTTTCGACCTTCGTGTTCCAGGATGTTAGAACACGGAAATTACTTCTGGCTCGTCGGTAATAGGCTTTGAAATGGTCGACATTTTGCCACAAAACCAATAATTCCTTAATTATAAAGCGAGTGTTGTTGCAGTCTCTAACCGCATGACATTTCACTGAGTGCAATACTCGAATTATAACGCAACTTTGTGTCGAACTCCCAAGTTGTCCAAACTCATTAAAAGCTGGTCTTAGTCATCAAAAAAGGATAAGTGTTGCTGTGAATGACATTTTAGCGCGTTATTTTTAATTTCCATTTAATGAAAGCGGCATATTAATTTCGCTGGAATTAAATGTGATACCTACACGCTAGACTTCGCCAGGACAATAGCAGCGAAAATGAGATTGTCCGCCAGGATAACAGGACAATATTCATTAAGCATCGGAAATGCGTTGCGAATTGTTGAAGGGCTGCGTAAATAGTAGATAAAGCGCCCTCTAAAACATATTAAAACAGCTCGGGGGACAATGTTTTTAAGATTAGAATTCCAAACATATATGCGACTCTAGGTAGCGTAGAAAATTGTCACTAAAGGGGGTGAATGTATATTAAAGTTAGCCCTCCTGACCTGTTTCAAAGTAATGCGAAATACTAGCAAGCATGACTAAATATTGAATTGAAAAACTGAATCGTTGCGAGAGCACATCTGTCTACAACTTCACGCCTTCACTTTATCATAAAGAAAATACTTATTGATTGTTATGAGAGAGAAGCGTGTAATTTAAATCCGTTTGAAGGGAAAAACAGTTAAATTGGATAACCATGTTTGCACAGAAACGAGTGAAACTCGGATATTTGAGCCGCAATGGAACAAATTTCGTTAGAAAAAAGTTCAAAACAGTGTAATTTTGCTCATTCCAAGTCAAAAATTACTCTTCCAATTTCGGGCTCCACACATGTCAATCCTTCCCTATCCTACGTCGCCATGACTTGCATCAGGATAACAAGCTCCCAGTAAGAATGACGCGTCCTTTTTTCTTCAAATTAATCGATCATCTCGAATTTGCATAAAAACTGATGGTTTTCTGATTCAAATTTGATTGTAGTTGTCGAAAAAAACTCTTCGTAAATTATGCGAACTTGGCTAATATTCAGGATTAAACAAACATCATAATTCGATTATTAAACTGTTCCACATGGGTTGGTCCTATTTTCAATTCGGGTGCCTCGAGAGGGTTTCACTTTAAACACAATTATAAAATCACAATGCATTGTTCGATTGAATGAAGCCTTCAAATGCAGCTCTCTTTCATTGTATTGGACAAAACTATAATAAAGAGAGAGTCAGTAGGTACTTTTTTATTTTTGTTGGGTGCTTTATTGTAATCAATACCGCTTGGCACGGGTGGTATTTTTAAGACGATAGAAATAAGAACAATGCGATAAACAAAATTACGAAACTTGAGGCTTGGTGACGCAGGACGATTAAATTTTAAATTGGTTGTGACAAACATCGGGAGGAAATTAAACCTGGAGTTGAGTGATGGAAACGCTAAAAATAGCATCGATTGGAATGTTTTTCCAAGATGATTTAAGTCGAAATTAATTCGAAAAATGCGGGATGTGTGTCTTGTCTCAAAACTCATCTCGTTCGAGAAACACAAACTGCAATTTTCACGCTTTCTCATTTTTCTTACGCTCTTGCGGCATTCAGTAACAAATCATTATTGTGCCGGATGATTTATAGAACCACCGCATGTTCTCTTGTTGTTTTAAACCTCGAAATTAACGTTTTGTTGTGTACAAATCGGAGAAGAAGTTTCTTTACATTCGATTCATTGGTGTAAAGGGCAAGCAAAAGCGAATTTCTGCATCACCTGACTTGAATCAATACGCTCTGAATGTTGTGTATTCTGGAATCGAATCAAACAGCGTGGAGATAACCATCGAGCAAATATTCGGGCGGCATGACAGCAAAGGATTGAGATAACTTCGGGGTAATGGAGACCAACGGGTTGCAAATTCCGGGATCGAGAGCACTTAATTACTTTTAATTCGGCGATCACAAGATCAAGGCGATAAGACGTACGCCTACGAGAAGGACCTATAACCGACCCTTGACAATTTTTCATGCATAGGAACAGTTTCTTGCGTCCCAAGATTAACGTTTCCGATATAATGAATATTGATGAATTTGCATTTTTTATGGAAGCTGCAAGTTTAATATTGACGTGTAGGCAAAAATCTGTACAATGATTTTTGTGGGTCAAAACCCTCCTGCGCTTACATATGCTTCCCTTTATGTTAGCCACCCTCCGCTAATAGATTAATCTACCCCAATATTGCCAATATTACACCACTTTATTACATCATTAATTACATAAATTATGTCTCGAGGGACAGTTTGGAACGTACGGATGAAAATTCTTTGATTTTATTTGCCTAACAGAGGAAATTAAAAATAATTGCTCTCATCAACGGATTAAGCCTCTGTTGATTTATTACTCGTTTGTGAATCAATTAAATTATTTTCATTATTATTTTATTGCCGCATTTTAGCGCTTCCGCTCTGACGAATAAATTGTTGCAAGTTGCGACTAAAAATGAAAACTTGCAGCAAGTTTCAGAGGTTCCAACTCTGCTGAACCGATTAAAAGCAATTAAAATTTCGTCACATCTCCTTAATCCAATTACAAAATCTTGTTCCGAGTTGGATTAAATTGTTTGGTTGTATTTTCAGCAGCTGAGAGTTCATCTTTTTGTCTACACTTAAAACTTTTGAAAATCTTTTCAGCGTGTCCTGTCTATAATTGAATTATCCTGCGCGTTGTAAATTAGATGTTGGTTGGAATCCAATATTTCCCCAATTAGAGGAGTATCCCGACACGCGCTAAGGATGCTCCTGCGTCCGACAACCCCCGCAGTCCTTGTTAGAGGTCGCGTGCCTGACATATGCCCCACTCTGCTCCCGCTGCGTATGTTTGATGTTTCCCACACGTTCAAGTGCAATCTCCCGTCGACTCCCTAAATGGCTAGAGAACTATATCCTGAACTATCAACAGCAGATTACGTACAATTAATAATACAGTTAATGGGGCGAGGACTCTTTTGGGGAAGATTCGGATCGAAACGGAAAAGCTGCTTTTTAAATTGTGATTTCCCTAAAATTTGGCTCCCAAATAATCAAATCTTGCACCACTGCGATAACGCTTTAACGATCCGTTTTGTTGATGGTGGACCAGTTAATTGAGAGGCGACGCGATTTTATGGTAATTTTAAACGAATTATTCTAAAGAATCCCCGGAGCGGATGGTAAGAATACACAAATATATTGAGTGAAAAATTCAAGAATGTTAAATTCAAATTGGTCCTCGCCTTAGATAAACGTTTCCGGATTTTCAAACAGAGTCAAATTTGATTTGAATAAAACTGCCTTGAACAGAAGGAGAATAAAAAGAAAGATAAATTTTCGGATGTTGAAAATACTGCCAACAATTTAATTCAGCTCGGAAACAAGATTTCGTAATTTGGTTAAATGGATGTGACGAAATTTTAATTGCTTTTAATCGGTTCAGCGGAGTTACAAATTCGCACTTTGCTGAAAGGTTGGATTTTTGGGCATTTCGGTGGCTTCCATGTACATACTTTCCGTAATTACTTAATCACGAGTAGCGATTTATGTCACATCCGCATTTTGCTATTTGTAGGAATAAAGGAAACGAGAGGAACTTTGCCAGCAAATCAATTTATTCATTGTGCTATTTATTTTATCGTCGTCGCTTTTTCCAGAGTCAGAAGTCAACAATGTAAACAAAAGGCAGCAAACCTCTCCAAAATGACGATAATGCTTTCCTTACCATTTCGAATTTATAGCCGCTATAAATGCAATTGATACAATGTGGCCACACAGTATAATCTTGCTAAAGTTAGTAAAAATTCAAATGATACCATTCCACCTGCAACATCGTAAATTAAAGACCCCCATTCTCTACTCCTCGGCTTCACATTTGATCTACCATTAACTAAACTCGTTCTAAAAACTGCATTTTAACTTCTCCAAGAAGATAAATTACAGTTTTTTAAAACACGCAACCCGAAAACATGAATTATCTCCTCCTGAAATGGTCTGGTGATTAAACAGAGTAGAACCTAATTTAATTCGAGATTTTCCTAGCACGTCCCTGTGATGTACGATTCGTTTAATTGATGAAAAGGTGCTAAAGTGGCGCAATAAATTAAGTCGATTTTTTATGTCGCGTTAAGCGATAAAAAATCTGTTGTTTGGGGACGGTAATGAGATGCGCATAGTGAACACAGCTGTGGAAGGTTTGCAGTGCTTGCAAGGGGCTGACGAAATCATTAATGTTCCAAGCATGAATATATTAAGCGATTGTATCGATATGTTGATTGCGCGAACTTTGGCAAAATTAGTTTCCAGGGGCTGGGAAAGTCGTAATGACGAGATTCGTTTAAAAATTGCACGGGCTTTATTAAAGCTGACCTATTTTTGGAGGAGCTTCGGCAATTACCTACGGATCTCTTTTCGACGCGATGATGAATTTCAAAGGCACGGGGTGTGAGAGTGGAAAATATCTTTATTTGTATTTTTTGGATCATTGGATGTAAAATTGCAATATTAAATTATTTTTAGAATTTGCTGAAAACCGATGATCTTCGTGCTAAAGTAGCGTTTTTAAAAGTTTAAGAGCTCCAGCACTTTTGGCTTTCAGGCCCGTAATTCGCTTAATTAAATTAGCCCATCGTAAACGTCTTTACGACCACCAGACCGGACAAGAAGCAACTCCGCAATTAATTACAAACTCCCGTACATCTCAGGTGAGCTTTCGGAAAGCACTACTCTCCAATTCCAACTCCAGTTAACCCACCGATTATATTTGCATACAACTATGCAAATCACCGGTCCTAATGGCTTCGTATGTCGAATTGAGTCTTTATATATAAATTGGCTTCGTCTCTCGAAAGAATACACGATTAAAGTTGCACATCCGCTTCACAATTACACTCTAATTGTTTTCAGCTGCCACGTAAATCATAGGAAAACTGTCAAACTAAAGAACTCTTTGTTTTGTTTAATACTGTTATCGGTTAAGTTGGCTCGCTGCCAAGAGAATGATAAAAAATTCAATAATAGAGTATAGATAGTGCTGAAAATCTCGAGCTTTATTATTGGGTTATGACTCCCGGAGGCGATGTAGCGGAAAATTTCGTCTCCAAAGGTGCACGTGAGGACCATTGGGCGGAGCAGTGTAGCCCATTCTCAAATATTCCATAAATAGGTCCAATTTATCAACGGCTGTCAGTTTATTTTGATTCGGGTAAAGCTCCGTGCGGGGCGACACATTTCACAAATTTTTGAAAACGTTATTTTTTACCATACCCGAGAGCAACATCTAAACAATGAAACTTTTTCTCGTGGCTCACTTGGGACGAGTTGCTCTTGTCTTCCGTTGATATTTTTCACCTTCATCGATGTCTTGGGTGTTCACGTCAAAATTGAACACACCTCTACCGGGCAGCAGCTATCTATTAACAAGGTGTACTTCTCCTCAATAGAAAACTTCTCTCCTTGGGCTTTTGTGAAATTTTTCCACTTGAGTAAATGATTTTTTTGTGTTGTTGCACTTCATTGATGCTTTTAGTCGCTAGCCGACAATGGAGGAGTCGAGAAGCACAACAAATACGCAATTTTGGATAATTTGGGTCGGTTTTTTGTAAAATTGCAAAATGGTCGCATTCCTTGTATTTCAAGGCTCATTGGTTACGTGTGAGCTTTTGCGCATTTCGGCCTTAATTTGTGTAGTTGTTGAAGCGGAAGGATTTTGAGTTTCGTATTAATGAAACGGTTATTATGCGGCATGTGTCAACAACTGTAATGGTGACGTTGATAAACCATGACAAATAACTTTGATCCTTGACAGGGCAGTGGGATGGATTATGATGAAGTGGCAGGTTATTAAATCACGACTTTGAGACTGAGCACAGTAAAACTTTACATGCAGATTCATCCAAAAAATCTCCACTCGTTTTAGTCTAATTCCATAATTCCGCGCCGCCCTCGTTACATATCAATTTTATCATAAATCACCTTAAATTATTCCTGTTGTACATCATTTGATTATGTTTCATAACGCAGTTAAAATCGATATCCACACGGTGATTTCAAAGATAAACAAGCAAATTCATCGTTGTGTTCTATCTGGCTCAAGTTAGTTACGTTTCAGACATCCACCCTTATTTCACGTAATTATCTGATGGTGAAATTTATTTGTTAGTGTTTGAGAAGCCCCAGGACGGTAGAATAGAAGAGGGATGATCCCCGGGTACACCCATCAACGTCACTCCTGATCAAGGTTGATGTTTACCAACTATTATTGCCTTGCTAAACTGCATTCGCTCTGTCTTTAAAAAGCCGCCTCGGTCTGATCAGATATCTAACTGGTTACATGGAATGGTGGCCCCATATGTGGGAGACGCGATACACAAAAGTTATTTGCTGTGCTGTTCAAAGGATTGCTTTATTATATTGTGTATCTACCGTTTTCCAACGTTTAATGGAGTGTTGGTCTTTTATAGTGGTTGGAACTAAATGTTTGATTTTCCTTGGCTATGTCGCAGTTTGTTTGCTTGGAAAGGAGCACTTTCAGACAGGAAATACGGGGCGTTTGGCACAGCAAAAAAATTGAGAAATCTTGAGTTTTTTAATGTTTCACTTTTTTTTACAGACGCCCTGACCACCAACTGCCGCAGAAATACTCCAGAGACACTTCCCTCTAAGTTAAGTCTAATTTTAAATATTTAATTCCATCAGGGTTGATTCTATAGCTCTAAAGTTTTCGAGCTGCAAAAAAATAAGTATTTTGATTCGCTTTAGTTGTAATCTCAACGCGTATAAACCCCAGTTCTCTGAAAGTGACGGCTCATCAGAAAAATTAATTAAAAACGAGTCTAAAACGCAACTTTTTCTTCAAATCGAGCCTTTAATTATCCTTGAAGACGTGTTGACGTCACTCTTCATAAGTTTCATTGGTAGAAGTTAACCAGACGATTCTTATCCTGTTGATCCACCCGTTTTTAAAATGGCTTATCAAGAAGGAACAAACTGACGCAAATTCTCTTGGATTCGTAGGAGTGTAAATAAAGCACAGCAGTTAATTAATATTTTTCATTGTGTAGGAGGAACAGAATTTATTAATAACTTCCTTCTATCAGTTTGAAACTTTAATGATTTGAAGTTTTTTAAAGAAACTTTTTATAATAAATTCATATAACTGTAGCTTTCCCGGACAGGATTAAATTTTTAAAATTCTTTGGGTGTAGAGACATTTATTTAGACTGTCGTTCCAAAACCCGAGCTAATCCGAGGATGGTTCATAAATAAAAAAATTAAAAAGTAAAGCTTGTCTTAGTGTCGTGCCCCGAGACTGCGGAAGAATTTGTGAAAATTTATAGTTATGAACGGAAAATTGGTAACCTTCAGAATAAAGGGATTAAAGTAATGAATAGCCGAGTGAACGTTTGAAAATTGGAATTATTATATAAATTAATTTGGATCTCATTAAATCCAATTAAGCGTGGGTTAATTTAATTTTCATTTTATTTTATTTACTAAATTTTCTCTCAGTTCTTGAGTTTGCTGCTTCATTCAAATCTCTATCAGAAAGATCTTTAAACCCTATAATTTCTATATTGTTTACTTATCTCACGCCCTGAACATAAAAGTTTCATCGCCGAGGGCGTCCGCGGCCGAAAATGGGGTAGTTTGTTTAGACGTTTGTTCTGTGGTTGAGCCATCGCCTAATCCACCTAATCCTATCTATGGCACAATGGTGGACCGAAAGTTCTGCAATGATATTGTATTCCAGTTTTATCCCGGAGACATTCTACGTCGATTTCATCCGGACTTTATCTCGAGGTATCAAATATTGGATATATACAAGCTTTAGGCAAGAGCTTTCACGAGATTGTTTCGTAATAATGGAATTCTAGGAAGTCTTCATAAAATAATTACGAAAAACGAAGCGTCTGTTTTTCCATTTTAGTTTAGATATGTAGATGAGTCAAAATTTCTGGCACGCTGTCACCCTCCGTGAAATAAAGTTGAGAATATTAAAACCTGCTAACCACATCACGCATGCGACACCATCTGCTCGAAATTATATTAAAATAAAAGTTTGATCCGGGCCCATCTTGAAATGTTGACGACACAACGTGAAATAACTTTGGTTCCGATTGAAACTCGGGGGAATTTTCGGAGAATTGTCGCTGGTGGCACAGTTGGATAAAAAAGGGAATCTTCGATCGTAACAAGGAAGTCTGAGAAATTCCCAACACCATAGCTAATTCACTTAGGGGTGAAAACTAAGGACCCGCGTTGTTCGATGCTGGTGGCACTTTTCCTATTTTTTTAAACACTTTAAACTGTCGCAAAAACGGTACTTCGAAGTGTGAAGTGTCTCAACGTCTTAGTTTAATTGGGCGGAGAGGTGTACTCTAACTACATCTTCTAGTTAATGCGACTTTGCGGCGGAGCTGTAAATATTAATGGCAAGAAAGATACTTCAGCACAATTCTAACTTTGTTGACAAAAAGTTTAACTGATTAACTACGTGTTGAGTTACGATTATGTTTTCTTTTAGCGTGTGAACTTAATTGTATTAAAAAGTTTCTTCCACGAAGTTGGGATAATCCCACTAGAGCGTTTTGGTACTTTACTAAAAACGTATTTTCCTTTTCATAAAGTCAAGATTATCTCAGTTTAATAAGAGTAATACGCTCTCGGAATTAATTAAAGATATTTTTGCTTACCTGCCAATTTTATACCCTGTGAACAGAATGCTGGAGTGCACTTTGGGTTGCAGATATAAGGATGACAACCCTCTAAAAATTCAGATAGGTTTCAATTACACATTCTTTAGTAGAAATAAAGTACTTTCAACAACAATTTTAAACTTTGAAATTGTTTTTGTTAACTTACCTTGGCAAATTTTGAAAGTAAAATGAATTCGCTCGGAAATCCCGGAGTTTAAGTACGCAGCTCCAAATATCGACTTTACACCGAACTCAACATCCAAAATCTCTGATGACTTATATTATAATAAACTTCCTTTTGTTTTACCGCCAAAAACTCGCGATGAAGACTTGCTATAACCATCTTACCTACTAATTAATAAAGTTTTGATAGCATTTCCCAGCACTCCTTAACGTAAAACAAAATATTTTCAAAGTTCACAACTACTTTCAGCGACACTTCAGCAGAACTTTCACCATTTATACAGAAGTCATCCTGGTTTAAAATAACCGACTTTTTGCGGGTAAAAACCCCAACATTTCGACGCCCTTTTGATATCAAATTATTATCTTGGGTTTATACACAGATAAACCTCAGCATTGTGGCCAATAACCCAGAAAAGGTGGGTCCTGATTTTCCGGTCGACGATACATATTTTTATAGCTTATCTATACTATAATTCCGGTTCGGGCATACAGAAAGGTACAAAAGCGGCGTCAGCAAGAAAGAAAAAGTCGTGATTTTCTTTGCACCGTCAGCACGGCTATTCAAACTAACAAGTAGTGTGGAGTTTAATTGGGTCGAGACGGAAAAATTTATCCAAGAGCAATATATTTTTATTAATAAATAAAACATACAAATCAAATGTTTTCATCAAGTAAATGAAACACTTTCATTTGATGTGTTATGAATAATTTGTATGGCAATTATCACAGCATCAACATATACAATAAACATTGAAAACACGGAACAGTTTTGATTGTTGTGACAGTCATTATAAAATATATACTGTTATATAATATACCTAACATGCTACAAACTATGCACAACGTAGTATATAAATTCTCTAGATTACATGATACGCGTTAGATAGCCCAAAAAGGCAAAAATTTGACAAGATTAATTACTACCAACTCTGTAAATATGAAGACACCACCTCGTCAAAAGTTGCAGTGGACACCGAATCGAAAACTTAATAAACTCTTACGCTCGTTTAATTGGTCCCACGTAATTTTAAATATACCTGAAGTTGCATGTTGTCTGATAGAAATTCTTCTTAAATATGTTGTGGGAGAGATAAAGAAGAATGTTGCAAAAAAGTGTTACGTTTCATCGCATTCCATTACCAACGATAAGTAGGTGCTGAAACACGAGATCATTATAGACTCAGGGGAAAAGATCATTAATCATTTTTCGTACTTGGCAGATAAAGGATAAATTTTACACATCAAGTTATCTCAAGAGTGAATACATGGCAATGATGGGGGAATTTCAGGCAATTAGATCGGAGTTTCGGTGTATTAAATTTGGGGTTTTTAAGTTCAAAGTAATTAAAACTGGGACTGAGTTCATTTAAAATTTTGGAGAAATTTATCGCCAAAGTTACCAAAAATTAAGTTTTCGACTCTTTCCATTGCGTAAAGTTATGGTAATATGGGTAATTGTTTTCGATGTGTCGTGCTCCTTACAGCGCTAAATAGTCACAAATCCAGCATATACATGATATTTTACATTAAATGACACAAAAACGGTTAATCGATCAACATAAGTGTCTATTTACAAAGCAGAACAGTTCGTTTACAACTACTCAAAAGAAGAGTTCTATATTTTTAAATCTAATACGTCTTGCCACATTTTGCGACAGTGTATTTGAATTTAAAAATTTATTGAGGTACATCCGTTCGTTCATTCTTGCTAGTTGTAAAAGAATCTGCGTTAAATACCTCTAGTTTACATCTCGTTATTTTAAAGCCTGGACCGCGCGACTCCGTCGTCTACAACGACGAATGTTAAAATACAAAATAAAATTTTTAAAGTCTTGCACAGCAGACACTCAACATCCATTAAATACACGTTATAATACAAGCGCTACTTTTCTAGATACAAAATGCAAAGCGTTACAGAAAGGATTCTACAATTAATTTCTTGGTGTTCCCAGCCCAACCCTGTTGATTGCAATCTCGCGATGCAATAATAGAATTTATACGAGTTGTCATAATACATTTTTCGAAGGCCTCGTCCTCTTTCACTTTCAAAAAACGGCGTATAAAAAATACGTGAAAAGGTGTGTTCCAGGCGCAGCAAGCGGTATAAGAGCTTCCTATTTATGTAAAAGTTTAACGAACATGTGAGGAATTTTTATTAAATTGTTCCCGAGGACCTACATACACGCGGAAAAGCTGACACTGGACCGTGAATGCGTTGACTTAAACATGAACCCGTGTTGCGAACTTTTCAAACTTGGCAAACAATCTGTGGGAAAAAATATTCAGGGGCTTGATCAAACACTCCTGCATTTGCAAATATCTGGTGCATATGTTAAAATCAGAGCGAACATCGGGCCAAAGATTCCAGAAACGGCTTAAATCGATTGCGAGATACTGAGAATTTGCGCCTGAGACACCACATTCTTGGAACGAACGCGGGAAACATTGGATTTATCGGAGGTTTTATATCAGTTATTGGGTTCGGCAGAGATACGCTAAAGTAGGTTAATGCATGTTTGCGCAGACCAAATGGTTTCTTACAGCAATTTACTAGTTGCGGAATTAAATATTGCGGCGTTCTAATCATGCTTTAGAAATGGTGGATGCGCCGGCCATTTCTACATAATAAAATTTAAATAACGCTCAAACTAACGATACAAAAATTGATTTTCTGTTAAAAATTGGAACAATTGGAACGACAGAATTTTTATTTCTGAAAAATTGTCAAAATGAATGCTAAATTCCATAAAATTCAGACGAATAAAAAATTATGGGCTTTATATTTGTTTGTTTAAACTGTTTTTAAAGAACATAAAATCCGGCATAAAAAGTAAATTGAAATTTATGTATGTATCTACAATTGATGGAGTTATTCTGTTTATTTTATAAAAAATACGCTGAAATATTTATGAATTCGCCAGTGTTGTGTTGAGGTCATAATCCTTGTACATCTAAAAATTGCAAAATATAATGACAAAATTTTGCAAGGTGGTCAAAATTAAGATCTAAATAACGAAAACTACAAAACCTCCTGTAATGTGATTTTAACTTTTTATCTGTTTTTTCCCCTCAAATCAGTTGAAATTGTCAGAGCTCATTTCTGTATTCTGCGCTGTATTAAATTATAACTCAGTTAAAAACCAGCATTTGTTATTGCAAGAGTGTCTGATGACAGTCCCTGTTGTAATTTAACGGTACAAAATAACTCGTTAGTGCATGTTGATTCAATAACATTCTTTTGCACCTCCGCTGCAATTTAAATTTATGAAACAAAATCACCATGAGACCGAATTTAATCCAACCGTTTTGAGTTAAATTGTTTTACCAAGTTTAGAGAAAAGTAAATTATCTCTGCGAGTAAAACTTGATGACATCAAAATAAAAAGTAGAAATTTAATTTTCATTTTGGAGCAGCGCGTGCTAAATAGATGAACGATAACATTCAGATTACATCAACATCGTTTCCAGCACATGTTTCATAAGATTTATAGCTTTAAAAAGTACTTAAAAATATATATGTTTGGGAGTAAATTCTAGTATGGCTAATTGACGTCGTCCTTAAGTTCTAACTGACATTTGCTAGTCGTTACAATAGAATGGAAGCGGCACAACTCAAAGTTCTCACTATTAAAGTACTCACTTGAGCAAGTCAATGATAAGTTCTGGGGACATCCCACAACTCGAAGTAATCTGGAGGGTTTTGCTATTTGTATCTTGCTGGTCCCAACCATGGGCACCCAAACATCTGACAGCCGGCGAGTACCAACATCAGAACCACAATACCACCAATCACCGTATAAATGATACACAAGTGGACCAATGCGAACACGTACAGAGTGCGGTGGCACCACTGATTGGGCTCGAAGAGGGTAGGAGCGTAATCAGGCCATTTGATCCTTAAAATCCAGTAGTTACCCAACCCGAACCACGTGATAAGAATAACAGTGAGGGCGACAGACGCCACTTTTGAGCCGATGGAGGTGGAATTGGCGGCGGTGGAGGCGTCCATTCTACGAGTATGAAGCTGACTGTAGAGGGTCAATGCCATTTTCACGCAACCGACGCTGCCTCCGACTACCATGTAGATGGGAATGTTTGGCTCTCTGGGACAGTCTTTCAGGAATTGAATACCTGCGAAGAGACGTGAGTTAATGGTCTGAGTTGGGAAGGTGACACGCATTTTATTGCAAACGTGCCGGGGTGGAAACATTCGGAGGATTCAGATGAGATATTTGGTTCAACAGGGTTTGGTGATCCCTGAGAAGGGGCTAAGTCAACATTCCGTTCCTATTTGGGACGGTGATAACGTAATCGTGAAGATCCCAGAGTCAAGTTTACACGGGGAAATCAAAACTTACTAAAAATTAGCTAATCTTAAACGAAAGACAACGCCAACATAAAATCCCTAAAAGTATGTTTTATTTATAACGCTTAGCCCCACGGGTTTCGGCTGACCCTCTTCATATTACCCAGAGACTTCAATCTCTCCAAACAATTTAAAACTTGTTAAAAAGACCGACATTGACACTCCCTCCGACTTTTGTTCAATTTTGAAGAGCTTGCGCCTAAGTTTTTCGAAGAGGTTAATCGTAAAACGAACGAAAGGTTTTTCTTGCATGCAACACGCAGTTTAAAGTACACGCTACTCACCCATGATCAGCATTAGAAGAGGTAGAGTGGATAAGCACACCAGGACGATTGTAACCACCACTGCAAAAGAAAGGAAGTGAGAAGGGTTGGGCGAAGAGAATTCAACTGGAGAACTGGCAAACGGCGAGATTTTGCGTGAGGGTAATACACGAAGTTGTAATTACGTGCAAAACGCTGATGGTATCGATAGAAGTTTTAACATTCAGCCAATGGTTTGTAACAATCAATCAAGCGTGAGGGAAAAGTTATAGCTTGTAGGATTAGAAATATGCGGATTTCAGTTTAAATGATTGTTTCTAAGAGAAGGAAATTGATCTAATTGAATTAATTAATTTGCCACGTGAATGTCGTTATGCTGATATAAAGCGAAGACCTTCATTACACCGCTTTAAAGTGATTATTAACATTAATGATCAAATTAAGCGAAGCGAAGCCTGCAATAATAGACATATACATTATTAACATATTCACACTACGAGTACCACATTTTTGCAAGGAAAACTAACTCGACCTAAATTCCAGTTAATTAGTTAATTACTTTCGTCTTTCGTTGAAACTGCTTAATAATTGAGAAGCAAACACACCGGGCAAATGTGTTTTTATCAGGAACAAAACCCTGAAAATTGAATTCATTTATTTTTCTTGTTATTGACGTAATTTATTGAAGTGTCTCAAGCTGACGTGGGCCTACCATCCCGGAAATTTCCTTAGTTTCCGCAAGCAATTTATATCAATTTCTAATTTGAAAGCGGACTTGTCACAGCTGCCAGCAATGAAAGAAGTCCCGAAACTATTCTTTATAAATTTCCAGCCTGTCATTGCAACACTTTGCTACAACATTTGACCCACCTGTTCTGTTGACGATGCTCAACGCTTTGAAGACAAAATCGCAAGTTCCGGACGCCTCAAGATTGGCGTCTTTGAGTTGGTAGGCCACTGATCCATAAGTTGTCAATGAAATAGCTAGACCAATTCCTTGTTCGCCGCCTCCGTATTTCTGGTCGGAACAGAGACGGCGTTGTTCGTCTCCGGACACCTGCGGCAGGGCCACCTGTCAGTGAGGGGTTATACAAAGTCATACCGCCGCCTCCACTTCACCTAACACTATAAGCCAAAGCTGTTAAAGCAGAAGGTAGAGAGGAGAAAGTTTAATAGAGGGAAGAGGTTAATAACAAGTACGGTAGGTGAAGATTTAATTCGACAAAGTGACAAGAAATTCACATAATTACTTAACTTTCTAGGTGCATGATTACTAATTTCGTTACTTTTGATAAAATTATTGCGTTGACTGACAATTGGATTGCTACATTATTATTCCGTGCTTTAAGGTGTTTTTTCGTTTTTTGCTAGAAAAACTTACTAAACAAATAAATCTTCAAGTTTAATTCAACAAAAACGATGAATATAGATTTGGTGCACTTCTAAATTCAATAGACTGCGCGTGTTTACCAACGGATAAATGGAACTAAAAGTGTGAAATAAATATTTGATGTGAATTCGTATTGTACTGAAAAATATCACGAATCTGACGCGAAATGTGTTTGCTTTTAGAGTCACTAGAGTATGAATAAAAAATAACAAAAGTCGGGGTTGCACGAAAATTTACAATATTAACCTTTAAGTACAAATACAAAATGAAGCAACTTCCCGGAAAAGTGTTCGCTGACTTCCTTTAAGTTCCGCGGCACGTAACTCTTAAAATAAATATAAAATTTTTATAAACAAACCCGTAATTTGAATTTCCTTATTCCAAAACCGTATTTCCCTCGAAATCACTTTGGATGTTATTACCTTAACACACTTGACTAACCCCAGTGTTGGAAGAGTGTTCAGAGAGAGCAAATTTTCATTTCATACAAAATTTAACTTCAAAAATAAACCCTTATGTCATGCCTTTGCGTATTTTTAAATATTTCCACCCACGTTACTCGTGCTGAATAATTTATAGCATCACACTTGGAAGCTTCTGTCGATAAATGGATTTTATCCAGCCGTGTCTGCGTTCCGAAGAACTAAATTAAAAACTGCATATTGTAGTAGATTCATCTTTAAGACATGCCTCGTTTTTAATATTCCGAACGTCTTTATGTGGTGGTTTTTTCAACTAAGGCTTGAGATTGGAGGTTTGGTTATCTTACAACATAAAACTTTTAGTCTCACACTGCATCACCACTCATGAAGAATAGAAAGAAAGCAGTCAAGCTCGCAGAATTGCGTCTACTTTACCTGGCTAACGGAACTGCTAGCTCGTCTGGATCCACTTTCCGAGAATCCAGAATTGCCACTGTATGCTGCATTAACTGCTCCTCTTGAAGAGGATCTGTAAGGGGATGTGCTGCGACCTCCACTTCTCGATCCTGTAAATAACATTGACAATAATTACAACTGCATGCCTTCAATCTCAATTTAAAAATTATTTTTATTTCAAAGATGTATTGTTTGTCTGGTTTTGTAAAGCTTTCTGGTTGTGTGGTTCGCTACAAATACCCAACTTTGAATAGTCGGGGAATAATTATTACACCAGTGAGGGTATAAATACAAAACAAATTTACCTCTTTCAATGGAAATGCAGCGGTAAATTATTCGAATTGCATCCGAGTTGCATGAAAATATTTTGGGGTATTAACCTCCGGAATAATCATTAAAATGATAGCAGCGAATTTTATTTAAAATGAAATACAAATGACAACTTGTAAATATCATTAAAAATTAAGCACTTTCTGCTTGGAGTAACTTCCAGTTGACATCAGTTTTCCCCTCTTACCCTCATTTTTCATAACTCAAACTTTACAACCCACATACCCTTTATTTCCTCCGGAAAATTTACGATGGTGTTACGGAAAACTGTGTTCCGCGTCGCTTAAGTAAGTGTCTGTTATCTTTAAGTTCAACGTTTTCATAATCTATACTTTTATCAATTTTGTGCTGTCCTTGGAGGCCCATAAATTTCACAGAACAACGTATCTTTACCCGCATCAATGTGCCTATTCGGAAAAGGATCCAAGAGTCTTGTTTTACGAGATTGCTGCCTTTTATGTTAATGTTACAAAAGACTTTTTATAAGGGTAGCGATTTGCTGTGTATTTTTATGTAAGTGTGACGAAATTGCCTATTATTCCTCAATAAGTTGAGATCGTTATTTCTTAAGAATGATGGTTATGAAACATATAATTTGATACGGAATAAGTTTTATCATGAACGTGTTGTAAAAATGATGACTGGGCTGTTACAGTTTTATTAAATTCCGGGTTTTAGTACTCGGTAATTTTTATGAGGCTTTAGGAATTGATATAGGGACCAATTTTATGATGTTTCGAATGAAACGTTTTATTTTATTTCGTAGTGATGAAAATTTTTGGCTCTGACGTACAATTAGTTTGAGCCCCCTTTTGTTTGCTGTTGATTAAACGTCGAATTGTCCCGCTAAAGACAAACCAATCTTATTTTTAATGATCCTCTGTTTGTGACAACTTACCGGAAGGATTGTCGGCACTTGAGCGTCGTTCATTAGCAGGCGGCTCCTGAAAAGTCAGCGTCAAACTTCCCCTAGGACTTCGACCACATTCGTCTGCATTTAAAGTGCTTCTCGCTATGCTGCCTCTAGGACTTCTATTTTCGCCACCACTTTCAGGTCCAATACTCCCTCGGGGACTCCTATCACCCATGTAATCTCCTGCTATACTTCCTCTAGGACTTGTGCGCATGCACAAACTTTCTGGAGCTATACTTCCTCTGGGACTCCTATTACAATCTGGAATTATACTGTGTCTCGGACTTCTACTCGGCGTCGGGTCTTCTTCTTTCGGCCAATTCATGGACTCTGACGGTGTTAAACTAGCTCTAGGAGTCCTGCTTGAGTCAGGAATGAGACTATTCCGTGGACTCCGGTTAAAATCCGGTGCCAAATTCGCTCTGGACCCATAAGTGTTATTGTCAGGTACCAAACTATGTCTAGGACTGCGACTTACTTCCGGTACTAAACTATTTCTACCACTTTTATTACTATCGGGAGCTAGACTATTTCTAGGACTTCGGTTGAAATTATCGGGCACTAAACTATTTCGCGGACTTAACGCCGAATCCGGCACTAAACTATTACGAGGACTTCGCGAATAAGTGTCATTTGGCACTAAACTGTGTCGAGGACTTCGAAGAGCTGCAGTGTCAGGTACCAGACTGTTGCGAGGACTCAGAATCTCAGGAGCTAGACTGTGTCTAGGACTTCTCAAGTCATCAGAATCGGGAGACTGCCTGTCTAATGAAATATCAGGAATTATACTGTGGCGTGGACTGCGGATTTTTTCGGGTGCTAACGTATTTCTGGAGGCCCTTTCACTGTCCACTGGAGAGACAGCAATACTTGCCCGGCGGCCAGGACTCGTTCCGGCCGATCGAGAAGGCCGGATTTGCGGGGACGCCGCCGCGCTCCGGGACGCTCGGCGGCGACGGGAGGAGGTACTTCGGTGCAGCATTTCTGAAAAAAATAGTAGATTACAAAATCGCTCGATTTATTTTTAAAGGATAACTTGGGGCGTTTTCAACTGAAAAAGCTCTGCTTTAAATCGATAACATTCTCCTTAAGTCGATATGATCCCTTATTCAACCCTCTTGAATTATTAATGACAACCCAAATCCAATCGAATATTTTGATTATCGACTCAAACTGTTTAGTGCACTTGTAAGCTCATGGTTAATTAATTATTTGCTTAACAAACTCCAATTTAGGGAGTCTTCTGGGATTCAACCGATGCATCATAAACTTAAGATTAAGCTCATGCATAATTGGTGCGATTTCCGGTCACATTATGTTCACGATGCGATGTGAAGCTTTGAATTCTGATTCCTTCAGAGCTTTCGGGGAAATTGGAATCTATTACGGGAGAAATTCAAGCAGATGTAAAAGTCACTTACTACAAACGTTTTGCTTCCATGCTACGTCTTTATTTCCATATTATCGTTATATAACAAGATGTTATAACAAAATAACCTTTAGAAAGAAATCACGTAAAGTTTGCACGTTGTGTCTGCATGAATGATGCGTTAAAACTTTAATCCCCAGAGAGTTTGGCGGTTCCCGTTTGGACGTTGATGGAAAAGGTCCGAGAAGGATCAAATAAATCAAGCTTTACAAGGATGTTTATGCAGATGTACAAAATTCAGATAAATATAATATCGTCGAAAGTTTCGTGTTGTCCGGAACTTGAACCATAAGTTTGCATAACGCCCTCGTTAGTTGCGTCTCTATGAACTGAGTTTTATGAAAAAATGGTGGATGCGCAGGGTGGAATCAATTAACGTAACGTTCCTCTTACATTCCACCAGCACTACTGTTACTAATGAATTCTTTTGCAAGGCAGCGTTTTGTTCTAGAAAGATCACGAACTTAACTCTTCTCGTTAATGTAAAGATACTCGCGCCATCATTACATGCTCGCTTGACCTCAATGCTATCCTAGAAATTGCTTGGAGAAAAATAAAAGAAAACGTTTTATTCCCAGTAGTCGACATCGGAACCTTCCGAGTAAAGTACACTCTACTGCGTTCATCTAAAGTAGACAGACAGTCTTCTGGATACCAAAAACATGAATCAAATACTCACAATTCTTATGTAGCCGTAAGGGATTTGTCAAAGCTTTAAAAGGTATAGCAAACTCAGTTTGTTTAGGATATGTATGAAATCTAAATCTCCCTTGTCCAGTTTTATTATTGTAAAAGAACAAAGTCTGTCTTTTATCCGCTCTAATTATTTACAGAGGTTACGATTTCACTTCTGTGAAGATTACTGAGCTCTTGCACGCAACCTCTGATTTATAGCAAGCTCTGCACTTTAATTAAATGTCTACTAAGGTCAACTAAATTGGAATACACTTATTGGATTTTCTGACGCAAACGGACGTAGGACCGAATAAATCCACATTATTGCTAACACGAGACAACTGTTTTGAAATCGGAATGCGAAGCTCGGCTATTACGAATATAAACAACGGGCTTTACCAACAAATTGAAAGCATCAGAAAGACTTCTTTTTATTTCCAACAACGCGAATCTGCTAATGCATTTTAAAATTAAATTGTCGAATCCTTAGAACCAATTATTGTGGGCGCATTCACCATTTTAGTTGCGTTTAGAGTTAATAGTCCGGGCCACAACGTCTGACTCTGACTCATTTAATTTTACAGGCAAATAAAAAATTCGTGCCACATTACCTGACGGTTATTGCCGGCATCATGTATTCAGGTCTGCAGTAACAACTTCTAGACATATGCATGTCTGTACATTAAATCTGCAATAAACCTCATACACTCAAGATAAAAACCGATTCCAATACGCTGCATTTTTGCAGTTTAATCCCTTAGAACCGAGATTCCAACCTTGTGGGGTCACGCCAACGTAATTTGTTTCAGGAAGCTATAAACCTCTGAAGATATTGTTATTTATAACTGAAACACGTTTAGTACTTGATAAATATCCCAGCTTGAAGGAAATTAAACCGTTAAAAATGTCGTTTCACTCTGACGATAATTAAACCGTTATCTAAATGGTAAACTGCGATTCCAAAGAAAATATGCCAATTTTATGCCCAATTTCGCTAGCAAGAAAATGTCGGCGATGAAAGTTAATGGTTGAAATTCAGACAATATGAAGTTAAATAAGTTAAATTGAGTGTGTCGAACGTGAAGAGGGAGCTGACTTAGCGAAGTGCTTTCTTTAATAGTTAATTTCGAGTCTTTTAAAATTTTGAAATATCTTGAGACGGGACAACATTTATGACCCTTGCGTAATGCTAAAAGAGAATGCGGAAGTGCGCCTTTAGGAAAATGACTTCAAAATTTTATTACACCGAGGTGTGTCAGTCTAATTTATTATAACTTATAAGTAAAGAATATTCTGGTGATGTAGGCCTACGTATTTGACGTAATACAAACTCAGTTTATTACTTTGCGGTTGACTTGTTAAGAAGTTGAAGCCAAATTTAGCAATAGAGCAGGAACATCTCTCCTAATATTGCAGGAATTTGTATCCAACTTACGTAATATGACAGTTCCTCTCAAACCCTTTGAAATTGGAATACCTACCTGAATTGCTTTAATTAAAGTTGACTCTCTGACTCGTAAACTTTGAAAATTTTGGACATTTAAAGGGTCATTACATCAAACGCAAATAGATAATTTAATGTTTATAATCAGATTATGCTGAAACTTTGAGTGCTTCTAATGGATTTGTTATGATTTTTTGATGAGTCGGGTCACCTACATCAATAAACAAATTTTAACATTTAAAAGCGTGCTACTTTATTCGGTTCAAATCACTTTAAAAAGCCGTGAATGGAGAGCGAAGTTTTGATGGAGGTTTAAGAAAAAAGAGCTGAAACAATTTTCTCTCGAGACCTCGTCTTTGTTTCTTGCTACAATGTCGTAAATAAACCCACATGAAGTACTTTTTTCAATGTTTTGACTCATTGCAAGCTCGTAATTTTTTATATTTGATCCTCAAACTTTGAAATTACCGTTGCACTAAAAACTTCTCCTTGCGGCCATTAAACGCTGTCAGATCGATTTGTTTGATATCTCTGTAATAGGCTACCGGACTGTTTGTTTTTTATTTAAAAAAATAAATCTGTCCAGTCTGAAAACATTAAAAATCAGTGTCCATTTTTTTGCGCATTTTATTTGTACCAAAAAAAATTATTTAAAAAATGGATAGTTTCAAACACGCGCCTTGGTGACGTAACAACTTCTTAGTCGACGCCTATTGGCTATAGGTAGGGGAGAGGGGGGCATAGTGGGGAACTTAACAATCAATTAGCCACGCATCCTAAAATAATAGAAATTAACAAATTTTTTTTACTAAATATCATAGACTATTGTTTGCGGATGATTTTTGTTGTACTCTTTTTTATTACAATAAAAAACTTACGACATGTGAGCATTATTTTGAAAAATGGGATTTACCCCGCTTTGCCCCGCATATAGGGGTAAAGTGAGGTACCCTTTGGGGCAATCAAATTTTTGAATAACTGTACCTACTTAGAAAAAGTAACATTTTAAAATTACTTAGGCATCAATGCATATTGCACACAAATGCGCAGGTTCATCATATTTAGCCACTACATTCGTACGACTAGATTTGAAAAAAAATCAACTGTCAACTGACAACCAATCAAAATACGCTATTCGACTTTTTTCACGGCGTTTGATTTGAGCAGCAGGAGTGTTGCCCCGCTATACCCCGGTACCCGGCTATGCCCCCCTCTCCCCTATGCCGAGATCATTGGTGAAAACAATGAAGTTGAGTTTTAATTGAGGTTATGAATGCATAAAATGTGTGTGCAAAACGTGAATTGCTGTAGTTTTTGTATCTTTCTTACTTTAGTGCTGCAATAATCGAAAAGCGAAAATGGGACAGATGACATGACTCCTGAGCTGACTTATGAAAACAAAACTTCTGATTGGTTGACGCAAGTGTGCTATAAATCGGAAACCAGTTAGGAATCATAACGAAACTCTATCTCACTCTCACCAATGCAACATTCCGTTGACGTATGCGTTTTCTCAATTCATATGCATAGAAAAGAGTTATGACGTAGTCACTGTAGACTTATTTAAACTTACATGCGAAGCTGGATTTCAAACCAATATTTAGCTAATAATTCCGACCTTTGGAGAACAAAAAAAATCTGTTTGGTAATTGATTCATGCGTATACGTAACTCATAAACATAATAAAATGCATTGATTTTTCTGGTGTCCGGTAGCCTATTGCGTTGTCTTAGAAAAACCAGTAAAGTCTACCATGTTAACATGGACAGGAAGTTACTACTCTTGAGTCGTGTATTTACACTTCCAAATTGTAAAATGTTAAACAGAAAGACGTAAATTTTAGAAATTTTCTTTTCAAGACGAAACAAAATTTTCACTTTGTATTTTTAGTATTTTTAATGTTACAGCAATGAAATTCGGGGAAGTTGCAATTTTTAGGCCGTGCATTAAACCCACTAAATTGCAAAGTTTTACAGCCAAGGACACAAATTTTAGAAATCTTTATTTTGAAGACACGGCAAAAATTTTTGGTATACTCCGCTAAAATTCGGATTTTTGGTAATTTTAATGCTACAGCAAGGAAAATTAAAGAAATTATTTTTGAGTGGTGCAACAACTCAATCAAATTGCAAAATTACATAGCCAAGTATACAAATTTTAGAAATTTTTATTTTGAAGACGAAACAAAAACTTTCGACAAATGCTCCACTAAAATTCGTATTTTTGGTCATTTAATTCTACAGCATCGAAATTTAGTGAAGTTACTACTTTTGAGACGTGTATTAATTCTACCAAATTGTAAAATTGTAATACATAAGACCTAAATTATTTACAACGGATTTGTTTTGATTTTTTGATGAGTTAGGTAACCTACAGCAATCAACAAATTTTACCATTTAAACGTGTTACTTAATTCGGTTTAAATCAATTTAAAAAGTCGTGAATGGAAAGCGAAGCATTCGAGCCGAAACAATTTTCTCACGAGACCCGTCTTTGTTTCTTCCCACAATGTCGTAAATATAAACCTACATAGAGTACTTTTTTCGATTTTTTGACTCATTGCAAGCTCTAAATTTTTTTACATCCGATCCCCAAACTTTGAAACTGCCGTTGAACTAAAAACTTCTTGCGGCCATTAAACGCTTTCAGATCGATTTGTTTGATGTCTCTGTAATTGAGTTGTCTTAGAAAAACCAGTAAAGTCCACCATATTAACAAGAAAATCAGTAGTCAGAAGGGTCGATAATTGAGACTCGAGTCTCGAAGGAGATCTACGATATTGGTTTGGTAGCGCAGAGAGACTTGTACAGGCTGAGGCAATTTATTTTACGTTAAAGAAGAACATTTTTATGTAATTAATTAGGTTCTCGCAATTTTATAAATAACTTGTTTTCTGTCGAAGGTTCAAAGATAAACAGCTTTTAATCACAGCAATCTCAAGAGTAAACGAAGCTCTAATTTGAACATTTTTATTTGAGGGTCAGAGCATTTTTATGGAATTACTTTGTCTGAACAAATTTTAGATATGTTTAGTTAGCGACAGAGCAAATTTGTTTTTATCTCAGGTTTAACACGCGCGAATTTTAACGGGTCTCTCGACAGCTCTCACTTTAATTAAATTACTAATTCTAATTTATATAAATTGTAATTGAGACCTATTACCTGTAGCTCATTGTCATGGCAGTGCGATATTTCAAACCGCCAGGAAATCCGACTGAATACATTATTCAATAAATAAACAAACAATATGTGTGTGCATAGCTGAACGTGTTTGCTTTATTTTGAGCTTAACAGCTGCTGTGTGGTGTTACCGCACAAAGAAAATTATTACCATTATGAGTCTCAATTTCACCGCAATTAATTAATTAAATTACAGCCCAATTTGTACATCATTCAAATTTTAGCAAAACTAATTTTTCTTCCTCTAAAGTGTAATATTCTTTGCTCAAAAATAGAATATTAAGTCTGCACATAATGTTCACGATATTGCGTTGTTCCAGCAAGCTTCAGGTGTTTTTAATGTACAGTTTTATGGACAACAGTGCAGATTTAATTGGAAATTCGCGAATAGTGAACTACTCGTGTCATAAAGTGGGGTGTATAATTTTTCCATGTTAATAAAATGTCAACAAAGCCTGCATTTGCGCCGAAATAAAATTCAGATTGAAATCAATTCGGTCGCGACCACGACAATTACTTTATTCTTCCTTTTGATGGTTGTTTGCTATTGGGGGCGAACAGTTCATCCCCACACAGTCTGCTGTTGAAAAGATGGAATTTATAACGAATTTTTGATGGGATTATTACAGCCTGAATCGAAACTGAGCCTTTAATCGGAATTGTGATCGAGGTTTTTATTTGTGCTAAAAAGATTTAAAGCCGCCACCTGAAAACAATACTATTATATTTTTATTAAGAGATAAAATGGAAAAGCGAAATATTCACGAAACTCCTCGTTATCTCACGTCAAGTATAGTCATAAATGTGTAATTCGACCGAAAGGTCGACCTTTGTTGCTATGAATTTCATGATAAAATTATGCACCTACCTAAAACAAGTCATTGCGACTAAGTACGTACTTAAATAAAGTGCACGGTAGCTTAAACTGCACTTCACTTTGCAAACGTTCTTGATCTGAACTAAAATCAAATTGCCGAAACGTGGTAATTACAAGACTACACTGTTGCTTAACGTTACACTTAGAGATGGAGACTCATTTCCATAAAGACCATGCGAGTACAACTTCGTACATCCTGTATATTGCAGGGTAAACAGATCGAGTTGAACAACTCCAAACATCACGTTCCAAAAGTTTAGAAATTGTCGCGTATCCTAAACTCTTTTCCCTTGGGTTGGACGTTTAAACCTGACAAATCCCTTATTAAAAGCCGATGCCCTCAGGACCTTCAAATGGCTTGTTGATTCCAGGCGCTATTTTTAGAGTTGCCATCACAAACACACATTTAATAGAAAAAAAATTGTAAATTTTTTAATAGGATGTTTACACATTTTGGATTTTCTATTTTGCCCGCATCGAATTGATGTATTTGCAAACACGAATTGTTAATCACCAATTAAAAATTTACACGGCGTGGGTAATCCATGAAACAGTGAGTTGTTGCAAATTAATTTAATTTCAAACTTTCCAGTGGGTCGCCGATCAGATATTCGATTTCATTTACGAGAGTACATAAAACAGCGCCCCGTGAATTTTTAAGTTAGATTGGATCTGCATTATTTTTTATTTCAATCCTAATCTTACATGGAAACAACTAAAAGTTTCGAAATGGAATTTATTTTATTTAAAAAAAGGCGGAAAATGGTGAATGCGCCGGGTGACAAAAAATAAATCTCGAGTGACTGACTATTTTAAAAATTCTACAAGTCGTACTTATGAAAATAACCTTGGTAGGGAATTGTGAAGTATGCCTATTCACGTCAGCAACGACAGCTTGTTACGTTCCAGGAATTCCATAAATGACATTTTAAAATCCATCGAGACCTGGGAACGTGTCTCGACAAAAAGAGAATTGTAGTGCTCATATCCGCACGAATATCTAAATTTACCAACACCGACAATATAAATTTGCAGCGATTCAGTATGAATTTTAATAAAATAACCTCGAGCACATCGAGCACACTCAAGTTAGTTATTGTGATTCTGAGAGTTATCAACTCAGTGCAGACTACATCCTTAGAGTTTTAGTAGCAAACAAATATTTCTAAATCCAACATGATTTTTTGTCGAGACATGTCGACGCCGAGTAAACATAATCACAACGTCGAGATGATAAAAAGTTTCGCTGTCTTCCAATAAAACAGGTCAAAACAACAATTTTGTCGCTTGTTTGAGTTTGGCGAAATTAGCATAATAGAGTTGTTATAACGCTGGTTATTCATTCGAGTTGTAAGTTGGAGGATTCGTTTTCATGAGTTGAAGATTTAATACGTTGTAAGACAGTGAGATATGTTTTATATGTGGAAGGAAGGATTATGGCGAAATTGAAACCGATCTGTAAGAGAGTCACGTTCGTTTAGAGCTACGAAACTCGATTACTCACAATTACACACACTGTGAGTACGCGTTGGGACTGATTTTCTTGCTGAATCGAAATTTACTAGCTTTTACAATTACTGGCACGGGAAACGGAGTGAATTTTAAATGGCTGCATCGGTGGGAATCTGTTACAAGTCGGCCTTCGCGTAGATAATGAAGAATTAATTTAATACGTGCTGGGCCAATGCTGAAAAATGAGCGAGGATTTTGCGCTTTATTAGCAACTGAATATGGATGAGGAAGGTATTTTGGTAGCTGGAGAGGTTCCGCGTTGTAAGATGGATCCTTGTTTATTATCAGGAATTTGAATAAAGTGCATATCACCCGGCGCATCCACCATTTGTGTACTTTTATTCGAAATGTATCTAATACTTTTGTGCTGAGGTAATGCGAAACTATCGGAATTCTGGGCTCGGTTGGTATAAAACGGAAAACTGTAATCTTCAGAAGTTTCCTCAACTTGAAGATAAATAAAATCAGTACACTGCTTATCAATAAAAGTTGGAAATGCAAGTTGAGAAAGTGTTTCGATATTTCGTCTACGCACGAAGATTTCCAATGAAATATATTTTCGACTTTAAAAACTCCGAACAATTTCTCTCGCAGAGTAGAAGACATTTCCGGAAGCAACTCGGTATCCCAAAGGTGTAGTTTGACATATATGTGAATCTATCAGCGATATAAGAAAACGGAAAATCACGTTTGCTACAAATTTTCATCATACTTTACCCCGAAGTAATAAGAGAGGATTGAAAAGTTTCCTTTTAAATCGCATTACGTTCTTTTTCACAATTATTAATTGCAATTAGAGAGAAAGAGAACTTCTCTTGTTAAATCGGCTTCACTCAACTAATCACGATTACGATATATCAGCTTCATCATTAAAAGTTAGCGAGTCGCTGACAACGTAACATTTTTCCACAAACAGAAATCGCAGCTTACCCTCTAACGACTGCCGAAATTCTTACGCCGTCATCCTCGAATCAGACCTGAAACAACAAGAAGTTTAGCGCAAATAAACAAAGTTAAACTAGTCTAATATAGAAGTGCCATCAGCGAATTTAACTCCGAGACGCGCTTCTAAGGTAAATAACACCAGTCAGAACAAGCAATTTTGTTGAGTGACTTTTAGCCAAAAATAAACTTGCTAATTCCGCTTCTATTGCTTTTCTCCGCACATCTCGGTTTACATCATTTTTGCTCTTCGACGCGGCCACTAATCTCGCTGTTTTTCATGATTTGGTTTGCGGAAAAGGTCGGGATTTGTAAGTACGTTTACTAATCCCCGGTGCGTCTTCACTGGTTTTAGAGCGCAATTTTAATTTCGCGGAGTGCTCATTGAGATGCAAATCGTGTCTTTAGACGTAACTAAAGGAAAACAGATTGTTGATCTTTGCTGCAAACATAACAAGCCTAAGCGATCTTAACAAAATGTTTTTAGGCGACTTTAACTAAAAACTGAAGTTGCACTTCTGACCTTTTTCTGGCCGCTTTGATTTTTGTCCGTGCTAGGGTTGCGCCATCTATCGTTAATTTTTTAAATTACATCAAGGCACCGACCCCCAATTTTTTAATTATTTAGGTAAAATCAAATCGACACTGTAAAGCGCAACAAAGATGTGTTGAATTATTGCAAATGAACATGTCTAGCAGTGCTGCTGCAACAACATCAAAAAGCTCATCAACAAGTTCGGCCGTTAAAAAAAGGGTCGGCCAAAAAAGAAGCATTTTGTGGCCTTGGTACACAAATAACTATTTCTAAAATCCCGGTGACCTGTCACATCCAGATTTCCTCACGTCGACACATTTCTGCCTGCATAATGGCAATCATGACTGAAAATTGGAAACCGCTTAGTCGATGCATTTAAACACTGTCAAAGTTTCTCCATAATCAAATGGAATTAATTCGAATCCTATGAGCATTTGCCTTGTTGGAATATCTCATTTTGGTGGCAGCTGTGTCTCTAAACAGATTAGAACGCGTCTGAAAAACAACAGAACTCTCACGTATAACAAGCTCGGGGGCTCTGCGATGCGTGGCGGCTGTGCTTTATTACATTTGCTGCTCCACCTCACGCTAAATCGCTTTATCTTAATACAAAGATATCGCATGGATTCATGATATTTTACACGGATTTATCACAATTATATCTATCGCTGTGTCGTCCGGAAAAAAATCCTTCTTTTTCTAAATAAGTATCAATGATCCTGTTTGTGTCGTATTTTCATCCGCTCCGGAGCGGTAATTGGAAAAAGGAGTTGGTCCTCACAATACCTCCGTCGCAATTCTCATCCAACAAAATCGACCGAGCTAGATTAACCACGCTTTTTGTTGCCCATAAAACATACCAACGTTGTCGCCGTGAATAATTAAATACATTACAACAGTAATTCTAGCGACAAAACCTCTGAATGCTGACGGAAAATCAATGCCGGAGGAATATTATCGAAAGTTTTCCGCAACTCAAAGTTTAGAACAATAAAGTAACGAAAATGGAAATATTCAACTTTTGTTGTCGCTGTAAATTTCCACGAGTACTTTAAATCCTTTCCTGTTTCGTTCAGAAATTATTTCGAGCCAAATAAAGAGGTAAAGACCCATCTCGTAAAGAATTGAAAGAGCTTTTAAATGCGACTCGAATTTTACAGCGCGTTCTGTGTTCATAACGTGTAAAAATAATTTGAAATTCATGCAATCGTATGCGTCAAAGGTTCTAATATCAGAAATTGACCTTCAAACTAAGGCATTTTAAGCAGATATGCGGTTTATAAATATCATATAGATAACTCACGCGACACGCAACACGCACAAAATCAAAATACGCATCTATTTCTAGTGACCGGAATTAACTAAACCAAATTGATTAATTAAATAAAACCAAAACTTGCGTGACTATTTCATCACGAATTTAAATGGAAATGGCAGCAGTTTTCAGTGGTTTTTCTCTCATTTGACTACGCCAGACTTCAGGTCGTGTTAACAAGTTTGAAAAACCTCCAAGTCGTTCGCTGAGCGACACAATTCTACTTTGCTAACGAATCTGTCCTTCTGGCAACCGACAGTGTTCCGGTGGTTAGTTGCGCTTGACAAGAGATTAACTGCACTGATTTTGCCTCTAGGGCTCAATTTTATGGAGGTACATGTTCTTAAAGTGTTCAGGTTTGTTACTAACTGCAGTCTCGTTTTATTTTTATTGCTTCAACTTCCGGGAAACTTTAGCAGTAAACTAATTCAAAGTTATAACGAAAGGTTTTAATTAATTAGAAGAATAAGTAAGTGCCAAGTGAAAGTAATGGATTATGACGAGTTAATTAAATGGCGAAAAAAAGCCGATTTCGATAAGAGAAGTTGTAAATACCCTTCAAGAACTTTCCGAGTTTTTATTCTACGAAGAAGTAAGACGCATTTAGTAAGTTTCCGAGTTGAAAAAGTCGTTTTCGTTTCTTTACATTTAATTTTCACCTTTTATATTACTTGGGAAATTTACTTTGTAATACCGCATGTTTGTGAGGTGAAGATATGGAAAGCGAAAATTCAATTTATGTTTAACATTATTTGTATGTTTTTTGGCTTCTGAATGTAATAAAATAAGTGGTTTCTTTTTGAAGTAATTTAAGAATCCAATAAAAATAAAATTCGATCAGGAGAGATTTCTGAACCCAAATGTGCAGATTTATTTCCTTCCTGACTCAAAACCACTAATTAGGCTTGTAACTTCCGATCTCCAACACCCAACTAGAAGAAATCCCCTGTTTTAAAGACTCCAACGATCGATAACCACAATGTATTAACCTCAACCTCTCTCATGTTGCGTTATTTCTTTCTACGCAATAACGTACGGTCTGGTAGATTGACCAAATTGGTTCAAACTTGAGTCTCGCATGTTCAACTTTTATATTGATGGGGCAGTAATCGATAGGACAGGTGATGAGCACCTGCTGCTACCGCAACGAATATTTCGCTGGAAATAGACGCGTCCACTCTTCGACCTACTTTATGCGAGTGCTGTTATCTTCACCCTTCACTGCTTTATCGGAAAACTCAGTTCGTCTTAAATTAAGCCAGCGCTTTAATCGAGTTTAAGCCGGTAATAATAAGGTTGTCTCGTTGTGCGTGTTTTGTATTATAGGTATCTGATGGTGTAAAACACTCAAAATACGTCTAGGTAATTAATAGCGTATTGTTGTTTAAATTTGATAGCGCAGTTTTGAACGTCAGATTTCAACGACAGAGTTGAAATTATCTAATCAATTTTGTCTGGTTTAATAGGGGCGGGATATTGGACCTGACGTGATGTCATAGTTTCATATATTAAACTCTCGAAACAAATATTGCGGGGAAACTGAACAAAAGGATTAGAGGAAAATGTAATAATTTATCGCCACGATTCAGGCAAAAATCAAATTACGTGCATCACAGTTATCAAAATAAATTCGATTTAAAAATTTATGATGCATAATATTTTGTTTCCTGAAATTAAAGCTTGAAATTAGAACGGATTCGCTCCTGCAAAAACAAATGTCTGTTTCACATGCTTTTAAACGACTTAAAATTGAGTAGGATTAAGCATTGGGGTAATTGAACACTTACCTCGAGAGAGATCTAATTAATTACCTGCATTAAACTTAATGCATCCATTAAGGAAGAGTATATTTTTTACTAGGTAATTCTATTCCGACAATCTGCATGGTCATGTCTCTAATACATAGAAATGAATTTATTAAACAGTCAAACGTCAAATTCTGTTCCAAGTGATCAAATTAAAAACAAACCGTGATGGTTTTTGTGTTTTAAAATTTAAAAATTTTGAGTTATTAAGAATTTCCAGAGCTCTAGGTTAAGACCTCTGGTGTTTTTACATCCCAAGAGAAATTTTTATCGGGCGCATCCACCATTTCTGCAGCTCTAAAAAAATATTCCTCCTAATTCAGTGAACAAGCATCTGAAAATTTGTTTGTTTTCTACAAAGTGTACAAGAAAAAACATACCCACGTCTTATATTATCATATTGAAGCTTTTACCAAAATTTTTATTTAGCTCATCCATCATTCTGAAGCATAATTTTTAATTTTCTTTAAAATATGCACGAAAATATTGCTCACATTTCCACTTTGCTAGTACTTCGATAATTACATATGAATTAAAAAAAATGCAGAAGTCTTTAGCAATGACCTCAATTCTTGTGTCTATAGATATTTCAGAATAATTCCATAAAAGCACTTCCCCGCATCGATCGTTTCTCACTTGCCAAATTATACTGAAGCGCCTGACTAAAAACCCGAGGAACCATAAATTTAACTTTAATTTTAATTACGTGGATTACACCTGGCTGTGATTTACGTCTTTTTTTCACCGAGGAAATCAATTAAGGCTCTTTGGTATCATCCACGATTGCGTACTGGTAATAATCTGACTTTGAGGAACATTTACAACAGAGCCGCAATTAGCAAATGAATGTCTGCTATTATGCAAGTCTTTACCTTAATTAAATTGACCGTCTAGACCCCAGCTCCATTATTAGACAGTAACACAGTAATTAAACATATAATTGCTTCCAAACTTCCAAATCAGTGGAACTTTAATTTGATCTCAGACCTTTTCGTTTTGATGTAAAAACCATTCGATAAAGAAAATGGAAAATTAAACTGCAGAAGCGCCAATGGGAGATTTGTAAAGGATTTGAGCCATTCTTGTCAACACCCAAAATTTTTTAGCGAGAACGGCAGTAGAGTTTGATTAAACTTTTTAATTTTCTGTAATTAACCGATATGTCCATCAACTGAAATGTCATGTAATATTTTAATTAAAGGGAGGCAATTTTATTAATAGACGCTGCTTCCATTATCCTGGTGTCATTTGAAGCAAACCCATATCAAACTTTTTGTCCCATTTCAGCATGAGATTTTCCTCGGAAACAATTCGTGCATCGATGCAATTTCGGCTGCACGCAAATTCATGTGAGCTGTTCTTCCAATAGTGTTTATTTAGTTGTCTCACGTGATCTAATTACGCTCCAATGAACAATTATGTAAATATTTACTCGACGTGTTGGTGAGTGTACAAATAGGTTCGATGTAATGATGTTCAAATAGAACATTCCACGACTGACAAAATTGCAGCTCAAAAATGCCACTTTCGTTGTAATGCATGCAGGTTTTCATTATTATTAATTACAACAGCCGTGTCAAGGATATGAGTGTCAAAGACAATGCACGTTACAAAGTCAAGCTCATTGAAGATGCAAGATAAAATTAACGACGTTGATTAGAATCACAATCACGCCATGGAAGAATCTGCGATTATTACCGCTTATTTAAATTGAAATTTATATCAGTGGGATGCTGTTTCGGAATTAAATTTCTACCAAAATGATTTGTTTGAGTGGTTGAATTCCCTGTAAACTACGCAATCATGAAATCAGTTAATTCGCGGGTTTGCTAATTTTTCACGATGGTTTTATTCTCAACCTGAAGTTTAACAGAATTAGGAAAAGGTGTGCGTGACTGTTATCAGAATCTAATCGTTAATATTCCATAAGTTGGCTAAGATGGTGAGGAAAGGTTGCGTTTAAACCTGTTTTCTCCATCTACGTGCAAACGACACAAAATTTTGCTCTTTTGAGCGCATCCACCATTTTTTAATCTTTTAACTGTTTTTCGACAGGTAGTATTGGAATGTTTTTGTTCGGTTTGAATCTATATGGTGGCCCACCTACGCAAACATAAACATAATTTTGGAAGGAAGCTTGCGTTCCCAATTTCCTCCCTAATGACAGTAAATTCATTGTTACGCTCCTTGACACGGCTCATAAATAATTTATGAGAAAATACGTACACTTGATATCAAAAGTAGACGAGCCCCAATTATGTCTTAACAATAACAACAAAATATTTATTGAGCAATTGTACCGAATCAATAAAACTATTGCAATATCAATAAAACTAAGCTTTTCCTTTAATATCAAAACGGCAGATGCTCATTATCCCAAGTCAACAGACTTCCTCGATTTGTCTTTTGAATTCGGTGTTCAAGTAAACTCACAAAACCACAAATCCGCGGGATTAGGACTTTAGACCACCTTTAATTAATTCGTTAAGCAATCAGTATTAAGCCTTCATCAGTATTGGTTGGTGCAATGCTTGTTAGAGCTTTTCCTGGCACTACTTAAGCTGTGTAAAACGGTAAAGCGGTCAAAGTGATGGAATTGAGCGGCTGACACGTACTTGGGTGAACGGCCCGAGGTGGTTAATCGAATTTCAATTACAGAGAGGACATGAATGCAGGCTATTTTTGCAGAAAATCGATGGGGAAAAGGCAAACAATTGATCTGTTGGATAAGTAACTGAATATTTCAGAGGTGCGACTTAGACTCGTGAAATATTGTTGCCATTCTGAAACTCTCGCAATTGAGGAAATTCTTTCTAAAATTAAATATTTCTCTCTTAAAATGGAGGAGTTCTACATATTTTGTTGACTTGTGTTATCATTAAATATCACTTAACGTAGTATAAACATATTAATAATTAATTCGATACTATAAAACAGAGTTTTCCCATTAAACACACGTCATAACGAAAAATCGTTACAACTTTGTCTGTGGTGATAATAAACTTTTATATCATTTTTATATCATCCAATTAGGATTAGAAACTCGTATTCAGCTCCACTTTTATTAAATTATAATAGCTACTATCCTCAATAAAGGCTTTATCGATTTCCTACCTGTCTTTACCTGAAATATTCACGATCATAACACAGTGAGCTCTTTTCAATATGCTCATTCTTTAAGCATGCAAAATAACAAGTAATAAAATTCGTTCATGAATACATGTATGTATAATAATGAACTAAATATGCAGCATTAGGCTTTCAGCGATTTTGATTAATGATGTAGTGAAAGAGCGGTTTAAAAATAATTCTCCATTGCACCCACATCGGAAAATGTAAATTATTTAAATCGGTGCATTAAAATGGTGGATGCGCCGAGTTAATGAATTCACTGATAAAATGAAACGTAAATATCACACGCTACCTCGAAATCCATTAAACCAACTCAAAGCAACCGCTTTGATGAAATTCTGTTTCAAGAAAAAAAGATTTAATTCAGAAACCATGTCAAAATCAGAAATTACTGCAAATTTTGTATCTCCAAATCAATCTTTGCCCTCATACATCTAGATACAAACCCGCATTTCCCTTGGGATGTATGCAGAAATAAACTTTCACATTTGGGTTTGCAACTTGGAATAAAGTTCAAAATATAATCTAGATATTCATGAACCAGAGCTGATTGAAACTTAAGGAACCAGCGATTATTTTGTAATTAAACTTGCGTTTTGTGGTCGATTAAAGTGTAATGAATTGATCCGCGAACTAGGTAGAAATAAACGGAAAGTTGAACCGGAAGAGGACAACGTCTTACAAATAGAATTTCGTTTGACAAGGGATAAACATATTGGATTGAAAATTTCCATTAAACTCGACAGAATGATAAAGGAGAAGGTTGTATTGATTGCGGGATCAATAAGGGAGTCGTAATTGGTTTATTATTTAGAGGTGAAGAAATTTTTAATTGCTTGACCGGTGGGGCGAATTGGTCCGAGAGAGGAAGAAATAGATTGGTTCTAAACCTAAAAAACTCTCACTCCTCCAACATTTTTATCGATCCAGAAACTATAATTTCCGGCAGTAAAACTATTTTAATATCGTCAAAGATCAGTTGAATAACCTTTTTATTATTCGAATAACTCTTTCTAAACTAGTAACTGCCTTTACGGAATTTTATTACTTTCCTTCAGTGGAACTGTCAACGACCAATCTAATAATACCAAATTGTGTCTTCCAACTAATAAGATCGCAATCAGAGCGATCCAATTATCACTCTCGGCATTTGGAGATCATTTTGCCACTAAGAACGAGACAGCTATTCACAGCAAATGATAAATGTTAGTTTCCACTTCGAATTTAACACCACAAAGATTTTATCTCGAGCCACTAACAATGCTAGAGTTTTTGCAAAGTCGGTCACAACGAGACGATTTAATTTCCTATCATGTCTGAGAACAATCTGCATGGAGTTGATGAACTCGGGTAGGTAAATAAAACCCAGGTTTAAATTTAGTTGTTTTAGGAACATTGGCGATATTTGGTTGGTATTTAATCAAGTTGATTATGGAGAGAACCAAACTGGGGAATCGAATAATTGATCAAAGTCTGTACACAAAATTTTCTCAATAAACGAGATAAAAGTCGCGACAGTAATTAATTATTGATCTGGCTTCGACAGTCGTGGAGCGGAAATCCTCTGGGATATTATGCAGGTTATTGAACAGTTCCAGATGAAGGAAATAAATCTTGATAAGAAAGTAAAAAGAGGCGGATCGATAACAATTATGTTAGGAGCATTTCTTTGGACTCTACCAATGTCAATACCGCACCCGTCGCTTGTCAAATTTCAATATTCTATTTTTCAGTCGTGCACAAATTTTAATTTCTAAAAAGCTTCCATTACCATCGTTACGCTTTTGTTGCACCGAGGCTTATCAATCAGCAAAACATTGCTAATTGCGGTTTCCTTGTTATAAAAATCTTTTGTTGATTCTGAAGAACGAGATTTTTTAAACCAATTTCAGCACCCAATTACGAAAGACCGATTTAACTAACAGCTTGCAATGAATTCCTTCAACTATCTCCACTAAATTATTTGACCCATTTCCCGTGAAACGGTTCCTAAAAACTGCAATTACCAGCTCCGTAAAATCTTGCATTTCGTCCTTTTTACTGTTCCATTTGAAATTCAAATTCGCCGACACCTTACCCTGCAATTAGATGAAGCAAAGTGGTAAAAACGAACTGTAATTAAATCTAATGAACGTTACACACAATAAATAACTTTAATGGATGGCTGCGGTCAGGGAAAGGAAATAAATGATATGGGCCAACCTGAAACCTGAAAGGTTAGGTCCAATCAATAACAAAACGGTGGCGGTTGTTGCTTTAGCTTCGACATCTCAGAACGAAATTAATTTTGTTGTTATTGGACGAAGGAATTTTTTGCTTTGAAAAAAACTTCTCTTTTTTGGTGGAATAATTTACAAGTTTAAAATGCGCCTCGAAATATGCAAACTGGGTTGGGAGTGGGAAAATAATGAAGTTAACTAGAGATAAAACACAAGCGGAGTGGTTTCATAGAGGAATCATTTATTTGGATTTTTTGAATACTCAAAATTTATAACGTTTGAACCATTTTCAATGTCTTTTCCAAGTGGAGATCAAAATAAAAAACCTAATCCGACATAAGTCAAATCAACCCGAATTAGAAACTCCAGGGAAATATCTTGAGCCTCCCCATCTTCTGCATTTAAATATTAAATTCCTCCATTTCATTTCAAAAATAATTTTAAGAGGCGTACATTTACACCATCTTTGACCTGTAACACTAATTTCCTCACCAAATATTTTCCTACAAAACAACGTCATCGGGTCAGCTTTGTTCTAAAACATTGTTCCATCAAGCGCACATTTCTGATTCAAATACAGCAACATCCGATTGTTTATTCTCGCGACGCCCTTCCCCAGACGAGCAGAATTAATTAAGAAATTTAATCAGCGGTAGTTCCAGCTGTATCATTTTAAGATAAAAATCCTGATGAACGGGAGCTGATTGGTTTTTAGAAGCGCTTTGCTCTATTTTCCGATATCGTTTAATTACACCTCAAACTTTTCCTTTTGATCACAATACAACGTTTGAGCGGTCCATTTGCACTAATTTTTGTTGAATTGAAAGTTTTGTTCGTGCAGACATGAGGATTAAAGTCGAGTCTCGTTAGGAGCAACACGAGATCAAAACGTTTAATTATGTAACACGAGCTGACTATTCTCAAAGGTCAAGACCACTCAGGAGACATTCTTCACTTCTGCATTTTCATCCCTTCAGGTGCGGTACGCTTAAATTAATCAAATTCCGTGGAAATGTCGTAAAATGAATTCACAAATCCTTGGAAATTAGTTGTCCGCTTCAATAAGAGTTAATGAGTTAAGAGAGGTTCTACTCCAATTATGGAATAATTTACGTGGAAAGCAGATGCAAAATTCAATTTTGAGTTGCAGGGTTTCGAATGACTAATAAAAGACACACGTGGTGTTATTTCAACCTGGTTCTTTCATGTTTTCAACGACTAATTTTGCGGTGAAATTTTGTTAAACATGAGCGACAATAATTGTTGTGTAATTTTATTAATTTCGTTCGTGAAAATCGAATTCAGCTGTTGCCTAGCGCTTCAGAATGTCATTCTTCGTCTTCCCACATTTCAGGAGCTCAGAGTACGTAAACATGTATTGTGTCACGTGTGTCAGCTTTCCATCACACAAAAAGAAATAAAGCAGCAAAGTTTCTCGTATGTTTAATGGCAACCTTGAACACTGAAAACGTGCCAATACTCCTCTCCAATAACATCTTGTTATCTTGTCGTTCATGACAAGCCACGAACTGATTAAACTCCGCTTGACGATTAATCGAAGAATTATTTGCGCCATATAGACACGATGACAGATTTAATGAACCCCCTCTATGGGTTGTAATCAGCTGTAATCCACCAACGTGTTGGATATTGATCCTTTCGATTCCACTGGAAATTATTTCACGTGAGACGTGGTTGAAAGAGACAGGATAAGATTAATGAAATTGCATTTTACACACGGAGAATTTTAAAACGGTCACCGAGAAAAAGCGAAAATCAACCATTTTTATCATAAGGAGCTCCAAACGCCGACGAAATGTCCGTCACGGGTAAAACTTTTATTTGAAATAATATTTACGTTTTAAATTAAAAGCGCTTAACTGTGAGCATCAACTTCAAAGACGAAGAATAGTTGCGCCGGAAATAGTCCGGATATGAAATTATAAAGAGGATTTACGTCCTAGTTGCTCGCGTAGATAGACGATCCTTTGACACTTTATGGAGATCCATAAAGTTGGATCATAAAAATGATGATAAGTCGTGTTCTACTTACCTACATGGGAATTGGTGGCTAAGTATAAACTTGAAGCGGATTGTCACAACTGTTTTATGATGGGGATATCCTTAGTTTTAGTGCCTTTGTTTCCATAATATGTAAGATTTTCTTAAAAATATTAAATTCAGCATTGTGATTTATATTGATTCTTTTCGCAAAGTTTGATAACTGCAAATTATACAGTTAATTTGGAAGGTAAACCTGATGCCACCAGAAAATTTTGTAATAACTCGAAGTAGAAATTCCAAATTTTGTAATAACAAGGATGGTACAAAGTTTAATTGTGTCTACTTCATGGTGTGTTGAACTGCTTTCTCTCTTCGATTTAAATTGTCAATTATTCGGTTTTTCCTTAAATTCTCTAGATGTTTTCACTGTTGGTTACTTTTATTCTGTTTTATCCTAGATTTATGATAATTTATTATGTTTAAGATAAATTTTTCGTGTTTTTCTTATTTTTATATCATTGCATTTTTCATCTCTTTACATTTTTTAGGTTTTTTAATAAAGTTTTAATAACCAGATTGTGACGATTTCTTCGACATTCTATATCTTTCGTTAATTTTTTTTTTAATCTTTCTGGTTTTACATATCTATAAGTTTATTTAAATTCTTCAAACGTTTCGAATAATTTCTTCAACTTATACTTGGAACCTTCAGATTGTACAAATTTTTTATGCTAATCTTCAGATTTCAGGTTTCTAGATTCTGTTGAAGGTTTTAGGTTTTCATTCTTCTTTAATTTTCGAATTTTGGAACTTAATTTCAACACATTCTGAATAAAAAAATTTCTTAATTTTTGGAATTCATTTTTTGAAAGGCAACAAAACGTGACGTTTAGAACATTTTGTTTAATTTTGTTAGTTGGCATCACTGCATAAATGTAAATTGAGTCGATTTGAGTTTTTGCCGTTGTGGAAGCCAATGACCTTCAAAAATAAACATGATAACGAAAGTGAATTAATTACGTTTCGGATTTAAACCACAAATAAATAAATAACTTGAAAATCTAAATTAAATTTATTTGAGGCGTAAAAGCAAGAAACAATTTACTAACATTTCAGCTTTTTACAACAGAAAAAGAAAAAAATTCCACAATTTTGAAACAAACGTCAAAAGCTGTCATCACTCGCACTGTAAAAATAAATGGTAATTTCTCTGAAAAGCTCAGCAAAGTGCAATCTTTTATTTGCAATTTTTATAAATAGTTCATTTTAGACGTTTTGAAATAAAATAAAAAAAGGCGAAAAACATTGCAAACTAAAAATATTATATTCAAATGTTTCATATTTTTTTACTAGGCGAGCAACCTTAAAGAGTGAATGTCACTACACCAGAAAAAAAATATTTTTTTAAATTTTGTTGACAAAATGTTTAAGCAGTCAAACGAGGCATTTAGAGTTGGTTTTATTTTGCTAGTTGGCATCCATTGCATAAATTTCAATTGTGTCAATTTATGTGCCGTTTTGAACGCCAATGACCTTCGAAAATAATAAAGGTAAATTAATTTAATAAAGTTACAACAAAAATTTTCACAAATACATTTGAATCTTATTTAATTTTCAATTGTTCGATTTGAATGTCGTGCTACCAACCCATTTTCCTACTGATACAATTTCCCTAAATAAGTAAATGACGTTTAATTCATACTAAAAGTAAAAATAGATAACAATTAATTATCATCGTCGCACAAAATTTTGTGTTTAACACTTCTGGAAAATGCTTTGGAAATGCTCGGAAACTGAAATCCTCGCATTTCCAAAAGAACATTTTCCAGCCTAGTAAAACAAATAACTATTCAAAGATGCTTGAGTACTGTTACAATGCTTGATTAGCAAACATCAAAGTAAAATCTAATTTCAAATTTTTCAAGAAATCGAATTGTTCTCTTGTCTATTGTTGCCATTTTGAGGACTTTTTTAATTCAATCTTTTATCCAAATTTTAATATTTTCATGTTGTGGACTGCGAGTTTAAATTTCCAAGTTATTAGAAAAAAGATGTTTTCTACTCTAAAATGGTGGATGCGCCGGTTCAGAAACTATTTTTTCACTTTAATATTTCCATAATTCTTTGCTATTTTTATATACATTTTTGACGAGTTTGTAGCTAAAACCTGAAAATTCTATTACGACATTTAACATGCTTATACATGCCACATAAGGACTTCAAAACGTAAAGTTAAAAGCTACCCAAGCAATTTCAGCGCTCAAAATTCAGTCATGGTCAGTCTGAGCTTTATTTAATAGAACACCTGTGACGTATTCAAACTATTTTTAATCCCTTTTAGTGACGTGAACTTGACCTACAGAATCTAATTTTACTTGCGCTTTAATGAGGCTAAAATTTTACAGGTGTATAGCGTTGTTCTGCAAGAAGTTAATGGTAGTTTTGAAGAGGAAATTAATTTCAAAGTTTTTTGAATTTTCTGTGTTTCTGTGCTTAACACGATGTTGTGTTTCTAGCCTAACTAAAATAATTTTTGACTATTTAGACAGTTTATTTAAAAATTTGACTAAACACACTCATTACGAAAACATTAAAATTAGCATATGGATAATTGCAAACATTGCAAACATTGCATATTATCCCCAATCAAAATAAATCTGGTTTAATTTGGTTTGATTGGTATAGTCTAGTTAATTCTGTTTTAAAAACTATGTGAAAACAGTGCCTATTTCATTATTTTTAATCGGATTCAGTGCTTTCCTTTGTTCTGTATTATTTTTTAACAATAAATACAAATCAAAACGTCTTGGCGCGCCCTTAAATCGGATTATTAAAGACGAACGAATTTAAAAAACTCTCTCATATCTTGCATTGAAAAATACGATCGTCGCTCAGTAAATATTCTTTTTTATTATTCCTTCGAGCATTGAGCACTCCATAACTTTACCAACTTGAAAAGCGTCGCATCAGATATTTATGATCTGAAAAGTGAAAATTCTAGCAATACTCCCCAAGTTGTTTAGTTTAATCACCGCTTTCATACGAAACGTCAATAACCGCGACATTATCGACATGGAAATGCGTGACAATATCGAATGTTTTACACCAAAAGAAATAATTTATTAGCCCGATAACTGGCGCCAGAGTAACCTAGTCCCTTCGTTTCTTTACTTTTGTCATCGATTAATTATTATGCGCGCTATTAAAGAAACATGAAAACTCACCAACAACTCAATAAGAATTTTCTAGCTCTAGCAGCGAAACAAAGTTCGCAAGACATGCATGGAACCGAGCACGTTTATTCACAAACGAGACGCATATTTCAGTCATCAGAGCGTTGTGTTGCCGGAGGACGTCGGGGCTGTACTGAGCGTCAAAACCGTCACCTGGCCGACGTCGTCGCGACGCCCTCAAAGAGAATCGCGCACTTGTAGATAAACCATCGCGCTTTGGTACTATCAACCGAGTTTTTGTTGAAATTCACAGATTTTTTAGAGTTGTCCTTAACAAATAAATGATTTATCTTTGGCGCTGGAGTTTTTGGTCGGGTTTGTTCTTGTAATTAGAGGAGGAGCGCGACGAACGGTTTTTAGTGCCAAGATTAAAGATAATGTATAGGCAGAAGAAGAGACAAGTTTTGTTTGAGATTCTGGTAATTATCGGAGTTTTGAAGTGTAATTGCCGTTAGAAATGGAGTTGCACAAAAAAGTGGGAGGAGATCAAACACGGCACTGGTGAAAGTGGTTTAAGGCGGTTTTTATTTCAGAAAGGGTGAGACTCACAAGCAAATCATTTGTACAAATTGGATGAAAATTATTTGGATTTTTTTGGTATTTGACTGCAGAAATTTAGGGGGCAAATTTATAATGCGGCTCTATAATAAATCACTGAACAGAGTGAGTTACACTATCATGATTTTTTTCCTGTCATATTTGTCAAATTGTCCCCGAATTGTCATCCATAACAGGTATCTAACTTATCCTTTTTAATTTCTGTTAATTTTGAAAATTCCTCCTTTGTAAATCCGTAAATTCTCTGCAGGAAAAATGACGGATAGCAAACAAATTTTGGACGAAATTTCTATTGAAGCGATAGAAAGTTATTTCTAAAGTAGATTTGCCTCCTCATTTAAAGCCCGTTCTTACCCTCAGGTCAGGTTTGCAAGATAATTGTAAAATAAGTTTTCTGTTTAACTTGATATATTGAGATATTGGAGAAAAACTAATAAAATTGCGAAAAACTAACAGTTTTTTTTTTATTTTATACTTTTTTGCATAGAACTCTTAAATTGGTACTTTGATTTTTTAATGTCATACGTCCCCTCATATAATAATAATGATAATAATAATAATAATCAAATTTGAGGATCTCTGCTTTCTACTGCGATGTCAAACAAGTAGTTATGTTTTGTTACTTAGAAAATTTTATAAAAGTTGTCAACAAAATTGTAGTTTTTTGATAAATATCGCAACTTTCCAATAGATTAGCGAGTTTTTGTGTTTAATAGTTACCCATTGTGTTTCCCAGAAAATTCGGAATTTTTTCTTTCAATAATATCCACACTAATTTTTTTGGTACAAAGAAGATTAAGAGTTCCTTATAATATATTTTTTTTAATTTGTGTTATTCCGTCTTTTTATAACTTTATTTGAACCAAGAAATTACGATGTTGTAAGCAATGGCATTGATTTTTAAATGCAATCGACAAAAAACAACAATTTTTTTTTAAACTTCTTAATGCCTTTTGTCCTGTAACTTCTAATCAATAAAATGCGTTTTTCCGCGCGTCATAAAAGCAAGATCTCACGTCTTTTCAATGATTTATTACATGAAAAATCGATGTACTGAATTTTAAGGTAAATGAAAAATTACATAGTTATGAAAATCACTAAAAATTGCGTTTTTTGGGTCACGATATCATTTTTTTAAAATACCAAAGGACGTATCGAGAGATCAAATAAAAATTTATCCTCAGTTGGCTTTGAAATTTCAAGTGATGTCTTTGATTGAAGAAACAGTCTTTTATTTCTGTCAAGTAATTTGACGTTGTCAAACCGGAAATTTTGTGACAATTTTAATGAACGATTTTGACAACGGTGCCTGTTAGATTCACATTACAAAAATGTGTCTTATGGAAAATGGAATCACAACACGGACTTTTGGTTTCCATTTTTTGCATTTTATAGATATTTACATAACAAGTGCGGAAAGTGAGCAATTTCGCACGAGTGTAAATGTAGATGCACGAGGCGCCAGCCGAGTGCAGATGTTACACGAGTGCAAGAAAGACACTTTCCGATGAGTTGTGTACACTATTTTTTCTACGACCTTCCATCATCAGGAAGAAACCATAAGTCTTGACAATAGTTCATTTCTTATCTATTCTAATTATCATTTTTTACGACCATGAGGTTTTATATGAATAAAAGTGACGTATTCCACATAGATGGTTGATGTTTACGTACATTAATTTACGAAAGTAAAAGTCACTAGTGTGATATGAATATATCCGCACAGACCTGTCAAAATTGTCTTGTCAGAAACGACCTAACCAATTCATTTTTACAATTATGCATGTTGTTTTACAGTCAATCGTCTAGATATTTAAGACAAAAATTTAAGAATTACATTTGTATTTCAAAATAACTGTCAATTTTGACAGGTCTGTGCGGATATATTCATATCACACTAGTGACTTTTACTTTCGGAAATGGATGTACGAAAACATCAACTTTCGGAGTCATTTAACCATGTGGAAAATGTCACTTTCATATGGGGTCGTAGGAAAAAACAGTTTTCATCTTATAACCTCCAAATTGGCAGAGGTCAAAGTAGCAATTAAGAACACGTTGTGGAATTCCAAAGGTAACTGAGGATGAGTTTTTATTTGATCTCTCGATATTAACTAAATAGATCGTTAAAAAGCTTATTAAATTATTAAATAGGTTTTTAAAAATAACCCATTTCAAGAAAATTTAAAGAAAATAAATTTTGTACAGAAAAGCCTTAAAAAACATTTTTTAAAAATTCTCTGAATTCGGACCTGATGGAACAAAACGGACGTCAGATTCGAGATCAGGAGGGTTTAGAAATGATGTAATTTTAACTTCTCCAGTACAAATTTGGTCTAAAATGTGTTGACTAGTGTAATTTAAACATTTAGAAGCTGTTAGAGTTTTTGTAAATCACTCCAACCTGTCCAGACTCAAAAAAGCTTGCAATACTTACCGTTATACAAAGTTGCAAAACCATTCATTATACGGAAATGAGCTTCATAAAATCCAACGCAACTGCTGCAATAATTGTCTCTCATCAAAACTAATTATTATATTTATCCAACTTTACGAGTACGTGCATTTGAGTTTACAATTGTCGTGTCTTTAACGATCGCAACGGTTGATGTTATCGCTTTCATCACGACATCAAAGAGTTTCATCCATATCTGATTCAAGCACCTATTATATAAATGATCCAACGATATAAAGAATGGTGGATGCGCCCATAATTGTAACACTCTACACGTAATTATTTAGTTCACGTGTTACAAAGTGCATTAGCGCAAATCAACCGTAATACAGTTATTAAATACCACTTACATTGGTTTAAAATCGCTGATCTTATTAGCGGAGTTCATTTACGGTCCGCTTCGTTTTCGAGTTCATTACCACCAGTAAACGATTATCAGAGAACTTTTAACGATGTGCTGTTATCTAACAGGGAAACTTTTATGTCAACTTCGTCTCAATTAACTCATTTTTTCGATTAACAGGAATCTTGAGGAATACTTTTTGAACTAGGCAGGTGTTTATCTTCATCCATTATACATATCTCGACATGAAAATCGATATATTGATAAAATCTCCGAAGTTTAATTCTCGTCAACCACACACTGTATATCTTTGCATCGGTGATGAGGACGATTATTTTAGTGCCCGTGTGAATTACAGTTTTCCATCATAATAAAAAATTCGTACATTCTCTGAGAAGACATGGAGACGCCCACCATTTTTTAAAACTGCTCAAACGTTGGAAACTATTTCGACAGTTTAGAGTCTAGACTCAAAGAGGTGAACTCTGGTGAACTTATCCAATTTCGCAGCTTTTATATCAATCTTGATGGATGATACTACGACAAAATCAAACAAAGCAACACCACCCGGCGGTTCTATTTTGTTCTACAAAAGCAAATCGTCTCATATGTGAATGTTTGGGTCAATGGGCTCAAACAGCGGTTTACCAATTTCAAGCTCAATTTTTTAAAAATATTTATTACTTTACATAAATTTGATTACTTTGGGGCGTTTTAAATAGTGTTGTTGACACGGAACAGACTGTTGAAATTTAGGGGAGGAATTAAGGAATTTGTGGGAACAGAGAGATTTTATCTGGTGTAAATTGTAAACAAAATAAACGACGTACTCTCAACAAAGTGTTCGTGCATTTAGGGTCTTTCAAGTAATTTCACCACGAAAATCCAAAAAGGAAAAGTAATCGGAATCCACTTAAGTTGAAATTAAATGAGCAGTTGAAATTACTAAACACTGTCAGTTAATTTCTGTACGAAAATGTGATGCTATGTTAATTATGTCCTCATATTTATTTTTTTTTTTTTGAAACAGCCAGTAGATTTTGTGTAAACTCATTTTCTTTTTAATACCTATTGGCTCAACCACCGAACAAAAATACGAAAGAAGAACTCCTGAAAATTTTTTTAGGCTGTTTTTTAGACATTTAATGATGGTTTTATTACATTTTATTAAAATAATACTATACTAATACTAATATAATATTATTTTTCTATTTCGCGTTCATAATGAAGATATTTCGATACGCGTTTGAGCTTATTTTGGTGTCGTAATGGACCAATCCCGTGCCAATATTTCCAGGAACAAATATTTTTCTTAGGTTTGCAGCAAACAAACCGTCAACCTGTCGTCAACGTTGACAATTTAGATTTTGGTTTTGATAAACCATGATAAATCGATCAATACACCATTATTTCTTGTTGTACTTGGCTTAATAATTCATCGGAGAAAAACTCTTTGGATGCAAGAGAACCATCATGATCATGATCAACATCTTCGCTCTCTTGCCCCCCTTGCGCTCACACCTGTCAAACTGACTGAAATTGGATTTGGCTACTTCGAATCTTTTTCCCGAACATTTTGCAAATGCCAACTACCCTAAAATTCCCTAGATTTCGAAATCAAGTTTTTTCGTTGAGTGCTTTAATGATTGAGCGCTGTTAAATGGTTAACGCACAAGAGTTGTATTAAACTTTTTGGCCGAAAAATTTTAATGTAAATAATTGGGTTTTTCAAAATTCATGAGAACTGTCACATCTGACATTTGTAAATTTCATCAACTGTCAATTCTGTCAATTTTGTAGTTGGTGCACAAAAAGTACACAAGATGGCGCTGTATAAAAAACGTTTTAGTATGACTTTAAAAATAGAAATGTTGTCTTAATTGAGAAAATAATTTAGGTAGATTCCTCTTTGGTGATCAATCTTCATTATTGTAAAGTGATTTTAATTTATAAACGCATCTGAAGAGCAGACGATTTGGGCAATTTTTACCGCACGGCGTGTGTAAACGTCCAAGGCGTTTGTAAATATATTTTATATCAAACCTTAGTGAGGTCCAAAGGTTGATCCTGGCCCGAAATTTGGGACTGTACCCAAAAACTGTGTCGAGGAATGTACTTGATAGGGATATTTTTAAACACCAAAAGTTGCCGACATGCATGGCAGCATTTTGACAGGAACGTCAAAATTTGTAAACATTGATGAGACATTTACATTTCGCGTTGGAATAACATTAAAAACTGTTGAATTCTTCCGAAAATATGAGGTTATTGCATTAAAAATTGGGATGGTTTTTAAATAAGTGGTTTCTTTGTTTGTTATTAACAGTGAAGTAATAGAATCTCGCCGACTAGCAGTTTACTATTGTGTTTTTGAAACACGAATGTTTAATCACCTAATTAAAGAATTAAAGAGGACAAGGGAAGTGATGCAAGTGAAACTAGAATGAAATCTTAACCGAAATCTTGGCCTACTCGTCCACAAAGAAGTAGAAAATTCAAAATTTGATAACTCTAACCTTAAACCACTCTAGTTGGAAACTGTCTGATTTTACTTCATGAATGTTTGCAACCGTACTGGATTTGCGTAAATTCAGCACACATTATTAACTTTATGACCAAATGCCCTACTATGTCAAACTCTGAAGGAATCTTCAAACTCTAGCGTTGTTAAATTTTTTGCAATGAATTGTTGTCAAAGGCAAACACCACTTTTCTTGTAGTTTACAAATAATATGCTTATTATTTGCTTTAGCAAAGATGTCAATTTTATCTCTAAACCCAGCTACAAATCAGTTTTTGCTCCAAAAGTTTCTACACACACGTTACTCTTACTGCATTGATGTGCAAAATGATATAATGAAATCTTGAAATCATTAATCTGATATAATCTTGCCTTTTAGTGTTTTGCCAACTACTTTCAATTCACAGTGCAGTTTTTAAGAGCCAGCGAAGTTCATAAATTTAAGTTTGTAGGTTAGTGTAAACAAATCCATTTTGACATATTGACGTTTGACACGATATCCCCCTCTTCTTCAAAACACCCCAATTAGTACCAACTTTAATGAATTTTACTAACACAATACAATACACTGGTCATTCATGTATACTAGTTAACACTAAAATGGGGGCCACACTATCAATTGGTATGACATATATATTGTTTCCGAAGATGTCATTTGAATGTTAATTTGACGTTTACAATTCATAAGGCCAAAAATGGTATTAACGTTATAGTGTAATGTGATTTTTAGGGAGCAGCAAGTTCACTGATGGATAGAAGATGGTCATCTCAGTCAACTTTTTCACAAGAATAAAAATATTCGTTCAGATAATCGGGCAACGAAATAGTATATTAAGTATTAAGAACGGTAAGGACACTTTACCGATCGAAGACAATTGTTTGGAGGAGGAGCGCAGCGACGACTCTAATTATTGTCTGAGATCGGTATAGTCCTTAACGTTCGTGATGCTTATAATATTTTTTGCACGATAGACAAATTTCGATTATTTTTATAAAACTAAAAATGTTACAAATAATTGACATTAATTGTGCTTCAAAAATTCCTGAAAAGTCAAAATTTCGGTCTGAGAATGGATATAAATCCTTCATTTTCAATGACTATTTTTAAATTTTTGCTTACTGTTCTAGAACGGTAAGTAAATTTTGTAAAGTCCGCTTTTTTATTAAAAAACCACCAACACCGCTCTCTCCTACCACTTTACAACCGGCAACGTCGTCGATGGTGACTTTTTGGTGATAAAATCAAATAGATTAGCTGCCTAATTGACAATTTAATCACACAAAACGACCTTTCAGGCTGTGCCGAGTGTTTTCACTATTAAATCCTTTAATTTGCAATCCAACAGGCTGTAAAAGGAACGTTTTTAACGGAAACACTGCCCAATTTTCAGAAATTTCAAAAATTTGCCAACTATTTTCTCACCAAAAATCTCCCTAGGCAACGTCGCCGGTTGTAATACAGGAGAAGATTGCGGTGTTGGTGGTTTTTTGAAAAAAAAAAACGGACTTTACTTACCGTTTTGTTCTATCGTGCAAAAAATATAGTGAATGCGTCGAAAATGATTGACAGATCTTTTTCTACGTGACAACATCTCTGCTATCAATATGTGATATTTTCCGAAATTACCATTAATGAAGAAAGTTTAAAAATCTATCGTTCAATTTAAATTCATTGAAACAAAAATCCCTCGTGATTGAAAGTGTTTATTCTTTTTAATTTCAGCTTGAACATCGGTAAGTTTGAAACATGCAATCGCTGGTGTTCTTCATGTCTCCCATTTGCATTTTGAGCTCAGATTTCAGCTTGCATACAAAGTTTCTCGACTGATTAGCATCATTTTTATGCAGACAGTGCACGACAAGTCTGAAGTTCAAGTTAATTATAAGATGTCCAGACCTACAGTTCATCAAACGCTCTAGTGCGGTTATGGCTTTGACTTTTTAAATCGTTTACAGCCACTTTACCGCAAACCCCATAAACATAATAACATAATAGTGGTTGGGTCTTATCTGCCTTGAAATTAACCGTAATAAATATTTTTACCCAGCTGGTCAGTCTTACAAATCGAAGCAATGAAATTCCTCAAAATACGACTTGAAGTGCAATTATATGAAACTTACAAATAGAATTATAATAATTATCTTATAACTCGATTGATTGACACGGTGAACTTGTTGAATGAACTTATTATCTCACGTAAACTATAACAAGATAGCCAATTATTCTGTTTTATTTATTTTTAAGATTTTAAGAATCTCTTTATGAAAATAAAGATCTGCTATTGTTAGTCTTGAGAAAGACTGTTTGAAATTCGAACTCGAAACTCAGGAACCAAAAAAAATACAGAAAAAAGGGAAGACACACGTTGACGAAGCTGAATTTTACTAGAAACTGATTCTTTTCAAAAGTGTAAGCACTAAATAAATTCTCATCCCCACATTTGCCCTTTTACTTTATTTTTAAACCGACATAATAAAAGAAACTGGAAAGTCCCAAAAACTTGGCGTCTTGGTGAGTTTATATACCTGAAATAATCAGATTATACCATCCATTTTTATCCACTGTTTTATCCACTGAAAATCTCATCCCCTCATTAGCTCTTTCTTTGCAGTTTATGAGGGTCAAAGATCAAATATGCCGAAAAAACATTGAAACTTCCGGTAATCCAGAATTCCTAGACGTGTTTTGAATGTTGTGTCTTGATTATTGTTATCGGTCAGCTCTATTAAGTATAGCAATCAATAAATAGACGTCTAAAATCAGATAGTTTTAAAAATTAATTTTAATTTATAATCATTCATCGCTTTATATAAATTAAAGTTGATTTATTGAAAAAGAATCATTTTAAAAACTTTTTCCTGTATTCAAAAGTTAAAGCCATAACAGCACTAGAGCGTTTGGTGAACTGTAGACGCGCATTTAAATGCAGAAAAATATATCAGTCGAAAATTTTCTACACCCTATAAAGACACTGAATTATAGCTAAATATCTGTATCCTACAGCAGACACTCTTTGATTCTACAGCCTTTGCTCGTGCTTAAAGGATTCTTTGGTGGTTTCTTTCAATCTTTTGAATATGTATGCTTTGAATTTACGAGGACTTGGTTCACAAATCAAATATGCAAATGTTGACGAATATACTGATTCATAAAATTCGTTCTTTAGGTATTTTACGAATAAAAAAAGCAAATAATTTGTTTGAAATAACAAAATTTTATTAACCGGAAACGCATCGTTTAGTACAGCTAGAGAAAGGGTCACGAAGTGTTTGTTGTTCAAATTAATATCTAAAATCTGTTATCGTGTTTACTAACAATGTTTGAATTACAAATTAGCTCAACGGCCATTGTTATGCTGCACAGTGAACAATAACTATTTGTTTAATTCGATCGGATTCGATTAGAAGACACTAGAGGCTTTTACAATGTGATTTTCTAGTTCACATTGAGACGTGCGCTTCGTATAAAATACCAATAAGTGAGTTGACAATGTTTGGATTTAGAAAAAAAAGTATCGAAAAAAACCACACCGAATCTCCTCTGATTATTGCATAAAAAAAGAAGACAAACAAATACGTTTTATATTTGCTGTCTCGTCAGCTAACAATACACTTTGTAAACAAGTCTTCAATTAAAGAAAATATGTACAAGTCGTAATAAGTTGAAAACATTCCACAGACATCTGAGACAAAGCCCAAACACATCTAACCTTTCCTATTTTTTCTGCATTTAGGTAAATAACACGACAAATATGTCGACTTTCCATAAAATAGAAATAAATTAAACTCATTCAGTCTTGGTTTACTGAAACGGTAGAAATGGTGGAGGCGCCAAAAATCAAACGCTGTGCAACATATTTATATAAACAGACATATTAACAAAAATTATTTCAAAGTGTCTTAAAATTCCCTGCCTCCAGTTTTTTCAAATACTCTTTTCTGCAGTCCATGTCATCAGCAGGGCGATTATAAGGCAGCCATACAGGTTCCCCAATGAAAAATCTCCGCGCTTTGATGTAGTCCTACAAAACAAAATGAGTAACAGAAAAATTCCACTGTCCCCCACCTTTGTATCCAACGTAAAACGATGGTAAATTCCACTGGGAATTATAATCATATCGCCAGCAACAACTTCAATTCTAACCCACTCATCATTTTTATCTCTAACATCAAAATAACCAGATCCATCCACAACAAAACGGATTTCTTCGTCTGTGTGTAAATGCTCTTGGAAGAACTTTGTTAACATTTGATCATAATTGGGCAAACAGTCCTTAGAACATGTCATTTGATCTTCATAAGTGTAGCCTCTGTCCTTTTTTAATTTTTCTAAGACGCCATCGGATGAGAAGGTTTCCAGGTTTAGCTACAAATTTATAGTGGTGCTAATTCGACAATGATTGAATTTACCTTGAAATATTCCACTCCAGAGACTTCAAAGAGCTCCTCAAGTGTCAGGAATTTAGGTGGGTTTCTGTGGTGTTGTTGCCTCTGGTCGGAGGAATCATCATCCATGTACCAAGCACGAACCATTTTCTCGTCTTTTGATCAAAAGAGTGATGGCCATAAGGTCACGCGATATTTATATTTACAAAAACATAACCAAACTTTGATATGATAAGTCAATGTCAAAGTGACAAGGTGTTTTATTGGTTGCCTAACCCCAGGAGTTTCTCATTAATAATAAACAAATAAACCTAATTATTTATTATTTGACTACAATAAATTAATCTTCAATAACAAACTTTCCGTCTTGTAATTTTTTAACATAGTCCTGACGAGACGGCATGTTATCTACTGGTCGTTCGTGTGCGGTGTACTGCGGATCCTTCATAAACAGTCTCTTCGCCTTGAAGGAGTTCTAAGCAATAAAGTAATTAAGTAAAGTCAACAAAGTTTATCGCGTTTACCGAATGATCCAACATGAAGCGATGGTAGCAGCCTCCAGGAACTATAATCAAATCACCGCTCACAACTTCTACTCTTATCCATTCATCGTTCTTATCTCTAATATCGTAATAACCGCTCCCTTCAAGAACAAATCTGATCTCTTCATGTTCGTGGAGATGCTCTTTGTAGAATTTTTCCAATTCGCCCTCGCTGGGAGTTTCAAGTTCATCCTCGTAGCCGTAACCCCGTTCTTCTTTGATTTTTTGTAAAGAACCATCAGCTTGGTAGGTATCGACGTTGAGCTAAAAAATGAGACGAGTGGAGAAGTTAATAAAAAAATTAGAGAATTATACCGCGTGATGTTCGACACCTGACACTTTATACAAATCTTCTAAAGTGATGAACTTTGGAGGAAGTCTTTGGTGCTCATCTCTTGGGCTTTGTAACGCGTCGCCTTCAATGTACCAAGCACGAACCATTCTTGATGCTTTCCAAACAAAAACTGAGATCAAAGTGAGTGGTTTTATAGACAATAAATTTATCTTGCTCAAGTGTTTGTTTAAGAGCGCCGTTAATTGAGTTAATAAAAAAGTAATTGGGTAAAAATCCTGTGTCCTTGGAGTGGAAAATAAAAATCCGGGAAATGATTCGATTTTCGTTATATTTATGTATAATGCAATGTACATAAATTAACACTATTATTAGATCAAATACGAGTAATGACAATCATTCCCGGAGCGTAAGCACAACTCCGTATAGTTAATAACAATATAATAAGCACAATAGTTATATTTAGATTTAAAATAAATAACAAGTAAAAATATATTACAAATGTTGTATAAAAGATACTAAATGTAATAAAAACTTAAAAATATATATCGTCTGTATAATATATACAGAGTAGTACAACTAATGACTGCTTTTTCAATACGGGTACCTATTGGAATAACGGAAATAACTGTCACTCAGAATCGGATTCGCTAATCAAGATGTGAAATAGCTGAGTACAAGTCGGATACAAACCATCCACATCCAGAAGCTTTACGAGGACACCGGTAGTTTTGTACTAGCTAATCAGCAAATTAACAGTGTCTACAAGCTCAACAGATGGCAGCACCGAGTGCAGGCACGCATGGGATAATACTGACTGTCGCTGCCACATTCAACAATATACTCGCTGGTAATCCAACAGATAAACAACAACTTCAATGTACAATTAATAATACTATAAGTTATTTACGATACAGGTTAGTTCATTAAAGCTCTTATGTCATTTCATACACAAGTCTGATTTTTACTTAGGTTTTCTTTGTACAAATGATCTCTGCAGCGAATATCGACGAGAAGGGAGGTAGCACGGGCTGCGTATGACTGCGAGCAGCGGAACACTACATGGTCATCTTTTTAACGAAATTCTGGGCCATATCAGGACCGGACTAGATCATCTGCTCGTCGATCTGTCGCCACGCGGATGAGATTGTTGAATTCTACTTCTAAAGTTTGTCTTGCCTAGAAATCAACACCGTCAGAAATACAACGATATACATTTCAACCCTTACTTGTGTGTTTTGAGTTGGAATTTGCAACGTGAGAGCCATACTGTTCGCATCAAAGCTCTCATCCAACGCAATTAAAGCACCATGGACTCCAGATTCTAATAGATTATTCCCATATTCCTACAAACAACCAAATAAAAAACAATCACGTTTGTTACTGCACCCACCTTTAACCCGATATTAGAAACCCATCTAATAATTCTTTCATTGCTCCAGACTAGAACGTCTTGTAGAATATTTTCAGAGTTTTTCCTCCTCTCTTCTAATAAATTACGATCATAATTTAATCGTTTTAAACATGATATGCCATACTGAAGACTAGTTCTGAAACCAATAAATCAGTCATCGATGGTTTCTCTCACGCATTTACCTATGAAAACTATCCACCATTTTGAGTTGCCCTCTTAAGTCCTTCTTCGTGAGATGATCTAACATCCTCGCATCGACTAGACATTCCATAAACGTGGTGCGATATTGAGGAAGCCCGAGTGCAGGCAGCCACGAATTCCCTATCCACTCATGATTCATATCGCCAAAAGCTAACGTTGTTCTTGAAGTTTTCGGTGCCGATGGCGACGTCAATGACACCATTTCTTGGATAGCCAGTCTTAATTTCAAGCGGTGGAGCGGGTTGCTGATTCCGATTTCTCTCTGTATTTCGGTATCGCTCAGGGCACTCATGATGGCCCCTGATTTAACATTAGCGCGGCATGCGGCCACATACCAAGCCGGCATTCCAACCCATAATTCCAACCAAGCGACAATGGTAGGACCGTTCCACAAGGCGAAAGGTGTGCCGGCTTTCATTGCTTCGGCAAGGAGTTCATGTCTGTAATCACGCTCCCTTACAGAGAAGATTGTTCAGATTAATACACGCACCTCTAGAGACCTTTTGGAAAAATCTAACATGCTAAATCTACGAATAATATTTTATATTGCAGTTTTGTCTGGAGGTGGTGTTCGACGGTATTAATTAGTCTGTGGTTAGAATGAATTGCACTGCTGTGACCGTTACGACCGTTAATTCTGTTAATGAAGCGGAAAGCTTGCAAGTGAAGCTGACGAGTGCTTTCTTAATACTGCAATATAGCATATTAGGCATGTGGAGTTTAAAAACTGAAAGTTAGTTCGACTACAATATCGAGACCCTGTGACTCTGACGCAAGGTCTTGACACTTTTGATACCTTATCTAAATTAAAAAAGTATGTGCTTCATGAACGTTGAAAGTGAGAAATAAAGTTAAATAAATGTTTAAATGATCATACACCCACTTCTTCTTCTGCCTGCGATCGAAGTCTCCCTTCTGTCCCAACTTCCCTGACACACTAATGGAGTCGCTTAAATCACCATCAGCCATTCCAATGCTCGTCTGGCTAAGATTCAACGAACTTTCGCTCCCAACTTCTTTACCTTTCACCTATAAAAACAACGTCAACACTTTAATCCTCGGCTTTATTCATCTCACCTTCTCTTTCTTGCTAAAGAATCGTCCCAGTGACGATTTAATGCCTTTTTTCTTTTGAGCTGCCGCCGCTGCTGCCACTGCCGCCGCGGAAACGTCCCTAGGCACGCCAGATATCGTGTTCTTGTGCAGACTCTCCTGACTGCTGTGACGAGAGGATAGAGGTGATGGAGGTGTGTGCGTCTGGCCTTGCCTAAACACACTGCACTCTACTGTCTAAACTATGGCTAATCAAGCATGCATCTATGCAGACATGCGGTATGTGTAGGCAATTTGAAAGCTCGTGTGGTAACGGGTTCGATGTTAAAAACAAAAATCATGCAGTGTATGTACAAAACGCGAGTGTCGTGAATTTCCCAACACTCAGTATCGAAACGAAAAAAAGCCAAATCGGTAACTAGCCACATTAATAACCTGTATGAAACTCCGGGAGGTAACCCGCTTGCCCCAGTTCGTCTATGCGGTAAAAATTGAACATTTTTAACTCTCACTCACGCCACAGTTTAAGCAATAGCAAACACAAACCTCCTCAGTTCTTCCTGACTATGAGCCAGAGCTTGCGCTACTCGTTCCAATCGAAGGGATCTTGCAGTCAACGGTGATGCTCCTCCGCCGCTGCTACTGTCGCCCATGTGCATTTCTTCTCTGGACATTTCCGACGACAACGGCGCCAATTGGAGCTGTTCAAAACAAGTACGTTATCGACGAAATGACAACGAATTCCATGTCAATTAAACAATACGCATGCTGCTAGTGAGTAGAGATTAATGTGCGTGTGATGTCTGTTAAAGCCAACAAAATAAGTTCCATACAATGGTAAATCGAAAATGATGAGGGTTTACCATTATAGAGTACCGACGGACATGTTAAATAACAAACCTGACTGGAAGGTAACGATTCAGAGAGGGCCCCAGGGCTCAACGTCGAATGATATTGTTGCAAATGCGCCGGTGACATAGATGCAGGTGCCTACAACATCACATTTTCACACACCTAGATTGTATCTTGTTTTCCGTTTGAGAGTTGGCTTTATGACGCAGTGAAAGTGCGATGAGAATGGAGGGCATGCATCTGAGAAGAAGGAACCACCAGCGCAACGCCACACGGAAAGTGATTTTTCAACGATTCTTAAATTTCCGGCATGAAAAATCCCCTATTAACAATGTTACGCTCATACAAAACAACGAAATCTAATCAACATGCAGTGTTAATCCATCGCAATGATTCTACAGCTTTGCGCGGTGAGTCCTTCCACAAAGGATTAGTAGTGAAAAACCCCGCTCACCGTATGATACTTATGCATATAATCCCTTTGAGGAGAATGATGCGATTTTGGAGTAGATCTACCGCTTACAGGAGGACTCTGTCGTTCCAGACTGCGCCCTCTTGCCAGGAGATTCATGTGTTCCATGCTGCCAACCCTCGACTCCAACTCCTCCGCTCGTGCCTCGGTGTTCTGCTTCTCCTCTTGAATGAGTCTAATTTCGTTGTTGATGGCGTCCAACTGCTCTTGCAGCATCATTGCTAGAGTCTGGGCGTCGGTGTGTCCGGACGGCGACAGCATATCGGCCGTGCTGAAGAGACTATCGTTGTCGTCACCTTCCGCGTCACTGGAGACGTCGAAAGCTTGTTGGACGTTGGCCAAAACGTGCGCTTGTTGCAACTTCTCCCATTCATGTTCGGCCATGGACCGCGAACCGAACGGTAACTTATTGGGGTCTTCGTCGATGGGAGTTCTGCTTTTGTTGGGCCGCCGAGGCAAGGAATGCGTATCGAAGCTGGAATGACTAGCGCTACGCGAAAAACTGTTCGGATCGACCGCGTTAGGCGACAAAGAACGTGTTAAAGCGTCCGTTTGTTGGATATTATACGCGATTTCTTGTTGCAACATTTGTCTTTTGACGTTGTCGATTTCTAGACGCGACTTTGATAACTCTTTCATTATATCGCCTTTTTGTCCTTCGAGCTCTTCCATCATTTTGCGCGTTTTGTCGAGCTCTTGGGTTAGATTGTTCTTTTCTTGGAGGGCGTGCATTCGTTCTTTCAGATGATCCTGAAGGCGGTCGTTTGATTCGGAGAGAAGTTTATCCACCGTCGCCGAAAGACGAGAGTTGTGCTCTTCGTTCATTTTTAGTCTTTGGTTAAGGCGCATCAGCTCGGCGTTCTTCTCGTCTAAGTTGGCTTCCAACCGCTGGATGCGGTCTTCGGCGGAACCATGGCGTTCTTGAGCCTGAAAGAAGTATGAAAATAACGGAGCTCCGACTAGAAAACAACTAATCTAGTCTAGTGTAAAAGCATGCTCGACAAACTAAACTTCTTCCCGTCGAACATACCTTTGTCTCGCATGATTTTAAACAGTCATAATTAGTGTTCGTTTTTCATGCTCTACAAAACGAACTCCAATCTGGCTGCTAAAGTCAAGCAATTTAGTTTAAACTGATTAAAAACATGCAACATACAGCTTGTTTCAAGTGCCCTAAATTCACTGATGGTAAAAATCAACGGAACTGGTTAGTAGGCTCAAGGCTCACTTGCTACGGACGGTCTAAATAAGTCATCTAAATAAAACATCGAAAGCTCTAACACTGAGATTTAGTTGTCGGAAGACGGAGGAGCTATTTGTTCTAATAAGATTTGTACAACGATGCGCAACAGTTCTCTAAACGCGCCTGAGAGTGCACAGTTAGAGGAAACAACTAGAACGTGATCGGAAACGGTGCTAGATTTAAAACACATTACAAGTAAAAACATTAGAAGTGAGCTGAGAGCTTCGTACCTGTGGTCTCACCTGAGTCAGCGCCTCCATGCGCTGCTTCAACTGCTCCTCCATTTCAGGCAACTTGGAAAATTGGGCAAGTTTCTGTTCGGCCAATTCCAGCTTCTCTTGAATTGCAGCGATCTTCTCCTCTTGCAACTGCACAAATAACATTAAACTGTTTTTGCAAGGCCAACTAATTTTAATAAGTGTTTATCAAAATTGAAACCGCCACTATAAATACCTTAAGCTGAGCTTCCTTGTGCTGCAGTTCTTGCTCGAGTTTCTCGTTCAAATCGTGCAACGACGTCGATTCCCTCTGAGCATTCAGATAGCGTTTTTCCAACGTAGCGATCCTCTCTTCTTGGTCTTCTTTCTGCGCTACGTTCTCCCGCAGATCCCTCTGCAATTTCGAGTTGGCGTCTTGTGCTTTGAGGAGTTCTTTTTGTGCTTTTGCTAAGTTTTCTTCCAGTTCGCCGAGGCGATTCTGCATCTCCGCGACTCGTCTTTGCCAGGTGCTAATCTCTCCAGTCTGTTTACACGAAAAAGTCAGTCATGTTGAGTTGGGCACTTTGTGAAGAAGTTTAGTTTAGACGGATTAGACTCACTTGCTGTTCCAGTGCTGTTTGAAGATCGGCTATCCGAGCAGCGCTGTCAGTCTCTGGTTCCACTCCGCCGTTTGTGAGCCGAGGCTTCGACGCTGCCTAAAGTCCCACAACAACATGCCACATCACAACATCTATTATTAAACATGCAACGAATTATTACAAATAATGATTTCATGTAATCAGCCCTATGGTGGCTACATATCGAAGCAAATTAATAAATTTATAAAAGTTAGAGGCTTAGTCCTACCAAGCGATCCAAGTGTGAGTTCTCTCTGTGGTATGTTAAAAAAGAGACGCATTAAATTCTTCTGCAGTAAAGGCTCGAATTCTTATTCTACTGCACATTAATTTTACTACAATAACAAGAATTTCCGAGACACGGGTTATCTCATATTTATCTGTTGTTGTGAAGCCCCCGGTAGTCCTACAGAGAATACAGCATGTGTTGACATAAGCACGGTATATTACACGGTTTAGTGGTTTCGCTAATTACGCCCTTTACCACGTAACAAGATGAATTTAAGGTTTTTCTGTATAAAATGTGGGTGTAGACGAAAATGTAAATTGCTACGAGAAATGTGAAATTCTTTTTAGTTTCGAGTTGTACTGTTCAGAATTTAAAGTAAAATTTAAGAAAGCAAGTACATTAAAAGTGATAAGCTACATTTATACATCTACAAAAGGAGTGAACTCGCTAAAACTGTCAAGTTTCGAAGCCGCTCCAGAATAAAAGATAGCACGGACAAAGTTTCAGTTTTGAATAGAATTTTAATTAAGCAGAAGAAGTAAAAAAATGCTCCAAATAAACGATGTTGAAGCAGTCGTGACATGCTTTTTATATTCCTCACGGTAAAAAATATAATCACCTTATTATTAACATTTAATACTTGGTCCCCTGAATCGACTTGTCCGTTCTCTTTGGGTTTATCTTCTACGGCAGGTACATTGGAGGGTATCACTCCTTGTTTATACTGTTGTAACTGTAAAGAAGCAATCAGCCCGCATCGTGAGAAAAAACAATAACTCACCTCTTCTTTGGTTGTAGCTAATTCTTCTTCTAGGCTTGAATTTCTTTCTAAAGCTACTCTCAGTCTCTCTCGTACCTAAAAGCCACAAACGTGTAATTTATGATGCACTGTTTTTTTGTTGTATGTTTGGCACCTTTTCATCTAAAGCTTTGTGATGCTCGAATAAACTTTTAAGTGCCTTCAGAACTTCTACCTCGCTTGAAACTCCGGACTGAGCGGCCGCCTGTCTCTTCACCACCGTCATCCTGAGCGACCTTTCGTGTCTTGACACAAGACATTCCAAATGCTCCAATAGTAGCTAAAAACAACACTTATTAGAATTGTAGTGCTCATTCCAAAATTAAATTATGTTGTCCAACACGCCATCATCAATCCTCGAATGCAGGACGCCGGTAAATAACCTGTTAAACAACCAGGACAAACAGATGCGGCATTTAATGGAAATGTTAAACCGTGGCGCTTACTTCCTTGTGCCGATTTGATGAATGTTGTTAGCTCGGAAATAATCGCGTGGCATGCAATACAGCATTCAAAATAAAAAAACGCGTTCACTCCACCAAGGAATGAATAGAATATTACTATTTCAGCTTTGAGGTTCAATTCCAACTTTGTTGAAGATGTAATAACTCAACGGTATGAACGGAAACAGAGATCCTATGCGAAATTTTAATGAAAACTGAGGTGCACGTTTTTGGGAAATTAATTTTCTCTCGTATATACGAAAAAGTTGGCGCAGTTGGCAATAAAACGAGCTTTGTTGAGGACAAAAAGATACTAATTTCTAGCTGGAAGTGGCAGAGATGTGTCCGGTGCACAAGAAACTGCAGCCAGCGTAGTGCCAACGAATTACATTTCCCCACAAAAATGTTTTTCTACTTTGCGTTAACAATACTTTCATTGTGAAACGCGTTTGCGTTTTAATTTTTAATTTTAAAAACAATTGTTTTTATTATAGCACGCAAAACAGTATTTTTTTTGGTTATGTTGGTTATGTTATTATGCCGACACTTGAACGTTGAATCAAAATCTCAATGATGATCATCATCATGATCACGAAAATGTGAAATTAGGAATAATGAACCAGAAGAAAAGCAAACGTTGTAATACCTAATTTTGCAAAATTTAACAGAAAACGTCAGTAATTATTTGAATTGAAATTTTGTTAGACAAATGTCATTACCTCTTTTGTCACCAACCTAACTTGTCAAAAATCCCTAATCGAAAATAATTTCTTTCAAATGCAGTTTTTAAATTTATTTGCAATGCAAAGTAGAAAAAATAGTATATTACACTCATTTCATAAGACGACTTGTAGCACTCATTCTATTTGACCACTCCTCGCTGCGCTCGTCGGGACCAAAACTCATTCGTGCTACAATACTCGCTTTATGAAATACGTGTAATAATGTACTATTTTCTATTTCGCGTTCATAATGAAGATATTTCGATACGCGTTTGAGCGTATTTCGGTATCGTAATGGACCAATCCCGTGCCAATATTTCCAGGAACTTATATTTTTCTTAGGTTTGCAGCAGACAAACCGTCAACGTTGACGATTTAGATTTGACTGAAATTGGATTTGGCTACTTCGAATTGTTTTCCCGATCATTTTGCTCATGCCAACTACCCTAAAATTCCCTAGATTTCGAAATCAAGTTTTTTCGTTTAAAATAAGGCGAAATAGAAAAAATAGCGTAAGATACTTGTTCATAATGCATTTTGCCGCACTTACTACTTTATGAGACTCCTCGCTGCGCTCGTCGTGCGTGCGGCAAAATGTTCATTATGAAACGCGTTTCATAATACACTATTAGGTTTTATTCCCTCGAAGAATGTACGAATTGCGCAGAAAATAGATAAAAAATTGATGCAATTTATTGCATAAATAAAACTTCTGATGTGTCTGCATCAACAACGCCGAAACTAGGTAAGAATCACAAACTTTTACACTCAAGCTTTTCGTACAATGTATTAGTGCCATTCTTTGTTCGCCTGTGAAATAAAACAACAATCCAACTAGCTATTAATCTAAACCGGAAATCTCAAACACTTAGTTTTGTTGTCAGCTCAAGAACTACCTTCGATTACATTGTATCAAACTTTAAACATCACTCAACAGCCCCCAGAAAATCGCATTAGAATACGTGAAACCGAAATACTACTCTTATGGTAAGATTATGCGATTTGAAACCCTTAGACATAAAACAAGATGCTCGTATAATCTCGATCTTGATCTGTCGCTATTCAATTATTATAAATGATTGCACGATATCCCAGAAAGTCCACAAAGCGGAATTACAAAAGAAATTCGATACTCTTTTGCATACTTTTTTAAATACGTCCCTGCATTACACGCCAGCAGATTATTTTTCTCGATTAAGCGTCGTTTGTTTAAACAAAGTCGTTCGTTGGCGTTATCATCCAGCAACTAATGCTCGGTTTCACAAGTCTGCAGACGAAACCGCCGAGATAAATTAATTCGGATGGAGGTGTCAGCTCTTTGGCCGCAAACAGTGGCGGATTTGCATTCAACCACCGTGTCGTCCTACATCTTAAATACATTTTCGCAAATCTAATATGCAAAGCATGGGCACTACGGATAAATAAAAGGAAGGCAGGAAAGGGTTGGAATTTGTTGGAGAAAAACAAAATAACGTAATGCAATTTAGTTCTTTGTTGTGTTCGTGAAATATCGTCTTTGTGTTGCAAAGGAAATGTCGGAGCGGGACAAGTTTCAGATTTAACTGGTAGCAATCATTTTTGGATTTTCTTTACTAATTTTTTCGCCATCGCGTCAATTAAATTAAATTGGGGATGAGGATCTCAAGAACCTGCGCCACCTGGAAACGCGAACAAATCTCCTATTGTACCCCCGAATTCGGCGCCATAAAATCTCCGCCTTCCTCTGTTAATTATTAAGAAATCTGACGCGATGCGGTTACTAAATTAACCAAAGACGTCAATGCAAGAATTGCAAAGAAAATTCACTCCGTAAGTTGAGATTTCTAGAGGGTAGGAAAAGTGAGTTCAAGTAGGGGTTAGCAAGTAAAAGCCTCTTTAAACCCTTCAATGTTGCTGGGATTACGGAAAGGTGGTACGCTTGTAGCTTCACCGTCCATTAACTCTTCGTGCTGGGCATTTCCTCAGACACGAATGTTGGCTACTTGAGTTTTTCTAAACAGGGAGACACGTTGCGTATAAAAATGTGAGTCATAAAAGCCGGGCACGTGAAGAACGTGCCAGTTTCAAACTGCACAAAACAGTAAAGTTGGAGTTAATACGCCAACAATCTCTCCATCTTAAGTAAATTCTCCAAAGGGTGATAATTGGATGCGAGCTTGAGAACGAGGCGATGTCGTAAAGTTGTGATACCTTGACCCGCCCAAAAAATCTATTGTGAATAAAAGATCTGGCGAACCTGTAAAATCCTATAACGACGCTTCCAACATTGGAGCATCAGAAAACTAAACTATTTTTTCGTTTTGTTTATATTTCACATTTGTCGACTGACCCTCACTTAATTTCAGCTCGTACAGAATCCTCCGGCGCACACCTCCTTATCGTATTGATTTACAGCCGTAACATGTCAAACTAAGCCGATACACGTAGATAAAAGTGCCTTTGCGGCCTTCAAACCGTCTTCACTTTGATCAAGGATAACGTTTTTACCCAAATCGTGCAAGTTTCAGTAAAGTTCATCAACCCCAGATCCATACACTGTCCGACCTAATTAAATGAAAGCCTCAGCTTCCCTCAGAGCGTAATCAGGGATGCATAAACTAGACGTCATCAAGTAGCTGAACAGTACAGGTGCGAGGGTGGTTGCATGATTACGGAAAGCCACATGAAGCGGTAAAATTAACAACGCGAACTTCACAAATTAAAAAAATTAATGCAGGTTTTGGGGGCTGTTACAATCAAAGCAGACAAAATGAAAATTACAAGAATAGGGAGATCCATCACTGGTGTCTACATTGATTCGTTTTCTGCAAGATTTAAACTCCGGAAAGATTCAAATGGCGTCAGTACATGGTATTCTGCTCTAATAGAGATAAATTACGCAATCAAGAGTCCCATTAGGGGATAATTCTAACGAAAAATATGAACAACGTCGGGATTCCCATTCCGTGAGCTGAACACAGCTATGTTTTAAATTTAGACAGACGGAATGGTATGCACATGGCCACTTTATGCAAATACGTTATATTTTGTTCGGTCTGGTGGGAATCATCAAGTTTTTTCAGAAGCACCAACCCAATTAGTAAAACAGCAATGTGTTAAATTAATTGAAGTAAAATCAATCACGTATTGTTCCATCATGCACATCATTAACGCATATTTAACAATTTCCAACGCATTTCGAATATTACAGAATTTACTAGCGGCACAATAATATAAACCCCCACTCTGGGGCCCCATAAACTTGGCGCTATTTCACGATAACATCTCAACACGTGAATTCAATACTCCTCTGCAACAAATTACGTTATAAAGTTAACTTTTAACAGACTAAACGATAATACAATTTGAATATGGCTGCCACACTACGCCGTCTTAGACTCGAGATAAGACTCAGTGGCAAGCCGCTGCTGAATATTCAAATTAACTGAAACTGTACACCAAAGTAAAATTTGGGGGAAATTAAGCAGACGATTTATCATTTTATTGTGTCTGCCTCGCTTTATCTGTTTGGTCAAAATTAACGAAGCAATCAAAAATGGTTTTCACCCTCGTTCCCCTTTTATCAAAAAAATAAAGCGTGACAATATGCTGCATAAATAAATCGGGAAACGGAGTTATCCTGTCACAGGGACGTTGTTTCTTCCTCTGATGTATAAATAATACCGCGTCTCGTAATAAATGGCTCCGATTTGACGTATTACCCTGGATAAACGTAATGATGCAAACTCACCCTAGTATTATTTCGTTCCGCTTTAAGCTCCGATATTTCTTCTTCCCTTTCCAGAAGCTGCTCTCTCGCCGCATTGAGTTCCTTCGTGAGCGTTGCGAATTCCTGAAACGGGATATGACATTATTAACAAAGCTTGATCAATATAAATAGCATTGCATTAGTCGTTTCGTCTTAAATTATCTGTCTTGGTAAATAAAGCTTTCATTAAAGAGAAAGAATAATGGGAAAAAATATTAGCGGAGCTGCACAGTAGTCGTCTAGTCCTCATATTTCAAATTAATTGCATCCACTATTTCATTTCACTAAACCATAAAGTTAATCAAATCCGGACCTGTGGTTTCATATCGCAGGACGTGGAAAAAATGACAATGTTGAGGTAACACATTAAAATAAAGCAAAATTTTTGTAATACTCTAGCAAATTTTCTCTTTACAGGGTGAACTCGAAGTGCAAAAACCGCACCTTACGAACCAGTCGAGATAAATAAACGTTAGCCCTTTTAAGATTCCATTGGATATACATTAGCTCTTTTCAGGGCTCCATTTATTTCCAACAAATTATTTATTCGCAAAACCTACCCAGTTTATGAGATGTGATTAAGTGAAAGGTAAACAACTACGATGCGATTTTTTTCATATTTGTTAAAAAAATATATTTTTTTTAATTATGTACTTAAAAATTATTATTATTATTAAAAATTAGTTAAAAATAGTTAAAGATTTTCAAGTATTTTTTTAAATTAGTTAAAAATAGTTATAAAATTTCAGTTACGTAATTTTAAAAATCTTTAACTATTTTTAACCATTTTTGTTAACAAATTCATTAAAAATGGCAAAAATTTTTTAAAAATTAGTTAAAAATAGTTAAAGATTTTTAAGTATTTTTATTTGAAATAAAATTTCAGTTCGTAATTTTAAAAATCTTTTTAAAAACTATTTTTAACTATTTTTGTTAACAAATTCATTAAAAATGGCAAAAAATTTTTAAAAATTAGTAAAAAATAGTTATAGAATTTAAAATTTTTAAAAATTAGTAAAAAATAGTTAAAGATTTTTAAGTATTTTTTTTTAAATAGTTAAAAATAGTTATAGAATTTCAGTTACGTAATTTTAAAAATCTATAACTATTTTTAACTATTTTTGTCAACAAATTCATTAAAAATGGCAAAATTTTTAAACAATTAGTTAAAAATAGTTAAAGATTTTCAAGTATTTTTTTTAAATAGTTAAAAATAGTTATACATAGAATTTCAGTTACATAATTTTAAAAATCGTTAACTATTTTTAACTATTTTTGGTAACAAATTCATTCAGTTTTTCAGTTTTTTAAAATTAGTTTAAAATAGATTTTTAAGTAATTTTTTTAAATTAGCTAAAAATAGCTAAAAAAATGTATGACATTTTTAATTGCATAGTAAAAAATAGTTAACTTTAAAAATATTTAAAATTTTTAACTACATTTTTAAAAATATATTAAAAATGGTATTTTATTTCGATTAGTTAAAAATATGTAGTTACAGCTTTAAAATGGATTTTTCAAGTCAGTTAGCTTTAAAAATTGTTTATTATTTTGAAACAACATTTTGCCAAGCGCAATTATTTCTAGCTAGTTTCAAAGATCGAATGACACAAAAAAGTTATCTTAAAACTTTCTTTGCTAAGTGTTAAATAACAAAAAACAGTTAACTAGACGGCCCTCCCTTTTTTCGTGAACGTAGCTTTTCTGTAGCCGTCTTTGTTTTATAATATAACCGAATAAGGAATCAAAATCCAAACCCACAAAAAAGCGAAGTCCACCGATTTCCGAGAACCACCTAGCAGATTTCTATATTTGATGACGATGAGCCAGACTGAATCTCGCGAGAAGATAAATTTAGCAATATCGAACCTTCTATTCTACTGCAAAGTGTTGCTCAGTTGTCTAATAATTCGTAATAAAGAGGCGCGTTCTGGCTAATTTCCAGATAAACAGATAAAGAGGGATTGAGTCTCGAAGGGGAGCATCTGCATGGCTCCTCTATTGGCTGTTGCAATTCGCAAAGCAACAGTTGCCGAATTGTGAGGATTCACTGAATGGACGAGAAACCTCTCCCGTTCTAATTAACGTCAATTCCACTTTGCCAATTAGCCGCTGCTAGCCTCTAGAGATGGCTGCAACCATAGTTGATTTTACAGCCGTTTTTGTAAAAACTTGACACGAGTGGTTGCTGCTTATGCTACAAATTTCTCATTTTTTATTATCCTTTAATTTCACAAAGTTGAGCTTTGAAGTCTAGGCATTGTTATTCCCAGAGAAATTAAAATTCTGTCGATAAAGTGCTCAAAGGAAATTTAATATCGAATTCTTCTTTTTAGCCTCCGGATGGACATTTTGCTTCAAACCTTTTATGTGAGATGTGAGACGATCGTTTGTCCCGAAGGAATTATGTGAGAGCCCGAACTGAAAGGATCACTTTTATTGACAATTATTATTTTTTAAATCATTGGGAAAGAGCTTCAGTCCATCAACAGAGTAGCAAAGTTGTTTTCAGGATCTTACGATTATTACAGAAGTTGCTTTCATCAAAGAGGATCACTGCCTTAGATTAGCACTTTTCAGGAATATTCTGCAGGATGTTGAGTTTCGCTGCCGTAAATTCAATCAATCGGACGCTAAATGGTTCTCTGATATAAATCGAAGTCGTTTGTTGGGGTTCTGGGCAGATTTAAAGCGGTCTGGACCCTGAGTCGCGCCCGCAATAAATCTCTCTCCCATTATTACCTTCAGAGATTAATAATCTCGTAACAAACAGCGCTGAAACGAGATATGAAAATATCAACATTATTCCAACACCATTTAGCTTCTGGTCTAATTTATGGTGATTTAGTGGTCACCACATTACGCTCATTGCTAACGCGAAAATTTGAAATCAACACCTGCGGTAATAACGACAGTAACATTAACAGCTTCCAATTAACAGACTCCAGCAACTGAAGAATCTCGTCGATACTTTTATCAATCCAAAGAACTTTTTTATAAATTAATTAGGCAACTTCCCTAATGGCTCATGCTACTTTGCTTTCTCGCGAAAGGCTACCTTTTCCATTTTCTCGCGTCCTGAGTAATTTTTTCTGTGTGATTGATGATAATTGAAATGGAGTGTTGAAAGGGGAGGCATACCGCCAGAAAAATGCTTTTTAATTCAGAGAGGACTTACGTCATCGCGACGACTTGTATTTTTCTGAACGAGTATTGGAAACACGTAACCTTTGAACTACCATAATTGTTTATTAAATTTTTTCTAAGACAAAGGAACCCTCTGGAATTTATATTGACTAATTTTCATACATCAGCAGGGTATTTGTACCGCAATTTAATTTCATCTCAGGAGGTGGTTTCATAGTGAAGACGCATGATGAAGTGAAACTCCGCTAAATGATGAATAAATTTAAAAAGCGCCAACCGCCACGAAGTTCTGATTGGGAAAATATTCGCTTGATTCTTCTTTATCTATCAAGCTCGAGGCTAATCTTGTGTCGACGAGACTTTCATTTTCGAAGGAACTCTTGTATGTTATTATGTAAATCCAAAGTGGGTACGCGGAATCAGCAAGTGCTTGTAAAATGTGACTATGTTATCCGTTAACTAATACACTTGCGTGCAAATGTATCGGGCCACTTAAAAAAATTAATTTCAAATGAAAATGATTCAAAAACGACTTATTAGAATTTAAGAAAAATGGTATAGTCTGTCCACGAATAAATAGATGACAGTTTTCTAACCAAATCTGCGCGATAAAAACTAGTACCAACAACCGCCAAATTTAAAATAGTTGTCATGATGCTAATTTATTCATTATTTTTACTAAACTTACTGCTATAAAAATGGCTCCTATTACTTGATTATAGAAAGGGAATTAACAAACTTGCTAATTCGGTGTTTCGTCATTAATTTGGTAACGTAGAGAAAACCTCAAAAACCCTCATTTTTACACACTTTAAAGCTGTGTGTCAGGTAAGTCCTTCTGCCAGAAAATCGAGAGGCACACAAAACTTTATTAGCAGTCCAGTTGTTACAAATCTTTCATTATCAACATTCTAATTAGGAAACTTCGGTCAAGTTGACCAACAGATCTTGAATCTACTCATCATGAAACTTGCAAAAGACAATTTGCACAAGAGAAAAACCGAAAAACTAGTAATTAGACACTGTTTTACCAACAAAACTCAAGGAACAGTACAAAAAGTGGATCTTAAAGTGGTCAAGAATGACGAATGTCAGTGAATGTCAAATCATTGACAAATTTCTAAAGGCGTAGTTGCATAACCAACTTAAATCGAGATATCCCCAAAAAGACGGAAAATTCTCGAGTATTTCAAGTTGCCATGTTTCATGCCATACAATTCAAATCATCCTATTTACTCGCTGGATTTACTATACCATTTGAAAGATTGTACTTTCTTATTTATACCGCCGTGCACTCATTATTTAATAAGTTTTCTGGATTTTTAGTAAAACTTAAACAAAAAACAAACATACAGCATTTAAGTACAATTGATTAACCAAAGAATTTTTTATTTTTAATAACGGGTGCTGCCACCATTAGCCCTAATAACCTCTTCCATACGGTTAGGCATGGGTCTGATCAATAAAATAACTTTTTCTTGAGGGAGACGGTGCAACTCTTCTTCGATCGCAACTTTGAAACCATACAGTGACTCTGCCGCAGGATTTCTGGCTCACAACCCATTTTTTAAATGATCCCATATGTGCTCAATCGGATTCATACTGGGACTCCATGCCGGCCACTCCAGAACCAGAATTTCATCCCTATCAAGATATTGTCTAACGATTGCTCCTGTGTGTGATGTTGCATTGTTGTGCATATCCAGGAAACTGTCTCCGACAAATAAGCATAAGGCATTGCGGGTTCTTGCAAAATATCCACTATGTATCTCTGGACTGTTAAATCCCTTTTACGTTTATCAATTCGAGAACCAGTCACAAAAACTGATCTGTTTTTCCTTCACTTAAAAACCGCAGCATTGTGCAAATCGATCCCCATATCTTCTGTACACTTTTACTTTTCTGTTATGTCCGTGTAAGCACAGTTTGGTTTCATCTAACAACATAACTTGACTTCATTGCTCAAAAGTCTAGTCTCATTCACTAACATCTATTCTTCGAACTTCATGTAGCCGTTGTTTTATCTGCACAGCATTTTACCTCCAATCCTTTCATGACGTTGTGCCAAAAAATCGATCATTTCTTTGAGATGTTGCAACAAGTTTTCCAGTTTTTAGTCTACCTGGAAAGGCACTAGTTCCTAAGTACCTCTGCAGTAGTTTTTGAATTGTTGCACGGCTTAAATTTAAGCGACGAGTCACATCTTGCTGATGATTTTAAGTAAAGCAAGTGCTTAGGCTGCTTTTACAGCCAAAGTATACATTTTTTAGAACTTATTTTTTGCCTGTTTGATATGCCAAACGCGTCAAATAGAAGCTACTACGAAATGGTTTGCTAAGCATTTTCAGCCTAAAAAAAAGCATGAAATCGAATTTTTAACAGTGAGAAAATTGGACATTTTTACTTTAAAAGATGGTATTTGGTTATTAATAAAATTAACTTTGAACTTTTTTGTCATCTTAGACAGAACGAAACAAGCTTTTAAATGACGCCCTTTTTGTGCAAAATTGACATATTTTTTTTAGAAGATTTTTCAGTTGAAGTGAAATTTTCAAGATGGCCCGATACATTTGCACGCAAGTGTATTATTGAATTTGCGGGAAGTTGCGAGTTTTTATGATGATTTTCAACATAACGCGCAAGTGTAATAATCTAACTTTAACCGCCTACAGCATGAATTTGCGGATAGTTCGAATGAATTTCCGTAATTACGCCATGGTGGTGTACAAAGTTCAAACATAGTTGAAAACAGCAGTCGTTAGACCCGGCAGACAAAATTACTGTTTATTACAAAGTAAACTGTCACCATAAGTTTTTTACCATTATATTTCAATTTACAGGCCATTAAAGCGCTCGAACCTGAACAATTCAATAACGAAATTGAAATTCCATTGGGCAGTACGAAGACAAATTTTGCCCTTTGTTCTCGCATATTGGTAATATCCACAATGCAATTCCTGGAATATGAAAGTCAAACATGGCACATCACTTTCCCCCCTCTATGAACAATATACACATTTCTAACACATGTTACGAAGTCAATATCGGGCATTGGAAAAGTGCCGACTCGCCCGTCCATCGAATGTTCCTTATGACTTTTTATTACATCGAAATTTTCGAATCTTTTTTATTACCGGGCGGCGAACTTTGATGGGGCGTCAAAGCAATCTCCAATTTCTGGAAGAAAATGTGAAATTCGCCCACAATCGGTCGCGCTACAATGACCACGAAGCAGCAACAGTTTGAGTGATGGGAATAACGCGACCGAAATTCCACTTAGTGGAAATGAGCTTCATTTTCCGCACTACTTTACGGAAATACAAAATTTGCCCCCCAATGCCAATAAAACCATCACTCTTCCGGTCCTGCCTAAATACGTTACGCTCCAACAGCGGTGTATTCATAGATTAATCATAAACTCTTCCCCGCTGTGGATCCGAATTTCTTCTTATTCTTTTTAGGTGTGCAGCCAATACATCACTGTCGCAGAGCGAGACAATCCTAACGAGACCGAGAAAGGGGATGAAATTGATGCACAGAAGCTGTTAGCGCACTATGGATAAGAGCGAGTCGCGTGTGACGGGCCCCAGAATGGTGGGTACCGCCTCTTGCACGTACGTAGACGAAAAGAGCACTTCAAAGCCGCCGGGTCTGGGTCGCCTATAAATATGAATGCAAAGCAACAAAGAAAACAGCCGTTTGCCTCATTTAGGAGGTCCTGCATATTGCGATATCTGCGCCTGAAGGTAAAAACAACAATTCTCTGACAGGTTTTGGGATTAACCCAACATGATTAATGGCGAACTTCGAGCACTTTGAATGCCAATGAATGCGCGTTGGCAGATTTTTACTTCAACTTCCAGCTCGAGCTGTGTACACTCATAAAGTGGACTGGAAAATGTAAACTCCACGAGGTACAAAACCAATAAATTATCTCCTTTTTGACTTTGTATTTCTCGTATTTGCGTTGCATTAGGCACAATAAAAAAAAAACAGTGTGTTTTCGCTCCGCTGACCCAATCGATATTTTTAAGATTCCGCTGATAAGAGCGTACTTGTAATCCGTGATAATGAGTTACTAAATACAAAAAGTGCGTTTGTGGCTACAATAACAGTGAAAATAATCCTCAGGCATGCAATCCAGTTCACACCTGGAAGTTCACAAAGAATCCACAGTTTCCATGTCTGGTACAATTCAAGAAAAGAACTTAAAAAAGACAACCAACTTAATCCATGTTCAGCCGTCACGTCTTACAGCTTTCCGTCTAATAAAAATTTAATTTGCTGCTTAACGAAACAGACGTCCAAATTGAGAAAAAACAAACACTAGTGCAACTCCTAAGTAGTGCAAAATTGATGATCTTGCATTTAGAAGAGATGTAGACACGTTTAATTAAAAGTAAAGATCATTAGTTTCCATTTTTCAAAACCATGAAAAAAAGTTACCACATTAAATCGGGTGTAAAAACGAAATTAATTTCATCACTTTTGCCTGCTGTCTCTTCCAGCAATAATTTTTAAATATCGGGAATGAAAATTGTAAACATGCAATCACTGAGCTTCCAAAAATAAAATCCATTTCGATGCTCACATTGAAATTGCGTGTTAAAAATTAATGTTTTGCATCGTTTGTCAGCGAAAAATGAACTGCTCTATATTTTTATCATAATTTAGTGATACTAAATTGTTCGATTTTACGTGACATTTATTTATTCGTTTTATTCCGTGTCTGAGTACAACTAGTTTTACAATTAAATTGCGGAGACTGCGCCAAATATGTGGTTTGTAAACTAATTTGAATAGCAACAAAAATGTTGTTTTAGTTTACAAATTTTCCACTAAATTAACAACATTCTGTGAAACAAAATAACCGGTGCACTAATTACCCACGAAATTAAATATAAAGACTTTCAATGAGAACAATACAATACAAAAACATAAAGCTATTGAATTCACACGAACACAAAAGCTCCATGAATCGATAACTTTTACAAATTGAATAAACATAAAAATTAACAAAACTCAAGGAAAAAAATCGTTCCTAATAAATTTTTATTATCATACAGCTCTTAAAATCAAGCCCGTTTTTCGTGAAACATAAATTCTGAGTTTATGACTTAATCACTATAAGTGGATCTTGGCTCCGCGATAAAATTTCCAATAAGAAATAAATTATAATATCTCTGATCGGGCTAAATATAGACACACATGTAGGCACCGTAGAATTAATTGAGACACAAACATAAAAATAAAGCGCATCCACCATTTTTAACGTTCAATATAAAGTTTATTTTTCTCTGACCCCGGTTCTTTGGTAAACTCGTTATAGAATTTAATTACGCGGAATTTAAAAGAAATTCGCCAAACACGGTGAATTAAATGTAAAAATTGGAATCAATTACTTGGAAAAACCGAGCAAAAGTAGCTTTTAATTAATCGTAATTAACGTCTGTCGGTAAAAAGTTAAAAACTGAATGTAAGATGTTTTTTACCTCGTTACCGAGGCACGTAATATTTTCATCAAACCATAATTTAATAACGTTTAATTTAACTTCATTACAGTTTTGGTGGTACGTTTTATTGAAAATCTATATTACTGATAAAATATTCCATAAATAAACAACATCCCAAAAATTGTCTGGCATTAATAGCCATGAACAAACATGATAAGCTTCAACTGAGCATCCAACGGCATTTCCCAGTTCGTCCTGAAATATATCAGTGCCATTGAGTTAACATAATGTTTTTGTTTCCAGGATCAATTAAACACACAAACAATGCACTCAGACATAATAGGTATAATATAGTAATGTGTGTTTAATAAGGACAATTAGTCAATGGCACTGAAATGCTCTAGACTTGATTCTGGGCGTCAAAATTACTAATCCAACAAGCTGCTTCGTGCCAATGGCGCTGCCTAAAGCAAATTAATTTAATAACTGCCCCATCGTAAATTAGAAACAACGATTTAAATTGATTTGATGCCGGTTCCTCCTCTCAATTTATCATAAAATTTGATTACCGATAAAGATAGGCGTCGTCAAGTTGAACAACATGCAGGTATTTCCACGACATAATTAAACCGACAAAGAAATCCAAACAAATCACGGCGTCAAAACAATTTAAACGAAAATGTCGAATTGACACAAATGCGATAAAACTGGAAATAAATAAAATGGCCGTGGGGAAAAGCAATTCGAAAGCCTAAAGCTTCGGCTAATAACATCATGCAAATGAACGTTTACCCTTACCCCAGATAAGGGGAATTAACTCCGGAAAACATTTGCATTTGTTTATATACCATGTGCTTGTCAAATTTATACGCGATAAAACCAAACTACTACGAAACTAATTAAAATTCCGTGGTGGACACACTGTCATTGGCAATTTACATACTAACTTCGAATCGAAAAATTATTGCCCTCCATTTACAGAAATAATGATGTGGTGAAATTTCTCCACTTTAAAGTTCCATCGACGGTCGTAACGTGACTAGCAGTTTAACATGTTAGTCGAAGAACAATAAAGGAAAAGTGGCGGATTTTATAATGAATTCCTGTGATATCGTGGCGTGAAGCACGTGCTCTATGAATATTATTTATAACTCGTTAATGTCCTTTATGGACCCGCATTCCACCAGAGGTGAAAAGTGAAGATTTTATTTTTGTGTCGACAAATTTTATTAGTTCCGATTAAACCGCCAGTTCGTAACAAAATTAAAATACAATAAACCAGAAGCAATGTCGATGGAATAAAACTAAATATAGCAGTTTGACCCGGCGCATCCACCAATTCGTACTAGTCTCTGAAAGCTTAATGCAACAGCTATTTATTCCTTCCCGTCAATACTGAAAATTTCGTCCGTCCAACTTTTCTATAATGAAATATCCGTCGAACTTCACCTTTTTGTCTGTAATAAAAGCACGTAACAAGCAGATACAATACGGAAGCCCCCGCGCGTGTCTCGCTTGAAGAATCACCCTCCGTGGTCCGGCAACTTCTCGTTTCCTAGTCGCCAATCGTCTACCACCCTACCACGATCAGGTAATTTGTGTAGAATCGTAAAAAAGCGACCCTTAACACTCTAGAAAGCATTGTCGGGGACCTTGCAATTCCACCCCCTTCAACGTTTCTTTTTTATGCTTCCCTCTTGTTGCTTATTCTCTAGTTGAAAAGCTTCGCGCTATTCCGCGCCGAGAATAAAACAAATATTCAGAAGTCTGTGTAATCCTTTTCCGGGGGTTTTTACAGACGTTCTATATCTGTAATTTCGGGTTGTGCGCAAGGATAATAAATTGTACGGTGGGAGGATCGTAATTATGAATAATATGTTTGGATGGAAGTGCAGAGAAATGTGTTTTTGGGGAGATACGATGCTTGAATGTCAAAAAAATCTGTGGGTTTTACTGGGGTTGGTGTGATGAGAACAGACGGGGTTTTTCTCATTAAGGTGATAAATTCTAATGAATTGGGGGAAGTTTATTGAGTGGAAAAAGGTCCAGTGTCAATACGTGGCATTATGTCGAGACGAGACCAAATTAGATTGCCTTACATAAATTTATCCCCGATTGGGGTAAATAAAGGGCCTGTTGAGTCTGAGTGCTAAACATTTCTAATCTTCCGACAGAGAACATAACAAAAACTGGCCACACCACCACAACCCGATAAATCTCAAATTTCCCGACTTTTATTTTCTGTTATTCCACCGAAAACCGCTGATTCCAAAGAACCCAATTCAATAAATGCACCAATAAAGCCCACCTCGCCTCATAAATTTATTAACCGGTTAAACTTTAATGCTTTTGGAACATAAATTGCACCAAACTTTCGATAGTCTTAAAATTACATGTAGATTTATGCATCGGAATCCAACGACAGCGTCCCCAAAGTGGGTGCACATGCGAGCCTTCGGTGATAATAAGGGGGGAAACATATTTCGAACTGCACCCTCCGAGTGCATGGATTACAATCTAGGACGACTCTTGAATATAGATCACCCCTAGATTCCACACCAATGCCGATAAACATAGCAAAATATGAGCCTGAAGGTGGTCGCCACAATACGAAACGGCCGCTTCCGCCACGGTAACGCGATTTATATAAAATATATTCCCGTAAAAAGGAGCGGAAGGCAAGTTCGAAAAACAGGACCGGACGTTCCAGGGATCATAAATGACTTTCCGGTTCCAAATGAAAACTCATTCGGGAGGGGTGCCGGAAATGATTTGTCTTGAATTTGCGAGTGGAGTTTTTAAATTAGATGGTTTATGGGGACTGGCCAAGCATGTAATCCTAATTGATCCTTTTATAAACCAGTGCTTAGTTATAGATAATCCGGGTGTCAAATCCACCAGATAATAACAATTTATGACTACAATGCACGTTGGACAGAACCTTTGGTTTAGGTAACGCAAGTCATAATTTACCGTCGAAATCCCGCAACTGAGATAGCCCAAAAATAATGTTAGACAGCTTGATAAATAACTACAAATACTGTCCAGCATGGGTGCCTGTGTGAAAATTTCCCCGATAACAAGCTCAAATCAGCTGCACAACTTTGCATGTTCAACTTTAGAATTGGGCCAACGATAAAAAGCCGATTACCCCTTTAATAAAAACGTTGATAATAATTATTATGGTACTAAGAAATTATATGTATCACTTAGATTTCACTCGCCATAAATACAGAATTAACGTTCTTCAAGCATGCACGATGATAGTGGGTTATCGTGACCTTTGACGCTTTTCCCGCTTTTCACACTTTTCCAAACATCGCCAAGTTTAATACAACTTCATCCCATATTCACTCATGCAGCCATATCTGAATAACAACCATTGAAATTCCCCCCACGAGGGGCTCTTCAATGATATTGACGTGCATATTTGTATTAACAGCGCAGAAAAACTTGGATGTCTTTATTGCTTCGCTCTGATAACTACTCGGTGGGATAATTAAATTTCCCTTGCGGTAAGATGTGTCTTCTTGATCCAACTCGAGGAAGGATTAACTGTAGCTGCACTGACGGAAATTAACACAGTAATCCGTTATTTCCGAATCAAGAGGGAAAAAATCGTCCGTATGGCAGAAACGCGAAATTAAGTACTCCAAAATCAAACACGCATCCATCAATTTTTGTCGATATTTACAGTCGGATAATTTATCAAAATGCTTTACACAATGGAGTAATCGAAAGCAAAATTCTGTCATGTGACTATAATGTGGGGAACGGAGAACATATTGAATTTCAGATTGAAAATTTGTGTTGTTAATGAGCGTCGACAAACAATGGGAGGAGACCCCGTTTTGACTTCGGATGTCAAAGAGCTGACGTGTTGGTAGCAACGTATCTTCGTGCTTGGAGGGAAATATTGAGTTTCTATCCCAATTTTCAAAATTCACACAAGTGATTAATAGAACGCGCTTGCTCTCAATAGACCAATTCCTCTTCCTCTCTTCCCAATCATGTTAACCACTAGACAAAGAAAATTAGCGATAAAACACGGGTCTGCTTCCCAACAACTTAATCCGTTGGTCGGTTAGTTTCAATTATATCATCATCAGACTGAGTTGGAAGCTAATAACGTAGCTCTAAGAGATAATATTAACAAAATCAATACGACAAATTGCACACGCAAAAACGTCAATTAAAGAGTCAGGTTTACGTAACTTTAGACGAACAAACTATTTGTCAAGTGGTAATCAAAATTTATTTTTAGATTTATGAATATTCTATTTCAACTGAATTATATTATTCCCTCAACTGCTCTTTCCGTTGAAAAGCATTTCATGTTGCGTCGACGAACTCGATCCATCTATCTTCTAGTTTATGTCATTTTGTCAGTCATTCCCTTAACATAAAATCTACGGTTGATTAACATGTGCATGCTCTTATCCATCATTCCTTGCATTGTTTAGTGCTGCATCATCTCCACTTAGAATAGGGAGAATGCAAAAAATGTAACCTATATGTTTTTGTACCAAATTTTGTAGAATATTGTTCAAATAACGCAGTGATGCTAAAATTTTTGAAAAATACATGACGGTTTTGCCAAAATTGGCTAAAGAAATTTAAATATTCAGGCGGGAGCTAAAACACTTTTTCATTGGTTTGACGTCACATCTCAGCTGCACGCTCCGCCTACTGATAGAATTCCGTATGCAGAACATTTGTTTAACACCAGCGTTGCAATTTATGGTTGTTTTGCAAAAGAATTTAATAGGATTTCAAAAAGCCGACACACAAAATTTTAGACACGTAGATGTGCAAATGATATGGGGTTTTGTATCAAGAAATCCTAACTACATCTATCTTTAACTTGATATGTCAGTTTACAATGAATAGTTGGATTTTTATTATCCAAGAGAGATACAATTATAATTATTATGTTGAAGTTTCTTATTCAACCGGTATACTTTCACACGTTTATTCACATTTTTGCTTTGCATCATTCTCGGTTGGCGGGCGCATTTATCGCATTTAACGATAATTTCTACGAATACACAGTCAGATTTATTATGTCTTTCTCTCTCATGACACCTTTGTAGAAAAAAAATGGTTTTTACATTTTGATCTATTCTGATTTCATTGAATTTTATTTATGTACGATATAATAACCATCTATTTTTTTCTATATTCGGAAATGATTCGTATTCTCTCCGTATTCGCAAGAAAATTTATAATTCAATAATTTGGTAGAAATTAAATAGGTGGTTTACTATATTGGATTTTTTATAATCAGATCAAATTAATAACAATAACTGAATCCAAAGCTTTTGTTGTTTTTTTAATTTTTAAATTCTATACAATCCACTATACAGTATGTCCCCGGATTGAGTTCACAAGAGAGACAAAAAAAAGTTATTTTACATTTTACAAAAAAATGACAACGGAATAACATTTTTGCTTAATTCAAAACAGATAAATCTGCAATAAAAATTTCAAAATAATTAGTTTGTACTCTTAAAATCAATTTTTTTACATTTTTATTTATTGAATTTTCTAATCGTAAGTACATAATAGGCTGTGAATTCAAAATATCAAATAGTGCATTAAAGATTAAAGGAAAATTTACTCAATAATGGGTAAGTATTAAAAACTCAAATAATAAATGCAGTTGCATCCGATAAAATACAAAACAGTCGAATTACGAGTTAGAATTATTGAATTATGTGATGCTGAAAGAGGTGTGGGTTAATCAAATATTTAAAATTGGTTTAAATTAAGGAATAAATTTTATTCTTTTGGCATTTGTTGCAAAATTAAAAATAAAAAAATGCTTTGTTAGTTTTTGTTTTTTACGATTTTAGAAACACATTCTGATAAGTTTTAATTTACGCAAAAACTATTATTCCGTGATTTATGCGTAAAATTAAAATAAAGTTTTTTTTTTCCTTTTGCAAATTCAATCCGGGGACATACTGTAGACTACTCTATAGAATAAAAGTCGCAACTAAATAGGTAAATTTCTTCGAATAGTTTTTTCGTTAGGCCAAAGGATTTTTTTTATTAAAACCCCCAACGTTTCAAGTCTTTCAGAAAATGTTTAAATGACAGTTGTTTCAGATATAACAAAAGTCTTCAGTTTAAGCAAAAAATTCATTGTTTTTAAGTTTGTATAAAGCAGTTTAATAAATAAAGTCAGTGTATGTAGCATGTGGACTAGAGTTAAAGTCAATCAAAAAATGTAATACCTGCATGTATCATGGGTAATAACATAATTAATTACAATAAATTTAAAATATTACACTTTATAGAAACATCAGACATCGAACATTTCGCGGCCGAAAAGCATTTTTTTTTCTTTTTATTGTCTTAAGGAACTGTTATAAATATTTTTTCGGGTGCATTAATACTAGCACTTTTACATCCTGGCACAAAACACCACTGTTTTGACCTCATTTTCAATTATAAAGACGGCAATCGAATTAGAGTAATACAAACGCACAAAGCTAGCCTCGCTGATAGGTAAGTTTTCCAATCTCGCTCGAATCGGACTTTTAAAAACGCTTAAAAAATTATAAACAATTTTTTGGCAATTTTTCTACTAGCAACATCATATTATACGACATGAAAACTATCGATTTTCGTCAAAATTCAAAAATGTGCATTCTCCCTATTATTGTGTTGTTACCTGTTTGATAAATTTGATTTCCGCCAACACATTTCGCCACGAGCTGTCCAAACTAACTCAGAAATTGTCATGAACATTTAAAAAAGTCGTGCGATCTCAACAGGAGAAAACGATGTTTTATAGTTCCTTTATGTAACCCCTTTTTTGCTCTCTGGAGAAAATACATGCCGACAAACATTGCCATTTGTAAAATCCCAAGAGACTCATCAACACTTATTAATATGCCCCTCATCGGGCCACCCTCGTAAGAAAGTTTCGACAGGTTTCAAACTAACAACTTATCGCCAATATTTCAATTTGCGAACTTTTAATCAATTTTTGATTATTCTTCTGTCGCTGCTGTCGTTTGTTACCATGTTTTGCCATTTTCTGAAAGGATCTAACGTAGCTTCCCCCATTTTTTTCCATTACGTAGATTACATGTCTTGTTGTCACTCCATCCGCATTATGAATAAATGTAACATATCACATAAACCCGAAACAAAGCTTGTTTAAGTTGGGATAAGCGTCGATAAAACGTTTCTCCACTATCACACTTTATCACTGTCGTAAGGGGTGTGTGTACCCTTTGAAGTAATCAGATTGTCCTCCGGTGTAGTTGTGATTATTGCCCTTGGTAGTTGTTCTTCTCCTATTCTGCATTGCAGACGAGGTTCTGTTCTCGAAACAATATATGCAGATTGGTTAACTCCAAAACGAAAATAATCACTCTCTATTCTTGGTGCACTTTGAATTTTCCGGTAGACACGTGACGCGGCATCGCAGATAGAAGTAATGTTAAATATTCACGAGAATAACTCGGTTAATTGGGTCGAGTACTTTATTCATGTCAGGTGAAGGTAACTTTGCAAGCGACAATAACGTTACGTTTGGGTCCATTCCAAAATAGTTGAGGAAGTTTGACTAAGTGGAAAGGAAGTTTGTTGCTTTCATGTGACACCGCAGACATTTGGTTTACACGCGAAGATTTTACAGAGTTGGAGATGTGACGGATAACGTATTAAAATTGCAGCAAAAAGTGTTTATTATTCCAGAAACGTGGAATTCGCTTGTATATTTTAGTTTCTTTTAATACACATGAAATTCTAGAGTTTATTGTCTCGGAAGCAACATAGATAATGCATAAAATTAGACCTTAAAATGCGTTACGACGAAAAAAGGTTGAGTATATCCAACTTTAATCAGATCGTGTTTTAATTCAACATGCGCTAAATTTAATTAATGCAATAAACAAAATTAATTTGAGTTGTATGTATAAAACTTATTGAACTCATTAGAGCGATAAATTTACATTGTGCAAAAATAAATTAGCTTGATTTTCCCAACTATATTTTCCGGTTTATTTTTTACAGTTTTGTTATGAACGCAAATCCGCATACCTCCAACTTACCAACTTCACGGACGAATTTAAGTCAGCTTCAAAAAAAACTGTTACATATTTGGTAAAAAGAACGAAGTTTATTGGACATTTTTCCAAAATTATAGCGAAGTTCTTAAGTTCTCTCAGTGGCAGCAAAAAAATTAAACAAAAATCAAAACAGTTATTTAGCTTTGCATTGTTTACTGAATGAATAAAACACAAATTTGTTGAAATAAAAGGCCATCGTTTTCAAATAAATTATTGGACCGTGTTGAAAAATTCAGCGCTGCGAGCGGTTTTCCCCATTTTTAAGGAATCATACATTTATTTCACCTCAAAATATCCGCAGCGCCGCCGAAACCCTTAACCTGCACCCCAAACACGAAAATTGTAAATTAAACACCCGCCATAAATATAACAGAAAAACTCATAAAATTTCGGGATAATACAAGCCGGATTTTTATTACCTCGTAAATAGAGAGTAAATTAAAAGAATGACATTAATTATAACGTACATGTATTCACGGTAATAATTATAACGCGAGATCAACTTGAGGAGATAAACAACCCCTCCCACCGTTCTGTTGCAAGTCCTGAGAATCTCGTGCATCATAGATCAAAGGAAACTGTATCTTGTCGAGTTCGCAGAGTCAAAGATAAAACCGTACCGTCATAATCATGCGGATTCAATAAACGGTTTAAATTTATTAAAAGCAAAAACAAAAGAACTGCTCGCGTGATTCAAAGAATTACGGTTAAAATGGTGTAACAAAAGATCCGTGTTGCTTTGTACTGAAGATTTTTACAGCTCGCACTGACCACTTAAGAAAATGAAAGAAATCAGAGTGAAGCTAAAAAATGTTGCAAAATGTGATCGTTGCCGAGTCCTTTATGGCTTCATATATGAACATTAAAACTACCTCACTAAAGCCATCACAAAAGATTACAAATGAAACAATGTGGCAGATGCGCCGGTGTTCAGAAATATTTAATCCCGTCATTGGCCATTACACCGAGAATATTTAAATTATGAAAGCCCGCCACACAAACTCGATCTTTCCACATGCATTATTCGAGTATCTATTAACCAGCACATTGCAATTTTCGCAACAAATAGAGCCATTCCATGATTAATTCCGACCCAATCGATTAGAGGATCATCTCCGGAACATGTATAATTAACCCAACCAGGATGTGGTAATGATAATTTTGGGATTAAGCAACTAACACTTCGATATGCGGGGGAAAAAGAACCGCACGTTCGGTGGGAGGAAATTGGAAGTCGAAACCGATCTTTGACGGTAACGTATATCGGTTTATGGCGGTGGAAACGAGACGAAGTTTTCAGGAGACAAAAATTTTGTTTCTCAATTAGAGAAAACCGCGCAAAGGAAAAATACTGCCATTGTGAAAGTCCGTTTATTTAATGTTACATTAAAAATTAAATTTCCTCGAATCTTTCAAGACCGTTCGCTCGTAAAAAACAGTTTAATTACGCAAAAAATGATCTAATTTCTAGTTTCTTAATTACTCAACAATAAATTAAACTCGTTGCGCCTGCAGGTCTCTCCCATAAATTTGATATTTAGTTTGTCGGTTTTTTGGCACTCTTCAATAGCTATATCCTTATCAGCAGTGTGCACCTGTCGCTGCTGGCAACACTGATATTTGTCGAGCGTCTAAAAAACCCCAAACCGCTCAATCATCGCTCTAATTAATAATCTTATCGTTGACTCCGATTTAAAAAATCACGACAGTTTTACGATAAAAAATGATCACAGGGTCCGACTTTTAAACGTTAAACAAACCGCCACTTTTCAAATTACTCAAATCTGACATGAAAGAATATCTCGTTTACGTGGATATGATAAATCATCACAACGTTTAAACGTTAAGCAGATTCATTACTCGGAACATTGTTCGCTTACAAAACACCTTTTCAGTCGATTCTCTAATTAAAAAAGAATATCTCAGCTCCACCTTGTGAATGATTGATGAAATCCCAAAGCTCCGACGCGATTTTATTAAAACTTAACAAATACCTTCAGCAAGTGCAGTTTGTTGCTGTGAATGGCCGCACAAATCACGTTCGTTCAGGGCCGGGGAGATTTTAATATTTCGCGGTGTATAAAAATACCATATTTCATGACTCTTTACATAAAGGATTGAGTAAATCTGCATTTTCGTCGTCGCTATCGGGAATAAACCGACTTCATGATGCAGAAGGGTATCGATTTGAAGTGATACAACCGGTACCAAGGACGTGAAATCAATTTATTTTTACGGACGTATCGCTGCATTTATGTGGTTGAAGTAACGACATACCATCCTCAAAAGTTGTGCTCGTGCCAGCCTTTAACTCAAATTTATTGCGCCATTGTACATACGCACGCATAAATTTTATGAACCTTATTCTTAGCAGGACCCCGAAATTATGACGAGGGTAAGTCTTTAAATTGTTACAACCTGTCTCAAATAATAAAAAAGAGTTAGAGGAGAAGTTCTGGAAAGGCGAGTCAATCAAAGAAACGACCCAACTCACATTTCGTTAAAATGAGAGGAGCGACCTCGCTCTAATAGAATGCAGTCTAAAGTACAGATAAAGCAGCAGCTGCAATACCTGATGCGTTTAGTGCCAAGCTTTGTCTAGTAATTTCGTTAATTTAAGATACCACAAATCCAACTTGGATGATTCCCGCAAGACGTAAACTTGCCGAAACTGTGTACACTGATTACAGAAATTGTGAAGTTAGTCCGTACGTCATTTTACAATCTGTATCCACATCACAGAACCCACAACTTTATCCTTTCTTGGTTGTATCGTCCCAAGTCGAATCTTCTTTATTCATGTTGGTTAAGCCACAGAATGCACGTTTTTGGCTGCCCGACGAATGTAAAACACTCAGGTGGTCCCACGTTAGCTTTCAGGCATCATGTCCAAAAAGCTCGATCCCCAAGAGTGTCGTTCTAAACCCTCCGGTTTCTTATTCCTCTAAATCGCTGTGTCTATATTGAAAAATAAAATCAATTCGGACGGAATTTACGCATTTCAATCTCAATTACTGCGCGTGGAAGCTAAACCGTTCGGAATGCAGATGCAACTGTTAGCTGCATCTGAATTATTTATAAGTTCCTGTCTTTGTTCTGTTTAAGCGGATTACTGCCTCGACAAATTGCACAAAAAGTCCTTCATTTATAGCCAAAACTAAAAAAAAATACGTCAGTACCTTTCATGCACCTATTTACATATTTACCAATTATTAAGTAGGAAGCATGGCTTTTATGCACACCTATCAAACTTTACCAACAGTCTGAAATTGAAGTTGCATTATAATGGATCCATTAACAGGCAAGAAAGCCGGCGAAGAAAAAACTAATTTATTCCGGTAAAAAGTTACACGTACGAGGGGCAAAAATTTGAAAATACTTATGTATTTACTTATGTAAATTTAACAATGAAAATTGCATAACCAACGTTTTGTTCAAAAACACACAATCATCCTGTAAACACGACTTGATCCATTTTACCCTCATCGCCGTCCAGGCTATTAGAGTTATACGATCTAACCAACAGACATTTGCGATGTATTGTTGTCCACGACACCGAATTCCAATCGAGGCGAACGATCGGATCAGAAAAAAGAAAAACTCGACCGTTTCCACACGACAAAAGTAAAATCTCTACTTCAACAACAGACAACAAAATAAACAAAATTCAGTTTAGATAAATCATAACTACAGACCTGTAATAAATCTCGTTACAAGCGTGGTCGTCTCGTAACAAAAACGTTTTGTTTAACAATCCATTCATTATATTTTATATATGGATTTGTGGGGTTGAATTGATTAGTAGCCTTGTATAGTGTGGACCACGCTTACAAAGCAGCCGGAAGAGCTAAATCTCCAAAGGACTTGCAGGATGGTTGGAAAGGTTTCCCACGTACTGACAGTGGAGTTTCACCGGATAACTCTATTTACAACTTGTGGAATTGTTTTTGGAAGGAAGTCAACAATTTTGTTGCTTGAAACGTAACCGGAAGGGGATAGCTAGAGGGTTCGAGAAACTTTTAATGAATTCCTAATATTGGGATTAGAACAAAAAACAATTGGTACGGTTTTCTAAGTGATGTGTAGTTTGAAAATAGTACGCCTTTAATTAAAACTTGAGCAAAACGTCCACAACATTTAATTTATAAAAGGTCTGTTTATTTTCAGCTGTCATCTTTTCACTTCTGTAATTAAACTGAAAGAAACAGCCACAGAACTTTCGTAGCAATTACGACTGATTATCACACAGAACCGGCGCATCCACCATTGTTAGATCTTCTTTAAGTCCTAAAAATAAGTCCACACTGTAGTAAATCAATTTCAACTAACTTATTCATGACCTCATCACCATCTTTCCCTTCTCCCAGCCTTATCAGACAATTCGCAGTGATCCTCTGTTTCACCACGAACAGATCATGTTGATAATAACCGAAACCCTCGTTCCTTTTAATTCGTTCTCAAGATTAAACGGTCGTAGCCTTATTGTGTTCGCCCTTTCCGTCATTACTTCTCATAACCCGGTGGCCGTAAAAGACCAGCGTTGGTCAAACCTTGGTGGCGATTTTATGACCGGAAGTAAAAACTCCAGATTGATCGGAGACGACGAACATTATATCGATCCGAATACAGGTAAAGTCTCCAATGACATGATGGATTAAGCTCAAGATATTTTGTTGGCTGTGTTTTACAAACAACTTTATGAGGCGTTGATTTTTCCAATTTGTGATATCCCGTGCATGTGTTCTATTATTGATGAAGTCTCTTTGTTGTTCGATTTTACGGGTGAAAAATGAGCGGGGAAATTACAGTTCTGGTTGTAACGATTTTTCGATCTTACAGAAATTTTAGTAGTACTGTACTCTGACAACAAATCCAATAAATATTTAACAAAGCGATCCGCAAAGAAGACGAAAATCCTCTTATTTTAGCACGGCAATTTTCCCGGTCGCAGAGCTTTAAAAACGACTCATTTTCAATTCTTCTTCATTACAGCAGTCGCAATACAAGACAAGCCGCTAGTATAATATTTAAGAGGACGTTAGAGCGTCGATAGTGGGAGTGAATTGTTAATTAACGTGGAGAATGGGAAACTTGCCAGGTGTTGATAAAACTCCTAAATTAGCTACACATGCTCGAGATGCCTTCAGCAAGTCGCACTCGTCCTGCAAATTGCCATCAGCATTTTAGTGGAGAGGTTTTTATCACGACGTTACCGAAAAAATAAACTTAATGAACTGACCGTTCGTCCTGATTAAAGCTGGACGATGGAGTATTTTTTTCTGAAACACGAACTGTGTCCTGCGCTTTCGTAATGGATTCTAGTTAGTTAATTAGCCCTGCAAAGTGCTAATGTTTTGCGACTAATCCTGGAACTTGGCTCATTTGCAATTTCCGCTCGGAGTTTTCTCTCTGGTCACTGTCCGAAATTTTAAGCTTGTTACTGAGAACAAGTCACGAAACTGCTGACTTTAATTCGCATTCTCAGATGAAAAGTCTGGAATTTATAAAATCTTCGAGATCTCGATTCTCCAATCAATAACTTTAAAAGGGTAACATAATACTCGATATTATACCGAAAGTCGTTGAGAAAATCGCCGGTTCTTTGACCCTTCAGATCCCATCCATTGCGACCGCTTTTCCACTAAATTATGGAAAATGATCACCATGGCGGAGTTAACTTTGAAGTTTAAAGACACAACAACCGCATCTGCTTTATTTACAACACCAGATTGTCTCAGCACTTTACTCGTTCAAGAAATAAGCCTGCAATTTCGTTTCTATTACGAAAAGCGATTCCTGAGAGACCGTCCAAGAAGGAAAACTCTGCGACGACAGAGGAAATTTATAGGTCAGTTTATGAAAAATTGCAGTCTCCTTTTACCGACTAGTTTATTACAACATCGAAAAAAAAACGAGGGAAAGGACGTAAAATATTTCTAAGCAACTTTTTAGTGTTAAACGAGTTTTATTAGCACCATAAACTGTCAGCTAATTAAAAGCAGTTAACGGAAAAGGATTTGATTTGTGCCAATTTGCGAACACTCATCCCCGGCTTTTACGCCGAGGAAAAAATGTCAAAGAACGTCAATTTCATTAGGCGAAAACTGTTTTCATGGATAAAACAAACAAACGCATCGCCCAGTATACGAAGTCACGCAAGAATACGAATCCTGGGTAAATAAGAATCCGATATGGGCTCAGCTCCCGGCTACGCGAATTCGCTCCCGCCCAATTGAATTTAACCAAACAAACAGAATAATAATTCACGATAATCAAACATCGCCCCGTCCGTCTTTTAATCGGCCATGCAAAAATAAAATCAATCAACCCAAAATTCAGTCTGGCTTTGACTAACTCTTCGTCGCCTAATTAATCAAACGCTCTCAGACAAGAGGCTCATTTAGTAAATCATACCTCTTCTGTGACGCGAAATTTACATAAGGCAACCCGAGAAATAATTACAACTTCCTCGTGGTTTCCGAGATGGACTTCAGATGTAAGATAACTCCTTAACTAGATTACATCGTGCCGTCTTACTGCGGTAAAGTTGGATTTCTCTTTGTGAAATCGGCCCGCAACCACCCGGACACATTTAAATCGTTGATCCTATTTTATCCGATGGATGAACGAACTGAGATACCAGAAGCACGATCGAAGAGTGCAAATTCAAAATCTACGACCACGAGATAAAAACAGGACAAAGTGGATTCCTCGACAAACCCTGATTTGGAAAATTTGTCACTGGGAAAACAGATAAACATCATCTAACAAAATTAGTTGTTATAAATACACAAATAAGACCAAAATTCTAAAGATTTCGCGTTGCCACTAATGGACTCACTGGGCCGTAACATAATTACAAACACTAAATACAGGGTGTTATGGAAATGAGTTCACAAAATTAAACGAGTAAGAGAACTCGCCATTTGCAACAACTTTATATTATAAGCAATTAGGAAATTACATATTAATCTCATTATTGGAATCAGTCGAAAAGTTTCGACTTTTGATAAAGTCGGTCGTTTTGGTGATTTGTACTACAGAGTGCTGTTCTGAGAAAATATCTTGCAAGGTAAAGTACTACCCTATATTATTCAAGAGTTTTCAATTCAGCGAAACGTTAGGAGCGTTTGATTGTCTATTTTTTCAGTTCGTTGGCGTTGACAAAAGCAGTTTAATATACAGAGTGTTTATGCTTAGCAATAATCGGAATTTAAAAGAAGTTAGATACACTTAAACTTTTTTGTTCTTACAAATGTTTATCTAAGATCTGTGTTTGACTGTTAAATACAATGAACAAAATTAGAAGGTTGCTCAAAGAATTTTGGAAATTTTTCATTTAGACGAAAACATTTCTTAAAATTAGCCACCCAATATTAATTTTGCGATTTAAATTTTATTTGAAAGCACATATGGAACTCAACTTTACAGTCGTGTTCTGTACTCGAAATTCTGTTTTCTTTGCTTGGATCTTTCGTAAAAATTTCCATAGTCGTCTCACGCCACCGTGCTGGAATTACTTAGGTCTCTCACGTATTCATTTCATCTTTCAATTACGTAATTAGTTGAAGGTCAGACAAGTTGAGCAGTACCGCACCATCGACAAACAATTCGTTTTTTTGGCAAAAAAATAGTTAGATAGCAATACTGATAACTTCGCTCTTATTGTGCTCAATTTCAAGTCCAATCATATGAAAAAAGGCCACACTAAATAAACCTTTGTTAAAATATGCCTTGATTGATTTTCTTTTTGGAGGAAATATGACAAATTCTTATTGCAAACTTAGCAAGGAATCAAAATCAGCGTCTCAGCGAAAATCAAATGATTAAATTTTGTGGCATAGTGAAATCAGTGCTTCATTATTTATTATTTAAGCGTGTTCGGAGTTTCGTTTCAAAAATTCGAAATTTGGTTTAATCTGCAATGATTAAATCTGATTATTGAATGCAGTTTTCGGTAAATTTTCTAATTGATTGATATTGCCGAAATGGTATTTTCCGCAAATCTTTTAAAAAAGCGAAAACCTGATTATTTTTTGTTCGCTCAAGAAAAAGGTAGTTAGCAATTAGGAAATTACATAATAAAAATCTCATTATTAGAATCAGTTGTGTTTCGACTTTTGATAAAGACGGTCGTTTCGTGCTGCTCTGAGAAAATATCTTGCAAGGTAAAGTACTACTAAGGTAACTTTAGTGCTACAGTTATGAAATTTCGGGAAATTACTAGTTTTTAATCAAATATGAACTCTGCCAAATTGCAAAATTGTAAATCAAAAGACATAATAGAAATTTTTATTTTTAATGCCCAAATGCTTCACTAAAATTGATAACTCTCGTAATTTTAGTGAAATTTGAGGAAGTTTTACGACCAAAACTCGATTGTTTAAATTAGAATGTAAATCAATTTTGTGGACCTATGACAGATAAGAAATATGCGGTTTTCTCTATGGTTTTTCTAGCACTATTGTTGCTACTCTTTCATTATTAGATTGAAAATTTTCAAACTAATGTAAAGTTGCAAAATCTGTTTTGTCTACCCATCGTATATTTGGATTTATTTTGGAACTCTACCTTCTGAAAAATCGTTGTCATTCATTACCCTCGGTTATGGCATGGCAATAGCGCCACCTGATTAGGTACTTTTTGTTCGCTCAAGAAAAAAGTTAACGTTTTTGTTAGAAGCAGTTAGGAAATTACATATTAATCTCATTATTGAAAACAGTTGTGTTTCGACTTTTGATAAAGACGGTTGTTTTAGAGATGTGTGCTACAGAGGGCTGTTTTGAGAAAATATTTTGTAAGGTAAAGTACTAACCTATATTCATTTATAAACATCTTCGAGAGTTTTCAATTCAGAGAAACGTTAGGCGCGTTTGATTGTCCATTTTTTCAGTTTGTTACCGTTAACGCAAGCAGTTTAATATACAGAGTGTTTATGTTTAGCAATAATCGGATTTTAAAGAAAGTTAGATACATATTGCAAGGAAGGCTAAATACAACAAGGTTTTAATGTAAGGGAACTGTTTTAACAAAAATTAATTAGTTTTAATATTGGCGAAACGCGAGTCTTGAAATGAAATGTTTTTTGAAAACACGAGGCGAAATAGTAACAAAATCTCATAGCAATTTGATAGATTTTTTTTTACCATATGGCATTGTTCCGTACGTTTTAGTCTTGTTTTTTAATGCAGATTACGTAATTGATGGAGTTGCATTGTTCCTAATTAGTAAAAGGGCAGTGCAATCACAAATAAATTGGGAGTCATTTTTTTCAAGGAAAAAAGAGTTCAATCATCGTTATCTAATAATGTCCATAAAGCCATTATTTATTTAGTTGTACTCCGAGTTTTGAGTAAACAAGACGTGCTACGGTGACTCGAAATTTATTTTAGTGTAGTTTAGTGATTGCCAGGCTTTAATGGTAGGACTTGCATTGCTACGATGGTTTCAATGTAGGCGTGTACTATTTTTCTATACATATTCGACTTTTTTACTTATTCGTATTTATTTGTTACAGATATCATCCTAACTTCGGAATTTTCACTCGAAATCTTGGAACATCTTGAAAAATGTAAGACGAAGGATTAGGGTAGGATAGTTTAGTTGCATCTTTCTAGTTCACTGTTCTTGTTGCATTTTTGCATCATTTCTTCATTTACCAATTTTATCTTTTTTATACTTTTTCTTAGTCTCATGTCTCTTGAAATGAAATTCCTCCTTTCTATGACTTTTTTGCGTTTTGCCACCTGAACTTCAATTTCCTCTCTTTTTAATACTGGAAAACTCTGTTCAGTTCTTTTATACCAACACAACAATGAACTCTCTTTCTTAATACTGGAAAATTCTGTCCAATTCTTTTATACCAACACAACAATGAACTTCTATTTCCTCTCTTTTTAATACTGGAAAATTCTGTCCAGTTTTTTATACCAACACAACCATGAACTTCTAATTCCTCTCTTTCTTAATACTGGAAAAGTCTGTCCAGTTCTTTTATACCAACACAACCAAGGGGAAACAAGTAGGTAGACAAAATTGGGGAATTAGATACACACACATTTTGCGTGAGTTTATGGAAACATCCATGTATGTTCTGTATTCTGCACATAATTTAACATCACTACACTTGCTGCCACCTACCCTGTACACTTAAGCATACCAACACTAGTAAGGGGACCCACGTTCATCCACGTAGGCACACAAATTTAGGAAGTTAGGTACCCTTTGCGTGCGTCTATGGAAACATCCATGCATGTTCTGTAGCCGACACATTAGTTTGTCAAGTTACGGCAGTTACAGAGTCTTCTAAAGGTGTTCAGTTTGTGTGAGCTAATGATGCGACGGTGTCAATCCGATACCGACCAGCAGACGTCGGGTACGAATGACTTCATTTGCCGCTCTAAACTCTCAGAGCGCATTTAGTTGAAGCTGTATCTGCATATCTCCACGATTTGACTTTAGAGGGGGTGGATGAACCTTAAGGCGGGGGGACTTAGCTAGAAAGCCGAAGTAGAATGCCGGTCGCATCACTTGCTAACCTAGAAACAGGGCCAATGTTAGTCATTCAATACCCCAGGCTCGGATTGTGTTATACCATAATGGTTGGAACGGAACTATTGAGGTATTTTGCTTTCATTTCTCCAACACTGGTTGGACAGTATTCATTTGGCACCACCGAAAAACTGGCCTCGACTGGACAATTGGTAGCCGACAGACCTTAGTAAGTGGGCGCGCGATGAACGAACTTCATGTTGAGGGGGACGAGGACATTGTAAAGACGGGAAACGGGAGCTAGCTGTCGTTTGAAAGCACAACTGCCCTTCGAATCAAAATTTACCATAGCGTTCAGAATAGGGTTAGATTCATTTTATGTAATTTATTTTTCAAGGCGGTTAGCTAGGAGTTGGTTTGAAAGTAAATGTCCGGTTAGTTTTGCTAGAAGGGTGGACACACTTTACGGGACACCTTGGTCAAGATGCTTACTCACGGGATAAACTTTTGTTTCGTTAAACATGGTGGACTTCCGGGAGCTGAGTTCATTTTGAATCCACCAAGATCCCCTACGGTGTCTGTGTTCGCGAAAGGGGTGTATTTTGAGACCAAAAATGGGGGGAGAGTCACCCGAATTTCATTCATTCTTCTTGCCACTTTACACTTTTCAACTCCAAATTGTGTCTTATTTGTTCAATCTTGGACTCTGTCCAACCACCCATTCATTTCCTATCTGAACACTATTTTTATTAAATTTTCCTCCATTCCACCATTTTACGACGTTCCTCATTTTGTCGTTTTATCTATTTCATGTACCCTTTTTTTCTTATTAAAAAATGGGGGGAGAGTCACCCGAATTCCATTCATTTTTTCTTGCCACTTTACACTTTCCAACTCCAACTTGTTCAATCTTCGATGAGTCACTCTGCCAACCACCCATTCATTCCCCATCTGAACACTATTTTTATTAAATTTTCCTCCATTCCACCATTTTAACGACGTTCCTAATTTAGTAATTTTATCTATTTCAATGTTCTCTTTTTTTTCTTATTATTCTTCCTATTTTAATTTCACTATTAATTTCGAGTGCCGACATTTTTAGTGCGGGAGATAGTTCAGTTCAGTTTCTGTAGTGTCTTAAAAATAAAATTAAAATCGTTTTTAAAACAAAGTGAGTGAGTGAGTGGTTCCTGGTTCCTGATTCCTGATTCCTGATTGCTAGAGGGGGATGCAGTGGTAGGAGCCTGTCGATGCAGCTTCGGGATCAGGATTAAAGGGTAAGTTAACTGCTAACTTTAAAAGGTTAGTTCAAATTTCTAATAAAAAAAAAATCTCTTGCAGTAAGTCCGTGTACGAAGACGATGGCGACGTTGGATCTCACAAGGTAGGATTTTTTCCTTCTGGGTGACAGGATTTGAACGAAGATGGACCTCGCGGAGTGTCAGTGCATTCGTTTTTTGACAAGTGGTAGTAGTAGTGACACTGTGCAAGTTAACATGCAGGTAAGACAAAACTATGTTTACCTAAATGAATATAATTTCACCTCTTTACAACTCTTCGTAAATTCGGAACTTCCGCGAGTGTCAAAGTTAAAAGTCGATTTCTGCGAAACAGTGCCGAAGCTCTTTTTAGTGCGCGAGCTACTTTAGTGTCTTAAAGCTAAAATTAAAACCGTTTTTGAAACAAAGTGAGTGAGTGCTTCCTGTGTCCTAGAGGGGGATGCAGTGGTAGGAGCCTGCCGACGCAGCTTCGGGATCAAGACCAAAGGGTAAGTTAATAAAATTCGTAATTTTTGTAATTTTAATGCTACAGCTATCAAATTTGGGGCAATTGCTAGTTTTCAATCGTTTAACTCTGCCACAAGTTTTAGAAATTTTTATTTTCAAGGCAAGCCGAAATATAAGAAATCCTCCCTTTAAACTCGCAATTTTGATCATTTTAGTGCTACAGCTATGAAATTCCATCGTCAATTTGAAAATGCGAGTAAAATAACTAACAAAACATTTCTATTGCAGTAGGTCCGTGTACGAAGATGACGGCGACGTTGGATTTCACAAGGTAGGATTTTCTTTTTTTTTGGTGTTGGGATGTCGCGCTTGCGGTTTTTCGCGGAGTGTAAGTTAACCCGTTTTTTTGCGCAGTGGTAGTGTTAGTGCTGTTGTGTTAGTGTGTGTTAACATGCAGGTAAGAAATTAACAGTCGCCTAAATGTTAAACACAATATCTGTATCTGTCCCAAATTTAACACAGCCAATATAAATTTCATAATTGTCACTAAATGATTCTATATAAATTTTGAAAACACCTTCGCGATTTACAAGGTTTTATTTTATTTATTTAATAAATAAATTAAAAGCTTATAAATTACGAAGGTGTATATATATATTATGGCTATTATTATTATTATTATTATTATTATACATATTTATCATTAAATTATTGTTAATTTTATCTTTCATCGAGCTTTTTCTATTGCTCCGAAAATTAGGGTTTACTGCAGATGTCAAATTTTGCATTTACGCGACTCCTATAAGTAACTGTCTTTTTCACTTCTTGAAAACGAAATTGTTAGGTAAAAGACCACTATGTCCAGGTAAGTAAGTACACCATTTTAATATGTTAATTTTATCACATAAATAAACACTTTTTTTAGGTTTAACTCCGCCTGCAGCGTCCTGGGGTCTGTTTCATAAAACTAACTCTGCTAATTTACAATTAGAAGTTGATTACTGTTTGAACTAAAGAAACTTAGAAATTTATCATAGTAAGTTTTTATGGTACAAGCCCCCTGGGGTACATTCCGTATCACTAAGGACGCTGTTGCCGGTCCCAAGCCCGGAAAAAGGAGGAGGGTTTTTCGGCTATTTTAGGAAGAAACCTGCCCATTGTAAAACCGCTTTTGAGGATTATTTCGCGGTTGGAGAAAAAAACTGGAAACATAGATGACACCGACTTGTCTATGATTATGGAAGCCAGTTTTCTCATGGAGGAATGAAGATGTTCAAGCTGAACACGAAATATGAGAAATCCTTGACTAAAAATCGTAATTTTAGTGCTATAGCTATGAAATTTGGGGAAATCATTAGTTTTTGATCAAACATTAACTATGTCAAATTTCAACATTGTAGATTAAAAGACACAAATTTTAGAAAGTGTTATTTTCAAGGCGAAGCAAAAACATGAGAAATCCTTTCAAAAATTCGTAATTTTGGTAATTTTAGTGCTACAGCTATCAAAATTGGGGAAATGACTAGTTTTTAATCAAATAATAACTCTAGCAAATTGCACCATTGTCGATCAAAAGACACAAATTTTAGAAATTTTTATTTTCAAGGCGTAATTTTAGTAATTTTATTTCGTAATTTTAGTGCTACAGCTATGAAATTTGGGAAATTACTAGTTTTCAATCGAATCTTAACTCTGGGAACTTTCAACATTTTACATTAAAAGACAAATTTTAGAAATTTTTAATTTTAAGGCGAGGCCGAACCATAAGTTATCCTTTCTGAAATTCGTAATTTTGGTAATTTTATTGGTACAGCTATAAAATTCGGGGAAATTACTAGTTATCGATCGTATGCTAACTCTGCCAAATTGCAAAATTGTAGATAAAAAACATAAATTTTAGAAATTTTAATTTTTAATGGCAAGCAAAAGTCGTTTCATTCAATACCCTCGGTGATGCCAATAGCGCCACCTGATTATTTTTTGTTCGCTCAAGAAAAAGGTAGTTATATTTATTAAAAAGGCAAAAATGAGTTGGAGGTAAAACAGCAAAATTAAATTATTCAACATTTTCTGCAGACAACCCCATTATAAATTTAGCGTAAACTGCATCTATTGTACTTAGCAAAACGGATTCTAATTTTGTAGACCACATCGCCTTCAACAATTTCCCAGAGTAACCAGTTTATTTGCATTGCAAAAGCTGACTGGAGATTTGTAAATGCTACTAAAGCGTAACGAAATTTGCTTTACAGACGCCTTTTGCGCATATAAAGTGTGTAAATGACAAGCAAAACATTGTTTTCAAGACGTAATTATAATATAATTGAAAACCTCGCGACAGTAATGGAATTGTTAAGACAGCAACGAACTTGTTTACTCTCAATAAATCACTCGAAAAAAATAAAACAGATTCGATTATGAGTGCGCAATTAAACAGGGAACACAGGTGCGGATAATCGATAATGAAAAGCGGAAAAAAGGCATTTTTCACTGTCAATTACGAGCAATTTTCGTTGCAAAGCGAAATTTGATTTTTTGTTCAAGTAAACTCCTCAGACGTGCATGTGAATGAGATTTGGACACATTTTCCAGTCCAATTATACCCGTGCTCAAAAAAGTTGAAAATGCAGAGCTTTGAAGTTATTATTTAATAGACAAAGTCCATTCCGACTCAGAAAATTTAATGCAGACGGAAACCATGCATCATAAGAACTTCTCCCAATTTTTGTAGTGAACAAACGACTTCCACCCTACTTTATAACAATGGATGCAATCAAGAAAAGTGGAAACTTTACATTCATATTTACGTAATAAACGGAGCGAAAAACTCTTCGCTTATAAATTCCAATGTATATCTTTTACTGCAGAGGATAAGACGGTGTCGGACACCTTGGGGTCGTAAAATACCGGGATAAATCTAGTGGAAACCGTCGTGATGTCGCGGACTTCGGAGTCGCTTAAACGTAGAATTTAGTGCTATCAAACCAGACCGGAACGTCCCAGACTATAATCCAGAGTTACTTGTAACCGATGCTGCATCAAAAAAGCCACGAAATCAACTTAAAGATAACGTCTGCTCGTCTAGGATGAAAAGATTTATAAGTTTGTTAAACTGGAAAGTTTCAGACGGAATTAAAGAACAATACAGTTCACGGATCAGACGAAACAAAACGAGCTTTCAGTTCGCACGTGACAGTGAGGTTTGGTAAATGGGTTTAATCTTTTGACTCTTTTGTCATCGTTATGATTTTTCCAGTGGAGATATCGTAAACATTTATTTTCGGTTAAAAAATTTCCACGAACTGAAATAATTCTCATTCTCACTTGACACGTACTCTTAGTTTCTTAGCAGAAATTTCCAGGGATTTATGGAGACAATAAGTTCCTGTTTCCGGAAAATATATTTGCGCATCAAAGTTTGCTCATAAACTACCGGATTTAATAAATCGATTCGTGAATAATACACTAACTGTAAAAGTGAACCACGGGAGAATAAACTAATAGTGTTGCTAAAACTAAAGCAAAATTCAATCATTTTAGCGAAGATTATGGTGATTTCAGCTGCTAGGATTCGTTCGGCTAAAGCTAAAAATATTCCACAATTGAGCTAAATTTAATTCTCGTCTCGCATTTTTCGACTTTTTGAAATTCAATCCGCCAGCGTCACATAAAAACTGTTCAATTTGCAGCATTCCACTAGACTCAACACTCCACATCTACAAATATTCGGAACTACTTTATTAATTTTGTTTGACAGTTGTTTAATTCAACATATTTTTGCTCCGTTCATAAAAAAATACTGGAAAAAATGTTAAGTCTCGTCGATTCCGAATCGTTAAAGAATATAACTTTTTTTATCGGTCAAGCCAGCTGCTTTCATAATAAAATCAACCCAGACACAGCTTCGAAAAATTCAAATTCCTGTTTACTTATTTCGCATTTCTACTGAGATTGGCTATAGAGAAAGAATTTGGAAACTTTTTACTGTAAAGCCTTTTAGTTTCTACACTACTGCCATGTCTCGAAAAGCAATATTTCTTCGTAATTGTTCTTAAAGAATCCCGTTGTAAATCGGAGATTTTACTGCGTTATTATTGAATCCAGTCGAAAAGAAAATTCTCGAGAATGTGCAGTTTGAGGGCGAATGTTTTCATCGAGATAAAGATTAATTGAAAACTTTATATTGGTTGTGAAAGTGGCTTTGATGATATAGACCCAATAATGAGAATAATTTCTACTGTCTAGGAAAAAGAAATTGGCTAAAAGCAAACAGTGACACATGTTTTTCCAATGGGAATTCATTACCTCAAATCATGCAATATGTACAGTGTCTATAACCTACAGGAAGTTTCATTAAACCTCTCGGGAAACGAAGCCCTTAATTCCAGCTTAATCAAAAATGAAACTACACGAAATTACGCGTAAATAAACAACGCTAAAAACAGTCCAAGATCCGGTGGAAACAAGCAAGAACGCGCCCCTAACCTGAAGGGTGCTTGTGTTTTTCTACAAGAATAGGGAAGCCGCGACGCCAGATTCAACTTTAGATCTTGTCCGTCTTTATGAAGGAGGGGTGGAGAAAGTTCATGCATAACCAAAATGCTGACTTATACCTTCACGAATTGCTTTATACATTCGTTGCCGTGTTCCCGAAGGAAAGTCTGGAGAGTCTCCATCCCTTGTGCTGAGAGAAGCCTATAACCATTCCTCCCATTGTTGTTGTTGGCGTTATTATTGTTATTATTATTGTTGTTGGCGTGGGCATTATTATTAATATTGCTCAAAGAGAAGAACATTTTGGCACGATTTTGACCACACTAGACACTTTGTTTTAACATTGTCGGAGTCGGCTTCAATTAGGAAAGTTGTGGCACCTGGACGTCGAGTTTTGTCTGGCTTCGGACATTTCGAAACGTAACGTAAATTATTTGGATTCAGGGCATGACTGTAAAATAGAGTTCCAGACAGTGGCTTGTATGAAAAATTCAAAACAAATCAACAGGGAATTAAGTTTCTATCTGGCCGGATCATGTGAGTCAAAATCAATATGTGATAACTTTAAACGAATTTTTAAACCTCGCACCCTATAGATCTGACAGGATAAAGTGTTAATCAATAGCGAGATCTACAACACAAATTAACATATAGATTAAAAAATCAAAAATTCCATTGTCTTTCCAACAATTCAATTTAAAAAACCAAGCATCCAACCTCAAATTATACACAGCCACTGAACCCCCTCTGATTTAAATACAATTATCAGATCACAAACGCGATTTTTATACCGGTAGCGTCGGACCGCTACGCACCGTAAGCGTTGACTTACTGGAGAGCGTCTCGACGCTACCCTCCAAACACGCCGGCAATAGCCCCAATCACAGCGCGGCTGCGACCGACGCTCGACGCCGCTCGACGCCGCCAGACGACTATTTTAACGCATGTAAAAGACAAAGTTTCAATTTTTCTGTTTATAAATTGCTTTGTGATTAATTTCGACAGCCGTCAGAACAAGATTTCTCCACGGATTTCGACGCAACCTCAGTCTCATCTTTTTTTTACAACTTGCAACCGAAAGAATTCGTGATGCTGGAGTTCGTTAACTATAAAAAACATTAAGGGTGGGTCTGTGAGTGGAATTACAGACATTTTGTTGGGATTATTATTTGATTATTTCTTTCAATGAGGGAGTTCGCCGACGGCGGCGATTGTTATTGCGGGTAAATTAAAAATCGTATTTCTGTAAATGGAAAATGTTGATATTAAACGTCACAGGCGGAATTAAATAATTTTGAAATTTGGTCACGATTTTCGACAGAAGTGGAAGAATAGGCAGGTAAACGGAATTTATGGATTTCATTGCTCCCTATATCTAAAACAAGAGACAGGGGGCTCCCTAATGGAAGTATGTTTCTAGACATAAATTTTTAAAGATTGCAAATACGTACGGTAAATCAATAGGCTTCCACCTCGGCGGCTTCCCGAAATTAGTTTTTCAATGGGTTTCCACTCAAGTTAAACACGTAAATCTCGCGAGAATGAACTGATTAAACTTTATAATTATTATTATTCATAGAACTAAGAAAGAAATTACGTTTTGCACCATATCAAAGATACTAAAAGCGCTAAAAGGGGCTTCTCAAAATCTAATAATTTCTGCAAGCGCACAAAAATCTCTTTAAACTTGAATATGCTACACAACCGCAAAGTTTCAAACTTCCGCTAAAAACCCTCGGTCATTACTGTTTCAAATGCAACATCTTTTTCAATTCCGCTGACCGAAACCACGTTCTTGGCACAAAAGTTACGTCTCATTTCATTGCCAAACAAATAATTCCAGACAACATAAACCCAATTAAAAAAGTGTACTCGAAAAAAAATTCAAGAAACATAAAAACGTAGTTACAACATGAAGAAATAATATAACTCGATTTCGTTTTTATTTCCTCGGATATAAATAAAACTTAATTAAGTACGCCGTCTCAGCTTATTAGAGTCTACTTTATAATTTATACTACAACTTAGTTTCCAAAGATGAGAATTTAAGTGAGTATTTGAGCATCTGACATGACTTCTGGAAAATCTGACACCCAAAAATCCAGTTTACTTTCATGCTTAAAACTCGCTGTAATTCACGTCTTGAAAAAATAGTATAGAAAGCAATCGCGTTTTTGCCTTATGAAGAAAGTCCGACGCTTGGCTGGCTAGTGCCAGAGTTCAATTCTATTTTGAACGTGCATAGGAATTACCTTATTGAGGGCTCTTATACATCTGTTCCAGTAACCTTCAATTTGGCGTTACTATTAATGTAAATACTGCCTTTGTTCAGACTGATTAATCATCGTAACAGAACATCATTCATATTGAAGCCACGTCCGATCATAGCTAAGCTCATTACTGGACGTGTGATGTCCCTTATCATCAATTTGGATGAAAATCCAACATTGGTAGATGTGAGCAAATCTTGACACTTCGTTTATGCAAACCCGGAAAAATCTATTAGTGACTAGCAGTGACTGCACTATAATTCATTATCTAGCGTCTATTGCTTATCTCCGCCATACATTCTAAGGGTACTGTAAGTTAGATCCTGCTCTTACTTTATGCCTCATTTAACTCTTGCACCCTCGCCACACTTCTTCGAGTTTTATGGCATTTATAAAAGTGTTCCCCTTGTTACGACCAGTATCCGCCCTTTCCTATTTATGCCTTGAATTAGTTTGGATTTCTTTAGGCGCTTTCTCTTAAAAGGGCTCTAAACAGGCCGTGACAATTAACGGCTCAAAGAAAACAGCGAAGAATGGTGAATGCGCCAGCCAATTTGCTGTTGTTGCATCCAATTCTGCTACTCTCCGATCTGAACTACCACTACAATAAGTGAATAAAATCAATTTCGTAATTGGAAAAATGGTGGATGCGCCCGACTACGTTGAATAAGACTAGATCTGAATATTTTTCCTTACTTCAAAGAGGATTATTGATGGCCAATACCCCAATCAATCTCCCCTAAATGTAAATTACAAAACATTTCCTCGTCAAGATACCCAACTCTGACACGCATTGTACGCCGGTAAACCCATAAAACGCAACAATAAATACAACTCCGGCCTAGTGACAAATAGTTTCGCCCTACAGGTAACAATTAAAGACTGCATAGCAGGAATTAAATCCTTAATTAAATCCTTAAGATTTAATTGCAGAACCTGACCTGTTTCACACGCTACGAGCGCTTTTTCCGCTCCACTGTGTATTGAAGTATATTACACCTCCTTCACATTAAATCTCCGTTCTTTTTCACATTTCTAATTGAATATTCGAGTAGAATGGAATGTCGCTGTATGGTTAATAACAAGCTAAGGGGAGTCCGAGACTGGTGTTGAGCCACACCGCAAAACCCCAGAGTGTCGTGCTGGAAGCGCGTAGTCGGTCAGCACGATTGGTATGGGGAATTCACGGGTCATAGTTCACGAGGCTACGCCGCCAGCTATGTTGCTGGAGGGTCGTCGCCTCCGCTTAATCAAACTACTGTATAATTGCCTATATTTCATTCTGGGGCGTTGTCGAGTGATTTCCGCTTTTTGCTCTTTTGATTCCACGTGTAGATGGGTTACAAATGGTGGAGGCGCTGGGGAACACGAAATAACCGGACATTCAACAGTGCGAGGGCAAAAAGCCTTCGGACAAAAACGTTGTCTGCAGCAGAAGGTACGAAAAGAAAGGTGAACGTGATCTGGAGAATGAAACCGAAAATACTAAAACTAAATTTGCGGTGTCTGAAAATCAATTTCAGTCAAAAATCTCTCTCTTAGAGCTTTATCTCTTGTCTGCAAACTTAACTTAGAGGGCGCTATTAATTCTACAAGGTAAATAATGAAGCCGGTAATAAAACCTGCAATTTAATGTCTTAAAGACTTTTAAATACAGTCCAAACAAAGAGCTCGATGGAGTAATTAAAAACATTTCATTTATGGATCGTATCGCTTTTAATTGTCTTCACCTCTCGTCTCATTTCCGAACTTGGCATTTCTTTGGGTTCAATAAATTGGAGCTAATTTAGCATGTAAATAAAGGATTATATCCTGCCAACACAAATAGTCAGAAATAGGAAGGAAAATTATATGCCCATTAGGAGAATCAATATTCGTTCTATTCATTGTTCAGCACTTGAAACATTATTTACTATTACGCGCTGGTGATGGTCCTCAATTACCCCACATCTTCCGAAAACTGTCAAATCTCGATCGTTGGGCGTCTGACATCATTACCGCCCCAAAACGCGCCATTATCTCCCCATGACGAGCTTTTTTCCTTTTCGTTTTGCATCGTCGGCGTTAGAAAAACCAAGCCGTCGGGATACATCATTCTCGATCATCCCGAATTGACTGTGGTTAGACGCAAGCCACACCTAGATGCTTGGCGGTTACCCGCTGGCCTAGCATTTCATTTACATATGCAACAAATCAGCGATAAATATAGCCATTAAAGTCGTATAACTCTCCAAGGGGTAATTTGAAGCGTGCGATTCAATGTTTTCGAGGGTGGAATGGTCCCGTCTTTAATCACTCGGCAAAACTTCAACTCACGATCCCGTTTCTGACTTTTATTATCCCATCTAATAAGTGATAAAATGATGAGACCGAAGCTAAAAGCAACGCCGACGATGCAAATACGTTTGTTTAGTAAGCTGGAAACGTTACTGCGAAAGAACAAGACTTTTCCTCCGCTTCACTAAGCACGTCATGGAAAATTCATCAATCCTTCCGCTTTTCTTGTCGAGCCGCCCGATTAATTTCGCGACTTTTTTCATTGTTTGAAGAGTAATTAAGCAGACGAGTTATAAATTAAATTAACACAGTCAACGAAGCGGATGCAGCTTAATTCGACACGTTCTACGCAAGCTGGATCGCGAGGGAATTCAATGTCTCCAGACGATTTCCTCGTGCGGCCAGATGGCGGTGGGTTTCTTTTATTTATTTTTTGCGCCCCGTTGAACTTCTTTAGTAGAATGAATGTGCGATCTGCCCTTTCGACCGGGACGGAATAGATTTCTCGTAAACCTTAATCATCCTTCTACGCTAAAGGTCTCTATTTCGTCTAGGCACAATCTTATTTTCTCGTAAACTGTCAGACGGTGAGCTAAACCGAACACGTGTCAGAAGGACGTTGACATTTTCATGAGCTCTGCACAAACTAATTTTCTGTAACAGTGCATCCAACGGCGCAGCACTACGACGGGAAATGATGGACTGCTTAAAACAGATTTTACCACAACAGAAGAAGCTTTTTCTTACTGACGCTGACGACAATTACTTCAATGCTGAACAGACGCTACTGTTTTTAGCAGAGTTCAACGCTTCTACTAAATATTCCGTTTACTTTCATCTCCTATTTATGTTACTGCATCGGGTCCGCATTGCTATGCATTTTGCTATTTGAGTAGAGACGAAACCGGACTTTTCGAGCCAATATAAATATTTCTGTATGTTAAAGTAAACGGCCATTTCAAATGCATTTGCAGCTCCAAATGGCAAACGCTCGATAATTGCGTGATAAAAGTAACCTGATCAAAAAAAAATTTGAAAACTTACAATGCACTTTGCTAAACTACATAAATTTTCGTTCTATTCCTACGTGTTTCAGCCCGGTCCTGCTGCCGATGGTGTCACAAAATAAATTGCTCGTCCAAGTTGCAAGAAGTAGATTGCAACCGCGCAATTTATCACCGCTTAAATTCTTATCATACACAAGACATAGATGGAGCTGGAAAGATATCAGCAATAAAAAAGATCTATTTTACATTTAGATGAGACGAGACGAAAACTTTAAGCATAACATTTTCGCCTTGGAGCAGAAAACAAATGAGAATGTTCCTTCAACAAGGTCCCATCTCAGGGAGTTAAACAATAACGATCGCAACTAAAAGTTTTCAAAACTTTTGATTGCTTTCCGAAGTGACCTTTAAATTGTCAACGCAATTATTTATGTGGTGGAAATTTCTGTTGTTTACTCGCCACAAAAAAAGAATTACAACATCGAAGTAGAGTTAAGGTTTTACTACTACTGCGGAAACCAGTAATGAGGTTGCCACATAATGACAAGAATCTGCATACCCAGACTCGAATTAAATTGCAAATTGCGATCTTAAAAGCAATGCGAAATTTCTGGGGTTTTCAAAGAGTTGAATTGGAGAAGAGTAGGTGAAGAAGTACAACACGATGGGCAATGGGAAATTAAATTCAGCGGTTAGGTCTTCGATACTAGAAAATCGCTCTTTAATGAAGCAAAGTTCTATTGAAACCGCAGAATTTCTCCTCAAATTATCACAGATTATTCGCGATTTTATAGGTACCGTGGAATGGGAAATCGAACACGATGGAATGACTGATAATCAACATCTCAAATTGATCCAACATTTCTCTAGATTACACTTTTTTAATGGACAGCTGAAAACAACAGTTTCGCAATCCCTCCACTATCAAGATTTACTCGCAAGATTGGAGCTCAAAAGCCGGTAAAGTCTTAAAAGTAATACGCCTGGAAATAAGCTGGGTCGCTAGTTCACTTTCACTTCAAAACGTTTTTTGCTGCTTTATAAAACTTAACAATGTTTAGAGGAAATGCAAAAACGTAGTAAGATGAGAAATTGGCTTTACGTGGATGTTCGTTTTCAACAAAAAACATCTAAATGAGAACCTTGCGTTACCAGTCCTCGATTTTCCCTTTCCCTACTAATTCGAGCCTTCTACACGTCTGGATTAGCTCGTTTCTGCAGAGAATTAATTATGCAGAGACCGACGTCGATTCTGATATATCGCCTCGTTAAAAATAAATTGGGAACATTTGCATTAGTGAAAGAAAAATCGGCGCTAATTTGGAAAAAAATGAATGTAGTCGTGAGCAATACCAATTTTTTATAATCAAAATTACGTTTGAGAAAGTATTCGTACCGAGTGCTCCATTAAAACCCATTAATAACTTTTTGCATAAAAACACAGACAGCAATCTCAGTGGATGAAAAAAACATAAATTATGCATTCGTGACAAGATGCTAAAATGTTTTTCCCATTAAGATTCGAAAAGTGCAAAAGCTGCACAAAAAACCGGAGATAGTACGTATCGCGCCACCTACACTAGACACGGAAACTAAAGCTTCCTGCCAGGAACTTCGACACAGCAGGATCGATAACACTACCATCCAGAAGAGGGCGCCGTCCTCCCAGTTAAAAAACTCGACAATTAAATCCAGACCAAATTAACTCCTCTAGAAATAAATTTAGTTAAGATAACCACCCATAAAGACAAGCGAAAAAGCACCACATTTTATAGGAGCGTTAACACAAAACATGTGCAACCTTCCACCACGTGTCTCACATTCATAAATTCTTCCCGTTCAAGGGCATTTCTCCCCCAAAACACTGCCCCCGGTGCCAAAATAAATATATCGATAAACAAGCTATGTAAACACGAAATGCCAACGTTATCAACTCGTTTAAATTCAAACCCCATTCGCACAACACATCCCCGGACATGGGGCACGTTTTCTGAGTAAGTTTAAATTTGATTCAAAACTTGGGGCTGTGAAGGGTGAGCTGTAATTTGTCAAAAAACGGATGAGATTGTGACGGATGTCGTTACTACATGCACATCACAAAATCTTTCAAGGTGTACTCGATAGACTTTCATCGTCACTCGAAGCTTGAAGAGGTGCTTGAAATGCTTTCATGTTGACCTACGAATTTTCTCAAAGAAAATACGGTGTTTTGAGCAGTGCTCTTTTAATTCAATTACCGGCGCGGAGACAAGAACCGTTAATGGCAATAGGACGGCAGCGAGAAATGTCTTCAGCCGTTGAAAACATTAATTTAACAGTTTTCAACACGAGTTTTACCGATCCCGAAAACTAATAAAGTAGTAAAAATTCATTTAAAACTTTACCAAAGCATCGAACCCACATTCCCCGAGTGGTTTTAACCCCATTCAGGTCATTCAAAAATTTTAGATAGTTGGATTAGAAAAATAATCAAAATTTTTAAGCACCGCCCCCAGTTTGCAAACTTCCCAGCCAAAGCCCTAAAACTTCCTAAACTTCCAAACTCCGAGCAAACCCGAGCCCCTAATCGCAACAGAAAACTTGCACCCATCATTCAGATTCCCCCCAAAACATCGTATTTTAGCTGCCCCATCTTTCTTTCAATAAATGACACATTCTCCTCACCCTGTATATTATGAAACGGCAACAACGATGGCGGTTTTAGCTCTGGCGGCGTATCGAGGTCAGCGCTCCGCCGCCAGCTATCGACCCCACGTTAACTACTGTTCCTCATGTCTTCGCCCTATATTTCAAGGCTGAATTATGGATTTCGCGGTCTGTAATTGGAAATCGGCGCTCATGTATGCCCGAGGATGCGTCTTTGATGTGCCGACCCAACTATTATGTGTCTTCTGTGCAAAATTTAACGAGCTTTCCGATGTAACCAAACCGAACCGACATGCTCCATCGATTCGCGGTTAGACGAGTTCACTTCATCCCGACCAAGAACTGATAATTGTTCTGTTTTTAAAAATACATGACTTTTGATACGGGTGAAGGCTGAATCATTGATCAAATAGCTAAAGTTAGAATTTGTGACCTATTTCAATTTTATATGACCCTTTTAGTAGTATGTAAAGTAAGGTATTGTTTGAAAGTGTAATTTGTGGGAAATAAATGCCCGGCGCATCCACCATTTTAAGCAAATTTCATTCTTACAACATTCTGACCGCAGTTGTGAGTTATTGATCGCGCCGACCGAAAAATCCGAAAATTCTTCTCCCCATGCGGCCATCGGCAATTATTGGTGAGTCAGTTATAGAAACTGTTATAAAACAAGGGAAAAATTGCCCCAAACCCAAACCACCTTCACCCTCCCTTATCTCCGAGGGAATCCAATTTTCAAACGCCTCCACACAACAATAACATCGTTGCTTCAAATTTACAAACCTCGGTACTGTTTTTTCCTTAAATTTGTTTATACAGTAACAACGCGGGGCACGTAGGCGTATTGAAATAATCTAATTTGTTCTGTAAAAACATAATCTTTTTACAACTGGCTGCATACACGCGACAAATCAAAATTTCGACTGGAATAACCCGAAAACTCGATCTTTGCAAAGTCTGGAAAAGCCATAGCATTAAAGGAATACCCTTCATAATACCGTAGTGGCGAAGTGGCGGTCGGGAAAACGTGATGTGGAGAAGCGGCAAAGGCGGAAGTGTTCCTGAGTGCAAATAATGGTTGCAATTAATATTATCATCCCCCCGATCTTAAGACTGATCCAGTCTGTTTGTAGACGACATACTTATTTATGGATGACTTCAAAGTCGTATTTTAAGTGGTAATTGCGCAAAGTAAAAATGTTGCTTGTTTGTTATTTGAGCAGACGGTTTTAAATAATTGTGACAAATTGTAGTAATAATTGTAATTCACTGAGATAAAATTGTTTGAGCCAATTGCGAAATCTAGATCCATTTAAGCAGTCCTTGGCACACCTTTGAACAAAATCCAATTAATCCAAATATCTATTGTAAAAGCAGCCCTTGCTACCACGCTCCACCGCTGAAAATTAAATAAGACTACGGAAGCTCGCGAATAATACGTTTTTCTTTCGTTATTAAGTAAACAGCTACTGTGTTCGCTTCCGAACAATTCCCTCGTCGACAGACTCATCAAACAAAACATCAAAGCTTCCCCTTAGATGTATTATTGCACAAAAAAGGCGGAGCACCCGAAAGGCGATCGAGCGTAAAAGAATTCATGAATCAAAATTTCTCGTTCTACACACATTTACCTGGCAGGTAGTGGTAGTGGAAACCAGAGTGGTATAGTAAACGTAGACTGTGGAGGGAAAGAGGGGCCCGGTGCGCGCGACCTTGCAAGGACATGGCGCTTGCGTCAGTGACCGCGCCAAATACGGCGTTTTTCAACCGGTCGACCCCACGATGTCGCCGACCAAGTGCAAAAAATCGAAAAGTCTATTTTCCAGCTTTGAAGCCAGAAGATCCAATGAAACCAAATTTACTGTGCCATTGAATTAACACGTCTCTAATAGGACGAAATATGCGACAAGCTAATTAGGCGCTCTTTGGGATTCTTTCTGACATTCCGCCAAATCCGGTAGTGGCATCAAGATAATCGTATTTCACCATTGTGTTCCATAAATAAACCCATTTACGTGGTAACACAAATTCGGTCGATACTACTTGTATCAACAATAGTAAACCACTCCACCCCAGAGAATTCGCCGAAAAAATTCTTCCCTTTCCGCGTCTGGACGCAGTAAACCACTTCACTGTTATCAAAACATCGTTTTCACGATTCCGCTGGTTAAGCTTAACACGTTTATAATCGTCCAACATGCAGAAAAGCAAATTAATGACAAAAAGTTAACCTTATGTCTTGAAAACAGATTTAATGAGACGATAAAGCGTCGATTGTTGCTTTCATTAGAGGAAGATAATAATTAGAAGAGATGAAATCCGACCCTCGACAAGAAACCGACTTGAGTTAATCCTTTTCATGTACAAACGTCTGCTTACACACAAAAACCATGCAGCGTCGTGAACAAAGCAGTTCAACCATGAGAGTAGGATGTTTCAAGAAGCTTAATTAGTTCTGGGTGGAAGAATCTTCGAATATGTGGATTGGGGTTATTTTGGTATCAAGTGTTTGCCTTACCAAAGTGACCGAAAAGCCAAAAGGATCTTGCTAGTGATTGGATCTTTTGTGGATTTAACCGCCTTAGCATTGCTCTTTTACGTCATAACAAGCATTGAAACTACCAAAAATCCAGTTTTTAAAAGAGAAAGGAAACCCGCCACCAATTTCCGCTACTAATGCATCCAGTGTTCTCTGGTTAAGTGCAATGTACGGAACATCGCTTCTGCATTTTCCGCTTCATTAGTTTTAGCAAGTGGCACACAGTTGCAGGTGGAGCGTGTAGCTTTTAATGGGGAACAAACGCATTTATAATGCCAAAATTTTAGTGCAGGACCCACATGGCAACATGTATTACCAAATAGCCAGCATAAATCTTCATTTCTCTCGAGGACACTCAAGCTCAATTCAAACTCTGCGACCTAAAAGAGAAGTTTTCATGAAATTTCTTAAATCTCAGCTCTCTAAACTCAGTTTTGTGTCCACAGAATGAAAAAGAAGGCTTTCTAAAAATACTGCAAAATTGGTGGACGCGCCAAATGATACTCGTACTTATTAATTTCAATTTTTTTAAAACCTGCAATATTTGACACGTTCCACGTTTGGGAGTCCTATAATAAAAAAAAAACGAATAATTAACACAAAGATTGAGCAAAACTTTCTGAAAAAGTGAAAGAAGTGTCTCCACTAACAAAACCGGCGTTAACCCATCCCACGGCTTCGAATTAAAGCCAACTTGCAAATTACCACGTTGCGTGTTAGTAACAGTATATGAATCATCAGGTACCGAAAACGTGTATCTCAAATATTTACTTTCACACAATTAGCCGCGCTTATCAATTTTGGCTGAGTTCAGGATAAGATGCTGCCACCAGTTGACAACAATCGATTCCGACACTTGGAGATTTATCTTCATAAAAGCGTTGGTAGAAAAATGGTGATTTAAGATTGCGCTATGCCAATAAATATAATTTACGTTTGTATCGGTCTGCTTGCAATTCAATATAAATCAGAGTTATCAAATTTAATCAATCGATTTTCCATCTATATGCCATTTTTAAATCTGGACTCGGTACGTGATACCGCTGTAGTTATTAAACTATTGAAATTTATATTCGGGTGGAAAGTATCTATGTATAACAGCACACCAACTCCCTCGTTACTATGCAGACGTTAAACTCATCGTGTATCACAATTTATATGGCTTATCGGTGGGTGTCCAGATTGCCGTTGTATGTTCACAACGTCTGGATGCAGTTCGCCAGTAATTCAACGATAAATATGTATCAAATTCTAACCTAATTTCCCATGATCAAAGGGTACGATCATCAATATGAATATTCATTTAGCATAACTATTAAAATATTGTGAATCGCGAACTAGCAAACGAGAAACCGTCTGTGCTATAGCACCAGCTCGCAATTTTCCTCAAAAGCAATTTAATTTCATGTTGCATGCGCGACACATAAGTTGCTACCAGTCAGAACCAGATGAGTAGTAAACTCTGTTTTATCTCCGGAGATAAATCAGTCTGAATTCCAAACTAAAGATTATTTGAGAGATTTTGAGATAAGATTTCCAGACAAAGTTTGATGATGGCATGGTTCCAAAAACTGACCGTGATTAGTTGACTGTAAAATTTGAATAAAATATTCATTCTTCATAGAAGGCACTACAAAGGGTAAAATTATCCATTATCGTCTTCAAAAGCTCATCGTTTATTGATCTAGCCCCTCAGGAGTTCCCTTCACCCAATTTAATCCTCCATTGGGCCCAAATGAAGTAAAAAAGTATATCACTGCATATCACACTTTTCGCATAAACTCCTTCAATTAAACCGCCCTGGGGCTATGTTTTTTATGATACAAACAAGAATTTTCGATAATCGTACGCACCTTAACGACAATTTAATTATGTATGTGTCTCCCAACAAAGTGGTTAATAGGTACAAAAAATACACGAAAATACATTTGAATTTTTATTGCTTGCTTTCTTATTCACTCCCAGATCGATAATACTGTGAACGGCAAAGTTTTACAAATTGGTTCTGGAGAAAACTACACACGACCGTCAAAGAATGATGATAACAAATTGTTTTGCAGTGTCGTCGTGAATTTTCTACACCGTATAATTTTCGGAAATTGTACAAACAGGCAAAAATCCGATAAATTAAGAGGTCTATCGAATTTAATCAACTTGATACTTATCAATCGGATTTACTACAAGGGACTAAAATGGTTCTTGATTTATAACAAGTTAAGGGTAAGTTAGGGCCCCATATGCCAAAGCCGGGATCACGCTATTTCATTCATATGAACAAGAAGCGTGTTTGCTGGGGAAAATATTAACTAACCATCTCATTGTGCGTGACTCTATTACAATGGTTGCCTTACCAGCTGCCGCCATATTTTAACCACCAGTTTAAGATTACAATATAGATTCGCAAAAATTATGTAGCGCCAGCAAATCTTCCCAAAACGGGGGTTTATACCTCATGATTCATCTATAAATACCCACTATGACAGTAATGACGATTTTAAATAAGCGATGATGCAATTATGCAATTAGACGTTTATAAAAATTAATTGCACAGGTGTGGTTTATTTGAATGTATTAGTAAGTACAACAGCCTCGGATTTCAAGTAGCTAAAACATAAAAATGCATATTAAACCCACATCTGTGGGGTTCAGCGGAAAATTTGAATTTTGCTCGATTTCTCTTGGCACGAAAGGAATGCTTCAAACAGGAGAAAATTCCCTAGACAACCTCCTTTGAACTAGAATATTATCAAGAACAGTGTCGAAAGGAGAGAATTAGTTAACGAAAAATGTGAGGCAAAATTTAAAACTTCAGCAACCATTCAGTAAAAGAACGGCATCGACTGTCTTCGCAATTCACTAAGCATGAACGTAAAAACCTAGCAGTTAGCAAGAACAATTACTGCAAAACCTTGGAATGTAACCATTAAGCGTCTAATCGGGAAAAACACACAAACAAGCAAGTTGTTATGACAAAAAATGTTAACTTATGGTTTATTCACTACACGAAACAACGACTTTTTTGGCATTCAATTAATAAATGGCACAGTTTTTCCGTTTCGTCCCCAAAAAACGACTCATTTGTCAGTTTTGTTATGACCACTCTTATGCAATTGACCACTATCAAACAAAACTAGTTAGACAATTACAATAGAAAAATCCCGTAGTAACTCGGAAGTTACAAGAATCGAACTCCACCAATACAATCAATTAAGTACGTGGTCCATTTAATTCTCTCAGAACGAATTAACACCGATCGACGATATTCCGGCAAATTAAAGGAGCCATTGTGCCGTCACTGCATGAATTAAATTTTAATTGTAAAACACTTGTTGATAAAATGATAACAATAATCATTAAATGGTGTTAAATTTCAGTTTACTGCAGTGGATCATAAAGTAAACTGAACTGGAATCACGCGACAATTTGTTCATGAATCTTGCGTAAAAAAGTCAAATGGAAAGAAAAAGTTACGAACGGGAATAAGGAGGCTTGTACAACGTAATAAACCAACAACAAAATATACAAAAAAAAAATTGTTTATTTCGAAAACACCTTTCATAGTGCTATTAGAATCTAGTTTGAAGACAAATTATAGCAATTTGCAATGGAAAACACTAAAATTACAGACCAACTAGTTTCAGCTTAATTATAACATAACATGATCACAATGGGCCGATTGCGGCCTGAGTGCAGTGAACACATCACCAACATAACATAATCGCGCAACAGAAAAACCAAACTCGAAACATAAATTTCGACAAAAACCAGGATTTTTAGCATAGCTATACATGATTGGCTATTTTTAAAAAATTACATATTCGACTAAGCTGTCAACGCTATTTATTTTGAACGTGAGTTCCAAAGTCCAACGTGTGTTCAAATTTTGGGACCGTACGCAAAATTGTGTATTGGGTTGTACCTCCTAGTGATATTTTTTGGTTTATTAGGTCGATGCATTGTCTTGTTGACAGTTGACAATTAACCGAAATGACAGAAACAATAGCAATGTTGAAAAGTTATTTGATTTTCTTAAAATTTAGAGAAAAATCGTCAATGTTTTTGTTCGTTATGTGTAGAGCTCCTTTTAATTAAAAGATGGATCTCAAAAACTCACAATGAGAATAAAAAATAAGAGTTGTAATTGAACATAACCTAACGTGCTAGTTTTTAACTGTAATTAACAAGAGAGGGTGCAGTGGGTGCAAGTAATGTTTAGTTCATGGCTCAACATGTTCAGTTCGTCAAATTAAAACCCTCACTTTGAGACCCGTCAATAAAATTATTCGATTGTTCCACAAAAAAAAAAAAAGAAAAATATAACCTTTGAGAATCGAAACGTTGATAACTTCGTCGTTTCTTGCTCATTGAACCTCAATAGTTTCACGCTTTGAGTCTAAACCCAGATTTGATGAAAAGAATGCAAAATGTTCGCCCAAAAGTTCAATTCGAAAAAATAGGCAATTTGTTTACAAACATGTTTAGTAGTCAAAAAAACATCCACATCACGAAGTAGAAATCTTTTATTATCCACTTTTCATAAAATAAGTCTTAAATCTCTTTGCATTTTCGATAAATTCCTGATTCAACCAAAAGTGACAATCAAAATGTAAACAAACAAATTATTTTGACACCCCCCACGCTAATTTAGTACCAACTTTGGTGAAAACCCCTAACTTGCCAGATACACTCAGCTCTCACATACACCTTCCGCCACTAAAATTGGGACCTTTTATAGGTAATAAATGAAGTTTCTATTGTGTCATATACTTCCGCATACCACAAACCCTGCGACCGCAACTAAGATTTATACGAATGGATGACGCCAAATAAATGTTTTCACATATTTTCTTCAACTTCAATTATGCTAGACTTGCAGTCAAGATACTCAAAAAAGCTGTTTACTTTAAAAGACAGTTTACTGGCTTTACCTATGCATGCATTAGCTGTTAAAACATGGTTTTTTATTTAACAAAGCAACAATTTAAAACACACTTCGTTTTCTTTGAAAAATAAATGTGTCAATTTGACAAAGCCACGAAAACTGGTGAATCAAAATGTTTCCACGCAGTGCAATCAACCAAAATAACCTGAAAACAAAAACCAATGCGAAATGAATAAAAGAAAAGGTAGACTGCCTACAAGCTTTACTTTGGTAGAATCTTTATGACGCTATTGATACTCCCATAAATATAGAATCGAAAATATTCAAGCTAAAGTCAACAAAGAGACGAGTCAAAAAAAAACTTCCACGGAATTCCAGAAAAATCGGCTGAAAACTGAAAACCCTATCAATGAGATTCGTTATTTTCATTCAAATAACCAAAAAGGCAAGATCAATGAACTCCAACACATGAATTTTATTGGTAATTCACGTTTATGATTCACTAAACATTTCAACAACTTTACGAAACCACAAAAAATTCAAGCATAATATTTAAGGTCGGCCTCAATTAAGATTATACGAAATACGCTTATCCCTACAATCATCATCAAGGTCCTAATGAGTGAAGAGCCCTCAGGTTTAGGTAAAACACTTCGTTTTACGACCGATGAGATGACACGTTATCCCAATTTTCGGTCTCTTACCCTCGATAAAACCGAAGGGATGACGATAAACAAATACAAAATTTCCCTCAACGAGTAAATTGTCTCCATTGTTCTAGCTCTAATTACAAGTAATTAAATTTGATCAGTGATCACAATGATACTGACGAGCAATTTCTTATTACTGACAAGCCCCCGCCATCAACGTCAGATTTCTGATTTAAAAGACTGGAAGCGTCGCCGTCGGTCCATTCAAAACAGAGACGCGTAAAGCCTGTAGATTATGTTTGTCATATGGTTTTAGAAAGGAGAACCCGCATCAACTCAATCCTCAACTGGAAATAGATAAATTTAGTGGGACGTAAAAATAGAGAAAATGTCGTCGTGATTTCCTTATAGTTTTCATGTTTCAAAACCGAGCAGAAAAACAGGAAAAGCTGACAAAATATCAACAAATGCGAGATCTTGGCGCCTGCTTTTCACAACAAATTACACGATCTTGGAAGGAAGTTGGAAAGTAAGGAGTCGCCTCTTCGATGTTTTCATATTGGGGTCTCACAATTATTTAATCAGGATTCCGGCGAAGTCGAAATATATCATTGTCACTTAACTCACCGTTTAAAGTTAAACTAACAACGTTTAATTAGCACACAACTGGGTAAGGCGTATAATGAACCCTTCCATCAATTTATCTTTAACAGAGTGAGTAATTGTACTCTTATTTTTCAACACTTTCCCACAACGATGAAAATAAATAATTTGGAGGTGAAAACCAAGTTCGAAATTTATAACACTGCCAACGGATTTTGAAAAAAGTGTTTTAAATACCTGTTTCTAATTTCGTTTCGTCAGCAAATTTATGACGTCAGTGTTTTTAATAGCGATCCGCATTTAGGAAACTGTATTTACAGAAAATGATTTTTCCGATTCCTGAAATATGTATGTAGAAGTGAAACTAAAATGGAAAAATACAAGAATGAAATCACTCATTAACAGAATAACGGTTTTTCCATATTTCACACTGTGAACACATGCTCATTGCTTTCATATTTATGGGTCGATTTTCAACATTACAATAGTCCCATTATCTTAAGTTTTTACTAATTCGTCCCAAATTGCTAGTTTCTAATTTAATTTTAATTCAACATGACGGAAGCTTATAAAAAAACAGTTACAAAACCTCAATTTTTGTGGTGTGATCTGTCGTTTTGTTTTTTATCATTTGTGAATTATTAACAGCCGCATCCGTTTCACTTTTGACAACTACATCAGACACCGTTTCTATTTTCAACCATCGAAAACACTCTGAAATGATTTCTGTTAAATAAATTGAAGTTGGTTGAATAGTGATGCCGCAAATATTTAGTTAAATCAATGAGTATTACTGTAACTACATCTGCAATTATACGGAGATTTCATCTACGTTGGGATAACTCATGAAATGAGATAATCACATAAATCACACGAAACCGCCGATAATATTTTTATTAAAACTATAATTTTCATGGTATTATGAAATTTATTGCGACATCAAATGAAGTACTCCGTTAAAATGGCATTAAGTGAGGAATTACTGGAATATGGATATAAAACGTGGACACACTTCCGTGTTACGAAAACGCGATAATTGAAGAAATGTTGAAGAACCCGAATTCCACACCGCGTTTACTTAACATACATTTTGCCTCGTGCCGCAAAAATGTAATATTTCCTTTTTTAGGCTCATTTTAAGAGAATATACAATAAACATCTTTTTTTAAGTCAATGAATTAGCAAAAATTTTGTCCCTGATAAATAGCGATAAAAACTATCCAAAACAATACAAATTAGAATACAAACAAAAAAATTTAGAAGATGTGATAAAATCTGAGATATCGATAGTGTAAGTTTTAAAAATAAAGTTATATTTAATAACAATAAATTTTACATTCGAAAATAGAGTTCCAGGAAAACGAGAAATTGAACAATTTGAATATTAATCGGAGCGAACTACGACAAATTGTTTAAATTTTAACAGTAAAGAATTGACGACTACACTTTGTTGTCTCATTGTTCAGTCATGGAGACAATGAATTGTTATGTAACAAAACTAAACAGGTATTTTAAAAATGTGTCCTCGTAAGTCAAACATTTAATATGTTTACGAAGATTATCATCGACTTTTTAATTTATCTATGGGTAAACTCTAGTAGATTAATTCTCGCAACAGTTTATTACAGTGAATAAGACTCGAAAAATGATTAGAATGACAAACATCCTTAATCATGTGACGCACAGATTTCGTAAAAATGCTTCCCATAATATAAAAAAAATTATGACCACAAAAAACATTTGGAACGCGAATTTGGCATACTCTTGCTAATAAATTATGTAAGGTATTAATTGCCGAGAGCAAAAGCCTTTTTCTTTTCACTTGACTGAAAGTTCTGCAAGCCAAAATTAAGAAAAAATTCTAATTGAACTGAGTTAACTGAAGCAAGTGCTTTTTTTCTTTTGGGATGATATGATGGGAGTTTGTGAACAATTTGAGTACCGAAGTGAAGTCACACATCTGTGAAATTGCAAATCTGTGTCAGGACCGCTTTAATGAAGTATAGCATTGACGTGAGGCTACACATGGAGCTTGTGGATGTTGTCCATGTGCGAATTTGTGCATTTGGCAACTTCCGCTTCCGGAGTATGAATGGTCGCGTTTAATAATAAAATGATTAAGTTGAATTAAAGGGTAATCTGGCCAAGTGCACTTTGAGTTGGGGGCAGTATGATGGTAACCTTGGTTACTAAAACTCCACGACTGCGTTGAGCGAGACCGTCGAAGAGACCATTAAGGGCGGAGTTATAGATCCCATTGCAATCGTTAATTCATAGATGCATGGACCGTCCCCGAAGTGGTGCGCCTCTAGTAAATAAACGTAAGAAAGTAAAGAGTTTCCTTATGAAAATGGCGTTTGAGCTTTGCCGGGAGGAATCGATAAAGCTCCAAATCGGTGCATAAAGGACATAGCAGCCACACGTCGTGGTCTAAGCGCGAGATGTCACCCCTCTAGCCTTACCTGCGGGAGATTGGCGGCGATCTGCCTCTGGAGCGAATCACGTTCCTTCTCCACGTCGGAAAGTTTCATTTCGGTTTCACCCAGACGTTCCTGGGTTTCCCGAAGACTATCCATGAGTTTGTCCCTTTCGTCCAGCATCGACACCATGAGTTGTTCAAAGTTGGCATCTTCGCCAGAGAATTGCGAACTTCTCTGGCTGATGCTGTCCTCCGAGATCGTCGGCATCACATCACACATCATGTTCCACATTCTGGCTATTTACAATCACGCACTGCCCCAGAAATTACAATATCTACAATTACATGTATCGGTTCTAACCCCTTACGAAACGTCCCCACATTTATATTAACTAAACCGACCGGTGTTACCGTTTAACCGATCCCACCACGTGCACATTGTCACATTTGCGATTTTTTCAATAGTTAACATTATCAGACCGTATTCACTATGACACACCTACAAATTCCATCCCTCACGTCCTAGCTACATACACAAACTTCGGATCTGACAGCCATTTTAAAACCAATGTCAAATAAGCCCTATTAGAGTCGGTAAAACAGAATTCTAGCACCAGCGCAAATACCCAAATTACCTCAGATGGCGCCTCTAAAACTCACTTTTATCAATAAACAAACCCCACTAGGCCCCCAAAAAGTCAAAACACTAATCCTTACCCCTAAGTCCGAGTAAAATTCGTGGAAATACAGTTTTTAATAAACTAACCTCAACTCATGTCAAGTTGACAGCTGACAGATTATGACAAATCCAGTCCATCATGGCTGGTGATAGCGATGGTCTCGTTGATCATTATTTAAGTAATTGTATTCCAGTTTTACCATGTACTTCATCCATGATTTGACAATAATTCCAGCAAAATTTGCACCATGTCCAAACACAGAAAATCCGGAAAAAAACACAGCTCAGGCAGTTTAGCAGGTAACTGCTCAATTTACACAATTGTTGCAAATATTTTAATTTTCAAATAATTACTTTGAATAACAGCTACTAATTAATTATTGTTTCATTTCCTTTTGTTATTGTCAACTGTGCAATCATACGGTTCTGTAAGAAAACTTCCGGAAAGTCTCAAGGTTGCTTATTAATTATTGACAAAGGAATTCAAATGATAATTTGTAGTCGTTAATCCCGCGACTAATATTACCTTTATTTTTTAGTGGTTGTCAGTCCTAATTTAATCTGTTGAAGATTAAAAAAGTATTCATTATTACGCCACATCAAGTAAAAAGACAATGAGTTTTACCAGTCAATTAAAACTTTTAGGTTTATTATTGTTATGTTATAGCAATTGTAAATGTTGCATAACTAAGCCACTGCTAATAAATTGACTTTTTTAGTTTTGTATTTTTTCAGAAAGAAAGTGGCCTCTATCAGGTGGAATATAATCCAAATCATGTCTAATCTTGGGCCTAAGATAAGAAATGCAATTTTGGTACAATATAAAAGTATAAAAAGAATTTAATAATGTTAGGGAGCAAATTAAAAGTTAATTAAAAATAGGCTAAATTAAATTAAGAAAATGGGACAAATTCGATTACAGTTATACAAAAAAGTAAAAAGCCAAACCTCTTACGTGTGCAATGATTAGAATCTTTCATACTTTCTCAAGTACACATGAAAATGTTAATTATCCAGTTATTACGCAATATTACGCTTCCTTTTTTGCAGATGTAACAATCAACGACTTTGCCAATTCCTCCGTATGCAAAAACCGAACAAAAAAATCCACCACTAACGTCAACAAAGTCCTCAAGCAACTCGAAGACGACAAAAACTGGGATGAAAAACCCGACGATTTCGAAGGAGAATTCGTAGAAAAAGAAAACGAAGATGGGACCATATCTTACGTTATCCAAAAAACGGAACCACGCCGAAGAAGAAAGACAGTTTCAAGCAGTGAAGATCGTAAGCCTGACGAAACAGGAAACGAATATCCGATAGACATTTGGTTTTTGATTTCTGAATACATTAGACCTGAAGATGTTGGTCGTTTCGCAGGAATTTGCAAAACGTCATACGAGGTCGTATCGACGGCGAAATTTTGGTTTTCTTTGTACAAACGGTACTATAACAGTGTACCAAATCTTCCTGAACGTCTCCATCCAGAATGTTTGTTCAGGAAGTATGGTATTCGGACTTCGGTAATAAGGGCTCTAAATTTTATGTATAAACCGTTTATTACGCGCTTGAAGTCTATGGAAAGACTGGAACAGCATCCCGACATTCTAAAGAGAACGCAGTGCGTTCTGATGTGGCACAAGAAGACCGAGAACCAGTGCCTGTACTATTTTAAGATGAAAGTGAATCTTCATTCCAAGCATCGCAGGAGCCCCAAAGTTCATCAACCAGACTTATTGGAAATGTTGGACGACGTCTTCGCTAATCAAGACGAAAGTTGCAGAATCCTGCAAGTTACGTGCAAACACCTCATTCCTATAGCCCCAGTTTTGGGGCTCACGCTGACATCTGCCCAACTGAATCTCTCTGCAGAGTTGAGATCGTACAAACTACACTTATGGTTTGGGTCTGAAATACAAAGCTGCAATCCGTCGACAGGTGGCAATGGCAACACTCTCATCATCCTGGAACCTGTGATCAATGTTAAAGTGTTAGACTGGTGGCACCCTCTTTATCCCCACAGTTATAATATGGAATATTTGTGCAACCAAGAGTAGAACCATGTTCACATGGATGATCAAAGCTAACCCCGTTTCATGCTCCTATTCCAATAGCTGTGTGTTTAGGCAGTAAAAACCCAGTTTTACAGAAACACAGGATTTCAACTTTTGTGGAAGTTGGGACGATTTCAGTTACAAGGCTTAAGTGTATTTATTTTTACAAATAAATTTTTTTGGTTTATTGATGCTTTCTTTTGGGAGTTTTTTCAGCCTGAATTAACGAGCAGGTGGTTTTCAGATGGCCAACATGGGATGAGTTCGTATTTACAAATTGAACCCAATAGTGCACTCAATTACAAATGGATCGTTGCGGTAAAACAAAAGTTGAGTTGACATCGAATGGTTCTTAATTCTCTTGATGTGTTGGAAAATTTCTTTGAAGTTTTTAGTCAAATTTGTATAAAGTTTCGGATTTATTATTATGTTTGCATATGGTGGGGAAGTAAGAAAGTGGAGCGAAGATATTTTATACGTTGAAAAAAATACCGAAACGTTACATTTTAGATCAATGCCCGTCAATTAAGGCATAAAAAGAAAAGAAAGAATTGAAAGACTTTTTTTGAGCTGGCAACTCCACCATTTTTACCACATATTTCCGTAATCCCGTACAGATCAAAAGTAAAAGAAAATAGTATATTAAGTATTAAGAACGGTAAGAACACTTTACCGATCGAAGACAATTGTCTGAGATCGGTATAGTCCTTAACGTTCGTGATACTTATAATATTTTTTGCACGATAGACAAATTTCGATTATTTTTATAAAACTAAAAATGTTACAAATAATTGACATTAATTGTTCTTCAACAATTCCTGAAAAGTCAAAATTTCGGTCTGAGAATAAATATAAATCCTTTTTTAATGACCATTTTTAAATTTTTTCTTACCGTTCTAGAACGGTAAGTAAATTTTGTACTTACCGTTTTGTTTATCTTGGTAACCAGTAAACTCAACTTACTGTTCCAACAGCAGGCGCGGTAACTAAGCAAAATTGTTCTATCGTGCAAAAAAAGTAAAGGGGTTTTTTTGCCTGGCGCCTCCACCATTTTTACAATACCAAAAAATGTATTCCCGTAAAAATCGAAGGTAAAACCAAGTAATTCCTAAGTTTTAAAAATAAGAGTTTAGCCACAAACTCATAAGAATAAAATTGTCGCTAATGTTTCCTGTAGCTTAAGCAAAAATGCACCCAAAGTATTAAAATAATTAATTTGAAAAGAATCCAGAGTACGTTCCAGGAAAATGACGTCACAGAATTTCGAGTTTTTTACTTCAACAGACACTTACCACCTCTTTCCTTATTGTGGTAATTAACAAAAGCAGGTTTTTGTAGACTTTATGTTTATTTGCGAAAATATTTTTTCTATACTTATTTGGATACACTTTTTTTAAAAGACAATTAATACTGTGCACACAAACATTATTTTACATTTTAACATCCGCGTTGAAAATACATAAAATAAATAAAGCATTTTAAGGAGTTATTTAGCTCATTTTTCATGTCCCACTCCTCGGAAAACAAAGTTTTTTTCATTTCATTAAAACCACAAACAGTGTTGCGTTGAATTAATTTTTCTACATTAAAAATGACTAATTTCTAGAAGAACGGCGACTTTGTTGTCTGGCACGATATTTCCCACTCTTACAAACATAAATTTTTTTACTGAAAACGCATTCTTCCCGTTCCTGTAACCGCACGAATATAATGTTTTGATTGCCAGCCCAATGCACAAAATATCATAACTCGTGTCGCATTATTCTCCCAAACCAAATGAACTTCCCATCACGCAAAATTCAATTCAAACTGTAATGTCCTGATTCGGTGTGATTTGAATAATGCGATCTCTAAATCAATTGGAATTCTTGTTGTTCGGTTGAGTTTTCAGGTTGTCAACCAATTGTAGTTGTAGGAGGTAAGTGCAGGACGTTATTTCAAATAAAAAGCATCTATTTTTATTTCCCCGACAAGAAAAATGGATAATTGTGAAGTTTGAAAGACACGAGAAATCAGCTGATTGCAAGGACTCCACATGACTGTCAAATTATGCTATTATTTTGTAATAACAACATATGTTGGAAGCGTTCCATTCACTACGCTTTGAATAGGTTTAATATAATAAATAGTTCTAATCTCCCGAACACCATAAATTATTATTCATCAAACATCGAATTCAACCCAATTAATCTATTATATTGGTACCTGCTGCAAGTCTAAATCCACACCATACAACTAGGATTACAAAAAAAGACTCAAATATCATATCACTTTCCCTGTAAATATTTAATGCGAAACTTAATCATCGGAGAGTAATATTCATCAGTTCGGCAAATGTGAAGATGAGAGTTATTGGATGTTGCTAGGATCAAAATATTTACTTAACTTCATTGACAAAACAAGACTAGATGAGTAACTAAAATTGTAGTCACGCTTTTTACAATATTTATTAAATTCCATTCTATTTAGGTACATAAAAAAGGTGATTCAATTTGAATGGTCTGCTAACATTACAAACGAATATAACTATTAGTTCAGTTTATATGTAACACGATCAATTCTGGAAAATTAACAAAACTCTATTTGTATTCAATTAGTAACTAGTTGGGTAAAGCAACAAAATATATTTTAAATTGGTAATAAAAGTTAGATGTATTATTGTATTGTAATATAATTAAACGAAAACTTTACTAAAAATTCATTAACATTACACGTGTGTTCCAGATATAATAATTGCGGTGCCGACAGTGGGGTTTATCAACTATCCTCGAACTCTCAGAACTGACCACTTAAAGTTAGCAAACGAGTAAATTTGATACACCACACAAAGACCAATCTAAGTTTTCCTCAAGTTTGCAGACTGAATTTGAAAATTATTATTACCATGAATCGGTAAAAATTTCCCACGCAAGTTTCTCTTTCGATATCATATTTGCCAAATTTTTTCGTTCCTATTCCTTGAATTTAATTAAAGCTCGTTTTTTAATTACTATTTAATCGCATTATTAAAAACTTTGCAAATATAGTAAAATTAAATATCAACAGCGAAATTACTTCATCTCTCGCAGCGTGTACACAAAATTTCATTTAAATGTGCACTTATTTGTTAAAAAAATTCTAACTACAAATTCTCGTTATACAGTTGTGTAGATAAAATAATATTGGAGACTGTTAATAAAAACAGTCGTGTTTTTTTAGAGACAACGAAGAAAAAAATACAAAATATAAAGTCAATACGATTTTTAACGTTCGATTTGCTACAGTTATCAGTTATGTAAACCAATTTGTCCTTAAATGTCCTAATAAACCACGTTAGAGCTAAAAATTTGGCAACTCTAAAAAAACAGCAAATTTAAACTTTTGACTTTATTTCTATCTGGAAGGCCCGAGTTAAAAGATTTCGAACTTTATACCCCTGGAACTTTGACAAATATAGAGTTCCATTTTGGCCACATTTATAATTTCGCCAACACTTTTGCACATCCATCATTTCTCTAGCTTTTGCTGTCTTTATAATTGTACGACAAAAGAAATACGAGATGCATGTACGTGCTAAAAATGATTCGATTTTACAACACTTTGTAAATTATACTCAACTTACGTGCATGTTTTACAAACTTGCATATTTTCCATGCAATCATATTTTCAACACCTACATCGAAGCATAAATATTCGTTGTCCTTTTACAGTTTCAGTCATCAAAAACAAAATAAAAATCTTTACATGAACACCCTTATTTTTTCGTACCAATTGAAACGAAAATAATGAAATCCTCAAATTTCTTCCTCATCAACAATCAAAACACGTTACTTCTTGTACTGAGATTAATTTTTCGCTCAAGGCTGTGAAATCCTCAATTCGGTAACTTTAGAGAAACGGGTGCTCTTCAACCGCCCCCGCTTAATGTGCACTTCGAATCTTCCCATCTCGCATCGAATTCTCTTTGTCCCAGCAACTTTCTTCCGCGAGCCCCCGCTTTTTTCGTGTTGACTCGTATGACATGTTAATCTATGTAATTAGTCACGCATTGTCAATGGATTTCATTACGATATCGATGAATAGTGATAAGTGTGGTGTTCAACGGGCCGATGCTGATTGGTAAGGGGGCGGTGCGAGCGTCGGGACGCAAGCGGGGACGCCACGATGCCTATAAAAGATGTTCACGTTCATACTGTGGTCCTCACAGTTACAACCCCACATTACAAACGACTTCACAGCCTAGACATCGACGCCCGACCACCAACAGGTGATTTAAGTGGTGAGTTTCTTGTTGCATGAATTTTTTCAATTTAATTGGTGTTGTTAGCGGTAGTCCAATCTCAAGTCATCAAAGTTCTAAAGTGGCACAAACAACCTTTTTGATGCTCACTGATCTTTAACGAGCCTCAAAGAATAAAACTCCGATAGTGCGTGAAATAACGGAACGTGTGCTTGACCCGGCGCATCCACCATTTTTGCAACTACTTTTTCAAAGTTTCTGATTTAATTACAAACTTTTAAATACCTTGGAGTCGGTTTGTTTACGGCTAACACAGAATTTTCGTAAACATCGTTGGGATTGATTTTTTTATTGCCTTAAATTGAAAAAAGCTCTTTCAAGAATGATTAATCAAGTGCCGTCACGCGTTTGTGGAGGGAAATTTTTGTTGCAATATCTGTCGCAATTATAGCTAATAAATCGTTAAGTTCGGCACTCTGATCACTGCTTAATGGAATTGTAGTTAAAATTATGCTACATTACGAGAAATTATTAATCGTTACCGGTTATAATAACGTATTAACATGTTTTGTTACCGACTATTATGCCGTCATTATCATTTAAAATAACTTATTTGTCGAATGAAATGAAACAATTTTATTTTTGTGGAACATGAACACTGAAAATAATTAAATAATAATAATTATACAAACAAGGACTGAAATTTCAAAAGTAAATTAGTTTATCGATAAAACCCTTTCAATTATTTCAGTCTATTATTATTATTACATTATATTGTAAAACATATTCGCTTTTTTATCTAGTGCTGCCGATAAATTAATAATTTTTCAACAAATTTGCTTAAGAGTTTTATTTTTTAAAAATTAAACTAGCCAAATGCAGTTAACTAAGCTAAATTGAATAATTTTTTTTAAATCCACGGTTTTTTTAGTAAAATACTTTCCCTGTAAGCAAATTGCTTGTTTAGATTTTAAATTGGCGATGTCGTGGATCCACGAGTTTGTAATTTCAGATCTGCACACCTAACGTAATTAAATAACACCAAGCACGAAGACTGGAAAAATGCAAATCACTTTTTTAATTATTACACCTTGAGGATCTACCTGGAATTCAAACAATCATTTCAAGAAATTTGTTTGCTGCCTCTTCCATTTAAAAACACAATCAAAAGTAAGCCTCGAATAAAAAATTTCTTTGAAAACAGACAAAATTCGCTAAGTGAAAAACAATTTTGGTAGACGCAAACTTGGTAGCTTTTTGCCAACGGTGCAAGCACAATTATTAGTGTTTTAGTTTGCATCATTAAAATTCCATCCACGAAAGCTCTGTTATCCCTCACTTGAGTAAGAGCCCGTTTTTTCTAAAGCTATGCCCAACATATTTCAATTTACATGCATTAGCTTTGTTGCGCTCAAATTTGCATATATTTGTGATTGTTTTATTTATAATATTCTCTACCACCCAAGAAAATCATGTAGGTGCTTATTATTAGAGTGAAATATTCAAAACTAGTTAAAAATATCCAGGTTTCAGGAATACGATGTAATTATGCTAAAACCACAATACAGAACTCTGTTAAAATTCGAACCAGCAAAGCTTTGTGCGTTCCGCGTTACGCTAATTTCAAAACATTTTTGTTAATCTCGCAAACGGCGGGGCGATATAATGTGATGAAATATGTGCATCCGCGGACATGTTAAACATTCCTGTAATATACGTACATGTGAGATATTTTGCAGTTAAAATCGGCGACTTTTGAGGTATTAACGCGCCATGCCTAACTTTTTTAATATCACGCAGCTAAGTAAACATAATTTTCTTTCACAATGACCATTATTAAAAGCCTACGATTTCTAAAAAAACCATTAATCGATTTGCAGCAACCTACGTAAAATCTAATCACCCATCAAATTATCCCGCTGGGATTTACAGCATCCACAGTTTTATGAAATTGTTGAAATACCTGATAGGGCACGGCAACTATGCTCTTGGCGTGCGTAACAACCTTCAAAACAAAGTGGAAAAGGTAACAAGAAAAATAAGGCACGTTGCAACCATAACTGTCGCAAAAGTTAGCAGTTAGAATAATTTAATTAACCGGGACTTCTCCTCTGATTCTGAACTAATCACAATTTAATCTGAAACTCGTGACGGTGGTACGTTCGTGAATGAAAAATCCAAACTGTGGACATTGTAATGAGGTTTGACCACATGTTGATTGCCCTGTTTTCGGGGCGACCACAGCAGATTGGCAAACAATTTAGTGATTGCAAGCTGCATTTGCACGCAAATGGCGGAAAAATTTTGTTAGGCTTTCCATATATTAGTATTGTTTTCAAATTATCTCTGTTGGACGCGAAATGTGTTGTACTCACTTTAAAACAAACAATTTCGTTTATTCATTATTACTTATCTTCAACTGTATTAATTATTCTGGTTCAGTTCATCGTTGCAATCCTAATTTTAGGGTTGGTGAAAATTGGCTTAAATTTTAAAAGGAGAATTAACAAAATTGGGTGAGCTCGTGGAAGAGGGTTGAAAGATAAAACAAAAAAGGAAGCTCCTACCTAATTTGTTACGGATTAAAATTAATTAAGGGGTAAATCTCATATAACACCTGCTGCTATAAATATTGCATTTTTAATGGTTTGAAAAATCACTTTGTGCAGAGTTTTAAGGATTCATAGTAGCGTGTTCAAGCACTTTTTGCGACTCGAGAATAACGCGAGTAGACATTTCAGAACACAAATAAAGTAATAAAAGTACATAAATATCTAATTTTAAATACACAAAGAATGCACGTGAAAAGTTATTCAATTATTTTCTCTGATTTTCCTTATTGTAATTCTGCTTTATCAGGTTCAGTTTTCCTATTAAATTAATATTTATATACATCCAGCTCTTAGTCGGATTTATTAATTTATAATTTTTCTTTCTCCTGTATTAGATACAGGTCATAAAATATTACTTTTTAAACTTCATACTTTGAGAGACTCCTTAGGAAGTTTTACAATCCAGACACTAAATCCTCGCACATTTTCCATTTGAAAATGGAAATCCACTTTATTTAACATTACCTTGCTTTACACTACCGCATGTCACTTTTATGTTTTCGCAGCATTGATAAATAAATCCGCCACTAAATTTTTATTACACTCGTTTTTATACTTCTACAAGATGCACCATAAACTGTTGTGTCCCGTAAAACACATTTAAGTTCCATATGTTTTCGCTGATTTTTTTTAATTTTTTCTAAGTACGGAGCTGATTCAATCTCCACAAAATGTATAGAAGATGACAGTAAACGGTAACTAGCTTAAATGTATTATGGCGTTCCACCTCATAATATCCGTTTTAGTATAACATGCACAATAGCTTCAACATAGCCTTCTCATTAATCAGGACAAAGCAGTGGCAGTTATTAAAATAGTATCTCTTGTTCCAGCGGTTTATACCTTTAATTTCAAGTGAAAGGAATGAAAGAAGCTGTGGTCATTTTGATGAAAACGATTGATTGCTTAATATCGTACAGTGTTTAGTACTATAATATAAGTTAGTATCTTCATTTTATTACGTCTGACACCTTAATAGAGAAATGCATTGTTTTATTAAATCCCCTGAATTCAATCGTCTCCTTGATGCCGGCACAAAACCTCTTAAACCACCTCGTCTGCTTTCCAATATAAAACTCGAGGGAAATTTCTCTTGATCCCTTAATTTGAATGGAATAATCCCGAAGTTTATCTCTTGTAGTTCGATAACCCAGTGCCATACACAAAACAAACCCCGTAACCCAATAGAAACGTCAAATTAAATTCGAAATGGTCAACGCTTAAAACTGCGTTAACATCACAAACCCACTGGGACAATTTTCAACTGACCAATAAGATAAAGTTCTTAAACAGGAAAGAGGCGCTTTCTTTTATGTTGGCTCGTATTACTTTAGGGATCTTATCATATTAGTAAAGTTTTTCATAAGGAACAATGGCAGTAAGAAATGAAGATGACTTATTTTTGCCCTTTCTTTACAAAAGTCATTCGTTTTATGCCCGACTTGAATTGGTGAACGTTAAATTGACACTAAAGTTCGCCGCAAAAATGAAGTGATTTCGTTGTTGTTCCTTCGGGATTTGCATGCGCCGACAGGAATTTTCAGTCATTCATAACTAAAGTCTGATAATTGCAAACTAAGAGAAAGTTTGTCAAAGTGCTTAAAAGTAGGACGAGTCGCAGTCGTGTGTACAGAAGAGATTCTTTTATTAAAACTCACTTCATAACGTTTCTGTCTAGATCAAACAAGAACATTTTAATAAGTTCATTAGTTTGATGCAGCCTGTTGCGTCGGGGACATTTAAACTAAGGAAAAAAGCATACGCATAGTTTAAAAGCAAATTGGAGCGAAGAAGCTTCATTTTTTATGGCCCAGAATTGCTTAACAATGCCATTACCAAAAGCCTGTTTCTTTGACTGCTTGTTTAGTCTTTGCTGAAAAAATGTATAATAAAAAAAATTTTGTACTCATACTGGCGTAAGTAGGCATTTTTGCACAGACTACTTGCCTTGTAAGTGTGTCATTAAGCACAGAAGTGCATAAGGACTAGGGAAAAGAAATCGCACGGCCTATTTAAGGGAATTTTTTGAGTTGGCAACATAGCAATAACAAATTGGTATCTTTCGCCACCTCTGGGGTGCTTTCATAAAAATCACTCTGCATAAAGTTTGTGTAAAATGTGACACAAAAGCGTTTATAAAGATGCGCAATGCTTTCTGTCAGTCGACTTTGAGCGTTCATAGTTTAATTAGTCCTGAATTTTTGCGAAAATTTGGAAATTTTGACTGCAAAAAAATCAAAGAACTATTTCTTACGTAAAAAATCGCGAGAAAAACGATGGCGCAAACCGCATCTCAATATCTGAAATAGTTTCCGAGATATCGAGCACGAATTGTTTCGAACCTTCAAAAATTTGGCCCTCTGGCACCAACCCAAAATTTCAAACAACCATAACTCAGTTATTTGTTGACGAAAATTAAAAATTCTCATGTTTTTGGATTCAGCGTGATATTCTGCGTAAAATGAAACCCAAATTTGTTGAGTTTGCTTATTAAATAAACAAGGCATTGGCCAAAAACTGTTTTGAAAACGTCATTTTAGGGTGATTTTCAATCAATGTTTTCAAAATGAAAAAATTTTTAATAGCTTTGAATTATACATCAGTCGAAAGAGGAGCTTAAAATCTATCAACTGCTAAATTTGAGATCGATCGGACAAATAGTTTACAAGCTATGGCCAAAAATAAAATAAATGAAAAATTTTCATCGTTTGAGTCGGAATTTTTTTTTGCGAAAAATCGACTAGCGAGTTTTGGGCTTTTGAGAACATTTTCTGGCGTAAAATGAGCCGAGAAAAAGAATGGCGCAAACCGCATCTCAATATCTCAAATAGTTTCCGAGATATTTAATTTTAAAAATTAAGAAAAATGAGGAAAAATTAAAATCAACTTTCCGAAACTTTGATCGGCCATAACTCAGATATTTGTTGTCGGATCTAAATTTAAATCCCAGATTTGGAATCTGCGGAAAATTCTGCGTACACTGATGTATAATAACTTATGTTTACTTTAAAAAATAAGCGAGATATCGATATCAAAAGTTTGGCATAGTTTTAGTCATGAATTTTTGCGAAAATTTGTAAATTTTGACTGCAAAAAAGTCAAAGAACTATTTCTTACGTGAAAAATCGCGAGAAAAACGATGGCGTAAACCGCATCTCAATATCTGAAATAGTTTCCGAGATATCGAGCACGAATTGTTTCGAAACTTCAAAAATTTGGCCCTTTGGCTACAACCCAAAAATTCAAACGACCATAACTCAGTTATTTGTTGACGAAAATTAAAAATTCTCATGTTTTTGGATTCAGCGTGATATTCTGCGTAAAATGAGACCCAAATTTGTTGAGTTTGCTTATTAAATAAACGAGGCATTGACCAAAAACTGTTTTGAAAACGTCATTTTAGGGTGATTTTCAATCAATGATTTCAAAATGAAAACGACTTTTAATAGCTTTGAATTATACATCAGTCGAAAGAGGAGCTTAAAATCTAGTGGCCAAATTTGGGATCGATCGAACAAATAGTTTACGAGTTATGGCCAAAAATAAAAAAAATGAAAAATTTTTATCGTTTGAGTCGGAATTTTTTTTCGCGAAAAATCGACTATCGAGTTTTGGGCTTTTGATTTTTCTAGCGTAAAATGAGCAGAGAAAAAGAATGGCGCAAACCGCATCTCAATATCTCAAATAGTTTTCGAGATATTTAACATTAAAAATCAAGAAAAATGAGAAAAAATGAAAATCAACTTTCCGAAACTTTGATCGGCCATACCTCAGTTATTTAATGTCGAATCTGAATTTAAATCTACGGAAAATTCTGCGTACACTGATGTATAATAACTCAAGTTTACTCGAAAAAATAAGCGAGATGTCGATATCAGAAGTTTGGCATAGTTTTAGTCATGAATTTTTGCGAAATTGCTACTAAATAAATTTTCTTGTTACTGTGTGTACATAATCAGCTAACTCCAAATATCAATGCGGTGACAAAATAAAGTCGTATTCGTAGAAAAAGTATAGTACGCAACGCGAAGGTAAGGCCAATTACGCACTCGTGAAATTATTACTTTACTGCGTGCGTAGTTGGCTACTTACCATTCTTGTTGCGTAATATACTATTTCAGTATGTCAACAGCATCGCAGAAATTAAAATTATGTACGACCAATAAAATTATTAACCTTAATTTGAGCTCTTTTAGACAAATTTAGCTCTTTTTCAATTTTAAATTGGATTTTATCACAAAGCCCTACGACCCTAAAAATAGAACAGATCTGGAAGAAATCGCCCATAATAAATAAAACGCTGGCTCCTTTGGGTCAGGTCCGGGTTTCCTTTGAAGGAATACGTAATACTAACGAGTATCAGCATCGCCCACGTTATCAGCCACAAGTAAACAAGCCCGGATCTGTAAAGTGTAGTAAATAGACTGAGTTGGCTCTGTTAAATTGGTGGTAATGAGAAGATTTCATCTGTGGCGCGACTTCTACCAAATTTGCGAAAAATTCGAGCTAACTAAAGTGGCAGTTTGGGTCACAGAAAGTAAAGTTTGTTTCTTTCGCAACTTTATCGTCGCGGGTGCTCTACGTGCTCTTTATTATCCAAAATTGGCAAAGGTTTTATGTCGCACGCAATTTGTTGTTTTCTGCGTAGACGTGTCAGTTCCATCTTAATTTAAAACTCCCGTTTAATTAAATTATTGAATGACTAGTCAGGTGGGCATTTCCACACGTACACATGTGTTTGACGCTTTCGAGGCCTCATGCACATAACTTCCGCTCATAAAATTCAGTTTTATCCCACGATTTCCATGCTCGAAGTTGTTCATTGAAGCGACAAAATGTATAGAAACCGATTCACTGTGTAAACAGACGTTTACAATTTGAATTAAATCAAACACGTCCCATCACAGTAAGTGAAACTGGAAGTTAATTTGTGTCAACGTTGTTGGTGCAATAGGATAGGTATTGCATATAATCGATATAAAGCAAAGCTTTTCGAGAAGACTTTGTGGAGTATTTACTCGGGCTCAAGCACTTGTTCGGTAATGCCAAGAGCAATTCGAACAACAAGTCAATAATATTGCAAATCGAAGAAAATTTGAATAATGAGGTGACATGTCAAATTGTATCGCAATTAATTAAGTAAACAGTTTATTAATTTGGAAATGTAATAATAATATTCTATTAAATTTGAAACCTACGCTTCATTATGGATGCGATTGTCACACAAATCTGACATGCTCATTGAAGACATAAAAATCGTTCAAAATAAAAGAACCTTTAATTAAAATTGCAGTGATTGTTCAGAATCAAAAATCTATGATTTAAAATATGATTCCCATGGCGTTTTTCTTCATTTCCATAACAACATGGACAAACAGGTAAATTACAGGTGGTGCTTCGGTTTTTATGCTATAAAATGGTAATCCCACTAACCAGATTATTGCAACTGCAATATTTCGTAATTAACGAAAAGCCAAACAAATGAAAATTGATTAATACAACATTATGAAACAATAGCCAACTTCACTCTAATTGCCAAAATTAATGCCGTAGGTACCAAACTTTCCTTTGAAACTTCGGGTTTGTGGCATCGGTTTCGATCAGTACAGTAGAATTTATAAAGAGAAATAAAATTTTATATCGGACGTTTACCTATAAATGTACACGTGAAGTGTGTAGGATATATAAAATTATGTTGCCTCTGCTATTCACTAGTATAGCTCTCGCCATTTAATATTTAATGCTGTGGTTGGAACGACACTTTAAAATGTGTGTATAAATATTTCCCGATAACTCCAAAGAGATTGCGATTCTGTTTTGTATTGTAGTCATGAGAATTTAACTAATGAATATTTGTAATAAAAAATGTTAGTTGCGCAAATGGTTTTTTCATATAAATAGATTTTCTCCTTTTCAAGTTTTCGCTGGCCATAGAGTTGCCAGAAATGCATCAATAAACATATTGCCTCAAAGCTGCCAAGCTCTCATTGTGAAAAAATTTGCAAGCTCACCAATAAATAGAGTGGAAGCAAATATTGAATACTTAAATAGAAATGTAACAAAATTCCAGTGTATAAAGAATTCCTGAAATCCTAAATTAAATCACAGAAGTTTATTAATAATTGTAATAAATTTGCAACACAAGCTAATTTTTTCCCGGCTCGTTTGCCAGTTCATTCTTTATCTTTAATTACATTTCGGCAAACAATAAAAAGCAAGCGTTTTTTATGGCTTGATACCTATCTCCAATAAATTTTATTACGCAAGTTAAACTCGCCGAGTTAAACAAAACTACAATCTCGCTAGTTCAGTTCCATAAATTTACAACTTCCTCCAATCCACTAACTCGCTTTCATTATTAATTTTAGTCCGTAAAATCCGATCAAAATTATTTCGCGCTCCTACTTCACCTGAGAGAAGAAATTAAGCAAACACAACTTGGGAGAAGCTCTTTAACTTAGGTGTAACACTCTCAGGTACTCAACACGATGGAATAACTTTCTTCAATATGCTGCTACTTTATTTTTATTCGATCTCCTTGACTAACACGGGAAACTTTATTAACTATCATCCTTGACCAGTAAAAATAATCGGGAGATTAAGAGGTAATGAGTGTTTTTATTAAAAATGATTCAGTTAGAGTTGAAGGATGGAAAAATTCAGAGAGGGTTTACTTTCCTCTCAGCGCTTTCTGTGGAAATCCAATATTCCCTCTGTATAAGAAATGCTAACGTATGTCGTTTGAAAGAGATGCCATTTTGTAAGAAATCGCGTTACTTTTTAATCTAACCGA